>LR880972.1:766506067-766541251 GCA_904067115.1 Aegilops sharonensis | reverse complement strand
GAGATACCTCTCCGACAATCGGAGTGACAAATCCTAATCTCGAAATATGCCAACCCAACATCTGCCTTTGGAGACACCTGTAGTACTCCTTTATAATCACCCAGTTACGTTGTGACGTTTGGTAGTACCCAAAGTGTTCCTCCGGTAAACGTGAGTTGCATAATCTCATAGTTATAGGAACATGTATAAGTCATGGATAAAAGCAATAGCAACATACTAAACGATCGGGTGCTAAGCTAATGGAATGGGTCATGTCAATCAGATCATTCAACCAATGATGTGACCCCGTTAATCAAATGACAACTCCTTTGTCTATGGTTAGGAAACTTAACCATCTTTGATTAACAAGCTAGTCAAGTAGAGGCATACTAGTGACACTCTGTTTGTCTATGTATTCACACATGTATTATGTTTCCGGTTAATACAATTCTAGCATGAATAATAAACATTTATCATGATATAAGGAAATAAGTAATAACTTTATTATTGCCTCTAGGGCATATTTCCTTCAATCGCAACCGCCTCCAAGCATCAGGGAGCCCCGCCGGGCTGGGTGGCGCCCGAGGCCGACCTGCTCTTCAACTCGGACGATCACCCCTCCAACCCCGCCGGTTCGGGTGCGCTTCCGATGTTGTGTACCCCCACCATCTGCGAAGTGGCGGTCGCCAGGACCCTCATCGACGGCGGAGCCGGCCTCAACGTGCTCTCTGTGGAGGCCTTCAGCCTCCTCCATGTGCCACCATAGCGGCTCCAGCCCAGCAGGCCTTTTTCGGGAGTCGGAGCCGGTTCCACCGTCTCCCAGGGGCAAATTCGCCTCCCGGTGACCTTCGGCACCCGCGACAACTTCCGCACGGAGCTGATCGACTTCGACATCGCCCCCATCGGCCTCCCCTACAATGCCATCCTCAGCTACCCGGCCTTGGCCCGGTTCATGTACCAACTCACCCGGCGTACAACCTCATGAAGATGCCCGGGAGCAGCGGCGTCCTTATCGTGTGAGGAAACAACGGAGATGCACTGCAGGCACTCAAGCTTGTTTTCAAGGCGGCTGCGGCGGCACGGCCCACCAGCGCTGACGCCCCCGAGCCCAAGGGGGCTACGCCGTCCAAGAAGAAGCAGCTATTCACTCAAAACAAGGCGGAAACGAAGTAGGTACCAGTCGACGAGGATGGGTCCACTGACGCCACCTTCACCATAGGTGCAAACCTCGAACCCAAGCAGGAGGAGGCCTTGGTAAAGTTCCTGCGCGTGAACAAGAAGGTGTTCGCATGGGGACCTGATCAGTTAGCGGGGGTCCCGAGGGGCGTGATTGAGCATCACCTCAACGTGTGCCCCAACGTGCGCCCCGTGAAGCAGAAGGCGAGGCGACAGACCACAGAGAAACAAGCTTTTATCGTCCAAGAGACCCGCAAGCTAGAGGCAGCAGGGGTTATTCGCGAGGTCCGCTACCCGGATTGGCTGGCCAACCCAGTTGTCGTGCCAAAAAAGGGGGGGGGGGGAGGAACGTATGTGTGTCGACTTCACCAACCTCAACAAGGCCTTCCCACAGGATCCATTTCCGCTTCCTCGCATTGACCAGATCGTCGAATCCACCGCTGAGTGTGACCTGCTGTGCTTCCTGGATGCCTTCTCAGGCTATCACCATATCAAGATGGCGGTGGAAGACGTGGAAAAAATGGCTTTCCTGACCCCGTGCGGAGTGTACTGCTATACCTGCATGCTGTTTGCATTGCGCAATGCAGGAGCGACCTTTCAGCGGCTGATGCACATCGCCCTGGGCCGACAGCTCGGGAGGAATGCTGAGGCGTACGTCGATGACATTGTAGTGAAGTCTTGGGAGGCGAAAACCCTGATACAGGACTTGTAAGAAACCTTCGCGAGCCTTGATAAAGTGGATCTGCGGCTCAACCCGGAGAAGTGTGTATTTGGAGTCCCCTCAGGCAAGCTCCTGGGTTTCCTCGTGCCCCATAGGGGCATCGAGGCCAACCTGGAAAAGGTCAAAGCAGTCGAAGACATGAGCCCGCCAAAGACCCTCAGAGAAATGCAGAAACTCATCGGGCGCGTGACCGCGCTAGCACGTTTCATCTCCAAGCTGGGGGAACGAGCACTGCCATTCTTCAAGCTGATGAAGAAGAAGGGCCCCTTTGAATGGACTGAAGAGGCCGACAAGGCATTCCAAGAACTCAAGAGGTACCTTACCAGCCCTCCGGTGATGGTAGCCCCGTGTCCTCGGGAGCCTCTGGTGCTCTACCTCGCGGCCACCCCCTACTCCGCCAGCGCAGCCCTGGTAGTGGTCAGGGAGGAGCATCAGGCCAAGGCCGCAACTGCCCTCCAGGCAGGAGCAAAGCGAAGCCAAGAGAGCCTCACAAAGACCGCGGTCGCGGCCGAAGGGGATCAGCTGCAGCAGGAAAGCGCGCCCGGAGCAGAAGAGGCCCCACCAAGCGACCAGGCGCTGGGGGCTCCGCCGTCTCGGGAGGCACCCCAACCTACGGAGGACGCGAACAGCGCCAGCGCTCACAGCCTCGTCGAGCACCCCATGTACTTCGTCAGCACGGTGCTACGGGACGCGAGGGCGCGGTACCCCATGCCCCAAAAACTCCTCCTCGCGCTATTGGTAGCCTCACGCAAGCTGCGGCACTACTTCCAAGGTCATCCCATCAAGGTCGTCTCAGCATACCCTCTGGAGAGGGTGCTCAGGAGCCCCAACTCAGCTGGGAGAGTCGCCGAGTGGAACATCGAACTGCAAGCATTTCAGCTAGAATTCAGCACAACCAGAGTCATCATGGGGGGGCACATTGGCAGATTTCGTGGCAGAATGGACGGAGGCACCCGGCCTCGAAGCAGGCGAAGACCAATCACTTTCCCCGGGGAGCGAGGCACCGGACGGCTGGGTCATGTACTTTGACGGGGCATTCTCCCGACATGGCGTGGGGGCCGGTGCATTGCTTGTATCCCCTACTTAGGACAAGCTCTATTACGCCATGCAGCTCTGCTTCCAGCACGGGGAAAAGGTCTCCAACAACATAGCAGAATATGAAGGCCTGATAGCCGTCCTGAGAGCTGCAGTCGCTTTGGGGGTAAAGCGCCTCATTATCAAGGGCGATTCACAACTCCTCGTCAACTTCTCCAACAAGATATACGAGCCGAAGGACGAGCACATGGAAGCCTACCTCGTGGAGGTTCGCAGGATGGAGAAACAGTTCTGGGGGCTAGAGCTGCAGCATGTGCCTCGTGGTACCAATCAAGAGGCGGATGACATCGCCAAGAGGGCGTCCAGGCGGCTGCCTCTGGAGTCTGGCGTCTTCGAAGAGCGACTCTTCAGGCCCTCGGCGGCACCACCACTATCAAGCGCAGCGCAACCTCGGGAGGAGCTCCCCCAGCCGCGTGCGGCCCGGCCTCAGGGGCACGCCTGCTCCTGGCGTTGGAGCCTCAGGAAGGGTGCTGGATCACAGAGCTCAAGACCTACTTGACGCGAGGGACCCTGCCGGAGAAGGAGGAGGAGGCGGAGCGTGTGGCGCGGCAAGCCACGGCCTACTGCATCAGGGATGGAGAGCTTTACCGGAGGCGACCGAACGACGTGTCCCTACGTTGCATTTCCAGAGAGCAAGGGAAGGAATTGCTAGAAGACATACATGGCGGAGACTGTGGGCATCACTCATCGTCACGGACCCTCGTTGGCAAGGCGTTCCGCAGCGGGTTCTACTGGCCCACAGCACTCAGCGACGCTGTTGAGCTGGTAAAGGCTTGCGAGGCCTGCCAATTTCATGCCAAGCAGATCCATCAGCCGGCGGGAGGTCTACAAACTATACCCCTCTCATGGCCATTCACAGTTTGGGGGCTGGACATTCTAGGCTCGTTCCCTCGGGCGCCAGGGGGCTATCGCTACCTCTACGTCGTCGTGGACAAGTTCACCAAGTGGACTGAGGTGGAAGCTGTCCGCACCATCCCAGCAGGCTCTGCGGTCAAGTTCATCAGGGGCCTCATGAGCCGGTTTGGGGTGCCTAACCGCATCATCACCGACAACGGTTCGCAGTTCAGCAGCAATCTCTTCAAAACGTACTGTGCTAACCTTGGAATGCAGATATGCTACGCTTCGGTGGCGCACCCCCGGAGTAACGGCCAGGCCAAGCGAGCCAACGCGGAGGTCCTGAAGGGCCTCAAAACCAGGACCTTCAAGAAGAAGCTGGAGGCCTGCGGCAGGGGCTGGCACGACGAGCTCCAGTCTGTGTTGTGGTCCATCCGCACGACCGCGGCCAAGCCGACTGGCGAGACCCCCTTCTTCCTTGTCTACGGAGCAGAAGCCGTCCTCCCTCACGAGGTCAGGCATCGCTCCGCACGGGTCCTGGCGTTCGACGAGGCGCAGCAGGACGCCATGCGGGGGACGAATCTCGTGCTGGGGGAGGAACATCGCCGAGAGGCCGCGCTGCGAGCGGCAAGGTATCAACAGGCGCTGCGGCGATACCACTGCCGCAACATCCGCCCCAGGACTCTTGAGGTAGGAGACCTCGTGCTCAGACGGGTCCTCTCCAGGGAAGGATTGCATAAGCTTTCTCCCATGTGGGAGGGCCCGTTCAAGGTTGTTCATGTTTCCAGGCCCGGCTCCGCACGCTTGGAGACTTAGGAGGGGGTGCCCATCCCGAACGCGTGGAACATCCAGCATCTCCGGAAGTTCTACCCTTGAAGAAAGGCCCGGAGCCTGTGAAGAAGGCAAACGCCTGTGAAGCTCATTTTCCCGAGAAAGGCCCGGAGCCTGTGAAGAAGGCAAACGCCTGTGAAGCTCATTTTCCCGAGAAAGGCCCGGAGCCTGTGAAGAAGGCGAACGCCTGTGAAGCTCATTTTCCCGAGAAAGGCCCGGAGCCTGTGAAGAAGGCGAACGCCTGTGAAGCTCGTTTTCCCAAGAAAGGCCCGGAGCCTGTGAAGAAGGCCAACGCCTGTGAAGCTCGTTTCCCCGAGAAAGGCCCGGAGCCTGTGAAGAAGGCCAATGCCTGTGAAGCTCGCCGCCTGTGACACTCTCACGTAAAAATGAGTTGGGGCTGTACATGCCCCCGAGTCTCCGGAGAGCCGCCCTCGGGCCTCGGGGGCTCCCGCCCACGCCCAGTGGTAGCACTTAGCTCCGCGCTGGTGAGAAGACGGCGAAGACTAGATTAGGTGCCGGGCGTGGCTTCTTCATTTGCTTTCTGTAGTTGGCTTGTTCGTTCCTATTTGAAGTTTTATTGAAGTTGTTGCCGTCCTTGGTTTGTGACTCTTCGTCTTTTTCGCTCACTTGCCTCTTTTTCTCTCGCGCAAGTCTCGCGAGGGAGCAATGCAGGCACCCTCGCGAGTGTTTTCTGCCCTTGTCGTTTGAAGCTTTCCTATCCGGGTCCACTATGGGAGCACCCCTCCCAGTCCGTGTCCCACGGGCATCGCGACGCGAACACAGGACCTGGGTCAGTCGCCTCCACAACCGAGGCGGAAGCTACCCCTCCTGACTAATCCTTGCAGGACATGAAGCGTTCGACGAGGCCTCGGCCTCGGGAAGCGAAGACCGCGATAGGTCCCCCCGAGCTAAGTAATTCCTGCACGCGGGCATGCGGCACAAAAGCACAACACCGAAGTAGCGGAAACAGCATGGTAATTAAGAGCAACAGTTCAGCACGCCCCCACGGGCCCCTACACTACTTTCTCTTTGCGCGGGGAAGGGAGAAAAACAAAATAGGCACGGCTTGCTCGGCACCAACTCGCGGCGAAGGCTCGTACTGCCTCCGGAGCTCAGTTGGACTCCTCCTCGCGCTTCACCGAGGCGCGACGGCGGGCTGACCCGCTACCTCCCTCCAGGCGGGCGCGACGACACGGGGGCTGGTCGCGGCCACCGCTGGAGGAGCTGCTGTCCGAAGGAGAATCGTCGAAGCTCGACGAGCCCCGAGCGCCACCGACCACGCACCTGCTGTCATCTTCATCCCGATCATCGCCGGGGTTGGGTACACGGCCGTGGTCATCGTCTTCGGGGCAGCACCCGGCACGGCGACCGTCTTCTCCGAATAGCCTCACGTAGAGGGTGGCGTCGTCGTCGAACTTGAAGTGCAGGGTGCACCGCCGGCTCAGGCCACGTGCGCAGGCAAACGTTTGCCAGCCGCGGGTCAGGGCCACATTCCCGGCGACGGAGACCTCCAGCGAAGCCCAGGAGGCCCTGCTACAACAACCGTCCGCCTGAAGCCAGAGGCCGCCCGGAGCGCCGGCCGGAAGTTCACCCACAAAGAAGAGGGGAAGCTGGAGCCAGGTGCTGGTCGGCTCCACCGACCACACGACGAACTCGGGCAGCACCTCCGCCGAGTGGAAGCGCGGCCTAGGGGCCGCGCAGTCGCGGCACGCCCCCCATCGACAACCTGGCGCCCATCGCCGCGTAGGGGATCGCCTCCACGACCACGGGAAGCCACTACGGGAGCCACAGGATGCTTGCGAGGAAGGCCTCGACCGCGCTTGGCCGGGGGAGAGTCAGGCCCAACCTGGCGGGCCTTCCCCTTCTCCGCGGCCGAGAACCTCTTGGACGGAGCCATGGAGAGAAGGGAGTAGCAAGAGGGGATGGACTGGAAGGGCTTGCGCCGTTCCGTACTTAAAGCCGGAGGAGGCCAACCGTCGGCCTCCACGATCACAGGTAATCATGACCCATTTCTGCGTGCAGGGACTTGTCAAGTAATGCAGTTGCTGAGGCATCATGGGGAAGCGGAGGCGCCCACGACCAATCAATCGCCACGTGGCGCCCAAGGCCGCAGGCTGTTGGGGCCCGCGGCGCTTTGCACTTGCCCCTTTGCTTCTCTGCTAAGCCAAGTCCGGCCGCGCCTTGGGCCCGGGGCTACTGTCGACGTTCTGGGAACGGGGGTCCCCAGACTTGCCTGCCTGCGGCCTGCGGCATGGCTCGAGTGGGGGCCCAGCGCAGCCCAACTTCATCAGCTCAAGCTCAAGACCCTCGCGAGGGGCCAAGCCTCGCGAGGCGGATGACAGGAACCTTCCTCAGGAGCAGCCTTGTCAGGCAGGCTCACGAGGAGGCGGAGAGATCAAGGCAGGGTACCTCACGAGGGAGCCCCGTGACGCAAGCCATGACGATCGAGACCAGGCGGGCGCCAGCCTGCGCAGTGTCCTCATTTCCCCTTTGGTGCAAAGGAGGCAAGCACAGGCCAAGGCATCAGGCAAAGGTTACCGCTTCGGTGCAACAAGACCAAGACCAGCAGAGCGGCAGGAAGGAGGTCATCGTGGAGCCCAGGGCGGCGTCATCGTCAGAGCCTTTGGCAGCCGAAGACCAACTTTAGTCAAGATAAGTTTACTAGATGTTCCCCTTCAAAATGGCCAATTGTTGGCGCCCTTCCCGCTCATTATATGGGAAGAGGCCCAGGGCCTCCCTCTATAAATAGGACTAGCCACCATAGAGAGGGGGGGGGGGGGTTGAACCTACCAGAGAGAGAGAGAGAGAAGCGACTGGACTCACCCAAGCAGTCCATCGCACCAGCTCAAGAACAGCCCCTCGCGAGGTCGTTCTTCCTTTGTACTGTTCATCATCAGCCCCTGAGGCAATCCACCACGCCACAAACTAGAGTAGGGTATTACACCACAATGGTGGCCCAAACTAGTATAAACCTCGTGTCCCTTGTGTGTTCTTCTTCCTAGTTTAGATCCCTTGCCAACCATCGACGTGTGAGCTGGTAGGGGAAAGATCTCCGTACGCACCCCAGTGTTTGAACCTCAAGGGTCTGCCGGAACCCGAAATCCGACACCGTGGAAGAAAATACAAGGCGAAAAGAGGCAGTGATTATGTTTCGCCCACAAGGGGAACACGTTTCCCTATCAGAACCACGAGGCTTCTTTGAGGGAAGCTCCAGTTTTTGTAACAGGTTTGTAATAAAGCTTGGCCCAAATTGGACAATGTTTTTACCACAACATATATGTGCCATGACGTGACACCATGCCACCTTTGATGACTTTCTGGTGAGTTTAGGATTTATGAGGACTTAAAAACCGAGATTCGAAATGTTTGAGTACGAGCCATGACACCTGCATGGTTGTAATTCGTTCTCATTCCTGGCATGGGACCTAAACATGCACCCAAGGACACATGTATAATTTTTCTAGCCATTTTGGTGAACTTAAGCATGTATTTGTAGTTCAGATTTGAATTATGGACATTAAATGCCTAGGAAACTCAATTAGTGTATAAAAAGGCCAAACGAACCCTGAATAAGTTTAAATTTCTGCACGGATATCCTGTCGTTCCATGTTGCCTGTAGAAGAAAATACAAGGTGAAAAGAGGCAGTGATTACGTTTTTCCCACAGGGGGGACACGTTTCCCTTTCGGAACCATGAGGTTTCTTTGAGAGAAGCTCCGGTTTGTAAGAGGCTTGTAATAAAACTTGCACCACAATGAACGAAAAAAATCCTCGACATATAAGTGCGATGTCGTGATACCATGGCAGGTTTCACGATTTTCAGCTTAGTTTTGGATTTATGGGGATTTAAAAACCGAGATTCTTCTTACGAAATGTTTTCAAATATCACATGATTCACTCACGAAAGCCAATATTCAATGAAAACTTCGTGGAAACCATATTTTAAAGTTTCATAAAAATCTGAAAAAAATGTGGGATGTTAAGAAGGTGATGTTTTATTGCAACACAAAATTTCAAGTTGAAAAACATTACGAGATGTGAGCTATGAAAAAGACAAATTCCACCCTGAATAGTGACATTACTATTCAGCACTATTCAACACTAATTTTGTCTTTTTTCATAGCTCACATCTCTTAATGTGTTTCAACTTGAAATTTTGTGTGGCAATAAAACATCATCCTCTTAACATCCCGCATTTTTTTGAATTTTTTTTTAAACTTCAAAACATCTTTTTCTCGTGGTTTTCACCGGTTTCCACTGAATGTTGGTTTCCATATATGATATCCCCCCCATTGCGCGCGCGATCTGAGTCCTGCGTTCTGACTGGCCAGAACCCAAACCCCACGGATCGTACGTGTGCACCGTTGGATGCTCCCAGATCGAACGATAACCCTGAGCCCTTTCGGCAGCACACACAGTACATGGGCAAGCACTATGTGCATGCGTCCTGTAGCTCACGCTTCCTTCTCTACTAGGTTTTCATTCAAAACAGGCTACCGTTTCTCGCCACTCCTCTTATCAGTTTCCCGCCTCTTCTCCCAAATATGCATGATGTAGATGTTCATTTAATTCATATAGTTCATCTCATCCAAAATCAATTAGTTATATAAAAAAACTATTTTGAGATTCATGGAATTGTGCATTGTAAAGGTAAAAACAAAAAGTGACAATTCATTTAGAAAAAAAAGGTTTGGGCAATTAAGATATGGAAGATTCTAGAGAACAAAGGAGAAGTGCTTGTGTTTTGAGGTTTGTGCATTATGCTTAAGTTCAACCATGTATTCTTTTAGATTGTACATGTGGCAGAATTTGGTGGAATGTAGATATATCCAACGTCGAGTAGTGCTCGGATTTGCCATCTCTGTACCGTCGGATTGGCTTCATCCAACGAGCAACCTTCATAGTTATTCGCACACTATATATGTGTATAGGTGTATAGATATAGACGTGTATATATATATATATATATATATATATATATATATATATAGGGCTGGACTATTCTGTTACTGGTAACAGAATAATATTTTGTTACCCCCGGCCCTATAAGGGGCGACGCGGCTATGGCCTACTCCAGCCGACCCACCCCAACCTACCTCCTACCGCCGGAGGCAGTCGTCGCGGGCGAGCGAGCAACGGCGTCAGCCGGAGCGAGGGAGCGCGTGGCGCCGTGACTAGCCGCCGACGGATCCACCAGTGCCCCGCCCCTGCCTCCCGCAACTGGCCTCAACCCACTCCTCGCCTCCATCCCGCGCGCCGGCCGTCGACTTCCCCCCTCGCGCCGGCCGCCAACTCCCTCCCGCGCGCCACCACCGTCCCCCGAGCCGGTCGCCGCCTCTCTCTCGCGCGCCGACCGCTGTTGCCCTCCGCCTCGTCGCGCCACCTCCCTCTCTGCCCTGCCGCCTGACTCTCACGCCTCCGTGCTGCCCCCAACCTCCCGCGCGACCAGCAGTGCCGCCACCCCTGAGCTCCACCGTCGAGACCCTCCCCCTCTGGCTAGATCCCGGCGGCGCCGCAGCCTCCACCTTTTCCCCTTGCTGGACCCCGACGCCGCCCAGCCTGCCACCCTCTCCCCGGCTGGAGTCCGGCGCTGTCCCGCCCCCACCTTCTCCCCGGCTGGCTCCCGTCGCCGCCCCGCCCCCCACCTTCTTCCCGTCTGGCTCCCGGCGCTGCCCCTGCTTCCACCCGCCATCGCCGCCACGCCCCTGCTTCCACCTTCCATCGCCGCCATGCCCCTGCTTCCAGCAGCCCCCACCACTGCCCCTCCGCCTTCTTCCGCTAGCGGACCAACCCTATTGCCGTGCCACATGGTCAAGGTCGCGCGGGAGACGCCGTCCCTGGCCCAGCCGATGTGGCCCGGCACCCTGACCACCGCCGTGCCCCTGTGCCCTGACCATCCCGGATGTCCAACGCCATGGTGCCTCCCATGGCGGTCGTTCACTGCCGCCTCCCTGGGCTGCTCAACAACACAGCGTCGAGCCGTTCAACACTGCAGCTCTACCACCATTCGCAACTCTGACTTTCATGGTGTGGTTCTAGAGGTTCAGTTTTTTCAGTGTATGTTTTGTACACTTTTTAGTTCACCTACTTAACGAATGCATGTCCAGTTTCCTCTCTATTTCCCCATGTCAATTGCTGAAACTATTATCAATCTTGTCCCCCTCAGTCCAGGTATGTTAGCCGCAGGAGATAAAAAAATCAGCTGCTTTTAACTGAATAAAATGTCACACAAGTTCAGTTATATCTGTTGCAGGAGTTCCAAAATCTGAAGAAACAAAGCTCAAACCAAGTTAAAAAATTGTTTCCTTCATAAATTAGTTGTTTTTTGGTTAATACGTTGTTATGGACAGTACAAATACACACTGTTGTGTAGTACATGTGTGTATTGTAATTGTGGTTTGGAGTTCGGAAGAAGATAACAAAAGGTTCATAGAAGAACCCAAAACATTCGGTAGTTTTGTCAGCCCAAATTTGAGTTCAACATGTTTTCTATCATCAGCTCATTAAGAACCCCAGAAACGGTTCAATGTGTGTGTTCAAAAAAATAGTGTGGCTATATATAAAAAAACTAGTAGCTCGGCAAAAAGAAGTTTAACCGATTCAGTGCAAGTTTTGCTTCTGAAAACTGGCATTGTTCATCATGTACTAATCCATTTCAACTATGGATGTGTTTGAAAAAACGGATGTTCAGCATGTACTGAAAATGCCTTTAAAAAATGAGTAAACAGCATCAATGAGTTCTAGTACCTATATTGCAAAAGTTCATTGACAAAAGAAATATCAGTACAGTATGATGCTTCAGTTAGAAGATCACTGATGCTATTTCCTTCATAGTTTCCCTGTTGTTTCAACTTTTTTTAACCTTTTTGTCTCTAAATTCTGCATCTTTTTTTTGTTTACAGACTATACACATGATACTTGTACTGGGACTAGAGTACAAGTATTACTTCCATGCAAGTTCAATTGAAAAAACACTTTAAGTTTCAGGAATTGAAGAATTCTTTCCTCTAGATTTCTTACGGCATCCAAAAATGTTATTTGATTTTTCCATGAAAAAATGAGGCACCTAATATGTCTCTTTGTTCTACAAGTGAGCCATAAAAAAAGAAAATATGCAAATTAGGTAGAGATTAAACATCCCCCGGAGCCCGTCGTCGTCGTCCATGAGCGGGGCTCCCGTGGATGGCTGGATCCCGTCGTCGGCGTTGATAGCGTCCACGAGCGCGAGCACCCCATATCCGACGTGAGCAGCTCCTGAAACTATTTCCTTAACATTGCTACAATTCTGCAGTTATGGTTGAGTCCTACTAGTACTGATGAACTATAGAATTGAGTGTAAAATTTAGTTGATTCCTGAGACCCTGACTAGATTTCGTACAGATACAGTTCAGGGTTTAAGATGTTGTAAAACAATTGTATACTTCTAGTTGCTGCTTGCTTCCACCAACGAATTATTGTTTACTTGGTGTTACCCTGTTCTGGGCGTTTGTCACCTGACCCCTTCCTCATGTATCATACCTGCACATCTCCTTGTGCTGATGTATGCAGTTTGGCTGCTTCCCCTACGTCATGATCCTATGTGCTAAGGGTGCTACCATTTTTGGTCCGCGGAGGTTGGAGGACGGTCCAGATGTTGTACGCTCTTGCGATCTCCTCCACGTGCACTATCCTCAGTCCAACCGCATGGCATCAGGATGATCGAGTTCATCGCAAGCAGCAGTCCATGGCTGACTTCTTCCACTTTCCTCCGCCTAGGTCCTTTCCTATGGTGGTGCAAGGTTTCTACACTTCTCCCTCCCGTGCTCTCTCTCACTGTCCGTGTTCATGTGTACTGCTTCGATTTCTTTGTCATGCAAATGTTGTTGATGAACATTTTTTGTAGTAAAAATCTACAAAAAAATTAGTTTTTCTCGTTGCGAAAAATACTGAATTTTTCTCTGTTCTAGTTGTTCGACATGTATTCTACTTTGGTTCAGTATGTCATTTCCGTTTAGTACGTCGGAGTATCATGTACATCACTTCAGTTCAGTACGGAACATTAGAGATTCGACAGACATAATCATGTCGCACAAGTTCAAGTATAGGCACCGAAGTTTCTCACCATGAAGAAAATGATCTGGAGTCTCCTTGACAAAACCTCATCTCTCATATTTGTTCCTGTTGTTGTAGGTTGCAGCACAAACAAGATGCACAAGTTCATCTTCAGCGTGTAGGCCGTTCAACTCCGCCACCCCATGCCGTTCACGTCCGCCACGAGTGTCGGTTCAATGCAGCCCCGACAACCCAGCGCACGTGGAGAGCTACAGAAGAGGTTCAGTTTCTGAACTTTTGAACGTCAAGAGGTTCAGTTCGAAACTTGGTATGGTAGGTTTACTACTGATAATCTCAAACTTGTTCCTCTCAACTTCAGTAAAAGAATTTCTGGGAATAGATAAATGTGTGTATGCAAAGTGTTGTGTGATGGGATGTGGCCTGTGGCTGGGTTAATTAGCTAGAGATCTCAATTAGCTATGCTGGGCAAATGCTTTGTGTCCGTACAGTTTAGGCCAAGAAGAGAAGCAAACGTGCTGCTCATCATTTGCCATTATCCATCTCTACTCAAATTATGTTCATCTTTTTTATTTTATCTTTGAAATTTCGGTCCATTTTCTTTTGGCAGGATGCGTAAAAAAAATCGAAGGCAGCAACTCAAAAAATAGATGAATGTTGGAAGGAAGATGTATAAGGCTGGGAGGAAATGGCATCTTGAGGTCCGTTGCCATTCAACTTATAGACATCTATGCTCAGTTATTGTTGTCTAACATAGAGTTACCCTGGATGTAAATGCTCCTTCTCTTGTGTATTTCAGTTCAACAATTGGTGGTTCTTCAGGTCACTTTAGCGTGCATTTTCAGTACATCTTCCAGGTGAAGGATTTTTTTCTTATTATTTTGCTGCACAACCATGGAAGTTTAGAATACATTAGTAGTCTATGTGCGTCCAACAGAGGTGATTTTTTATGCTCGATTAATGCAAGCCTTTTTTCTGCTACTTAGTAGTTTATGTAAATGCTAGTGAGATGAATAGCTATAGAAGTGGTTTGTGCACATAATACACGGCTCATATTTTTCTTAATGGATACTTATGCAGAATGTTCGAGCGACAGCAGCTTCCAAGCTGTTCATCGTCGGCAGCATAGTTTGTTCACCGCCGACACCCAAGGCCGTTCACCGACGCAACGATGACGTCTCGCAGTCGTCACCCACAACCGCGCACTCGCATCTCTCCTCTAGCTGCAGGACGCGTTCTCCTCCAGCTGCAGGACAATGCTATGGTGCACATTCAAGGCAGCAAGCACACCACAGGTCGCAGCGCCGCCGTCGACCACATGTGCGCATGCGTGCGATTGATGCGTGTGTGCCTTAGGTATGCATCTCAATGCCTCCGCCCTTCCTCTTTTCATGTAGCATATTCTGAAAATGTTGTTGCGTTGCCAGGTCTCCAATTAGTTCAACTGCAAATAATTACATCCATTCGACTACATATATTACACTAGTTCAACTGTGTGTGTCACACCAATTGACCGAAGTTTTACATATGTTATCACTTCAGAAAAACTGTAGATTTAGATGATGCAAGCTTAGTTATTTTTTCTATTTCCTATAAGTTTAAGTGATAAATTGCTATAAGTTGGCGGGTTGTTTACTCAGGCAGTTAAAAAGGTGGTCATTGTTGTCTATTTTTAAAAGATGTTCGATTGATTCTTGTAAAACAAAATGCTGCCTATATTAAGACAAGAACTCCTTCCTCCATTGGATGTCTCAGTTCAACTGGTTAAGCATCTCAGTGCAACTATATTGACTATGCCCAGTAACATGGTGATGGTTGTGTTTCATACATCCAGGCAATATGATGCTTGCAATGGAGTATTGTACAAAGCTCCCATTTGCATTGAATACCGCTACCACCATGTATTTGTACTTCTACGAACTTGTTGAAACAACTCTTGTGCAACTCTTTCTATCTCACTCATATTTCTAGTTCTTGCATGGGGCATCTTCTAACATATGATTGAAACTCATTTCCCATTGTATTATGCATTTAAAAACTCAAAAATTCATGGTGTATTGTCGAGAGAGAGTTCGTAACATTGGATAGTAAGTTCAGACTGTATTTAAATAGCAGGGATCACCAGCAGCGCCTCAACTCTTCGTTCTATTATCAATTTACAGTGTTTTCTCTGAAAAAATAGCTCAAAAGCATTTTTACATAAACTCACGTCGAGGACGGCTATTTTATTTCCTGAAACACACTGAAACACAATCTAGGTGTGCCAGTACAGTATGTGATCTATCATCAGTTTATGAAAAAGCACATATGACAGTATTGTGTGTGTGTGCAAAAAAAACAGAGCATTTTTATTATACATCAGTTTTCTGATGCGGGTGGCTAGTTTTGCAGGGATATTATCACTGTAGAAGCAAGAGTTCAGCCGGACAAGGGAACAATAGTTGTTGAATTTCCTAGCTGACTGTCTGACCCCGTGAGGCCTAGCACCAGCTTGGTTACCCACTTCCTTTGGTTCGAATTCAAGAGCGTCCCACCAATTTAGAATTTATGAACATGCTAATGGTGTGGAGATCTTGTGCAGCAAGGCAGACATAGTAATCTCAAAAAACTTATGAAATACATTAGCGTGTGAAGCCGTGAACAGCTAGCGGTTTATCTTCCAAAATGGATATATATTATGTTAATAATCGGTGTGCTCTTGTTATCAGTTCATGTGTGCTCTTGTCATCAGGTTGTGTGCCAATTTGTTATCAGTTTTGTCTGTATGTGAGTTGGTAAACCAAGTGTGGCTGCTGCAGAAAAAGGGCACGGGGATGTGTTGCCCTCAATTCTCTCTCGACAAATCTAGCAGTGCAGGTTCTCCGGTGCGCCAAGTATTGCAAACCTGGAAATGGGCGTTGGGCTAACCACAAGGCAATGCCACCAGGTAGGGCGCGAGATGGCTGCCAAGCGCGACATGAGCCTTTCCGACCCCATTTCCAGGTGCAGCGCCAGGGATCTCATTGTGGGGTGCGCGAAGGCACTAGCGACTCGGCTTCCATTTCTCTTCAGAAGTTCTGCTAACCAATTAGCCACTGACAATATGACTTTGCTTCCAACTAGCCACTGAAAGTTGTGGCCATTTAATGTCACCTTCTACATTTAAGATAGGTCAAACTGTAACCTTCCAATGTTATCATTTGGTAGCTTAAGATGCTTTATGTTTTGTTGATCTACAGAGTGGCTATCTGAGAGCTATGTTGAACTTTCTTATTACAGTTTATACTTCTTTAAAAGTCCGAGTTGATTTCAAATGTGTTTTCCTCACCAGTTCTATAAATCCCAGAGCATCCATCCAACTTTGTATCATGATATACTATGTTGCTTCTTCGATATCTGTATGGTTTTGTACTGAGTGCTCTCTGCTGCCTATTTTGGTTGATGTCCACGAAAGGACAAAAAATGTATGGGAAATGTTCTATTATTACTAGCAATAAGTACAGAAAAAAGTTCAACACGATGTCCTAGATAAGTTTGAAAAAATAACAAAAAAACCATCCAAATTCAAAATGGTAAAAGTTTAAGTGGTAAAGTGAGAGAAGTCCAGAATATCGTCGCAAAACAATGTTGAGTTCAAAAGAAAAACAGGAAATTTATACCAAAAATACAAAGTAAAGTCTAGTGTGTGAAAACACGCTCAGTACAAAACCATACATACATCCGTTCAAGTACTCTTTTTCCCGAACATATATTCATCCGTTATACAAAGGAAAAATGATTGAATTAAAAATATTGATCATTACAAGTTAAAAACGGTGGTCCATTCGGAATAAAAGAAATGACAGAAATTCAACTTGTAAAGTTCAAGCAAAAAAAACCCATGCAATGAGAAAAGTACAAGTTGTAAACTAAGAGAAGTCCAGAACATCGTTGTAAAAAAATGTTTAGTTCAAAAAAACTAAAAAACATTTTCTTTTTGAAAAAAATATCATTCAATTCGATGATATAAACCATGTAAGTACAAGGGCGACGATACAATAAACCGTTGAAAACTTACGAGCAAAAATATTACTCAAAACAGAGCAAAATCTAGTTAGTGAAAACACACTTAGTACAAACCCATGCAAACATCAGTTCAAGTACTCCTTTTTTGGAAACTTTCAAAATTACTCTCCGAAGAATGCATCAGTACAAACGCACACGTAGATCAGTACAAGTACTCTGTTTTTTCTGACGGAAAAACAACACGATGGATCTCACCGTAATCCAAATTACTCTTCAACGGTTGCGAATTTGAGAGAACGTTCAACATGACTAAGTTTCGTATTTTTGATAGCTATCCAACTGTATATAGTTTGCCCCATTTCGACAAACTTCTAAAAAAATCGCGTTCAAAATTAAATTTGACCGTATTCAAAATCGTTTTTAAATAGTAAGGAATTAGAAAAACATTTCAATACGGAAAAGTTGCGAATTTTCCGTAGCTTTCCAACGCCGTGTCATTTGCGTCAATCCGACAAACCGTTTGCAAAAGATCGCGAAAATACGTTTCGCCGAGAATTTCACCGTTTTTCATATTACTTTTAAATCATATAGAATTAGAAAAAACAATACATATATGGAAGATGCGGATTTTCACCAGTTTTTTTTTGGAATACCAGCTTTCCAACGCCATCTTATTTGCTCAATTCCGACAAACTGTTTGAAAATTGAGTCCAAAATACAATTCACGTTTTCGGTTTTGAAAATAACAGCTTTTTCAAAACTGCTCTTAAACCATAATGATTTTGCAAAAAAGTTCAATATACTTGAAATATGGTTGTCAAGAGCTTTCCAACAATATATTACATGCCCCGTTCGGACAAAAAAATTGCAAAAAAAATGAACTAAAGAAGACGATCTGTTAAACACAATTGAAAGCATCAGTTCAACCGCTTCGAAAACATCAGTACAACCACCTGAAACCGTCAGTTCGAGTACGGTAATAGAATATATTCTGTTACGTGTAACAAAATAGCCCAGATGTGTGTATATATATAAATATCCAGAAATAAGAGAAGGATGGATGGACAAGCCTCGTCAGAGATCAGTGACTCTCGTCCGTCGGATCGGTTTGCTTGATGCAATTCTGGGCGTCGGATCAAGATCTGGATCAACCTGGGCCGTCGGATCTCGAGCTGGCACTGCTGTAATGAATAGTAATGGCAGAAAAATGTAAATACCATGCCCCCACCGGGGCATTTTGGTCATTTCACATAGAGGCCAAGCCAGCAGCTCCCGTGGCAAGCCCTAGCCGCCTCCTCCCCCTCCCGCTCGCCCGCTCTCCTCTCCTCCCCCTCCCTTCGAAACCCTAGCCACCGCTACCCATCGCGCCCTACAGCCGCCGCGAGGGGTGAGCGCTGGAACCCTAGCCGTCCCCCTCCCGCTCCCGCCCGCTCTCCTCTCCTCCCCGCCCCTCTGCTGCGATTCCTCCATGACGGCGAGTGGGCGCCCGCCCTCCCCGTCCGCGAGCTCGTCCCCGGGCGCGTCGTCGGCTCCCGAGCCCTCCTGCTCCGACCCCGCAGAGGGCACGTCCATAGCCGGAGCGGAGGAGGAGATCCAGGCGGAGCGCGCCATCTCCATCGCCATGGCCCTCGTCCTTCGTCGAGCCGATCATCATCTTCCTCATCCTCGTCATCAACACCGCCGTTGGCGTCTGGCAGGTGGACTCCGGCAGCTCCACTCCGTCTCCTTCCTCGTCCCCACGCGCGGCTCCACTTCCCTCTGGCCATGGGGTGCAGCCAGGAGCACATCGGGTTGGGCATCCTCTCTTTCTGGTGAGTTCATCCCCCTCGTCCTCCTCTCTGATCTGCTCCAGCTCTCACTCTCTCCTCTTCTTCCTTCTCTCTCAGAGTGCACGGGGAAGTTCGAGGCGCAC
This sequence comes from Aegilops sharonensis, assembly GCA_904067115.1. NCBI lineage: Eukaryota > Viridiplantae > Streptophyta > Magnoliopsida > Poales > Poaceae > Aegilops > Aegilops sharonensis. The sequence continues at coordinate 766,522,671 of LR880972.1, read as the reverse complement.
TTGTAGAACAAGAACACATGCACAGAGCCGCAGAGGAAGAAGAAAGGGAGGCAAGTTTATCTCGATGAGCAAAGCACCCTCTCTCAGTCTATATATCTATCCCCCAGCCTCGGCCGATTGGGTCGCAGTCTTGGCGTCGCTAAGATATATGAAAGCCGACCGTGGTTGCAGGGGCGTATGGCAGCGAGGAAGCGGCGGCGCACGCCTACGACCTGGTGGCATTGAAGTACTGGGCTGCGACACCGTCTCAACTTCCCTGTACCGCCTCCAAGCTACTCCTCGGTGTGTTGATATTATTCATTGATGCAGCGGCATGCCTAGAACTCGCACAATGCGGGCACACGTACCTGACTTCTTAATTTGATTCTGACAAACCTTTTGCGGCTATCTAGCTATGACCAAGAGTTGAAGGAAATGGAGGAGCAGTCCAAGAAAGAGTACATCAGTTCGCCCCGAAGGTACACAAATAACTACAAAATTTGACAAGTGGTTCTGCCTGTTATCAGATCAGACGGATTTGAGATTACTGTTTGTTCCTCGCCTTTTTATGTAGGAAAAGCACATGCTTCTCAAGAGGGGATGTCCAAGTACTGAGGCTTCGCAAGGTAGAGCTGATCTTGCAATATTTGTTACTGAACATATTCGGATTCTTGCAAGAAAAACTTTGCGCGAATGCATGCTGGTGAAATCCAGAGATGTTTTTGCAGGCATCACCACAACGGCAAATGGGAGGCTAGGATTGGGCGTGTGTTTGGCAATAAGTATCTCTACCTAGGTACCTATGGTAAGTTAGTGATCCTTTTTTAAGAAAACTTTCTTAAGAACAAGTAGTGCCGACATGGTGGCCTCCCAAAATCCAGTCAAACGAAGGCATATAAGAGCATCTATCCTTTCCTGAGTAAAATGACGTGTTGCTTAGGAATTTATTCTCTATCTGAGTCAGCATTGCCAACCAAAAGTTACCCATTCGTGTTGTTATTCGATTCGTGGTGGCATACTGATGATGCATTCAAACATTATATTTCTGAGAAAAAACACTATACTAATGATCCACTCTATAACTTTGCTGGCTTTACAATGGCAAATGGGCATCATCGTGCAATAAAGCGAGGAATGAAAAGAAAACTGATTCGTGTAAGACTTCCATCAAGTTTGAGAGCAAACATTTTCTCTACTGTGTTTAAACTAGGTGGCTTCAAAACAATACCAAAATTTTGAATCCCATCTTATGAAAACTTTTTTTTGGTAAAAAAGAGCAACACTAGCATTTAGGAAATATGTAGGAGTATTCCTCACTTAGTTAGCAAGTTTCTTAATCGGGTAAGGCCAAATCCAAAATCTCTTGGGGATAAGACGTATCACAAGAAAAGGAACATATGACAGGTATGTCCTCAAGTGCTATACAGGTAGGCCACGGGTTCCTCTGAATGCCAAAGCAGATGGATTTGGCAATAGCAGTAAACGCCTTCCTGTGTCAAATGCAGCACCACGTGACGCGTCAGCACTTGCATCATACTACAATTATATTGTCTCTTATCTTAATCTTCTCTTTTGTTCATCTATCATTATCTTAAACCTTCAATTTAAACGGAATTGTCTTAGACCTTGATCTAACTGCACTTGGTTGATTAATCTTTTTGAACCGTAATGATTATTCCTCTTTGTTTTATTGTATTGTTAGCCAATTAAAAATATTTTATTGTAGGTGTATATTTTTCTGTACGGTATATATTATGTGAGGTATTTCTAACGCATCTTAATCTTATTTTATAATCATCTAACTAGAGTCTTGGACCTTCGAGCTTGGTTAACTAAAGCATCTATTATATCGAATGTCAAATTATCTACCCTTGCACTTAAGATGTAATGTATCATACTAGATTTTCATGAGCTTAATTATAGATTATCAGGATTTTGGGGATGTGTACAGTGTAAAATTATAGATCGCTCAGACTCTATTTATACTCTGCCAAGTTATCTCAAGCATATGTTTTTACTTTGCACAGGTTGATTCAATAACTGCCAAGTTATCTTGAAGGATAGTATATTGAGTTTTATTTTGGTCTTTTGGATTGTGAGATATTCTTTCAAAGTTCAATGGAATTTGAAATGACGTGGTTGTTGTACTCTGCTTTATATAAGATACAAAATCTTTTTTATCATAAAGGTTTACTTTGTTTTCCCTCAGATCTCCCTTTTGTCTATTCATACATTCCTTTCTAAATTTCATATTTTATTTTGTTTAGAGACAAGGCTGAAACTTTTAAGAGTTACACCTGTAATGATTTAAATCCATTCCACATCATGCTAGCTAGACAATATTTTCTGGTACAAGTAGCTAATACAATTATTATGTGATGTTTGGATTTTAGCTATGTTTTGCTCTTTTAAGAATAGGCTTGGTTGTAGGGTAGTCACCTACATTGTCGGTATCTCTGTCATTATGATCACCCTCATGTCTTGTTGTCGTGACTTCTATGTAGACATCCGACCAACTAAATTCATGTATCCAGCTATGTCATATTGGCATCCATGTATCCAACGGTTCATGTGCGCTTATGCAGGAATATGTATCAGGTTGCATCCTCAAGCACTAATGCTTCCCCTCTTGGATTCTGGTTTCTTCGTCCAGGAATTACCCGAGGTATGTGAGGAAACAACACTCAGCAAGAGTTTAGATCCTGCTTTCCTGAAGAAATGTCCCGTTGTATAAGCATATTCATTTTTCCAAGAATTTCATTGTTTGACATTAAGTAGGAGTTTCTTATACTAAGGACCAAAATGTTTCCCATCAAATATAATGTCTTTCTCACCTTCCCTCACTGCTCAGTCTCCTGGATGTGCCACACATCACCTCCTCGCGTCCTTGGCCGCTTCGGTGCCCGTTCATGCTCATCGGCGGGACGGTGCAAGACGCAACTCCGATGCGGTTCCTCGCCGGTTGGACGGCGTTGAGGCGCAACCCCGGCACCCACTGAGTACTGCCTCGGCTACAAACTCCCTCGGTGAGCTCCATCTTCCTCATGTTCCTCTTCTTCGGGACATGGTCGTGGCTATATTGATGTGGTGCTCGTCTGGTTGATGCTCTATGCCCTACTCATGCATCGGTTCCTGCTTGAGCTCTGTAGGTCTCGATCCATGCTATTCTAGGGTTCGCAGGCTGCTGTTCATGTTTAGTTGCTATCATAGGAGCTCATGTGATGCTCTGGTTTACGTGTGGATGCCCTGGTCCTATAGCTATGCTACTAGATCTGCTAAATTGATTAATGACGATGGTGCTAGGGCGATGATGATTAACCATGGCTGAAATATGTATGCCTTTGAGTAATCGAGGCACCTGTGGGTATCAAGTTGGGTCCTCCCTCTTGTCTCTAGGATCCTTTTTGATCCTGTAATACTTGTTGTTCTGTCCTTGGATGGTCATTCTTGTTGAGTGATAACCAGGGCAGCTCCCCTGTATTAACAGATTGATCTGGTGATAAGAGACGACAGGGGTAGGTTATATGATCGAGGAAAGATGAATCTGAGCCCACTATGCAATGAACCCTGAACCATTTTTTTAAATTTAAAGGTGTCGTTTATTTATGCTCCAGTGGTTATACCCATATTATTTAAATATTTCTTCTCTCTCATACCTTTATTGCATATCAAAGTGCTGCTTTCAGGTGCTAGATTAATTTGGTCCTTGCTTAGCCATATAATCACATGCCAGATAGGTCACATGGTTGATTAGAAAAAGATCATTTGAGGGTCCATGCGTATTGTGGTTGTAGTTCTGCGAATCAAAATGTTATTCTTGGTTGCTAGATTAATTTGGTTATCCAGTCGGCTCCCAATTTCCAGTTTCTAATTATATGAGGAAATGGTGTTTTAATGTTAATTAATTTGTTCTGTACTTCTGTTTTCTAATTCTTTGCTTGATGTGTTTTCAATTGGGAGCTCTCCAATCGAAAGATACCTCAACGCCTAGCCACCTCTTCACCACCACACGCCAGTCAGCGCACGAGGCAGCGGAACTGGGTTTGTCTTCGTCCAGGGAAGTGAAGGTCTACCCCTTCTCTCTCTCCTTTCTCTGTTCTTGTTTGTTTGTAGGCCCGGGCTTGTAGATTTTTTGTCTTCTCTATTTGGAGATGCTGTTGGACTGAGACTATATTCCAAATACAGGGGCCTTTTGTGCTCCCTGGTTTGGCTAGATTCCAAGTATTAAGATTTTTTGGGCTCTATGGTCTGATGCTGTTAATTTCGGCTTATTGTAGCTTCAGAAATGATCAATTTTGGACGTATTGAATTGGAATTTTCTCTCTGTTGGGCCCATCGGTGGAGTTCGCCCCGGGGCCTTTGAAATCCTAGAGCCGGCCCTAGGTTTAGTATGTCATTTTTCCTGAGCGTTTTCCTGAGTATCAGCCGCTGATCCTTAGAGCCATTTGCTACTGAGTGTGATCATAAGATTAAATAATGGTCTCTTACACAGCAATTTGCTTTCTTACACTGTTTGTTACTTAGTTAGTCTTTATTAAAAGATGCAGGCTGCCAATTTCACTTACAGAAACATAGTATATCAGTGAGTTTTGGACAAAAGCACATACTGCTTTAGTTTTTTTTCTGTCAACATGATGACGCTTCACAATTTCTCTTCATAACACATTATTCCCAGAGTGCAATTCCTTTAGTTGAATCTGAGTGATGATGATGTGTGTGTGTGTGTGTGTGTGTGTGTGTGTGTGTGTGTGTGTGTGTGTGTGTTTTATTTTCAGTTTTGTATTTTTGTTCTTGCTCGGCAGGGTCGACGAGCTAGCAAGATTATTTAGTGTGTGATTCCTTTAGTTGAATCTGAGTGATGCCGTGTGTGTGTTTTAATTTTAGTTTTGTATTTTTTTTCTTGCTCGGCTGGGTCGACTAGGAGATGGAATCATGGTTTTTATCGTCCCATTTCTTCGGTTCAATTGCCAGATTGTTGTGGCCTAACTTCATCTCTATCGCCTGTGTTCAGCATTTGCAGCACATATGTTGCACATTCTGGAGTTTGTGCCTGCAAAATGAATGGGTAGGCCAGCCGACTCTTGTGATGCGTCCTTCCAAGCACCTTCCACCCTCAGTGTTCCTGTTTCAGTCACGGCAAATATTCGTGTGTGTTTGCGTGCGTGCGTGCGTGCGTGCGACGACACGGATATATGTGGGCTTCCCGAGTGTATATCATCCCTTTAACCGATAAAGAGGGGTATGTGTTGGCCATGAATGGATTCCTCCTAGTTCATGTTAGGGCCGGTCCCGTCAAATGTCGGTTAACCAAAGCTCCAGCTCATGCGTTGTCAGGATTCCCTCCCAGATGCTCGGATTGCTGGGTTCGACCTACATCAAACCATGTGTACATATCTCGTCCTTAACTACCTTGCCTTCATGGTTGTTTTCTGTATCAAGAGGTAGGCACCACATCTAAATTATACATAATTCTATATTGAAAACACACATCACCCCTTCCCAACGTACATCATTTTGGGCCACATGCAAGAGGTGTTGGTTTTGTGGTCCCTCACGTGTGATGTTTATGATGGTTCAATCTATTGGCCCAAGCGGTTTATCGACAACAACAACTGTCATTTGACCAAACGAAAGATTCATTGGTTCGTCTTATGGTAGGTCATGGCGACATGCATGTATGACCAAAGTATCGATCATTACGTGCATCTGCCCCGCTGACGCGAAGTGGGAGGTGGTGGGCCAAGCATCCTAGCTAGGTACGACATTATGTCATTATATATATCCTAGCTAGGTGGTTGTTAGGGTGCTTTCTGGTTTGTGAGGCAGGTGCCACCAAAGTTATGCATTGTGTATTTAAAGTTTTAAACATCCCCAATATTCGTACATATATTTGGCCACTTCTAGGTGGTTCTTGACTTCTGGCCCCTCTCATCGATCTTCAATGACGCGCCCAACCATGGCCCCGCGGGGTCAAAGTTGTGCATTGGAATTTTGAACATCACATACCACCCTTTTCACTCATATATTTGGGCCACATGCTGGTGTGGCTGTCTTTTGACCCTCCCTAACGTCATTTTTTGCTACAAAGACTCTGATGATCCTCAACGGACACGGGGTATAATATTTAAACTGTGTGCGATACAAGTGCGATGTGAATCACCACGACCGCGCAAGCGCGAGCAGACTAAGGTGGAGGTACTGACTCAACCGTGTGTGATGCAAGTGCGCTGAAATCGCCACGACCGCGCAAGCGTGAGCAAAGGGTAGAGGTACTGGCTTAACCGTGTGCGATGCAAGTGCGCTGTAAAACCACCACCTGTGGAAGCTAAAGGCAGGTAAGTTTATTTGGAAATTAGGACGAACCGTGTGTGATAGACCAGCTAGCTAGAAATATATAAAACAAACTATCCGCCTTGAGCGTTGCAAAAATCGGCGGACCCGCGCCACTTTTCCTTATTATCATACACGCATGTTGTTATTGGACCGTGCGCGATCTTGGGTACTCTCGCCCCGCATCAATTCCTTTACCCAAATTTTAGTAGTCGCCGTACTTCAACCGTCGCCCGCACTCCTCCAGCACCGACCTTATAGTAAAATTTTAGCAGCCGAGGCATTTGAACCCTCGCCCTCCCTCGTCCACCACCATCTCCACCCACCATTACTAAAATTTTCAGTAGCCGCGGCATATCCTCAAACACCACCCCCCTCCACAGTCCCCCACCCGCCCCCTCCCCCTTCGAACCCTAGCTCGTGGCCGCCGCCAACCCTGTCGGTCTGCCTGTTCCTCCTTCGCCCCACTCCCCTGAGTTTTTAGATGAGGCCTGCAGTGTCCCTCCCCGCCAGATCCACGCCCCCTGCTCCAGAATGTCGCAGCCTAAGCTCGACCACGTATCCCGGGGAGCCCGACGAGCGTTCGGCCAAGAAGAGGTTTATCATGGCCTCCCCGGCAGACGTTGGCGAGGTGGCCGCCGTTCGCCCCTCCCGGAGCAACACATCGCTGTGGAAGCCGGCGAAGACATTTGACTATGTTGCCATGCCGAAGGCTTCATGTCAGCGGGCTAGCGTATTACTGTATCTCGGGAAAGCTGGCTACGACATCAAGCTTGTCCACACCGACGACTTCACGCGGGCCATGTCACAGGTTAAGTGGTCCATCCCCAACCCCTCTGGTTCAACAGTCATCGATCTCTTCGACGGCCTTGCCATTGATCTCCTCCACCAAGCGATCAAGGATTTGTGAGCTTTATACGCCATCGAGCCCATTTTGTCACTTCTGAAGGACAGGTTCTACGGTGGTGGCTTGGGATCCTCAATTGCCAAGTCAGATCTCATCGACCATGACCACGACCATGAGGAGGGCACCCACGAAGGTTCTTCCAAGGTGAAACAACCCATCTATGACATCAGAGAGCGCATCATGGGTTTGTGCTCTTCCAACTGAAAGGATCCCGTCATGAAATGTGAGGCAACATTCTATCAGCAAATATTACCTTTTCTAGCTTGCCAACCCGTACCCTTTGTTGTAGTAGCATTTTCCGTGCAGTGCTTTAACTGTGCCATGTTTAATTATTTCAGTTATGCAAAAATTTATTGTTCAATAGGTCTATGTGATGTTTAAGTATGAACTGTCCACTTTAGTTTCACGAATGGCTATATTTGGTTGTTTATAGTGAGTAGATGCCTTGTTTATCTGTATTTGGTTGTTAGGTTGGTTGGAGTGAACATTTTTTCAGTTATCGACCAGATGCCTTGTTTATCTGTATTTGGTTCTTAGTTTGGTTGCAGTGGGTATTTGTCCAGTTATCAAGCAGATGCCATGTTTATCTGTATTTGGTTGTTAGGTTGCTTTTTTTAGCATTTGTCCAGTTATCAAGCAGATGCCTTGTTTATCTGTATTTGGTTGTTAGGTTGCTTTTTAGCATTTCTCCAGTTATCAAGCAGATGCATTGTTTATCTTTATCTGCTTGTTAGGTTGGTTGCAGTGAGTATTTGTCCAGTTTTCAAGCATATGCCCTGTTTATCTATATTTACTTGTTAGGTTGGTTGCACTGGGACTCTGTCCAGTTTTCAATGGCTATATTTGGTTGTTATACTGGTCATTTATGCCTTGTTTATTTCAGTCATTCACAATGTATGGTTCATTATGTGCAAGTCAGAACGGTGCCGCTCGACTACATCAATACCAGTTTGAACGGCTATATTTGGTTCCAGTTATTCCTAGTGTAGTTAACACATGCCCTTTATTTCAGTTTTACACATTTATCCAGTGTGATGTTTAAGCATTACCTACGTTCTATTCATTTTCAACAATACCAGTTTGAATTGCAATATTTGATGGCTGTTAAGCCTGCTGTCGGTAACATTGCCTTCCATTTTATATATGCTTTAACAGCATGCTGCAACCAACACATTCAAGCTATCATTTGGAGATGATGTTGTTTACTTTTGCTATATTTGTTTGATGTTAAGATTGTTGTACTTATCATGCCTTTCCACTACTTATGCAGGACAACAACGGGAGTGGCCACCATTTTCCGCCGAGGTTAGCTTCATCCCTCGGCTTGTACTCCCCCCGTCGTTCCATAATGTAGTGCTTATAGATCGAGGCCTGGACACTAGTTAGCTTCTAATATTGACTTGTTGCTTGTAGGTACATATGCCCTTGGCAAGGATCCATGCATCGACCCTTTTTGTGTATGGGGCAATTAGATATTGATGAACAAGCATCAAGTGAGGAAACTGATAAGGATTATTAGCAAAAATATACGAATGGTGGCAAGCAAATTATTTGTTTATGCTCTATCCAACACAACAGTGAGCTGTAGGATGGTAACTACAAACTCTCCAGCCTTCTCTTTTTACTGCCCATAATGAGTTGTTAGACAACAATGTCTGAATCTTTTTCGTTCCCAGTGGTTCCCCAAGCAGTTCACTCAAGATAACCTTGCAAAGTACATGATTGGTGGACACACAATGAAGGTTAAAGTATTTCATCCAGACTACAATGAGCATCGAGAAGTCCTAATGAAGACAGTGAAGGATGGACGGGCAACCATCACAAGGGGTTGGCCTAGAGTCGTGCGCGCCTTACGCATGGAGGAGGGCACTGTTGGTGTTAAAACCAGCGGATCTCGGGTAGGGGGTCCCGAACTGTGCGTCTAGGGTCGATGGCAACAGGAGACGGTGGACACGATGTATACCAAGGTTTGGGCCCTCTCTATGGAGGTAATACCCTACTTCCTGCTTGATTGATCTTGATGAATATGAGTATTACAAGAGTTGATCTACCACGAGATCGTAGTGGCTAAACCCTAGAAGTCTAGCATGTATGACTATGGTAATGAATATCCTATCCGAACTACTCCCTCCGGTTTATATAGACACGGGAGGGATCTAGGGTTACATTGGGTCGGTAACATAAGAAGGAATGTTCATAGTCGGTCGCCAAGCTTGCCTTCTGCTACGTCTTGAGCTTGCGTTGGTTTTCCTCAAAGAGGAGAGGGTGATGCAGCAAGTGTTGCGTAAGTATTTCCCTCGGCTTTGAGAACCAAGCTATCAATCCAGTAGGAGGCTCCTCAAAAGTCCCATGCACCTAGACAAACAAACTGAGAACTCGCAACCAACGCAATAAAGGGGTTGTCAATCCCTTCACGGCCACTTGCGGAAGTGAGATCTAATAAACATAGTATGATAAGATAAATATATTTCTGGTATTTTATAATATAGATGCAAAAAGTAAAGATGCAAATAAAAGTATATTGGAAGCAAATATGATAAGAGATATACCCGGGGGCCATAGGTTTCACTAGTGGCTTCTCTCAAGATATCATAAGTATTACGGTGGTGAACAAATTACTGTCGAGCAATTGATAGAAAAGGGCATAATTATGAGATTATCTAGGCATGATCATGTATATAGGCATCACATCCATAACAAGTAGACCGACTCCTGCCTACATCTACTACTATTACTCCACACATCGACCGCTATCCAGCATGCATCTAGAGTATTAAGTTCATAAGAACAGAGTAACACATTAAGCAAGATGACATGATGTAGAGGGATAAACTCATGCAATATGATATAAACCCCATCTTGTTATCCTCGATGGTAACAATACAATACGTGCCTTGCAACCCTTTCTGTCACTGGGTAAGGACAACGCAAGATTGAACCCAAAGCTAAGCACTTCTCCCATGGCAAGAAAGACCAATCTAGTAGGCCAAACCAAACTGATAATTCGAAGAGACTTGCAAAGATAACTCAATCATACATAAAAGAATTCAGAGAAGATTCAAATATTATTCATAGATAAATTTGATCATAAACCCACAATTCGTCGGATCTCGACAAACACACCGCAAAAAGAGTTTACATCGAATAGATCTCCACAAGAGAGGGGGAGAATATTGTATTGAGATCCAAAAAGAGAGAAGAAGCCATCTAGCTAATAACTATGGACCCGTAGGTCTGTGGTAAACTACTCACAACTCATCGGAGGGGCAAAGATGTTGATGTAGAGGCCCTCCGTGGTTGATTCCCCCTCCGGCAGAGTGCCGGCGAAGGCTCCAAGACGAGATCTCGCGGATACAGAAGGTTACGGTGGTGGAAATTGTGTTTCGTGGTGCCCCTGGATGTTTTCGGGGTGCGTAGGTATATGTAGGAAGAAAAGTACGTCAGTGGCCGCCCGAGGGGCCCACGAGACAGGGGGGCGCGCCCTATAGGGGGGCGCGGCCTCCTATCTCGTGGCTTCCTCGGAAGCTTCTTGACTTGCACTCCAAGTCCTCTGGATCACGTTCGTTCCAAAAATCACGCTCCCAAAGGTTTCATTCCGTTTGGACTCCGTTTGATATTCTTTTTCTTTGAAATACTGAAATAGGCAAAAAAAAAACAGCAATAGGGGCTGGGCCTCTCGTTAGTAGGTTAGTCCCAATTTGGTTGTTAGGTTGCTTTTTTAGCATTTCTCCAGTTATCAAGCAGATGCCTTGTTTATCTTTATCTGCTTCTTAGGTTGGTTGCAGTGAGCATTTGTCCAGTTTTCAAGCATATGCCCTGTTTATCTGTATTTGCTTGTTAGGTTGGTTGCAGTGGGACTCTGTCCAGTTATCAATGGCTATATTTGGTTGTTATACTGGTCATTTATGCCTTGTTTATTTCAGTCATTCACAATGTATGGTTCATTATGTGCAAGTCAGAACGGTGCCGCTCGACTACATCTATACCAGTTTGAACGGCTATATTTGGTTCCAGTTATTCCTGGTGTAGTTAACACATGCCCTTTATTTCAGTTTTACACATTTATCCAGTGTGATGTTTAAGCATTACCTACGTTCTATTCATTTTCAACAATACCAGTTTGAATTGCAATATTTGATGGCTGTTAAGCCTGCTGTCGGTAACATTGCCTTCCATTTTATATATGCTTTAACAGCATGCTGCAACCAACACATTCGAGCTATCATTTGGAGATGATGTTGTTTACCTTTGCTATATTTGTTTGATGTTAAGATTGCTGTACTTATCATGCCTTTCCACTACTTATGCAGGACAACAGCGGGAGTGGCCACCATTTTCCGCCGAGGTTAGCTTCATCCCTCGGCTTGTACTCCCCCCGTCGTTCCATAATGTAGTGCTTATAGATCGAGGCCTGGACACTAGTTAGCTTATAATATTGACTTGTTGCTTGTAGGTACATATGCCCTTGGCAAGGATCCACGCATCGACCCTTTTTGCGTATGGGGGCAATGAGATATTGATGAACAAGCATCAAGTGAGGAAACTGATAAGGATTATTAGCAAAAAGATACGAATGGTGGCAAGCAAATTATTTGTTTATGCTCTATCCAACACAACAGTGAGCTGTAGGATGGTAACTACAAACTCTGCGGCCTTCTCTTTTTACTGCCCATAATGAGTTGTTAGACAACAATGTCTGAATCTTTTTCGTTCCCAGTGGTTCCCAAAGCAGTTCACTCAAGATAACCTTGCAAAGTACATGATTGGTGGACACACAATGAAGGTTAAAGTATTTCATCCAGACTACAATGAGCATCGAGAAGTCCTAATGAAGACAGTGAAGGATGGACGGGCAGCCATCACAAGGGGTTGGCCTAGAGTCGTGCGCGCCTTACGCATGGAGGAGGGCACTGTTGGTGTCAAAACCGGCGGATCTCGGGTAGGGGGTCCCGAACTATGCGTCTAGGGTCGATGGTAACAGGAGACGGGGGACACAATGTTTACCCAGGTTCGGGCCCTCTCTATGTAGGTAATACCCTACTTCCTGCTTGATTGATCTTGATGAATATGAGTATTACAAGAGTTGATATACCACGAGATTGTAGTGGCTAAACCCTAGAAGTCTAGCCTGTATGACTATGGTAATGAATATCCTATCCGAACTACTCCCTCCGGTTCATATAGACACGGGAGGGATCTATGGTTACATTGGGTCGGTTACATAAGAAGGAATGTTCATAGTCGGTCGCCAAGCTTGCCTTCTGCTACGTCTTGAGCTTGCGTTGGTTTTCCTCGAAGAGGAGAGGGTGATGCAGCAAGTGTAGCATAAGTATTTCCCTCAGTTTTGAGAACCAAGGTATCAATCCAGTAGGAGGCTCCTCAAAAGTCCCACGCACCTACACAAACAAACTGAGAACTCGCAACCAACGCAATAAAGGGATTGTCAATCCTTCACGGCCACTTGCGAAAGTGAGATCTAATAAAGATAGTATGATAAGATAAATATATTTTTGGTATTTTATAATATAGATGCAAAAAGTAAAGATGCAAATAAAAGTAGATTGGAAGCAAATATGATAAGAGATATACCCGGGGGCCATAGGTTTCACTAGTGGCTTCTCTCAAGATAGCATAAGTATTACGACGGGTGAACAAATTACTGTCGAGCAATTGATAGAAAAGCGCATAATTATGAGATTATCTAGGCATGATCATGTATATAGGCATCACATCCATAACAAGTAGACCGACTCCTGCCTACATCTACTACTATTACTCCACACATCGACCGCTATCCAGCATGCATCTAGAGTATTAAGTTCATAAGAACAGAGTAACACATTAAGCAAGATGACATGATGTAGAGGGATAAACTCATGCAATATGATATAAACACCATCTTGTTATCCTCGATGGTAACAATACAATACGTGCCTTGCAAACCTTTCTGTCACTGGGTAAGGACACCGCAAGATTGAACCCAAAGCTAAGCACTTCTCCCATAGCAAGAAAGACCAATCTAGTAGGCCAAACCAAACTGATAATTCGAAGAGACTTGCAAAGATAACTCAATCATACATAAAAGAATTCAGAGAAGATTCAAATATTATTCATAGATAAATTTGATCATAAACCCACAATTCATCGGATCTCGACAAACACACCGCAAAAAGAGTTTACATCGAATAGATCTCCACAAGAGAGGGGGAGAACATTGTATTGAGATCCAAAAAGAGAGAAGAAGTCATCTAGCTAATAACTATGGACCCGTAGGTCTGTGGTAAACTACTCACAACTCATCGGAGGGGCAAAGATGTTGATGTAGAGGCCCTCCGTGGTTGATTCCCCCTCCAGCAGAGTGTCGGCGAAGGCACCAAGATGAGATCTCGCGGATACAGAAGGTTACGGTGGTGGAAATTGTGTTTCATGGTGCCCCTGGATGTTTTCAGGGTACGTAGGTATATGTAGGAAGAAGAAGTACGTCGGTGGCCGCCCGAGGGGCCCACGAGACAGGGGGGCGCGCCTTATAGGGGGGGCGCGACCTCCTATCTCGTGGCTTCCTCGGAAGCTTCTTGACTTGCACTCCAAGTCCTCTGGATCACGTTCGTTTTAAAAATCACGCTCCCGAAGGTTTCATTCCGTTTGGACTCTGTTTGATATTCCTTTTCTTCGAAATACTGAAATAGGCAAAAAAAAAACAGCAATATGGGTTGGGCCTTCGGTTAGTAGGTTAGTCCCAAAAATGATATAAATATGTAAAATAGAGCCCATAAACATCCAAAAGGGGTAATATAATAGCATGGAACAATCAAAAATTATAGATACGTTGGAGACGTATCAAGCATCCCCAAGCTTAATTCCTGCTCGTCCTCGAGTAGGTAAATGATAAAAAAGAGAATTTTTGATGTGGAATGCTACCTAGCATAATTCATAATGTAATTCTCTTTATTGTGGCATGAATGTTTAGATCCAAATGAATACAAAATAAAAGTTCATATTGATAAAAGAAATAGTAATACTTCAAGCATACTAATCAAAGTAATCATGTCTTCTCAAAATAGCATGGCAAAATAAAGTTCATCCCTACAAAATCATATAGTTAGGCTATGCTTCATTTTCATCACACAAAGATGTTCCCAACTTCTATACCCCCGATGATAGGCCAAGCAATTGTTTCATACTTAAATAATCTCAAACTTTTTCAACCTTCACGCAATACATGAGCGTGAGCCATGGATATAGCACTATGGGTGGAATAGAATATGATGATGGGGATTGTGTGGAGAAGACAAAAAAGGAGAAAGTCTCACATTGATGAGGATAATCAACGGGCTATGGAGATGCCCATCAATTGATGTCAACATGAGGAGTAGGGATTGCCATGCAACGGATGCACTAGAGCTATAAATGAATGCTCAACAAAAGAAAACTAGTGGGTGTGCATCCAACTTGCTTGCTCACGAAGACCTAGGGTATTTGAGGAAGCCCATCGTAGGAATATACAAGCCAAGTTCTATAATGAAAAATTCCCACTAGTATGAAAAAGACAACTTATGAAACTCACTATATGAAAAACATGGTGCTACTTTGAAGCACAATATATGAGACTCACTACATGAAGAACAAGGTGCTACTTTGAAGCACAAGTGCGGAAAAAGAGATAGTAATATTGCCCTTTTTATTTATTTTCTTTATTTGGGCCTTTTTTTTGGCCTTTCTCTTTTTTTGGGCAATTCTCTAATAATGATGATCATCACACTTCTATTGATTACAACATATGAATTACAACTCGAAACTAGAATAAGATATGACTCTATATGAATGCCTCCGGCTGTGTACCGGGATGGTGCAATGAATCAAGAGTGACATGTATGAAAGATAATTCATGGTGGCTTTGCCACAAATACGATGTCAACTACATGATCATGCAATGGCAATATGACAAAAGTAAAGTATGCCATGATGATGAACGGAACGATGGAAAGTTGCATGGTAATATATCTTGGAATGGCTATGGAAATGCCATAATAGGTAGGTATGGTGGCTGTTTTGAGCAAGATATAGGAAGGTTTATGTGTGATAGAGCGTATTGTATCATGGGGTTTGGATGCACCGGCGAAGTTTGCACCAACTCTCAAGGTGAGAAAGGGCAATGCACGGTACCGAATAGGCTAGCAAAGGCGGAAAGGTAAAAGTGCGTATAATCCATGGACTCAACATTAGTCAAAAGAACTCATATACTTATTGCAAAAATTTAGAAGTCATAAAAAATCAAGTACTACGCGCATGCTCCTAGGGGGATAGATTGGTAGGAAAAGACCATCGCTCATCCCCGACCGCCACTCATAAGGATGCACAAGCCAGGTACACTTCATGTTTCAAATTTGTTACACAACTTTAACCATACGTGCATGCTACGAGACTTGCTAACTTTAACACAAGCATTCTTCAAATTCATAATCACCCAACTAGCATGACTTTAATATCACTACCTCCATATCTCAAAACAATTATCAAGTATCAAGTTGATCATAGCATCCAATTCACTTCCTATGATAGTTTTTATTATACCCAACTTGGATGCTCATAATTCTAGGACCAACTTTATGACCATAGAAAATACCATGTTGTTCTAAAAGACTCTCAAAATAATATAAGTGAAGCACGAGAGACTAGAAATTTCTTCAAAATTAAGACACCACCGTGCTCTAAAAGATATAAGTGAAACACTAGAGCAAAAACTATCAAGCTCAAAAGATATAAGTGAAGCACATAGAGTATTCTAGCAAATTCTAATCAAATAGGCTTCTCCCAAAAGGTGTGTACAGCAAGGATGATTGTGGTAAACTAAAAAGCAAATACTAATATAATACACGACGCTCCAAGCAAAACACTTATCATGTGGCGAATAAAAATATAGCTCCAAGTAAAGTTACCAATGAACAAAGACGAAAGAGGGGATGCCTTCCCGGGGCATCCCAAGCTTAGGCTTTTGGCTGTTCTTGAATATCTTGGGGTGCCATGGGAATCCCCAAGCTTAGGCTCTTGCCACCCTTTATTCCATAGTCCATAAAAGCTTTACCCAAAACTTGAAAACTTCACAACACAAAACTCAACAGGAAATCTTATAAGCTCCGTTAGTGAAAGAAAACAAAACCACCACATAAGGTACTGCAATGAACTCATTCTGTATTTATTTTGGTGTAAAACCTACTGTATTCCAACTTATCTATGGATTATAAACTATTTTATTGGCCATAGATTCATCAAAATAAGCAAACAACACACGAAAAACAGAATCTGTCAAAAACAGAACAGTCAGTAGTAATATGTAACTAACGCAAACTTCTGGAACTCAAAAAATTCAGCCAAACTAGGAAGACCTAGG
>LR880972.1:766494150-766505945 GCA_904067115.1 Aegilops sharonensis | reverse complement strand
CTCTTGCCACCCTTTATTCCATAGTCCATAAAAGCTTTACCCAAAACTTGAAAACTTCACAACACAAAACTCAACAGGAAATCTTATAAGCTCCGTTAGTGAAAGAAAACAAAACCACCACATAAGGTACTGCAATGAACTCATTCTGTATTTATTTTGGTGTAAAACCTACTGTATTCCAACTTATCTATGGATTATAAACTATTTTATTGGCCATAGATTCATCAAAATAAGCAAACAACACACGAAAAACAGAATCTGTCAAAAACAGAACAGTCAGTAGTAATATGTAACTAACGCAAACTTCTGGAACTCAAAAAATTCAGCCAAACTAGGAAGACCTAGGAAATTTGTTTATTGATCAGCAGAAATTGGAATCACTATTTTATCACGTTCTAGTGATTTTTAACAATTGTTTTCGTGAACCGAAAGTTTTTGGAAATTACAGCAAGATCAAATAACTATCATCCAAGAAGATCCTATAGGTTTAACTTGGCACAAACACTAATTAAAAGATAAAAACACATCTAAACAGAAGGTATATGGATTATTTATTCCTAAACATAAACAAAGACAAAAAACATAAAGAAAATTGGGTTGCCTCCCAACTAGCGCTGTCGTTTAACGCCCCTAGCTAGGCATAAAAGCGAAGATAGATCTAAGTGGTGCCATCTTTGGCACTAAACTCACGCATGATAGATTCATAAGGTAATTTAACTTTCTTTCTTGGAAAGTTCTCCATGCCTTTCTTTAATGGAAATTGGAATCTAATATTCCCTTCCTTCATATCAATAATCGCACCAATCGTTCTAAGGAAAGGTCTACCAAGAATAATAGGGCAAAAAAGATTGCAATCTATGTCAAGAACGATAAAATCTACGGGCACCAAATTTCTATTTTCAACAATAAGAACATCATTGATCCTTCCCATAGGATTTTTAATGGTGGAATCCGCAAGGTGCAAATTTAAAGAACAATCATCAAGATCATGGAAACCTAGAATATCACATAAATTTTTCGGAATCGTGGAAACACTAGCACCCAAATCACACAAAGCAAAACACTCATAATCTTTAATTCTAATCTTTATAGTAGGTTCCCACTCATCGTTAAGTTTTCTAGGTATAGAAACTTCCAAATTAAGTTTTTCATCATAAGATTGCATCAAGGCATCAACAATATGCTTGGTAAAAGCTTTGTTTTGACTGTAGGCATGAGGAGAATTAACAACGGCTTGCAACAAGGAAATACAACCTTTTATAGAGCAATTATCATAATCAAATTCCTTGAAATCCGAGATAGTGGGTTCAACATTATTAGAAGTTGAGGATTCTCCAATCTCACTTTTACCAAATTTAACATTAAGATCTAAAGATTCTGAATTCTTGGGACGCCTTCTAGGCAAAGTTGATTCATCATCAGTCCCATAATCATCAAAATTCATATTGCAAAACATAGATCTAATTGGAGACGCATCAGTAACTTTAAGATCCTCATCATTATTTTCACGGAAACTAGAAGAACACGCCTTTATAAAAGCTTTCTTTTTTTAGCACGCAATCTAGTGGTTCTTTCCTTGCACTCGTCAATTGAAATTATCATTGCTTTGAGAGACTCATTAGTATCATGCTTAGGAGGGGAAGATCTAATTTTAAGAGAATCAACGTCAAGCGAAAGTCTATCAACGTTCCTAGCCAAATCATCAACTTTGAGCAATTTTTCTTCAAGCAAAGCATTAAAATTCTTTTGAGAAATCATAAATTCTTTCACACTATTCTCAAAATAAGAGGGAATCTTATTAAAATTACCATAAGAATTATTGTAGGAATTTCCATAATTATTAGAGGAATTACTAGGGAACGGTCTAGCATTAAAATTTCCTCTATAAGCATTGTTTCCAAAACTATTCCTACCAACAAAATTCACATCCATAGATTCATTATTATTCTCAATCAAGGAAGACAAAGGCATATCATTGGGATCAAGAGGAGTATTTTTAGTAGCAAACATCTTCATAAGTTCATCCATCTTTCCACTCAAAACATTGATTTCTTCTATAACATGCACTTTTTTACTAGAAGATCTTTCGGTGTGCCATTGAGAATAATTAGCCATAATATTATCAAGAAGTTTTGTAGCATCTCCTAACGTAATTTCCATAAAGGTGCCTCCCGCGGCCGAATCTAAGAGATTTCTAGACACAAAGTTCAAACCGGCATAAATTTTTTGTATGATCATCCATAAATTCAACCCATGAGTAGGGCAATTGCGAAGCATCAATTTCATTCTTTCCCAAGATTTGGCAACTTGCTCATGATCAAGTTGTTTTAAATTCATAATATAGTTCCTAAGAGTGATGATCTTAGCAGGAGGAAAATACTTAGAGATAAAAGCATCTTTGCACTTGTTCCAAGAATCAATACTATTTTTAGGCAAAGACGAAAACTAAACTTTAGCACGATCTCTAAGTGAAAACGGAAATAACTTCAATTTGAAAATATTGTTATCCGTATCTTTCTTATTTTGCATATCACACAAATCAACAAAGTTGTTTAGATGAGTAGCGTCATCTTCGCTAGGAAGGCCGGCGAATTGATCTTTCATAACAAGATTCAGCAAAGCGGTATTAATTTCACAAGACTCAACATCATTAAGAGGAGCAATCGAAGTACTAAGGAAATCATTACTATTGGTATTCGAGAAGTCACACAATTTGGTATTATCTTACGCCATGGCAACAAGTAATCCAACACACAAGCAAACAAAAAAACGGCAAGCAAAAAGAGAGGAGGAGATTGGGAAAGAGAGAGCGAATAAAACAACAAGGGTGAACTGGGGGAGAGGAAAACGAGAGGCAAATGGCAAATAATGTAAATGCGAGGGAGATGGGTTTGTGATGGGTACTTGGTATGTCTTGACTTGAGCGAAGACCTCCCCGACAACGGCGCCAGAAATCCTTCTTGCTACGTCTTGAGCTTGCGTTGGTTTTCCTCAAAGAGGAGAGGGTGATGCAGCAAGTGTTGCGTAAGTATTTCCCTCGGCTTTGAGAACCAAGCTATCAATCCAGTAGGAGGCTCCTCAAAAGTCCCATGCACCTAGACAAACAAACTGAGAACTCGCAACCAACGCAATAAAGGGGTTGTCAATCCCTTCACGGCCACTTGCGGAAGTGAGATCTAATAAAGATAGTATGATAAGATAAATATATTTCTGGTATTTTATAATATAGATGCAAAAAGTAAAGATGCAAATAAAAGTATATTGGAAGCAAATATGATAAGAGATATACCCGGGGGCCATAGGTTTCACTAGTGGCTTCTCTCAAGATAGCATAAGTATTACGGTGGTGAACAAATTACTGTCGAGCAATTGATAGAAAAGCGCATAATTATGAGATTATCTAGGCATGATCATGTATATAGGCATCACATCCATAACAAGTAGACCGACTCCTGCCTACATCCACTACTATTACTCCACACATCGACCGCTATCCAGCATGCATCTAGAGTATTAAGTTCATAAGAACAGAGTAATGCATTAAGCAAGATGACATGATGTAGAGGGATAAACTCATGCAATATGATATAAACCCCATCTTGTTATCCTTGATGGTAACAATACAATACGTGCCTTGCAAACCTTTCTGTCACTGGGTAAGGACACCGCAAGATTGAACCCAAAGCTAAGCACTTCTCCCATGGCAAGAAAGACCAATCTAGTAGGCCAAACCAAACTGATAATTCGAAGAGACTTGCAAAGATAACTCAATCATACATAAAAGAATTCAGAGAAGATTCAAATATTATTCATAGATAAATTTGATCATAAACCCACAATTCATCGGATCTCGACAAACACACCGCAAAAAGAGTTTACATCGAATAGATCTCCACAAGAGAGGGGGAGAACATTGTATTGAGATCCAAAAAGAGAGAAGAAGCCATCTAGCTAATAACTATGGACCCGTAGGTCTGTGGTAAACTACTCACAACTCATCGGAGGGGCAAAGATGTTGATGTAGAGGCCCTCCGTGGTTGATTCCCCCCTCCGGCAGAGTGCCGGCGAAGGCTCCAAGATGAGATCTCGCGGATACAGAAGGTTACGGTGGTGGAAATTGAGTTTTGTGGTGCCCCTGGATGTTTTCGGGGTACGTAGGTATATATAGGAAGAAGAAGTACATCAATGGCCGCCCGAGGGGCCCACGAGACAGGGGGCGCGCCCTATAGGGGGGGGGGCACGTCCTCCTATCTCGTGGCTTCCTCGGAAGCTTCTTGACTTGCACACCAAGTCCTCTGGATCACGTTCGTTCCAAAAATCACGCTCCCGAAGGTTTTGTTCCGTTTGGACTCCGTTTGATATTCCTTTTCTTCGAAATACTGAAATAGGCAAAAAAAAACAGCAATATGGGTTGGGCCTCCGGTTAGTAGGTTAGTCCCAAAAATGATATAAATATGTAAAATACAGCCCATAAACATCCAAAAGGGGTAATATAATAGCATGGAACAATAAAAAATTATAGATACGTTGAAGACGTATCACCTTGCACGCCAAGGAGAGTCCAATCCGGACACGGGTATAGCCTTCGGCTTATATGTCTTCACAACCCATCAATCCGGCCCATGGATAACAGGTCGGACGCCCGAGGACCCCTTAGTGCAGGACTCCCTCAGTAGCCCCTTAACCTGGCTTCAATGACGAGGAGTCCAGCGCACAGATTGTCTTCGGCATTGCAAGGCGGGTTCCCCCTTCTGAACTCCAAGGTAGTCTTCAGAAGTAATGATTGTATCCAGACTTGTATACACAACTGCAGAGGATATAATATTTCATGAGTCCAACCCACTGACATCTTTCGGTAATATAACATCACACCTACTTGGCCATTATTTTCGAACCGTTAGCTGGCCCGTTGTCCCACGTCTCAAGACGTGGTTTTATTGGCCTGTCTTATCCAAGCAGAGATCATGTCTCCCTCTTTTAAGGGATTCTTGTCAACCCGGACGTGGGTAACCCAACCGTCGTTTGGGTACAACTCCTTGGGAATAGGCAAGTTTTGAGGCCCAGGAGGAGACGTTTGATATTCACAGTCTTTATATAGGGGTACAAACTCGTCTTTTTCTTTCACGCTTGCTTCCCCCTCAACCCTTACTCCCCCGAGTTCCAACACCCGGTTTTCAGTTGCCACAAACCCCAATCATGTCCGGGTCCAGCCGTCAAGGCCGGTGGGTAGTTTCTTCTGTCACGGAGGGAGATATTGCAAAGCTTCGGGCGGCGAGGTATCTGACCGCAGAAATCCACCATCGGCTTCCTGCCGAGGGGCAGGTTATTCCCACCCCCAGATCCGGCGAGAGGGTCGTGTTCGTATCCCACTTCCTCCGCAGGTTAGGGTTTGCACTTAACCCCTTCGTCCGAGGGCTCATGTTCTATTAGGGGCTAGATTTTCATGATCTGGCCCCAGACTTTATTCTTCTTATCTCGGCGTTTATCGTCACGTGCGAAGCCTTCCTCCGGACTCCTCCGCACTTCAGCTTGTGGCTCAAGACCTTCGATGTGAAGCCGCAAGTGATAGAGGGGGAGCAAGCTGAGTGCGGCGGTGCTGCAGTGAGCAAGCTTGCAAGCGTTGTTTAGCTGAAAGGATCCTTCGCCAAATCTTCCGATTTATGGCAGCAGGGGTGGTTCTATATCACCGAGCCCCGTGGCTCCAAGTGGGCAGCTGCGCCTGCATTTCGATCCAGCCGCCCAATTCAGTTTGCATCATGGATTAATAAGGGGCTGGACTGGGGATCAGCGGACGAGGTGCGAACTCTGCAAAGTCACATCTGAAGCCTCACTGAGAGGAACATCAATATCATCAATGTCGTTCAAGTAATGTTAGTTCGTCGGACCCTGCCGTGCCAGTGACGGCCTCTCCGTCTGTGGGAGTTCAATCCAGAAGGGCCGCGGACTCTTTAGCACTTCTTCGGCATTACGCATGAAGGAATGTGGAGATTATTCTTCGGGAAACGAAGGCAATGGCCGGACACCACCGAAGATGTCGACCTACACTGTAACCATCTGGATACCCCTGTAAGTACCCGTTTGTCGAATACCTCATAATTATATACCCAGTGGCAAGATACTGACAGAATCATCCTTTTCCAGGGTTGGATAAAGAAGGTGGAACGGATTAGGTGTCCGGCTCCCCTTCTCGAAGACTCAGCTACCCATGTGTTAACAAGGATGCTGTCCTCAGCACCATACCAGGCGCCAGCAAGGGAGGGTAAAGAGGAGAGTGAGAAGACCCAAGATGACCTTGGTTCCGGAGGTAAGTCAGACTCTGAGTCCGGAGAAATCGACCTTTCCTCGCCTGAAGACAGAGGCGGAAAAGGACCCAATATCCCTTCTCCAAGCAGGAGGAAAAGGGCCGCCTCCGAAGATTGGGAGGGGCGTTCTTCCAAGAGGGGCAAGATGCCACCGTCCAACAGCTTGGGTTTGGAAAGCGACGCCGTTGAACAGCTCCAACAAGGGGACAAGCCCTCGGCCAAAACGTAAGTGAATCCAGAGTACTTTGATAGCGTCCCGCTCCGTTGTTGTTTACCAAAGATATACGTAGCGCGTTCATGCATTTTTACAGGTCGGCACAGAGTTTTTCTGGGCAATCCTCTTCTTCAGGAAGTCTCCTCCCAGAGATGATGGAGAGCGAGAGGCCTCCTCCAACCTCTTCGCCCAATAAGGTGGATGACTCTGAAGTGTCATCGCGGAGGGTCCCTCTTAATCAACAAGTTATGCAGGGGACAAAAGAGGCAGCACCCGAAGGTGGATCTCCGACCATCCGGGATTCTGGGGCTAGTGATAACAAACGCCCCGGACTGTCTGGCTCACAGCCGACAGTGATTCTGGAGATGGGTGAACAGATTCCTTCAAAGGATGGCGGTGCTCCTAGAGCGGCTTCCGGAGACCCGGAGGCTCCGGATATATTGCGGGACATGTTGCGAAAAGCATCTGTCTCGGGGGAATAGCGTACCTTGATGGGTACAGTGGTTGAGAAGATTTTGTCCGAAGAGCGGTTTGGATGAAGCCTTCATGAGCCTGCTAAAAGGCTTCGAGGTTTGTGATGTAATATTTTCAGCTACATTTTATTTGCAAAGATGCACCAGTGTATTGGTAGTAGCCCCTGAGACTCGGGTTGGCTTCCACTGGGAAGCGAATCAGAGGATCAAAAAGGATTACTCAAGGACTGACCTGATGAATTTGAACGCAGGCTATTTCCCCCTTAGCTACTTCCCAGACTATGGATATTGCCGAGCTGCAGCGGAAGCTTGATGTGGCAGGGGATGATCTTTCATTAATCAATATGCGTCTTGACGAGTCGCAAGGTATGTATTCGGGGCAACCCCCCTACATTTTTTGTGGTATAAGCATGATTCTAAAATTTGTATGCTGGAATATGCGTGGCTGCAGATGGTGCTGCCGCCGTTGAAGTTCTTCGAGCGGAGCTGGCCCGGGCTGAGGAGCAGGCCCGGCGTAGCAATGCTGCTGCTGAAAAGGCATCGGCTGAGCTAAAAGCCGAACAAGCTGCACGACACCAAGACGAGGAGAAGATGTCCACGGTGGCGCTCGAACTGGAAAATGCCACTGGCCGCTGCGAATTTCTAGAGAAGGACAATAAAGCCTTAACGGCTGATCTGGACAAGGCCTTACAAGAGGCTAAGGAAGCACGATCGGAATCTAGAGCAACCCGTGAGGAGGTTCGGCAGGCTAGGGAGATTGCGGCTGGAAAGCCCTTTTGTTGCAAACTAAGTTCGGTGACCCGAACTATGCTCAGCTTAACCAAGTGTGGAGTTCTCCGGACGAGTTCTTGGACTTGCCGAAGAGTTCTTCCGATGCGGTGCAGTATTACCAAGCGCGAGATGGGTATTGTCGTTATCAAAACCGGCGAATCTCGGGCAAGTAACATACCGATGACAAAGGGAACAACGTATGTTGTTATGCGGTCTGATCGATAAAGATCTTAGTAGAATTTGTGGGAGCCAATATGAGCATCCAGTTTCCGCTATTGGTTATTGACTGGAGACGTGTCTCGGTCATGTCTACATAGTTCTCGAACCCGTAGGGTCCGCACGCTTAACGTTACGATGAGAGTTATATTATGAGTTTATATGTTTTGATGTACCGAAGGTTGTTCGGAGTCCCGGATGTGATCATGGACATAACGAGGAGTCTCGAAATGGTCGAGACATGAAGATTGATATATTGGAAGCCTATGTTTGGATATCGGAAGTGTTCCGGGAGAAATCGGGATTTTTCCGGAGTACCGGGAGGTTACCGGAACCCCCCCGGGAACATAATGGGCCTTAGTGGGCCTCGGTGGAAGAGAGGAGAGGAGGCCAGGGCAGGGCCGCGCGCCCCTCCCCCCAGTCCGAATAGGACAAGGAGAGGGGGGCGGCGCCCCCCTTTCCTTCCTCCCCTCCACCTCTTCCCCCTCTCTCTCCTAGTCCAACATGGAAAATGGGGGGGGGGGGGGGAGTCCTACTCGCGGTAGGAGTAGGACTCCTGCTGGCGCGCCTCCTCCCTGGCTGGCCGCACCTCCCCCTTGCTCCTTTATATACGGGGGCAGGGGGACCCCATAGACACACAAGTTGATCAGTTGATCTCTCCCAACCATGTGCGGTGCCCCCCTCCACCATAGTCCACCTCGATAATACTGCAGCGGTGCTTAGGCGAAGCCCTGCATCGGTAGAACATCAACATCGTCACCACGCCGTCGTGCTGACGAAACTCTGCCCGGCTGGATTGGAGTTCGAGGGACGTCATCGGGCTGAACTCGGAGGTGCCGTACGTTCGGTACTTGATCGGTTGGATCGTGAAGACGTACGACTACATCAACCGCGTTGTGCTAACGCTCCCACTTTCGGTCTACGAGGGTACGTGGACAACACTCTCCCCTCTCGTTGCTATGCATCACCATGATCTTACGTGTGCGTAGGATTTTTTTTGAAATTACTACGTTCCCCAACAGAAACAACATGGATGATTAATTCGGATACTGGGAGCTGAGTGATATGCCAATGATTTATTTATTTTATATATATAAGCCATCCTCCTGGCTATTTGACATGCTCGGGGTCGGTGGCGGAGGAACATGCATAGTACAGGCTCGAAATAGAGAGTGCTGTCTGCAAAAAGTTATTTTGGACCTCCCGTCGCACGTCTGTGCCGCCAGTCCTCGGCGGAGGAATCCTTGACGGAGATAGCCCCTCAGTTGAGCGTACGGATCCGAACTTCAATAGAGCCAGTTTCAGATGTTTGTCCTATTTGTCACCTGTTTCTAAGGGATAGTGAAGGAAGAAATAAAAAGAAAATGGATAAAGAATGTTACTGGGATGCTTGCAGGCTTGTCCATAGTGTGCCTCCGTCAATCCCCATGGTATCTTGAGTGCGTAGTGGTGTATGCGCGACACAAATTTTGTAGGTGTACAAGGTGGGCGGCGGAAGCCGGACTGCTATTTCCGCTCCGGGAGTAGTTGACCCTTGTGTGGAAATTGCTTCAGGCCCCCGGTATTTCGTTGGTGAACCCAACCTCTTCGCCTTGTGTTCGGCGTTGAGCTTGCCGGCCTGTTTAAAGACCCAGCAGTTTCTGTTAGTATGATTAGCTGATTTGTCGGGATGGCCGTGAATCTGGCAAGGTCGGTCCAATATCCTGTCCAGGTTGGATGGTTCGTCTCGTTTTGCCTTGAATGGCTTCTTCAGTTGACCGGGCTTGGGATTGCTGAATCGGCGTTGACCGCCGTGTCACATGATCTTTCATTATCATTGCGACTATTGTATTTGCTTCGTCGTGGCTTCGGAAGTGCCCGGGTCGCTAGCGCTGCTACTTCTACGAGCGAGCCAACTGTCTTCTCCCATGCAAAAGCGGGTCATCAGAGCAGTGAGGGATGTCATGGATTTAGGTCCTTCTTGACCGAGGTGGCGTGCAAGCCATTCGTCCCGGACACTGTGTCTAAAAGCCGCAAGGGCTTCCGCATCCGGGCAGTCGGCGATTTGGTTCTTTTTGACTAAGAACTGAGTCCAGAGCCTCCTCTGGCTGACTCTCCGGGCTGCTGGACAATGTGACTTAAGTCATCGTCATCCGGTGGCCGGACATATGTTCCTCGAAATTTGTCAAGGAAGGCCTCCTCCAAGTCCTCCCAGCTGCCTATGGAATTTTCAGGCAGGCTGTTTAACCAGTGCCAAGATGGCCCTTTTAGCTTTAGTGGGAGGTATTTAATGGCGTGGAGGTCGTCCCCACGAGCCATATGGATGTGCAGGATAAAATCTTCTATCCATACCGAGGGATCGGTTGTTCCGTCGTATGATTCAATGTTGACGGGTTTGAATCCTTCGGGGAATTCATGATCCATTACTTCATCGGTGAAGCAAAGCGGGTGTGCGGCGCCTCTATGTTGGGCCACACTACGACGTAACTCCGAAGGAGTCCATTTGCGGTTTTCAGCTCGGGCGTAGCTCAGTTTGTCACGTCCGAATAGGTAGCTGTCGTCGCGTGTCGAGGCATGCCTTCGCGATCCATAGATCGGTCTTGCGTGTCCTGCACTACTGTCCAAGTCCCGCTGCAGGTCGTGTGGACAATCGTGAGCTGTGTTATTTTTGCCTTTACAGCGAGGTGGGGCAGTCTGGTGTTCAGCTTGAGTTGCTTCTTTATCCGGACAGAGTTGTCGGTGACCGGCCGCATTGTGTGATGATGGTACGGGCTCCAACGCCTCGTCATCGAACTGATGTAGCAATCTATGCTTCGGGTAGCTTTTGGCTAGGCCACTAAGGCCATATTCTTCGGCAACCAGGACTTGGGTCCATCTATCGTTGAGTAGGTCTTGGTCAGCTTGAAGCTGTCGCTGCTTCTTATTCAGGCTCCTTGCAGTAGCTGTGAGCCTGCACTTGAAGCGCTCTTGCTCGAGGGGTTCTTCGGGTACGATGAAGTCTTCGTCGTTGAGGCTTACCTCATCTTCTGAGAGCGGAAGGTAGTTGTCGTCCTCCGAATTGTCGCTGGGCAGGGCCTGTTCATCGGGGCTGGCTTGCCCGTTTTCCTGTTCCTCCTGTTCGGATCTTGCTCCAGCAGGGTCTTCATTGTTTCCGGCATCGTCCGGAGTACTTTTTTCTCCGGTGCCATCGTTGCTGCGATGTGACTTGGAGCGGCGATTAGGGCGCCAGTACTTAGACTGTGTCTCAGGAGGTTTATTCTCAACTGGATCTCCTTTGTCATTGTCTTGAGTTTTTTAAGTGTACCAACCATGTATACGTCGTATGAAGGGGTGGCCGTCCCACGCCTGGTGACTGGAGGGTCTTGGCCTTGCTCCTTGTCAGCATCGTCGTCTATACCGTCAATGTCTTCGGAGCCATAAGCAGGCATGGCGGTAAATCCTCGACAGTGGCTATGAATTGGGTGGTGGGTGGGAAGCGAAATTCTCCATTATCAGCCTCTGGCTCGAACCGGGCACAGTTCGGCCGCGAGTCCTCCGCCAGAGACAGGTTTTTAATGAATTTAGCACATCGCCAAAGGGCGAGTGTTGGAAGATATCCGCGGCGCTAAACTCGAAGATTGATAACCGATCTAACTCGGTGTCCGGGGGCGTGTGCGGTTCGAAACTTATAGCCAGAGACGAGTCCGGAATTCCGTTGACGCTGATATTGCCTGGTATTGAGTCTGTGCGCGGCTCCAACGCCGCGGACTCTGTGGCTTCGGATGGTGCAATCTGCTCCAGATCTAAGGCTGTAGCAGTTGCAGGAACCATCTCCTGAATCTGGTCCGATGACAGATTTCA
>LR880972.1:766480932-766491632 GCA_904067115.1 Aegilops sharonensis | reverse complement strand
GATGAATTGTGGTTTATGATCCAGATTATCTATGAATAATATTTGAATCTTCTCTGAATTCTTTTATGTATGATTGGTTATCTTTGCAAGTCTCTTCGAATTATCCGTTTGGTTTGGCCAACTAGATTAGTAGTTCTTGCAATGGGAGAAGTGTTTAGCTTTGGGTTCAATCTTGCGGTGTCCTTACCCAGTGACAGAAAGGGTTGCAAGGCACGTATTGTATTGTTGTCATCGAGGATAACAAGATGGCGTATTTATCATATTGCATGAATTTATTCCTCTACATCATGTCATCTTGCTTAAGGCGTTACTCTGTTTTTAACTTAATACTCTAGATGCATGCTGGATAGCGGTCGATGAGTGGAGTAATAGTAGTAGATGCAGAACCGTTTCGGTCTACTTGTGTCGGACGTGATGCCTATATACATGATCATACCTAGATATACTCATAATTATGCTCAATTCTGTCAATTGCTCAACAGTAATTTGTTCACCCACCGTAGAATACTTATGCTCTTAAGAGAAGCCACTAGTGAAGCCTATGGCTCCCGGGTCTACTCTCATCATATCAATCTCCATCACTTTAATACTTGCTTTGTTTTTACTTTGCCTTTTACTCTTCACTTTGCATCTCTATACCAAAAATACCAAAAATACTATTTATCATCTCTATCAATTCTCACTCTTGTAAGTGACCGTGAAGGGATTGACAACCCCTAATCGCGTTGGTTGCGAGGAGCTATTGTTTTGTGCAGGTACGAGGGACTTGTGCGTGGCCTCCTACTGGATTGATACCTTGGTTCTCAAAAACTGAGGGACATACTTACGCTACTTTGCTGCATCATCCTCTCCTCTTCAGGAAAATCCAACGCAGTGCTCAAGAGGTAGCAAGAAGAATTTCTGGCGCTGTTGCCGGGGAGGCTCACGCAAGAGCAAGTCAAGCACCATACCAAGTACCCATCACAATCCCTATCTCCCGCATTACATTATTTGCCATTTGCCTCTCGTTTTCCTCTCCCCCACTTCACCCTTGCCGTTTTATTCGCCCTTCCTCCGTTCAATCTTGTGTTACCATGTGCCTTATTTTTGCTTGCATCTTCGCTTGCTAAAAGTTTATGGATCCTCATCCACTTGCTAATCTCTTTAAGAGATCCAATTATGATGAACCTATTGCTAGTGAATTGAGTGCACTAGATTATTTTTATGAGGTTTTGCCTGAAGTTCGTGAATCTAAAAATTGTGATGAAGTACTTTATGAAGTGATTCACGATAGATCTTTGAATAAAAGCATGATTGCTATGATTTCACTGTAAATTCTATTGATGTCAATTGTCTAAAAATATGCAAAACCCTAAGCTTGGGGATGCTAGTTTTGCTATGCCCTCTACTTGTTGCAATGATCATGATTGGGGTGATTCTTCTTATGATCTTGAAAATTTATTTAATCCCCATGATGAATATGAGATTGATAATAGTGTTTGCAATAATATTGAAAGTGGGTTTGGAAGAGTGTGAACTTTAGGTCCCACATATTTGGATAATGTTCAATCTTATGAAGTTTTTGATAAAAGTGGGTTTGGAGAGGTCATGACTTTAGTTAATATTAATCCCACTATTTCGGAAGAGTGTCAACTATGCATGCATGTGGATCGTGTTGAGAATATGTTATGTGATAGCTATATTGTTGAATTTTCTTATGATCCTACATGTAATTATTATGAGAGAGGAAAATATGGTTATAGAAATTTTCATGTTACTAAATTACCTCTCGTTATGTTAAGATTGCTATTGTTCCTTTCCGCTTCCTTGCATATGCTAATTTTTGCTTGCTACGATAATTTGTTTGCCTATAATATGCCTATGCATAGGAAGTATGTTAGACTTAAGTGTGTTTGTCACATGTTTTATGATGCTCTCTTTGTGCCTCAATTCTTGTCTTTCTTGTGAGCATCACTGAAATCTCAATGCCTAACTAAAAAGGCTTTAAAGAAAAGCGCTTGTTGGGAGACAACCCAATATTTTTCCTTTATGTTTAGGAATAAATAATCTATCTAGCTTCTTTTTAGATGTGGTTTTATGTTTTAGTTAGTGTTTGTGCCAAGCTAGACCTATTGGATCTTCTTGGATGATAGTTATTTGATCTTGCTGTAATTTCCAGAAACTTTGCGCTCAGTGCCCGAATTATTAAAAATCACCAGAACGTGATAAAATATTGATTAAAATTGATTCTGATTAATAAACAAATTTTCTAGGTCGTCTAATTTTGGTAGATTTTTTGGAGTTCCAGAAATTTGCGTTAGTTACAGATTACTACAGACTGTTCTGTTTTTGACAGATTCTGTTTATCGTGTGTTGTTTGCTTATTTTGATGAATCTATGGCTAGTAAAATAGTTTATAATCCATAGAGAAGTTCGAATACATTAGTTTAACACCGATATAAATAAAGAATGAGTTCATTACAGTACCTTAAAGTAGTCTTTTGTTTTCTTTCTCTAACGGAGCTCACGAGATTTCTATTGAGTTTTGTGTTGTGAAGTTTTCAAGTTTTGGGTAAATTCTTTTGATGGATTATGGAACAAGGAGTGGCAAGAGCCTAAGCTTGGGGATGCCCATGGCACCCCCAAGATAATCCAAGGACACCAAAAAGTCAAAGCTTTGGGATGCCCCGGAAGGCATCCCCTCTTTCGTCTACTTCCATCGGTAATTTACTTGGAGCTATGTTTTTATTCACCACATGATATGTGTTTTGCTAGGAGCGTCTTGTATCATTTGCGTATTTGGTTGTTAGTCTACCACAATCATCCTTGCTGTACACACCTTTTGAGAGAGCCATACATAAATTGGAATTTGATAGAATACTCTATGTGCTTCACTTATATCTTTTGAGCTTGATAGTTTTGCTCATAGTGCTTCACTTATATCTTTTGAGCATGATAATTTTTGCTCAAGTGCTTCACTTAGATCTTTTAGAGCACGGTGGTGGATTTGTTTAAAAGAAACTATTGATCTCTCATGCTTCACTTAGATTATTTTGAGAGTCGTTAATAGCATGGTAATTTGCTTAATATTAATATACTTGGTATTCAAGATATGTGAAACTTCCTTTTGAGTGCGTTGAATACTAAGAAAAGTTTGATGCTTGATAACTGTTTTGAGATATGAAGATGGTGATATTAGAGTCATGCTAGTTGAGTAATTGTGAATTTAAAGAATGCTTGTGTTGAAGTTAGCAAGTCCCACAGCATGCACGTATGGTTAAAGTTGTGTAACAAATTTGAAACATGAAGTGTACCTGGCTTGTGCATCCTTATGAGTGGCGGTCGGTGACGAGCGATGGTATTTTTCTACCAATCTATCCCCCTAGGAGCATGCGCGTAGTACTTGATTTTTGATGACTTCTAAATTTTTGCAATAAGTATATGAGTTATTTTGACTAATGTTGAGTCCATGGATTATACGCACTTTTACCTTTCCGCCTTTGCTAGCCTCTTCGGTACCGTGCATTGCCCTTTCTCACCTTGGGAGTTGGTGCAAACTTCGCCGGTGCATCCAAACCCCGTGATATGATACGCTCTATCACACATAAACCTCCTTATATCTTCCTCAAAACAGCCACCATACCTACCTATTATGGCATTTCCATAGTCATTCCGAGATATATTGCCATGCAACTTTCCACCATTCCGTTCATCATCATCATGACATACTTTACTTTTGTCATATTGCCATTGCATGATCATGTAGTTGACATCGTATTTGTGGCAAAGCCACCATGCATTATTTCTCATACATGTCACTCTTGATTCATTGCACTATCCCGGTACACCGCCGGAGGCATTCATATAGAGTCATATCTTGTTCTAGTTTCGAGTTGTAATCCTTATGTTGTAATCAATAGAAGTGTGATGATCATCATTATTAGAGCATTGCCCAATCAAAAAAAAGAGAAAGGCCAAAAAGAAAAAAGGAAAGGCCCAACAAAAAGGAAAAATAAAATAAAAAGGGCAATGTTACTATCTCTTTTTCCACACTTGTGCTTCAAAGTAGCACCTTGTTCTTCATGTAGTAGTCTCATATATTGTGCTTCAAAGTAGCACCATGTTTTTCATATAGTGAGTCTCATAAGTTGTCTTTTCATACTAGTGGGAATTTTTCATTTTAGAACTTGGCTTGTATATTCCAACGATGGGCTTCCTCAAATGCCCTAGGTCTTCATGAGCAAGCAAGTTGGATGCACACCCACTAGTTTTATTTTGTTGAGCATTCATAGCTCTAGTGCATCCGTTGCATGGCAATCCCTACTCCTCATGTTGACATCAATTGATGGGCATCTCCATAGCCCGTTGATTATCCTCGTCAATGTGAGACTTTCTCCTTTTTGTCTTCTCCACACAATCCCCATCATCATATTCTATTCCACCCATAGTGCTATCCATGGCTCACGCTCATGTATTGCGTGAAGGTTGAAAAAGTTTGAGATTATTTAAGTATGAAACAATTTCTTGGCTTGTTATCGGGGGTATAGAAGTTGGGAACATCTTTGTGTGAAAAAAATGAAGCATAGCCTAACTATATGATTTTGTAGGGATGAACTTTCTTTTGCCATGCTATTTTGAGAAGACATGATTACTTTGATTAGTATGCTTGAAGTACTATTATTTTTATGTCAATATGAACTTTTGTCTTGAATCTTTCGGGTCTGAATATTCATACCACAATTAAGAAGATTTACATTGAAATTATGCCAAAGTATCACTCCGCATCAAAAATTCTCTTTTTATCATTTACCTACTCGAGGACGAGCAGGAATTAAGCTTGGGGATGCCTGATACGTCTCCAATGTATCTATAATTTTTTATTGCTCCATGCTACTTTATCTACTGTTTTGGACTATATTGGGCTTTATTTTCCACTTTTATATTATTTTTGGGACTAACCTCTTAACCGGAGGCCCAGCCCAGAATTGTTGTTTTTTTTTGCCTATTTCAGTGTTTCGAAGAAACGGAATATCAAACGGAGTCCAAACGGAATGAAACCTTCGGGAACGTGATTTTCTCACTGAACGTGATCCGGGAGACTTGGACCCTACTCCAAGGAACAAAAGAGGCGGTCACGAGGGTGGGGGGCGCCCCCCTAGGGCGCGCCCCTGCCTCGTGGGCCCCCTGTTGCTCCACCGACGTACTCCTTCCTGCTATATATACCTACGTACCCCCAAATGATTAGAACAGGAGCCAAAAACCTAATTCCACCGCTGCAACTTCCTGTATCCACGAGATCCCATCTTGGGGCCTGTTCCGGAGCTCTGCCGGAGGGGGCATCCACCACGGAGGGCTTCTACATCATCACCGTAGCCCCTCCGATGAAGTGTGAGTAGTTTACTTCAGACCTTCGGGTCCGTAGCTAGTAGCTAGATGGCTTCTTCTCTCTTTTTGGATCTCAATACAATGTTCTCCCCCTCTCTTGTGGAGATCTATTCGATGTAATCTTCTTTTTGCGGTGTGTTTGTTGAGACCGATGAATTGTGGGTTTATGATCCAGATTATCTATGAATAATATTTGAATCTTCTCTGAATTCTTTTATGTATGATTGGTTATCTTTGCAAGTCTCTTCGAATTATCGGTTTGGTTTGGCCAACTAGATTAGTAGTTCTTGCAATGGGAGAAGTGTTTAGCTTTGGGTTCAATCTTGCGGTGTCCTTACCCAGTGACAGAAAGGGTTGCAAGGCACGTATTGTATTGTTGCCGTCGAGGATAACAAGATGGGGTATTTATCATATTGCATGAATTTATTCCTCTACATCATGTCATCTTGCTTAAGGCATTACTCTGTTTTTAACTTAATACTCTAGATGCATGCTGGATAGCGGTCGATGAGTGGAGTAATAGTAGTAGATGCAGAATCGTTTCGGTCTACTTGTCTCGGACGTGATGCCTATATACATGATCATACCTAGATATACTCATAATTATGCTCAATTCTGTCAATTGCTCAACAGTAATTTGTTCACCCACCGTAGAATACTTATGCTCTTGAGAGAAGCCACTAGTGAAACCTATGGCCCCCGGGTCTATTCTCATCATATCAATCTCCATCACTTTAATACTTGCTTTGTTTTTACTTTGCCTTTTACTCTTCACTTTGCATCTCTATACCAAAAATACCAAAAATATTATTTATCATCTCTATCAGATCTTACTCTCGTAAGTGACCGTGAAGGGATTGACAACCCCTAATCGTGTTGGTTGCGAGGAGCTATTGTTTTGTGCAGGTACGAGGGACTTGTGCGTGGCCTCCTACTGGATTGATACCTTGGTTCTCAAAAATTGAGGGAAATACTTACGCTACTTTGCTGCATCATCCTCTCCTCTTCGGGGAAATCCAACGCAGTGCTCAAGAGGTAGCAATCTACCACGAGATCATAGTGGCTAAACCCTAGAAGTCTAGCCTGTATGACTATGGTAATGATTATCCTATCCGGACTACTCCCTCTGGTTTATATAGATACCAGAGGGATCTAGGGTTACATAGGGTCGGCTACATAAGAAGGAATCTTCATAGTCGGTCGGCAAGCTTGCCTTCCATGCCAAGGAGAGTCCAATCCGGACACGAGTACAGTCTTCGGCCTTCATGTCTTCACAGCCCATCAATCCGGCCCATGGATAACAGGCCGGACGCCCGAGGACCCCTTAGTCCAGGACTCCCTCAGGCACAATATGGGCATTCCGCTTCACCTTCTCCAGCAACCAGAATGCCTTTCGCCTCTCTCTTTACAGTCTTTAGTACAACTGTGGTTCATCATTCTTTACTTGGTGCTTCTATAGTTCTTCAGTATATGTACCTATGCATTGAATTATGGATTCATGGTTGAACCTATATTTGTAATAAACATAGTTGGATATGAAATAAGTGATTGCCTACTTTCAAATTCATGACATGTGATTTTTAAATTAGGGATTAATTGGATTAATTATGGATTAAATAGGGATTACACTGCACACGGTTTGCGAAAGCGAAACGTCTGTGATATACGTGAAGATCAGAAACGTTTCTAGGATCCACTACGTGTGTGATCAATCTCCACGGCACACACGAATTTCTCTTGAAAACTGTTTGCGTTAGGCCACCTTGCGCAAACGTTTATCACATAAAAAGTGTGTGTGACAGATAGTCTTTGCCACGCAGTTTCTTTCTACACACCGTGTGTGATGCATTCAATAACGCAAACGATAAAATTATTAATATCGTGTGGAATGGCAACGCTATCACAAACGATTTAATGGGAAAAATTGTGTGTGATGTACCTGTGAACGGAAACGTTTTCCTTGGAGCGACTGTGTGGGATGTACATATGAACGGAAACGTTTAGCGGGGACTGACTGTGTGGGATGTACTTGCGACCGGAAACAATTTTGCCTAATTGTATTTTTTAGCTCTACTGTGCGTATTTCCGTATTTGAGCGCTCACCGGTCGCACACGACCTCATTTTGCCGAACGTGTGTGCCAGGAGGGCATATCCCCGACGATTTCTGGGTCGTGTGGGAAGAACCCCCCTATTGCCCACACTCACTTGGCGACGGTTCCAGATGCCGTCGCGGATAGGGGTTAAAAGCGTTTGTTTAGGACCAACGCGCACCAGTAGTATATGGTGGATGTAAGGTACCAGCAAATGTTGTGCGACACTAGAGAGGCTAGCAATGGTGGAAGGGTGAGAGTCCGTATAATCCATGGACTCAACATTAGTCATAAAGAACTCACATACTTATTGCAAAAATCTCTTAGTCATCAAAACAAAGTACTACGCGCATGCTCCTAGGGGGATAGATTGGTAGGAAAAGACCATCGCTCGTCCCTGACCGCCACTCATAAGGAAGACAATCAAAAAATACCTCATGCTCCAACTTCGTTACATAACGGTTCACCATACGTGCATGCTACGGGAATCACAAAATTCAACACAAGTATTTCTCCAATTAACAATTACTCACTAGCATGACTCTAATATCACCATCTATATATCTCAAAACAATCATAAGGAATCAAACTTCTCATAGTATTCAATGCACTTTATAGGAAAGTTTTATTATATCCCTCTTGGATGCCTATCATATTAGGACTAAATTTATAACCAAAGCAAATTACCATGTTGTTTAAAGACTCTCAAAATAATATAAGTGAAGCACTAGAGCAAAATTGCCTAGCTCAAAAGATATAAGTGAAGCACATACAGTATTCTAATAAATCACGATTCATGTGTGTCTCTCTCAAAAGGTGTTTACAGCAAGGATGATTGTGGAAAACTAAAAATCAAAGACTCTTATCATACAAGACGCTCCAAGCAAAACACATATCATGTGGTGAATAAAAATATAGCCTCAAGTAAAGTTACTTATAGACGAAGACGAAAGAGGGGATGCCTTTTGGGAATCCCCAAGCTTAGGCTCTTGGTTGTCCTTGAATATTACCTTGGGGTGCCTTGGGCATCCCCAAGTTTAGGTTCTTGCCACTCCTTATTCCATAGTCCATCAAATCCTTACCCAAAACTTGAAAACTTCACAACACAAAACTCAACAGAAAATCTCATAAGCTCCGTTAGTATAAGAAAATAAATCACGACTTTTTGTACTGTTGTGAACTCATTCTTTATTTATATTGGTGTAATATCTACTGTACTCCAACTTTTCCATGGTTCATGCCCCCCCGATACTATCCATAGATTCATCAAAATAAGCAAACAACACAAAGAAAACAAAATATGTCAAAAATAAAACAGTCTGTAGTAATCTGTAACTCTCGAATAATTTTGTATCTCCAAAAATTCTGAAAAATTAGGACAACCTGAGAAATTTGTTTATTAATCTTGTGCAAAAATAATCAGTATTTTATCACGCTTCTGTTAAAAATGAGAATTTTTTTCCTGAGCGCAGAAGTTTCTGTTTTTCAGCAAGATCAAATAACCTATCACCGTAAGCCATCCCAAAGGTATTACTTGGCACAAACACTAAGTAAAACACAAAACCACATCTAACCATAGGCTAGATGAATTATTTATTGCAAAACAGAACCAAAAAACAAAAAAAAAAATACAAAATTGGTTTGCCTCCCAACAAGCGCTATTGTTTAACGCCCTTAGCTAGGCATAAAAACACAAATAGATCTAGATATTGTCATCTTTGGTATGCAATCCATAAGTAGCTCTCATTCTAGATTCATATGGCAATTTAATTTTCTTTGTTGGAAAGTGTTTCATGCCCTTCCTTAATGGAAACTGAAATCTAATGTTTCCTTCTTTCATATCAATAATTGCACCAATCGTTCTAAGGAAAGGTCTACCAAGAATAATAGGACATGTAGGATTGCAATCTATATCAAGAACAATGAAATCCTTCCCATAGGTTTCTTAATAGTGGAATCCGCAAGATGCAAATTTAAAGAACAATCATCAAATTCACGGAAACCTAACACATCACATAAAGTTTTTGGAATCGTGGAAACGCTAGCACCCAAATCACACAAATCATGGCACTCATAATCTTTAATCTTAATATTAATCTTATTAGTAGGTTCCCACTCATCATAAAGTTTTCTTGGGATAGAAACTTCCAATTCAAACTTTTCTGCAAAAGATTGCATCATAGCATCAACGATATGTTTAGTAAAAGCTTTGTTTTGATTATAAGCATGAGGAGAATTCAACATGGATTGCAACAAGGAAATACAATCTACTAAAGAACAATTAACATAATTAAATTCCTTGAAATCCAAAAGAGTGGGTTCATTGCTACTTAAAGTTTTGACCTCTCCAATCCCACTTTTATCAATTTTTGCATCAAGATCTAAAAACTCCGAATCATTGGGATGTCTTTTTAACTAAAGTTGACTCATCTCCAGTCCCATCAAGATTTATATTGGAAAACAAAGATTCAATAGGTGTCACATCAATCACTTTAAGATCTGCATCATTATTTTCATGAAAACTAGAAGAACACGATTTTACAAACCAATCTCGTTTAACACGCATCTTAGCGGTTCTTTCTTTGCACTCATCAATGGAAATTCTCATAACCTTGTGAGACTCATTGATATCATGCTGGGTGGAATAGATCTAAGTTTCAAAGTATCAACATCAAGAGAAATTCTATCCACGTTCCTAGCAAAATCATCAATCTTAAGCAATTTTTCTTCAACCAAAGCATTGAAATTCTTTTGCAAACTCATAAATTCTTTAATACTATTCTCAAAATCAGAGGGCATCTTATTATAATTTCCATAAGAATTGTTGTAGGAATTACCATAATTGTTAGATGAATTACTAGGAAACGGCCTAGGATTAAAATTATCTCTATACGCGTTATTACCAAAATTGTTCCTACCAACAAAATTCACATCCATAGATTCATTATTATTTTAAATCTGAGTAGACAAAGGAATATCATTAGGATCAATAGAAGCACTCTTTATAGCAAATAATTTCATAAGTTCATCCATCTTTCCACTTAGAACATTAATCTCTTCAATTGCATGCACTTTTTTACTAGTGGAAGATCTTTCGGTATGCCATTGCGAATAATCTTCTCCTAAAGTAATTTCCATAAAATACCTCCCGCGGCTGAATCTAAAAGATTTCTAGAAGAAAAATTCAATCCGGCATAAAAAAATTGTATAATCATCCACAAATTCAAACCATGAGTAGGATAATT
>LR880972.1:766459898-766471108 GCA_904067115.1 Aegilops sharonensis | reverse complement strand
GCGGATGGTAACAGGAGACAAGGGACACGATGTTTTTACCTAGGTTCGGGCCCTCTCGATGGAGGTAATACCCTACTCCTGCTTGATTAATATTGATGATATGGGTAGTACAAGAGTAGATCTACCACGAGATCAAGGAGGCTAAACCCTAGAAGCTAGCCTATGGTATGATTGTTGTTCGTCCTACGGACTAAAACCCTCCGGTTTATATAGACACCGGATAGGTTAGGGTTACACAGAGTCGGTTACAATGGTAGGAGATCTACATATCCGTATCGCCAAGCTTGCCTTCCACGCCAAGGAAAGTCCCATCCGGACACGGGACGAAGTCTTCAATCTTGTATCTTCATAGTCTTAGAGTCCGGCCGTGATGATAGTCCGGCTATCCGGACACCCCCTAGTCCGGGACTCCCTCAGTAGCCCCCGAACCAGGCTTCAATGACGATGAGTCCGGCGTGTTGATTGTCTTCGGCATTGCGACGCGGGTTCTTCTCCAAATTACATATACTTGTCGAATAGTGTCCGGCTTCTGATAAATGCTGCGCTCCTCGGCTTCTGCGCCCAATAATGGCCATCTTCCACGTGTTTGAATGAATGCGAAAAGCCAGGGTATTTTTACAATATTCCCCCTAGCCGCGCAAAGGAGCCGCTTATAAAAGGGGCAAGGATCTAGATTTGAGTCACACCATCCCCCCTTTGCAAGCTTTCATCGGAGCGCCTCTGACCAAAGCCCATTCCATCATGGACAATCGACGCGGCTCCTCCTCTTGCGCTTCCAGCCCCCAGCCAGGAAATTGGGAGAGATGCTCAGTCCCGCATAGCGAGCTAGTTATACTCCAAGCCAAGGGATTTATCCCTCCGGCCTTCATGGTTCCGGTTCGAGCCGGACTTGCCACCTACAAGGGCGGAAAGAAAGCGGAGAGCGTCCCCGACCCCTCTAAAGGAGAGTGGGTGTGCTTCATCTCTTATCTAGTAAGAGGACTCAGATTTCCAATCCATCCGTTTCTCCGGGGGCTCTTGGAGTTCTACGGCCTCCAACTGCACCATCTTACTCCTGCCTCCATCTTGCACATCGCGGGCTTCGTGGCCC
The DNA here is from genome assembly GCA_904067115.1 of Aegilops sharonensis. Taxonomy (NCBI): domain Eukaryota; kingdom Viridiplantae; phylum Streptophyta; class Magnoliopsida; order Poales; family Poaceae; genus Aegilops; species Aegilops sharonensis. Next base: position 766,470,018 of record LR880972.1, on the reverse strand, counting down.
TTTGCGAACTGTTCCTGGGCGTCGAGGCTCATTTCGGGCTGTGGAAGAGAATATTCTGCCTAGTTCCCGGTTCTCATGAGGGGTCAATATATCAAGTGGGCGGAGCCGAGCTATGGCGCATCGCCGGGACCGGATACCTGTCCGGAACCCCAAAGAAGGCGTCCGAAGACTGGCCTTCGGAATGGTTTTACATGGAGGACGTCCCGCTGCTGGATCCTGTTTGGATCGGCCTTCCGGAGTTCAGCAATGCTCCACTGAAGAAGCGCCTAAGCTGGTGCCCTCGGAGCCCCCGGAGAGAAGATGACCGGGATGTCCGTTATTTGATGAGCCGAATAAGGTTACTGGCTCATGCCGGACTGACCATGACAGGAGTCATGGCAATCTGCATTATGAGGGGAGTGCAGCCGCTCCAATACAGGGGCCACCCCATGTGGGACTTCAACGGGAGGACGATGCCACCCGCCATGGCCGCAAAGGGCCAGGATCGGTCACCGAACTGGTGAAGTTCTTGTCTGCCATGTACAAAGGAGAGGAGGAGGATTTCCTCCGTGTCAACCCACTGAAGGAATTTTCTTCGAATAACCCTCAAAGATGGGTAAGCAAGCATCCTTGTGACCTGTCCGATCCATATTCCCGTAGTTAAATATCTCATTTCATGGTTTTTGCGCAGGAACTACGCCGGACTGTGGAGAAGATACACAGCCCGCCCCCACAACCTGAGGATCCGGAGCGATCCCTCGATCCGACCTCCGAAGAGGATCCGGATATAACGGTGGAGTTGATTGACGGGATGTTCTACCAACTTAGCATCGACAATGCTTTGGTAGCCATTACGACCGATTACCCCGGAATACTTCCAGCCCCACAGGTAACAGAGACCAAGATCCCAAAACCCTGATAATGACCCATCCATGCTTATTTTTTATCACCGTATACCAATGGTGCTTCGCAGGGGGTACCTTCGAGGCAGGAAGCCGAGCCCGCGGCGACTGGCCAACAAAGGGCAGCACGACCCCGCAGGCTAAAAAGAAGTGCGGTCCGGATCGAAACTCCGCCGCAACGGTATGGCATGTCACCATACTTCCAGGATTGATTCCTGGAAGGCGTACTAACGCTGATGCTCTTTTCAGGAAAAAGAGCGCTCGCCGGACTGAGCCCGGAGAGGCTGCCGATCGAACCTTCACCGGACAAGCTTCAAAGCCGGGTCCGGAGGCTGAGGCGAGCACGAGACGTGCGTCGGATGCTCCTCCGACAGAGGATGCCGACAGGTTGTCCACCACCAACTCCGAGGTGGAGAGTGCCTTGAATCACAGGCGCCGCCGGACAGTTCTTCGTGACGCACGTTTCTCCCCAGAGGCCTTGAATGCCTTTGATTCGGGAGATGCGCATCTCCGTGCCGCTCAAGATGGTATAGCCAGAGCCACGGAGCAGTATGTGAAGGACATACGGGTAAGGAAATTTGACAGTTATATATGCTAGTAGCCCCCGAGACTTAAAATAGTTAGAATAGCTGATTTAAGGATCATTTGTTATGCAGGATCTTACAGAAAAGAATACCCGACTGTCCCAGGAGCTGGAAGAGTGCAGAGCCCAACTTGAGGCCGCACTAGCCGCTACGGGGGGAGCCACAGAGACCCCTCTGGTAATATACACTTCAGAAGATAAATAATTTATGAAGTGCAGGGGGGTGTGTAAATCTGACAAAAATATTGCAGATGGCGCCGGACTAGATCCGGACAAGAAACAACTCTTACGCCGGTTAAAGGCCGGCGAGAGCGTGCTTACGAGGGTGCGGCAGGAGAAGAATAACCTCCAAGACGCCAACACCAAGCTGGGTGAGGAACTAAAGGACGTTCGTGCCCAGTTAGCTGACTCCGTAAAGGAGAATCGGCGGCTTTGTCGCGGCATTTTCAGTAAGTGCTTGAGCGAACTTTGAAAAGAGTTCGGCGAGGAAGGCCACTAACATAAACATGTTTGTAGGTTTGCTCACAGGTCGTCCTGAGGAGGAGATGCCCAGTTCTTCGGGTGATCTTCTTCCCGAATTGCGTCAGCTGCACGAATGAGTCCGGCAGGTGATGAAAGGCATCGACCAAGCCTTGTGGCCATCTATCTACCTGCCCGAAGGCATTGGGGAGCTGGCGGAGCGGCTTCAAGGAGCACGGCAGCGCTTCCGACTAAGGAAGATATCGGCCTGCTGTCAAGGCGCCAGGGAGGCCTGGGCCATGGTGAAGACGCGATACACAAAGGCTGACCCAAACCACATGGCCGAGGTCTGACTTGTGGGGCCGGATGGGATGGAGATCCCTGTAAGCTTAGTGTACGGCCAAGTAGAATTGGCCGCCAAGTATTCCCAGCAAGATTGTAAATTAGATAGCCTATTAGATGGCATTGAGGAGGAATACAATGAGTCGAGTTGACTATGTAAAAATATGACATGAAAGAATGTCTTCTAGCCGGATTGTAGATCGTTTGTCATAGCGGACCTTTTCACTTCGACCTCCGGACCCAATAGTCCGGAGTGTGTCCGAATACCTTCGTGGTTATATAAGAACCATGGTATGCATGGAGACCAGGCGTAGGGGTCATTGTTGTTGTATCGGACAAGTGCCCAACTAGTTATGTTATATTACATGGGTAGTAAGAAACATCTTCCAGGGAGAATAGTTCCGTTAAGGGTTCCTTTCGCTGGGATGCATGCCCTAAAGTGCATGTCAAAGCTGCTATAAAAGCAGAAAATCATCTGGGGGCAGATGTGTAAATAGTTAAAAATCATCTTTCAGTTCACCGACCGAATATTCCCTTAAGAACGCTAGCTTTCGTCTTCACCTAGTCTGAGGTACACATCCGGCTGACCCGGCAATAACAATCGCAGAGGTGCTCCCTTTACCTCCTAGCTGAACAATCGGGAACGTAGGGGTAAGCACAGGAGCCAGGCAACCCAGCTTGGCCAAAACTTAAGTCATATCGATGCATATACTGGTGAATGAAAGGTACATGCGGAAGTTTAACGCATGTGTTGGGCATGAAAGCCCGTATAAATAAGCTTCTGTTAAAGAAGCCCCCAGGTATAATGAGCGCGGACAACGCGTCAAGTGTGTGCGAAAAAAGCGCAAACGAGCCTCTCGAGGCTACAAGAGGAAGAAGGGGGAAGGAGAGAAATAGAAGACACAAAAAGCAAAAAATAAAGAATGCGGACGGAGGAAGGAGACGAACTTGGAGTCCGGCACTTAGGCGTAGAATCTTCGTAGACGGGCTGCATTCCATGGGTTCGGCTCAAGTCGGTTATCCGATGCGTTTCGCAGACGGTATGCTCCGTCGGTCAGGACCTGGTCGATGATGAAGGGACCTTCCCATTTGGGCTTGAGTTTGTCCTTTTTCTTGTCCGGAAGGCGTAGAACTAGTTCGCCAACGTTATAAGCTTTGGCCCGTACTTCCCTGCTTTGATATCTTCGAGCCTGCTGTTGATAGAATGCGGAACGAGCTTTTGCCACGTCACGCTCCTCCTCCAATGCGTCCAAACTGTCCTGCCGATCAAGCTCGGCTTCTCTTTCTTCGTACATGCGCACTCGAGGTGAGTCATGTATTATGTCGTAGGGCAAGACTGCCTCTGTGCCGTACACCATGAAGAATGGTGTGAATCCGGTAGTACGATTCGGCGTGGTCCGCAACCCCAGAGTACGGAGTCGAGCTCCTCAACCCAGTGCGTGTTAGATTCCTTGAGGGACCGCACTAGTCTGGGTTTAATGCCGCTCATTATTAGACCATTTGCCCGTTCGACTTGGCCGTTGGTTTGAGGGTGATAGACTGAGGCCTAATCGAGCGTGATGCCCATATTTTTGCACCATGATTTGACCTCATCGGCCGTGAAGTTGGTGCCATTATCAGTGATGATACTGTGGGGGACACCGTAACAGTGCACTACCCCTGATATGAAGTCTATCACTGGTCCGGATTCGGCCGTTTTAACAGGTTTGGCCTTTATCCATTTGGTGAATTTATCCACCATGACCAATAGGTATTTTTGCTTGTGGGTTCCTCCCTTGAGGGGTCCAACCATGTCAAGCCCCCAAACCGCGAACGACCAGGTGATGGGTATAGTTTTAAGGGCGGTGGGTGGCATGTGGCTTTGGTTAGCAAAAAGCTGGCAACCGACGCATCGTTGGACTAAGTCCTGCGCATCTGCCCGGGCCGTCGGCCAATAAAATCCTGTACGGAAGGCCTTGCCTACAAGGGCCCGGGCTGCGGCGTGGTGCCCACCCAGTCTGGCATGAATTTCATCCAGGAAGTTTCGCCCTTCCTCTTCGGAAATGCACCTTTGAAGGACTCCGGTAGTGCTTTTCTTATAAAGCTCTCCCTCATGGACTTTATAGGCTTTAGAGCGCCGTACTATGCAGCGAGCCTCATTTTGGTCTTCGGGGAGTTCCTGCCTAGTTAGGTAGGCTAGGAATGGTTCCGTCCACGGGGCGATAACCGCCATTATTTCGTGAGCAGAGGGTGTTATCTCGGGGGCGGAGCCTCCGGTTGTGTCAGAGTGTTCGGCGTCAGGCGGTGCGGTTGGGTCCGGATTGTTATTGCCGGACTCCCCTTCCCATAGTATGGATGGCTTGAACAGCCGTTCCAAAAAGATATTGGGTGGGACGGCATCACGTTTTGCACCGATGCGCGCCAATATATCCGCCGCCTGGTTGTTATCCCGGGCTATATGATGAAATTCGAGCCCTTCGAACCGTGCTGACATTTTTAGGACCGCATTGCGGTATGCTGCCATTTTCGGATCTTTGGCGTCAAAGTCTCCATTTATTTGGGATATTGCGAGGTTTGAATCCCCGCGCACCTCTAGGCGTTTAATGCCCATGGAGACTGCCATCCGGAGGCCGTGCAGGAGGGCCTCGTATTCGGCTGCGTTGTTGGAGTCCGTGTACATTATTTGAAGGACGTATTGGACTGTGTCCCCGGTTGGGGACGTCAGGACGACGCCAGCCCCCAGGCCAGCCAACATTTTGGAGCCTTCAAAGTGCATGATCCAATTGGAGTATGCGCCGTACTCTTTAGGGAGTTCGGCTTCAGTCCATTCGGCCACGAAGTCGGCCAAAACCTGCGACTTGATAGCTCATCGTGGCTTATAAGTTATGTCGAATGGGAGGAGCTCTATGGCCCATTTAGCAATCCGGCCCGTCGCGTCGCGGTTGTTTATAATGTCATTAAGAGGTACTTCGGAGGCTACCATTATCGAACACTCTTGAAAGTAGTGTCGCAGCTTCCGGGATGCCATGAACACCGCGTATGCTATCTTTTGATAGTGTGGGTACCGGGACTTGCATGGAGTTAGGACAGTGGACACATAATAAACCGGTTTTTGAATAGGGAACCGTTGTCCGTCCGTTTCTCGTTCGACAACGAGCACCGCGTTGACAACTTGATGTGTTGCAGCGATGTATAATAGCATTTGTTCACCCACGTTGGGCACGGCCAGGACCGGATTTGTTGCCAAAATGGCCTTTATTTCTTCGAGTCTGGCCGTGGCGGCATCCGTCCACTCGAAGTGTTCGGTGCGGCGGAGGAGGCGGTAAAGAGGTAATGCCTTTTCTCCTAAACGGGAGATAAAGCGGCTTAGAGCCGCTACGCATCTCGTCAATTTTTGTATTTGTTTGAGGTCTTTTGGAATATCCAATTGTGACAGAGCTCGAATCTTGGCTGGGTTTGCTTCAATTCCTCTACCGGACACAATGAAGCCCAGGAGCTTTCCGGCTGGAACGCCGAAGACGCATTTTTCCGGATTGAGCTTGATGTCATATTTTCGAAGATTGTCGAATGTGAGCCTCAAGTCGTCTACTAGAGTTTCTACATTCTTGCTTTTGACGACCACGTCATCTACATATACTTCCACTGTTTTGCCGATCTGGTTTGCCAGACATGTCTGAATCATGCGCTGATATGTTGCGCCGGCGTTTTGGAGCCCAAAGGGCATTGTGTTGAAGCAGAACGGGCCGTATGGAGTGATAAATGCTGTTCCAGCTTGGTCCGGCTACGCCATCTTGATTTGGTGGTAGCCGGAGTACGCGTCGAGGAAGCACAATGAGTCGTGTCCTGCTGTAGCGTCAATGATTTGATCAATTCGAGGGAGGGGGAAGGGATCCTTTGGGCAAGCCTTATTAAGGTCTTTGAAATCAACACATAGGCGCCAGGATTTATCCTTCTTTGGTACCATCACCAGGTTTGCTAGCCAGTCCGGATGTTTTATATCTCTGATGAATCCGGCCTCCAAAAGTTTGGCTAGCTCCTCTCCCATGGCCTGTCTCTTGGGTTCGGAAAAGCGCCGAAGAGCCTGTTTGACCGGCTTGAATCCTTTTAGGATGTTTAGGCTGTGCTCGGCCAGCTGACGTGGGATTCCTGGCATGTCTGAAGGGTGCCAGGCAAAGATGTCCCAGTTTTCTTGTAGAAATTCTCGTAGTGCGGCGTCTACATCAGGGTTTAATTGTGCCCCGATGGAGGCCGTCTTTGCAGGGTCCGTTTAGCCAACCCTCCAGTACGGTTCCGTACCCTTTAGGGGTTTTTGGTTTTTTGGTATTCAACCCAGGTGCTTGATAATGATGCACCCTTTTGTTCCGGACTAGGGATGTATTCGGGGCCGGATTATCCCAAAATTTACTTTCGGTTTTCCAGGCGCTCTCCATCGCACAGTACTTTTGTACGATGGTCACCAAGTCAGAAAAGCGTGTGATTTCGCGACGACTTATGGCGTTTAGGATTCCCTTGTCCGTGCAATTATTTCAGAAGATTGGTATTGCGTCCTCCTCTCGGCAGTCCTTTATCATGTTCATAACCAGGAGGAATCTGGCCCAGTAATGATGTACTGTTTCGGCGGGCTCTTGCCGAATTCGAGAGAGATCGCTAATGTTTGGGTGGGCGGGTGGCACTAAATCCGGCACCCCGTCCAATTTAGGACTCAAGGGCTGGGAAGTTTCTGAACTCGGAAGCTTGGATTTTTGAGTGCTATCCAATGAGTCCGACCCGCCGCCTGACTTTAAGTTCAGGGCTTGATCGACATCCGTCCCTCCGCAGGAATCCGGCATGGAGGGATCGGGAATCCGGACGTAGCTAGTCCTTAAGATAGGAAAAGAGTAGCCGCATTGCTCCTCTATCACAACAACATGATGGGTAGCCTGGGGAGAGTTGATCTCTCTCAGATCGGTTTTAGGCCCGATCCGGTCGTAATCCGTGGCGACTCCCAGGGCGGCGATGCGATCCAAGAGCTCGTTTACGGAGGAGACCTCGATCGGATCTAACTGTTCGGCAATTTCCGAACTGACATGGAGATTGGTTTTGATGACTCGAGAGGTCATCGTCGGCGCGACGACCGAACTAGCGGTCATGAGAAAACCGCCTAGCCGAAGAGTCTGACCAGTGGCCAAGGCTTCTTTGGCGATGGTATCGTCTTTAAAGACGAGATGAGGCATCCTACCTGATGGCGACGGCACAGAGGAACTCTCAATGAAAGCACCAATGTCGGTGTCAAAACCGGCGGATCTCGGGTAGGGGGTCCCGAACTGTGCGTCTAGGCGGATGGTAACAGGAGACAAGGGACACGATGTTTTTACCCAGGTTCGGGCCCTCTCGATGGAGGTAATACCCTACTCCTGCTTGATTAATATTGATGACATGGGTAGTACAAGAGTAGATCTACCACGAGATCAAGGAGGCTAAACCCTAGAAGCTAGCCTATGGTATGATTGTTGTTTGTCCTACGGACTAAAACCCTCCGGTTTATATAGACACCGGATAGGTTAGGGTTACACAGAGTCGGTTACAATGGTAGGAGATCTACATATCCGTATCGCCAAGCTTGCCTTCCACGCCAAGGAAAGTCCCATCCGGACACGGGACGAAGTCTTCAATCTTGTATCTTCATAGTCTTGGAGTCCGGCCGTGACGATAGTCCGGCTATCCGGACACCCCCTAGTCCGGGACTCCCTCAAGGGGGATCTCTGATACTACCCCAAGATGGAAGTTTGCATGCAAGAGTGAAATCCTCTAAGTCCATGGTATAAGATTTGTCATAAAGGTCAAACATGACTGAAGGAGAATTACGCGAAGATGAAAACTCAAACCTCCCCACAAATGAACTTGTGAGATCACGATACTGGGGGCATTTGTCAGCTTCAAAGTCCTCAAGACCGGCAGTACGCAAATATGCGTTAAATTCTTCTTTAATTCCCGCTTGATCCATAAAATTTTCAGAAGGCCATTCACAGGGCCTCACAAGAGCGTCTCTTGGTGGTTCCTCATCAGCATCACGCATTGCAAGCCTGGGACCTTGCTTCCTTGAAGAACCACCTTGGAACATCTTCCTAAGCATATTGTTTTATCTGAAAAATAATTCTGAAATTTTTAGTAACTTCAAACAAAAGTGAACCAACTTCAATAAAACAGATAGCAACTACTCATACAAGTGCCTAGAGCATATATCAAGCATTAGAACTAGTTGGAACCATATAAATTTGACATGAAAGCTCAAGAACATGGTCACCTATGCAGCACAAATTTGCAAAGAATAAAGCACTAGAAAAAAAAACTAATTGGACCAATGGAGGAGTCACATACCAAGGAACAATCTCCCCAAGCAGTTTTGTGAGAGGTTCTTTGAGCAAGGAGATCAAAAATCGCAGCAAAAGTGGCTGGAACATGAGCTTGAGTTGGTTTTTCGGGTTTGTGTGAGGCAGAGGAAGAAGATGGGTGCAGGGATAAGTGGAGGAGGGCCACCATGGGCCCATGAGGCAGGGGGCCGCCCTCCACCCTCGTGGCTAGGTGGCAGCTCCCCCCGCGGTAATTTATGCACTAAAAATCCTCCAATATTCCCAAAAAAATAATATTAAATTGGCATGGCATTCTGAGGACTTTTATTTTCGGGATATTTTTATATTGCACGGATAAATCAGGAAATAGACGGAAAAATACTATTTTACTTTATTTCTACTAAAGAATAGAGAATGTAAAGAGGGTACAGAAGGTTGTGCTTCTAGTTTCATCCATCTCATGGTCATCAAAAAGAATCCACTAACAAGGTTGATCAAGTCTTGTTAACAAACTCATTCCGATAATCATGGAACCGGAGAAATTTCGAGTAACACTACGTTACCTCAACGGGGATATGGACATCCCCAATAATAAGTATATCATATTTTTTCTTGACAGTAGGGAGAGGAAATTCAAAACCTCCAAATATAATCGATGGAATTTTTCCAATAGAGTTGATACTATGAACTTGAGGTTGTTTCCTTGGAAAGTGTACCGTATGCTCATTATCATTAACATGAAAAGTGGCATTGCCTTTGTTGCAATCAATAACAGCCCCTGCAGTATTAAGGAAAGGTCTTCCAAGAATAATATACATACTATCATCCTCGGGAATATCAAGAATAACAAAGTCCGTTAAAATAGTAACGTTTGCAACCACAACAGGCACATCCTCACAAATACCGACAGGTATAGCAGTTGATTTATCATCCATTTGCAAAGATATTTCAGTAGGTGTCAACTTATTCAAGTCAAGTCTACGATATAAAGAGAGAGGCATAACACTAACACCGGCTCCAAGATCACATAAAGCAGTTTTAACATAATTTCTTTTAATGGAGCATGGTATAGTAGGTACTCCTGGCTCTCCAAGTTTCTTTGGTATTCCACCCTTAAAAGTATAATTAGCAAGCATGGTGGAAATTTCAGCTTCTGGTATCTTTCTTTTATTTGTAACAATATCTTTCATATATTTAGCATAAGGATTCATTTTGAGCATATCAGTTAATCGCATACGCAAAAAGATAGGTCTAATCATTTCAGCAAAGCGCTCAAAATCCTCATCATCCTTTTTCTTGGATGGTTTGGGAGGAAAAGGCATGGGTTTCTGAACCCATGGTTCTCTTTCTTTACCATGTTTCCTAGCAACAAAGTCTCTTTTATCATAACGTTGATTCTTTTATTGTGGGTTATCAAGATCAACAGCAGGTTCAACTTCTACATCATTATCATTACTAGGTTGGGCATCATCATGAACATCATCATTAACATTTTCACTAGGTTCATGTTCATTACTAGATTGTGTTTCAGCATCAGACATAGAGAT
>LR880972.1:766373591-766428023 GCA_904067115.1 Aegilops sharonensis | reverse complement strand
GTGGTACCCATCTGAAATCTTGTTGTGCTGTGTAGTTTCCCACACTTTGTATTCTTTCACTGCTGCTTTGTCTTCAACTGATATGATTTGAACCGTGTCTCTATTTTGATTTGGCAAGACAGTGCAGTGACCATAGGACATATATATATTTGTTTGTTTGATGCTTTTATTATGTACTAGTACATAATAAAAGCATCAAACAAACATATATCTGTGTCCTATGGTCACTGCATTGTCTTGCCAAATTAAAATAGAGACACAGTTCAAATCATATCAGTTCAAGATAAAGCAGCAATGAAAGAATACAAATCGTGGGAAACTACACGGCACAACAAGATTTCAGATGGGTACCACGGGTCTACATGTACAACAACACTATTGGATCTGTTGTGATGCTAGTAATGTGCATGATATGAGAAGTCAACTGTATACACAATTGAAATTGAAATCAACAGAGCTATTGATAAGAGCAAGCCTGTTAAAGAAACATGTGTGAACATACCTGCTGTGCCATTGCAGTTTCGATTGGATCCTTCAGTTTATAAATAAGTTTGTATGAGTAAGTACAGTGATACAAGAGCAAAGCAGTATGCACAATAACAATCATAGTTAAAAAAGGCACGCCTAAGCGAGCGCTTAAGCGCACCTATTCTCTAGGCGTTGGCGAAACGCATTGCGCATAACTACACTTAATCTGTGCATAACTGCGCATAAGCATGCGCTTTGGTCAGTAAAGCGCAAGGCAGTGGCAAAACGCACAATTAACGCCTAGCGCTTTTTTGAACTATGATAGCAATGGAATCTTAAATTAGAACAGTTGTTCTTCAGGTTTAGGCACTTGTTCTACACGAACAGAGTACAGTAAGACGCAAGAATATAGTACTTAAAAATAGAAAATGAGCTCATAGACCTTACCACATTCTTGGTTCGGGGCCAGTACATAACAAGGCGTTCCCAGTCATCGTGCAGTAAATGTGTCTCAGGAGAACGTAAGGGAATTTGATGAGTTTCTTTGCCAGTGAAGTACGTTTTCTTCAGGTAATTCCGATACTGCCACCAAGCATTCTTGAAGATAGCAGAGGTATTAGCACAGGTTACCTCATCCTGAGTTTCCAAATCGGTCCTTCTCTATAGAGAAAAATGGGAAAATTTGCTGCATTATAACCATCATGGAGGTAGGATGTATGGGACAAAGCAAAGTAATTGCCATGAATAACATTACTTACACATAACTCCTGGACAAACACTTGCAACTGGCATTTTCCTTCATCTTCAGTATAATATTTCCAAGATGGGAAGATACACACATACGATTTAACAACATCAAATGCGATAGATGCTAAACTACGACTAGCTGGTTGTGCTTCCTCCACAGGAATAGGCGTACTAACTGGTGGAGTTGGGGTTCGTCGTGGTAGTACTGGCCCTTTGGGAACTGGAGCTGCCTTACTAACTGCTCTTGTTTGGGAGCTCTGTGGTGGAGATGGTGCTGTGTCAACAGGAACTGGGTTACTATCTCACTACAAGAAATATGGCCAATTATGACTCCCCATTTTTGTCGTTAATTCGTCATTGCTTTTGTTTATTGACCTTTTTTGACCAAATTCGGAAGGTCAACAGTTGGCCGTCAAGAACGAACAAATGTGAACTTTTCCAGAATTTTCGTCATGGCCAACCTTGACCAAAATTTAGGTCTTTAAATCTTTGACGAAAATTATGGTCATTACTAATGAGCCTAGAACACATAGGATCTGATGTGGCCGAGCCAACGTGGCACATGCGATGACATGGATGCCATGTAGGATCGGTCCAAATCAGTTGTTTTAATGGGCTGGGCCCAATAATTCAGCCCACTTTTAAATTTACTTTTGGGCAACAAGCATGGGCCAAGCCCAACAGGTCAGTTCTTGGGCTGAGTTGTGCAACCCATTTATTTAATACATCATTAATTGGGCCAGCCCTTTTATCTACCCAACAAAAATATTTTGTTTTTTTCTGTCAAAGGGCCTTGAAACGGTCCAGCCCACTAACACAATTTAGTATTTTCACTCCAGCCCTTATTGAAGGGTGACCAACAACAACCAACAGTATCTCAAAAAGAAAAATACATTGCACAATTTGGCAGTCAACCAACACAGGAGAATATAATGACAATAATAATATAATTCTCCAGGATTTCAATAACTTAGGACCAACATTATCTTTACACCACAGGTTCATAAGATGCACCAAACAAAATAACAAAACCAATGTTCATAATATGGCCATGTCCATATTGTGCACTAGTAACCAGTAACATGAGATGGCACCAACCAAAACAACACAACTAGTGAAGGAATGTGCTGTAGGGACATTCTTTAGTGAGAATGTCAGCAAGAATAGCAGCATCACTATTTGGTTCTCAACCTTTTGGTACCTCTTGTTCCATAGCACTTTCCATGTCAGCCTGACATTTAAAGAAAGATGTACACATGAGCAGAGTACTATGTCCATCAATATATTGCAGTTGGTTCTGAATGACTAGGAAACTTTGTAAGAAAACTATTCAAGAATAGATTTCCTAGTAGCAGCAATTTAAGAAGATAACATCATAATACTAATACAACACCTGACATTAAAAAAAAGAATGACTAGGAAACTTTATAAGAAAACTATTCAAGAATAGATTTCCTAGTAGCAGCAATTTAGGAAGATAACATCATAATACTAATACAACACCCGACATTTAAAAAAAGATGGGAAAATGTATACTTCACACGACGCACACCAGCGTCTCATGCGGCGGCTATCGTGCGCGGCTAGCTACAGCGCGGTGCCCTGTTTGCTCAATACAGACTAGCAGTGATTGCTACATGGGCTGGACAACACATGCTTTTGTATATCCAGACTACATGCTACTAATTAAGTAGTAGTTATTTGAAAACTTTGTAGCAGACAAGCAGAACAAATCTTGCTAATTATTTTTTGGCAAGTTACTGTTAGCTACATGAAATAAGCATGGCACAAGGTTTACTAAACAGGTGAGAATGCGAAACAAACCATTGTTGAAATTTAAATCGAGCACGTAACTTAAATGGTAACATGGAGAAGAGAAGAACTTAGTACGTTTCAGGAGCGCATATGTTGTTTCTTTAGTACATTATACAGTATCAAATAAACTGCCGCAAGTCCTAGACATTTCATTCAGATCATATATGAAATGACACGAGTTTCTCCGTTCTAAAAGCTGGGAAGATAGATGCTTCAGGCAATCACTAGACAATTAATCGAAGAGCATACAACGCCCTCTCTTAATTACCAGTGTCCAACGACAAAGCAATGCCAGCTGGACTACTATAGGAACTGAAATTGCTTGTATACTATCGCATTTCCAGTACCAAAAATGAATGTGCAATGCGATTAGGAAAGGGAAAATAGCAGCCATGCAACAGAGGACCGGGACAAACGAAAAAGCTATAATAAAACAGGAATCATATACTGTACTACTTTGAACGAATCATCTATATCAGATCCATCGAGCAGAAATCATATAAGGGAATCACGTGTAACAAGGATGAGGTAAACAAGCCACATCAACACATTAGAGAATACTAGAAACTTACTATCGCTCGAGTTGTCCCCTCCACTTGGAGTGGACGACGATCTGGTTGCTAAGCGTCTTCCTGGCTGTGCCCTTGTAGAGAGGGTAATGGCAGGCACGGCCACAGACATGGCCATTAGCTACACCTACGACCCCTCAACGCTCTCACTGCCCGGAGAGGAGGTGCCTTCCATACGGGCTCCTTCAGGTCTAAGAGAGCAAGAGCGAGGTGGGGGTTAGTAAGCATCAAGGATGCTGCTGTTCTTGGTCAAGCTAAGTAAAAAATAAAGGGCATGACAAATTCAAGTCAAAAAAATTAACATGTGTACATCTTGCGCAAACTATCATCATTTATAAAAAATACAAAAAAAATATGCAAACAGCTGTATAATGGTTAAGTGCTCATACTTATATCATGTCAAGCAATGCCATTTAGCAACGGTAAGGATCAACTACACTATTGACATATCATGAATACTTACTCCTCAAGATGCAGAACGCTTATTTACAGTAGTTTGGGTTTTAAAATGTTTCATCTTGAAGCATCACACTAGCAAATGATAGGAGAGATCACAGGAAACAGCACTACCCTGATCAAGTATATTACAAGCATCAAAAAAGTCAAAAAGCTCATTGCGCATTTTCTTCCAGCGTGAGACACAATAAGCTATCATGTGCGAAGATTCATGGCTTTCAAGTCAAATGATCAATCTTATGGCCACATTCATGGCATAGTTTGTTTAAATGATCTCATATTGTGCACAAGGGTGTATCTTCGAATGGAAAACAATGTTGCCTAAGGAAGTTTTCATTTTTTTGGACGAAAAATTCATTTTCCATTTTTTTGAGTGCCCAAAATGAGTTTTTGTGTGAAGGACCTATCATATATTTGTTGCTAAATGGGACCAAATCATTTTTATAATATATTAGGCCATATCTAATGCACAATTTACCAAATGGTTGGGTCTCAAAAGATTTTATCCACCTCTGGTGAAAAAGACAATTTTTCGCCGATCCAGTTGGAGGCAGGTCAAATTTGAACTACAGCTGCCTTATAGTTTGCTCTTTATTTTTTCAAAAAATCATTTCTAGGTATATAAGTATCTATTTAATCAGAGAAATACCAAAAAATTTCCAAGATTCAACCACTAGCTAGGAACGGTCATGCCCGCCGTTTTGACCACATTTTGAAACGGGGATAAAAAAATTCAAAAAAATCAAAAAAATAGAAAACCTTCGCATTGTGTTATTATATGTGACCAAGTTACCTGAAAAATAATAAATTTTTAATACGACAGTTCTTTTAAAAAAGTGTTCTCAGAAATTAGTTATCATGTATGAAGATTCATGGCTTTCAATTCAAATGATCAATCTTATGGCCACATTAATATCATAGTTTATTCAAATGATCTCATATTGTGCACAAGGGTGCATCTTGGAATGACAAACAATATTGCATAAGGGAGTTTTCATTTTCTTTGAACGAAAAATTCATTTTCTATTCTTTGAATGCCCAGAATAAGTTTTTTTGTGAAGGACCTACCATATATTTATTGCAAAATTGGACCAAATCAATTTTATAAAATATTAGGTCATTATATGTGACCAAGTTACCACATTTATACACAACATTTAAATATTTTTATATACAACATTTAAATATTTTTTAAATACAAGATTAATATTTTTAATACATGGTTAATATTTTTTATTTACACATTTTAACATTTTCAAATGCTTGATTGACATTTTTATATAATTCTTTAACATTTTTTAAATGCTCGATTAACACTTTTAAATACATGATCAACTTTTTGCACACACATTGTATATTTTTTGTACATATGGTAATAATTTTCTTTATACACATGTAAGATTTTCAAATGCTTGGTTACCATTTTTTCAAACGTTTTATGTGAAGTTTGTTTTTCAATATATATGCATATATATAGAATAATTGGAAGTATAAATAATAAACAAAAGTAAAAAAGAATGAACGAACAAAAAACAGACCAAAAAATGAGCCGTGGCCCAGTAGTTGGCCCACTCGGCGAACGAAAAATATGAAAGAATAAAAGGTGCCCTTGTCCAGCTAATGCCCAAGCCCACTCGACACTACACATCAAATAGGTTACGGGCAAGAATGTACCCGTGTCTTTGTTACGGTGTTGTGGTTGTCTCCTTAGGGAAACTCGACTGGTAGCTAATTCGAATCATGTGGTGTGGTTATTTTTTTTTGCTTTATTCAGGTTTGTGGGACGGATCCTTTTTTTTCTTTGAGAGTGGCGTTTTGGCACGGTGGCCTTTCTTTTTTGCTTTATTCACCTTTGCGGGACATGCCCTTTTTTTCTTTGAGAGTGGCGTTTTGGATCTTAGATGTAGATACA
Source organism: Aegilops sharonensis (assembly GCA_904067115.1). Taxonomy (NCBI): domain Eukaryota; kingdom Viridiplantae; phylum Streptophyta; class Magnoliopsida; order Poales; family Poaceae; genus Aegilops; species Aegilops sharonensis. The sequence continues at coordinate 766,422,056 of LR880972.1, read as the reverse complement.
CCTATTATGAAATATGTATAGAAAAAATCCCATGTGTACATCTGGACATCCTATGTTCGCACACAAAGTTTCAGTGAACAAGGGCATTTTTGTTGCATGTGTAAAAAAGATTAAAAATGGCTTGTGAATAGCTGTAATCAAGCATCAAAAATTGTTTTTTTACACAAGCCACAAAAAATGTCATTTTTCATCGAAACTTGGTGCACACACATATATTGTCCGGATTTACAGGTGGGATTTTTTCTCGAATTTTTTTAACTTTTTAAAATATATATTTAGACAATGTTGCATGTACACCTATGAGCCAAAGTGTATTTTCGCCTTTTTCTGCTTTATTAACCTTTGTGGGACGGGTCCCACATGTCATTTGTACTGTGTTAGTTGGCCCCGTTTGTAAATGTAGACCCAATTTAGACAACAAGTCAATCTATGGATGAACTGACACTACAACCGACACATAAGCCAAAATGACATGACACATAGGTAAAATTGATGATGTGGACGTCCAGTCATCCATGTTACAACACCATGACCATCTGGATTGGTCGTAATCAGCTAGAAATAAGGCTGTTGACCACTATTGTCTGCTCATGACCATTTTATGTAAGGCAATTACGACCTTTTTGACCAAAATAGTCACTATGGTTTATGGTTTCGACTCTCCTAAACAGGCCACGACCAATTGGATCGAAATGGTCATAGATTTATGACGATTTCTTCCACGGTCACTACAGAAGGTCACAATTGAGCATATTTCTTGTAGTGTCTGCTGGGGTTGGGGTTAGATTGGGTGAAGCTGGTTCTCTGTCCATCGTAGTAGGGGTACAATCTGCGAGAGTTTGGGTTATGTGTGGTAGGGCTGGTTCTCGTGCATGTACAACCGGGGTGCTATCTCCACCAAGAGGTAGCACTGTTTTATTTGAAGACCGTGTTTTTAGTCCGCTAGATGCTGGCATCACCCGCTCCAATTCAAATGGCTGATAAACAGGGAACATAGTTGAATGTACAGACATTGTATGAGAGACAGATGCAATAGATAGTGTGGAAAAAAGAGGGCATGAAAATTTTGACATGTATATTGTTTAACTAAAATGGATAGCATGACATAATTTCACATATATGATGTCTATCTAAACTGGATAGCGTAGCATAACATAATTCAAAGATATGATGAATAACTAAACATGATCGCATGACATAATTCACCTACATGTTATCTAAGTAATCAGGATCGCATCATTTAATTCACATATGTGATTTATATGCTAAACAGAGGGCATTAGATATGATGTCTGAACTAAGAACATGGTGTTGAATATTGTGTGTATGATGTCTAATCTATGAAATGCAAGACACCATATGCATGATATGAGCAGTATAACCGTGCCAAGTTAGAGCATACACTTCGGTGGGGGAATAGGACTGGTCATCTGTCTCTGAATCCATCTCTGAGGAGCTATCGGTACCCAGCAAGAGATCTGCTTCGACAGGTAGCACTGTCTGCTCTGAAGGCCTTGTTTTCACTCCAGATTTTTCAATCTCCCACCCAAATGGCTGATTCACAGGAAGAGTAGTTTAATGTACAAACATTTTCGACAAATGGAAATGTAATGAAGAAAAGGATGGGCAAGATATCATTCAAATATATGATGCCTGGTTAAACAGGATGGCATTGCACATTTCACGTATATTATGGCTGGCTAAAAGACATGAGGCTGCACAATTCCCATATATGATATAGAAACTAAATAGGTGGCATTATAGAACATGTCTAAACAAAGCAGATGACATATATGATGTCAAAAGTAGGCACTGCAAGGCAACATATGCATGATATGACTAACATCATCATGCCAAGGTAGAGCAAACACCTTGGGGGTTAAATAGGAGTGGTCAGCGGCGCCTGAATCCGCCTCAGAACAGATATCTTCCTCCGGATTACAATCTGGAGAGGGGTGGGGAGGGTTTGCCACTGAACCCACCATAGAGCGATGTCTGCATGACATTGTATTGCCGCGCAAAACTCTTCTCTTTTTCTCTACATGTTCAACATGACTGTGTACAATATCTGACATGCATACGAAAAAATATGGTGAGATTATGTAAGGAGAGCATGCAGAAATTTAGAGTGATGGTAACAACCAGTGGATGGATCCAAAAATAATTATAGCAGGCTGATGATTGCTTTAATTTAATAAAAAGACAGATGATGATTGCTTTACTATTTGTTTCCCACCCAAGATGAACAACATAGGCATACCCTAGGTGAACCAGATATTAGACAGAGATACTATTCATTGCTTCCTCGATATGTGCCCCACAACTAATTTAGAACTCAAGTTTGAACATTAATTTGGACCTGACTTGGAGTCCAAGAGGTGAACAGGATGATAAAGTAGTAGGTAATTTTAAGCAATGCATAACATAAGCAGAAACAAAAGAGTGCAACCTCTATTGTGGACCCGTGTACTCCTCAGGTTCATCTGCCGAGTCGATGATGGTGATACCATTGCGGTGGGTGCCGGCGGCTGGGAAGGAGATCTGAGGCGGCGAAAGACGGTCAGGAGTCGTGATGTCTGGTTTGGTGGATGTTTCTGTCGATGGAGCAGCTCAGTTGAGGTGGACAACGTCTCAGCAGGAACATGACAAACCACACAAAGTTCCCTTCGACACCTACCTATAACTAAAGTAATTCTGTAAGGGCTCATTTGGCTTGCATGATTCTAAAAACGCAGGGATAGGAAAAACACCGGAATATGATAGGAGTGCACATGGTAAATAGAGCATTTATAAACACAGGATTTCTGTCAACTTGAGTGTTTGGTTTATAGGAATTGGAAGAGCAGAGGAATGCAAAGAAACATGGCCAAAATAAAGTGAAACCATATGAAAGCATGTACAGTTAGAATGTTATTCTGCCACTAATGCACTTGGTCTTGTTTTCATGCATAGGATTTTGAAAAGTAGGTCCAGGTGGATGTTTTGCTTCATTCCTTTCAACAAAATGCATGAATAATTGAATAGTAGACTGCCATTGGAAATTCCCTATTGCTATGCTTTTCCGTTGAACCAAAATAGCCCTAATGGATCGACATGAATGTATAGTAATAAGTGATGCAACAAGTGTACATCCTCTTTGCCGTAGCCGTGTCGACCTCAGCATCATTGGGTTGGTCATCGAAGCAGTTGAGGCAGAGGTGGCTGTCGGAGGTGTGGATGAAGATCTGAGGAATCTGTAGACGGCGTCCAGTGCACTGCTCTGTTGTGATGGATCGTTCTGTCGTTGGAGCAGCCCCGGTGAGCCATAAGACGTCAAGGCTAAAGCAGCACAAGACAGAAATCGTCAATCTCAAGTGGGATTCTAATAGCATCTCCAATAGATGATGTAAAATAGATGTAAAATTTACATCACCAAAAACCACCTGACTACAACAGATGAGGTAAAAACTGTTGACTCTGAACTTAACTGTCGAAACTGAAATTTACTGTGGAATCTGAATGTTACTGTCAAAACTGAACGCAATGGTAGCAGAGAGGCACTTGAAATGTAGTTTAGGGAGGGCCTGCAGTTCATATTCAACCTGCTCCCCCCTGAGCCGCCAGCCACCACCGGCCGAACCACCGGCCCCAGCGCCGCCTCGCCGCCCCGAAACAACTCCCCACCACCGGTACGCCGCCGCCTCGGCTAGCCCACCCTGAACCCTAAGATAGATAGTGGGGTACCTCTCCGGCGAGCCCCCGTCCCCGCTGTGGGTGGTTCTTCCTTAACTCCGGCGATCCCCCCACCCCTTGAAAATCGACTGACCCAAAAGTCGATTCAGTCGACTGAAGTGTAGTTAAATCGGAGCAGAGCAGCAGCACGAGCGAGGGGGAGTTCAGCAGCAGCAGCGCGAGCGAGCGAGAGCCGGAGCAGCAGCAGCTGGGCGAGCGAGCGATCGAGCGAGAGCCGGAGCAGCTGCCGCAGCGTGAGCGAGCGAGCGAGAGCCGGAGCAGCAACAACAGATCCGACTGGTATGGACGCCGCCGTAGAAGGGGCCTCGCACTGGGGGAGATCCGCCATGGAGATGTTGCCCGCGGCGCCGACTTCAAGGTAGCCGCTCCATGGGGCTGCGGGATGGAGCACCGTCGGCGCCGGGAGGTCGAGCTAAGGAGAAGGTACGATGCGATGAGTGTACAACCTCTTTGGTGGCGCCGAGTAGGCCTCGGCTTCGTCCGAGGAGTCGGTGAGGATGCTGTGGTTCCGGTGGAGCAGGTTTAGGCAGCGTTGTGGGGATGGAGCAGCCACGATAGACGAGGCGATCGTCGGAGCAGCTCCTTGGAGGTGGAGGACGGGGCAGCTGAACCGGCGGGACTACGAGATGGACGACAGATCCTCATCTGGGGAGGTGGACGAGGGACGTCGAGCTGTTGCGGTGGACGACGTCGTCGGGGAAGAGGCTCCGGCTGGGCAGTGGTGAGGTGGCAGACGAAGGAGGGTGGGGTTTCGCAGCTGGAGCAGAGAGGTTATGGCGGCCTGGGATTTCGAATGATGAAAAGGAGGCGATGGGAGGGGGTGAACCATGACTTAGGGACGCGCTTGTCCAAAATGTAGGGTGTGTTACAAAAGTACCCCCACCGATTTGAACTAGCGGCCCTTTCGGCTCAGGGTTAGAAGGGGGATTTCGCGTGTCGGGATTTGGCAGCTGGAGGGAGTTTTCGCGCACGTTGTAATTTCGAGATAGCAAGGCGCGGGTTATGAAGGCGCCAGTTTTGGGAGCACAATATCTGAATTTTTGGGATATAAGAAGGCGCGGGTTGAATTTTAGGGACAAGCCTAACGTGTAATATTGTACTTGTATGTACCAAATCAACTCGCACTTCCCTCAACCAAAAAGAAAACGAAAAAAATAAAACTATTCACACCACACAAAGAGAGAGTCTTGCCCCGTTTTACGATAAAAATGCTATTTAAAGCTACTCATACCAACAATTTAGTGCAATTAAATGCTATTCGGTAGTATTAATCCATGTTATGTCCAATATTTTTTTTCGCTTGCTGTATAATACATGTAACCTACTCATACCAACATTTTAGTGCATTCCAAATGTCTATACTACCGCTGCAATTTGAACTGAATTTGAATTCGTTTCTCTATTTCAATAATAATATATAATCATGATTGTTGCCAACTTCAACCATCATTCGTGTATTACCTTAATAACACACCACATGATTACTATAGATATAGATATGAACTATGTGTACTACATGAACTCGAATTCTATTTTTTGAATACACTTGATGTTGATTCCAAATAATAGTACATTTGATGTACTAACTATATATTTATAATCTAAACCATGTTCCATACGTGTACACCGTGTTTATCACACATAGTATAGTGCCCCGCCCCCTACATTATGACAAGTATTTAGACCTGAGCTGCAAAAGCCACACATTAGCCCAAATTATGATCAATGTTCTATATGTTATACGTAGTACTAGCAAGATGCCCATGCGTTCCACAGAACATCAACATGATCAAGGGGAGGCCTAATTTGCAAATATGGAGAGGGGTGTGGGTATCTTTTTTCAAAATTGCCATAGTTTCCTTCCTATCCGTCAGATATAAATCGGACAGCCTATATTGCAGGATGGCACCATCATGAACAACTCCGTTTTTTAGAAGGGTAGAGATAAAATATATTATATGTAGTATAACATGTTCATAACCACACCATGTGTATCACCATTATATATATTCACACATGCGTTGGTTTAAAACACTATGATAAATTCTTCAAATATCCAAATTTGCTTTTTATAATGAAGTATGATCTCTATTCGTCTTTACACCCACACAATCCTCTTATCTTTGTAGCTAACTAGCGCTAACTTTCTCTCGTGCATGCAGACGCCCGCATCCCTCTCACCCTCCCTCAGCATTCTCTAGCTCCACCGCGCAAATTCGTCTTTTCACTTTAGGTTGTTCACGCACGTTGTGTGTAGCCCCCCCAGCTCCTTCTTTACGGCACACATCAATCGATATGCCTCTCTAGCCAGGTGTGCGTAGCACAAACACAAGCTTCCCCTCTTCTCTTATCACCGTCCATGCCTCACTCCCACCACTCTTTTCACCGATCTCGTGCTCGCACACTCCTCCCCCCTCGATATAGTATGACTCTCGCACCACCTCCTAGATGCATCCCTCTCTCTCTATCCTTCTCCATGTGCCTCATTTGCTTCTAGCACACACATTCATGTATACCGATCGATCTCCCAACATATACCTAGGTCGACTTTAACTATTCCCCCCCATCGATCGACGTACCTCACAAGTTATGTCTCTCCTTTCTCTGACAAAGGACGATTGATCTTCCTATGTAGTTATGTCTGCTTACCACATCCATATCTTTCCCCCCTCATCATTCGTGCATGCCTCCTGGCCCGTCTCTCACACGCACCTGCACAGACAGGCAGTCATCCCCTCTCTTATTGGTATTGCAGGTGTGCCCTCCGGTTCTCTAGCAAGCCTATCCCACCATTTGTTAGAAGCAACTCCACTACCACTCCCTCCAACACTCTAGCTCTTTCTCTCTCCCAACCTTATCCCTCTCCTACACATATGCATGGATGCCGATCGATCTCCCTTAATACATGAGGTAGATCGATCTCCCTTAATACATGAGGTAGGCCTCTCTCCTCCTCCACACATATACCAGCCATTGTACCTCTATAGTTAATTAGGCCTCCCTCCCCCCCCACCACACACCGATAGTCGAGCGTTGTAGGTAGGTATCCACGCCACAGAGACATACTGCACCTGTCCCCTCTCTCATTCTAGTAGGCCAACCACTCTATATCTTTGACGTGGGCACACAAAATTCGATGGCACTCTTTATCGACCGCGCGCGCGCACACACACACATCATCCCTCTCTTCGATTCTATGGACACCTCAAGTCGATGATACCTCCACTCTCTTCTCGTGGATCGCCCCCTCTATATATATGATATATCCAAGACTCTATTTCACACACATTGCATATGTTACATTTTTTGATTGACCCCCCCCCCTAAAAAAACTCTCACGAACCAACACATTATGTCTCTCTACATTTGTATCTCTCTCACACAACCCCATGTAGGTGGTGTACGTATAAAAGAAGAGAATAGGTGCACCGTGCACGTACTCATGCTTCATGCCCAGCCACACCCGCGCGGGTACACGGTGGAGCTCATTTCTGTACGAAATGGCAACCCACGTGCTAATTTGAACGCGTGTAGCGGTTGTTTACCTACGGAGGTCGTGTACCACGCATGCACGAAAGAAAGTTCAACTTGATGCGTTGGCGCGTTATTTTTAAATAAAGTTATATCGCTCAATGGCACATACATAGAATATAAAACGATTTTATGGAGAAAAAGGTAGTCCACTCCACTATATACAATGGAGCCTCCCTGCCTGGTTTGTCTCTCTTCAGAGTATCTCACACAAGGCTGCGGTGGCCTCTCTCTTTCTCACCGTTGGTCACTGATCCGGCTGCATCCCGTCCACCGGCGGAAAGGGAGGACGTGCATCATTTCTCCATTTGACGGCGCCGAGGCAGCACGTCCCGATCTGTGGTACATGCCGTTCTCTCTGACCAAGCTCCGGCGCGGTAGGGCCTACACCACCCGCTCGCTGCCGCAGTATGGGCAGATTCCGCCCGCCGCCGCTCACCTAGTTACATCCCGACGACCTCCAGGTATCCCCTCCGGCCTTGCTCCACTGCCCGTCTTCCCACATCGCTGCATGTGGATCTTCCATAGTTCTTTGCACAAAACGTAGCTCGTCCGGCTTACTTTCCATATTGCAATCTTGTCCTCACACCGTTTTAGACAAACACAACCATGTTGTTATCTTCCCTTAGGACAAGGAATATGCTTCTTTTTTGTCGTAGCAACTGCCATCAACAATATTTGTCTTTTTAGAATTTTCAAATGGGCATATTTTAGAGTGTAGATTCACTCATTTTGCTTCGGATGTGTACTCCCTCCGTTCCTAAATATTTGTCTTTCTATAGATTTCAACAAGTGACTACATACGGAGAAAATTGAGTGAATCTACACTCTAGAATATGTCTATATACATCCGTATGTAGTAGTCCATTTGAATCTCTAAAAAGACAAATATTTGAGTAGTCACTCGTTGAAATCTCTAGAAAGACAAATACTCCGGAGTATATTTAAGAACCGAGGGGGTAGTGCACAGTCGCATGGGAGACTCAGACCGGTCATTGCGCCGCATTAATAGTGAGTAATGAGCAGCCAAATCATAAGCCCCACCTTTCCCACTGTAAGTTGCTCGGAAGAAGCAACCATCAATACGCGCTTCTTTGAATCCGCTAATACTACTCCATCCGTCACTGTTTATAGAGCGCGCTTCAGAAAAAGAGAAAATCTCTGGGACCAAGGCGACTAGCAATCGGCTTGAAAAATAGCATTGGTAGTTATGGCACGACGTCTATTACTAGAGGAAATAATGCGTACACACATGCATGCAGTGCTTCCACCCCGGGTACGCACATGCATGCACTTACTCCACTCCGTAGTACTACATCGAGAGAAAATTGCGGTTACCATGCCCTAATTAATTCAACACTAAACCAAACGCGTCTAAAGTCTCTTTGGTGGTGGAAATGCATTGAGAGAAATGCATCATAATGAAGCGCGCCCAGTAAACTGTGACGGAGGGAGGAGTTGTATGAAGGTGCAAAACCAAGTACGCGTATGGCCAGTCGGTTAACGCACCTCCTCTTGGCATATCACTCACATGTGGGACCGGAGTGTGAGCAAACCGATCTCAATTGATGGAAAAATGGCCAACCCGCCGTTCCTTGAGAGAAACGAGGAGCGAGAACACACAGACGGGCTCGCATGGAGGCCAAGATATATTCGAGCATGGTTGATCGATATCATCATTACATGTTGGGCTGCCGTTTTCCGCCCTTCTCCAGAATAAATATGTACTTTATCAGAGATTAAGAAAAATAAGAGTACAGAGGCTCCACAATACGGTTCTAGTAGTAGTACTACTCGTACTACTAAACCTTGCACTTGGCTCTTCGCCTCTTCGTGAAGTCGAACAATGATGGTAGTCCGCATGTTCGGTACTACAATGTATGCCTCTGGCAATCTGACACCAAATGAACTGATGCATGTCCATCGCCCGGGCGAGGGTACGTTGCATTAGTCAAAAGGCATAAGCGAGCTTCACCTTGTCATGCAAGCTTCTCCTCATTCTGCGAGTTGACGGGACACACCAACAAGTAGTGCTAGTCCATACTTCCTCCTTTCCGGTTAATATGGCTTAATCTTTTTTGCGTGTAAATGAGAGAGCTTTATTCATATATAACCATTCTTAGGACGATCAGCCAAGACACTAGTCACTAGGAAGCGAGGTACCCCGCAAAAAAAGAAGTAGGAAGCGAGGTGTTTCATCAAGCCAGCTCTCGGACACATTCAAAGTGCAGCAAGCACGGTTCGCACAAAGATGCGCCGCAAGGTTTGCTGACCTGTTTACATGCTGAATAACAAAAAAAGAGGAAATATTACCGAGTGCTCCTATTTGTAACATGATAAGAGCCAGAATTAAGCGAGAATTGTGGCGAGTGTTCCATGCAATCAACTTCCATTATCACATGCGAGAACCCTCGAAGAGAACCAAATGTGTTGAAGATTGCTTTATCACATTTTAAAAATATAATAAGAGTGCAAACGCTCCTCCATCCGGTTCCTAGTACTAGTATAGTACCTCTATAGACTATAGTAGTATTACTAGTACTAGTAAACTTTGCGCTTGACTGTTCGCCTCTTCGGGAAGTGCAACAATAATAGTACTAATATAGTGTATGCTTCTGGCAATCTGACACCGAATTAACTGTTGCACGTCCACCGCCTGAGCGAAGGACAACTTGCATTAGTCAAAAGTTTCTCCTTGTCCTGCGAGCCACCGCGCGCAAGCTTCTCCCGTCCCGCAAGCTTCTCCTCGTTTGGCAAGTTGACGGGACACAGCAAAGTAATGCTAGTCCATACTGCCTCCTCTCCGGTTAATATGGCTTAATTTCAAACGAGATAAATACACTGTCTGTCACTGTATATTTGTAAAAATACGGTCAGTGGACTTCATAATATGCTCATTGCGCTCAATATATACATTTTCCGGTGTTTATATGGTCACTAGCTCACCCTGGCTGAGTATGTGTGTGCATGCACGTGTAGGTTGAGCACTTGAGCGTGACCGTGTGTGTTCCGTCGTGTGCTCGGACTTGCATGCATTAGGGTGTCGCACATGTTTTTGCGTCCATGTGTACGTGTGACTGTTGCATACACGTAGGGGGAGTATGTGTAGGGGCCACTAAAGGAGCAGTCAAATCACACAGTAACTTAGTCGGTAGAAGCAACCATCATTTCACTCTTCAATGACACGTACGCAACATAAAATGGTTGATATGGAGAGAAAAAGAAAACCACTATATATACACTAGCAGGAGCCTAAGCTACAAGCCTGCTTGCTTGGGTTGCTCTCTTCACAAGCATAGAATGACGGTGGCCACACCGCTGGTCACATATCCGGCCTGATCCCGCAGCTGGGGGAAGGGAAAATGTTCTACGTAGACGCGGTCGACATCGGCGAGGGAGAAAATCCACAGTCGGTGCGTCCCAATCGGGGTTCACCGCGGTATGGGACGATGCCGCATCCAACCGCCCTTCTAGCTACATCCCGACGTCCGTTTCGAAAATATTAGTGCATATCAACAAAAATTATACTAGTATTGCTGTTCCGTTTAAAAAAAGGCATATAAGCTGTTACTTCTTACCCAAAGGATCTTTATATCCAACAGACACAAAATATCCATTCGACTATTCAAAATTACTTTCACTGCTGATCTGATGTCGAGGTAATTGTTGCATCGCCACCAATACCCACCATCTCTGAAGCTAAAGTAGATCGAGCTAATCCCTATATTAGCATATTACTAAGATAAACAGAAGGTACTGTAGAATCATTTAGGACATGAGCTTGTCAATCTGAATGTGGAGGGACACCAGCTTAGCCCCGGCCAGCAGCTTGGGCGGAACTATGAAGAAGGTCAGCTCCTGCACGGCGACGTCACCGGGATCCCTGCTGCTTGTCACCTCCATTTCCACCTTGACGGTGTCGGTCCTGCCTTTGGGCTCCCCTGGCGGGCCGTTTGCCCACAGCTTGGCCACATAGTGCGGCAGTGGGGACGCCCCCGCTCTGATGCAGACGACCGACACGGCGATAGGCGCACCGATGTCGAGCACACCGCTGACCAATAAAAACGCGCGGCCGTCCTCCTCCGTGAACAACAAGAGCCGTGGCTCCGACAGTGGCACTTGCAGCTGGAGCGCCTTGCCGTACTGGATCCTGTGCACGGGCATGGGATGCACGGTGCTGATGTGGTGGGAGAGCACCGGCGGCGGGCCTTCGTAGCCGTAGACGGGCACGGGGCATTTGCAGGGTGCGAGCGGACACACGCTCTGGTGATCGGTGAGCTTGTGGTAAGTGACGTAGAGCCCACAGCCTTCGTGCGGGCACTCCACCCTCACCGAGGAGAGGACTGCGTCCACCGCCGTGTTCCGCACGTCGAAGCCACCGCCGCGCTCGCACTTCTGGCACTGCCGCTGGTTCTCGGGGCGCTCGACGCAGCAGTCCGCGCAAGCCAGGTGCCCTCCCTTGCACTGCACAAATCAATCGAACAACACATCAATCAAGAAACCTGCACCTTGCTCGATCAACCGAACGGATGAGGTGTATTCGAAGCTCATACACTGGAGGCTTCAAGGGGCGGAGGCACAAGGGGCATGGAGCAAGGTGAGGTCCATCGAGACCATAGAGAGCTCCATCGTCGGGTCATGTTCCGTCTGCATGATCTCGCCCTCCTCGTGCACAACCATCTCTCGCTTTATTAGGGCCGGGGCATTACAAAGCTTTACCGTCACATATTCATACTACTTCAAGGTGCATTAAATCAACACATGCAAGTATCAAACGGAGAGTCACGACATGCATGCATGTGTTGTAATTAATGCATCGGTAAACGCAAATTATTGAAATATATCGAGTGCAGTGCTTTTATGTGTCGCGTCAACTCGTACAAGACCGAGAAGTTTGATTACTACAACGCCCTCTCACCTTAACCGCACCTGCCTTTGGCTGCATCACAGGTGAGCCACCGACCTGTTGGGCCCACCTTTCATGGACGCAAAGGCAGGAGCAGTAAGTCAATGAAGCTGCATCCCTCCCTCGCCCATGAGCGTGGTGGCTGGTAGGACTAGGAGAAGCTTTCGTTCGCTACACGCTCTCCCTCCCGTACGCAGTGGACATGCAGCAGTTCAATCGGTGTCAGATGGCACTTCCTCGAGGCAGATCCCTCCTCACTTCCTCGAAGCTTCTTGTCCTCTCCCTCCCTCCCTCTCGCACCGCCCGCGAAGGCGCCTCGCCATATCCGCGCTCCATCTAACCCTACTATCCAAACACCTTTTTGTTTAGAGTTAGTTCAGGGTTAGAATCTAACTCTAACCTCTAACTGAGTTAGAGTATCCAAATAGGGCCATTTTTCGACTTCCCGAAGAGGTGGAGAGCCAAGCGCAGCCCGGACACTCGTGTGGCAGTTTCATGTGTAGAGTAGTCTAGGATAGCGTGTACCGTGCCTGTAAGCTTAAAATTGTTGGGGTCGGCTCCATGCTATATTTTTTGGTTAAAATAATCTTCTGGCCCTACCTGTCATCCTAGTGATTCTAGTTTGCACGCCCATCTGGTCAAGACAGGAATATATGTTTTAATTTTTGGTGGGGTAAATATTAGAGGTTGCAGCAAATGGAGTATTGTACACTGCGAGTCTTTCAGCCAAGTTTAGAGGCAACCATGTGGGGCCAGTGCTATGATGTGTCGCGTCAACTCGTACAACGAGGAGAAGCTTGATTTTACTACTACACGCCTTCTCCCTCGCCCATGCGTGCGGTGGCTCGCAGACGAGGACAGGCTTTTTCTTATCCCTCCCACTCGCGGTGGACGGACATGCAGCAGTGTATTCGAACATGTAGCAGTGGATTCGATACTGTAGAAGCAGTAGTAGTAACATCATTGTTCATCTTCTCAAAGAGGTGAAGAGCCAAGTGCAACTCGAACGTGGCAGTTGCGAACCTTGGAGCATGCATATAGCCAGGCTCTTGCATGAGACAAAATTGCTATGTGAGCCCTCTATTGTAGTACTACTACTTGCTAGTATTGCCCTGTGAACCAGAAATGAGTATTTGCCTTTCTAGAGATTTCAACAAGTGACTAGACTACACCGAGACGGAGTACATATGGAGCAAAATGAGTGAGTCTACACCGTAAATAAATACGTAGTTCTCTCGTTTTCCTCTCGGCCTTGGTCACAGTGCACAATATTGAGTATACTAGTACTATCATCTTGAAATTTACGAAGTCACCATAGGCACCTCGTCGTCGACGGGAACGTCTCCTGACACACGATAGATGCGAGCGGCAGTCGCCTCCATAGGTGCTTGAATGCCAAGGAGGGAGAGGGTAGCGGTTCCCAAGACATTGAACGGTCAATGATGCATCCTCAAATTAATCTACATGTAGAGGGAATTAATTGGTGAAGCAGAATAGAGCCAGCACGATGTGAATGCAACAGGGTTTAGATTCTCATATAAAGGCGCCCCACCACTCCAATCCATCTACTCCTTAGTCTCTGCGCAACACTGCTCACTCCAATCCAAGACCAAGTGACCAGGAGCCAGAAGCACCTATGGAGGCGATGGCCGCGAGCGGCAGTCAGTTGTGCCAATTCATCCAAGGCGCCGGCTTGCAGCCCCGCACTGCGCAGTGTTTCCAGATGGTGCAGGCGACCGCCGGCGTCGTAGCTCTCGCCGACGCCGGCTTCGCCTCTCGCATGGACGACATGATGGTCAACTCCATCCGCAAGTTCGCCGCCGTCAAGAAGCGTGTAGCGAAAGCTCCTACTAGTCCTGCCAGCCACCACGCTCATGCGCGAGGGAGGGACGCAGCTTCATTGACTTACTGCTCCTGCCTTTGCATCTATGACAGGTGGGCCCAACAGGTGGTTGGCCCACCTGTCATGCAGCCAAAGGTAGGTGTAGTTAAGGCACCGGAGCTCAGTCCGCGAGGGAGAGGGTGTTGTAGTAATCAAACTTCTCGGTCTTGTATGAGTTGACGCGACATATCAAAGCACTGCACTCGATATAAGTCTTTTTACACATTTCAAATGGACTACTACATACGGATGTATGTAGACATATTTTCCTTCGTATGTAGTCACTTGTTGCAATCTCTAAAAATACTTCTATTTGGAAACGGAGGGAGTACAATGCATGCATGCATGCCGTGACTTCCCTTTTGATACTTGCATGTGTTGATTTGATGCACCTTGCCAAATTTTGACTATAAATTTAACTAACCAAAATTTCATGCATGTCACAAAAAATTACGGGGCTGTTTGGATTGTGACTATGTTTGTCTTATGTTGCCACATTATTTTTCCCACACTTGCCACACTTGCCTAACTTGAGTTGCTCAAATTGTTAGACACACTTTGGCTTGCCTAAGCGAATCTTGCCACACTTTTTGTGTCGATGACATGTGGGGTTCACTGCTAATAAAAAAATTCTTGTCTTAGGTGTGGCTAATAAAAAAGACTTATATATTTAGGAACGGAGGGAGTAGAAAATATAAATAATAATGCATGTCGGGGCAACCCACGTTTCTGATAATTTTAGCCGTGGGCTTGTTCACAATTTTTACGAGGGGGTGGTTGTTCATTTAATGGAGGGACTTGTACCAGACTTGAACGATACAAAGTGCAACCTGGCACACCGTAACACCACTTGGAACAAGTGGGTAGCTATCTCAAAAAACAATCAACAACTAAAAAGACGGCGACCTGGCACGTAGTACACAATTTTAAACGATTGTTTCGATGCAGTGAAAAAGGAAAACTACCCCACTACGTATATATAGGCCGGAGCCTCCGCGCTTGCTTGCTAGGGTTGCTCTATTCACACACCCCTCTCCAGATCTAAACAAGATAGGGGTGGTAACACTGTCTTTCTCCCTTCAAAAAACACTGTCTTTCTATCCTCACCGCTGGTTACAGATCCGGACGTATCCCCCTCCGCCGGTGAAGGGGAGGAGGGCCAGCGTTTAGGCCGTCGTCGACAGTGAGGGAGGAGACCCACTGCCGGCCACACGATTATCTCTGGCCGAGCGCTAGCGCGGAAGGTCCTCCGATCCCTTTGTCGTTGCCCTAGTGTGGGCGGCTCCAGCCTCCTGCCGCCCACCTACCCACATCCCGACGACCTTCAGGTATATCTTCCTTTGAAACCGCCTTAGCTCTACTTCCCCAGCTTGTTAGATCGCTGCATGTGCATCATTTTCTACCTCTCACCCCCTCTCGATCGGATGGTCCAACGTCACATTTTTTTTCTTCTATTGTTACAGGTAAAGCTACTTCATGGAGTCGAATCTTGTACTTGCTTCAAACAAGAAATAAAGTGGGGGTGGGGGAATTTAGTATGTTGTACATCGAACTTGGTACAAACAGGAAGGAAAGGGGGTGAAAGTAGTACAGACTGGTCATCCAACTGGTCTCTTGGTCGAAAAGGGAAATATAGGGGTAACGCTGTACACAGTGGTATGACCAGGACTAGATTTGCTATCCACACATAGGAGTAGGTGGCTAGAGTGAACAAAAATGAGACCAACCCAGATATGTTTCTTGGATGTTTGTTTCTCGGGGTAACAAACTATGAATCACCACTTTATGCCCCTGTTTAGGTACATGGTGCTGGACTGCTGGTGCACCCACTGTCCCATGCCCTTATACCAAATATTTAGTTGTTCTTAATCTAATGCCCCAGGTAAAAATGAAGCCATGCCACTATTATAAGCCATGACAAGTTTAGCCAAATGTTTTTGCCTGTAATTGTTTGAGACTCTGACTGTTTCCTCTGTAGCTTTTTGTGCAAACAGGGATATCCATTTCACCTGGTTGCTGTTGTGACCTTTTGGTGCACTGCACAAAACTCTTCTTAAAAGAAGTGACTTTGGTGTTGTTTAACTGGTATGTCAGAATGGAATAGTTGGTTCATTTCGGTGTAACTGCACAAAGGGAGATCTATGTTCC
The DNA here is from genome assembly GCA_904067115.1 of Aegilops sharonensis. Lineage (NCBI taxonomy): Eukaryota > Viridiplantae > Streptophyta > Magnoliopsida > Poales > Poaceae > Aegilops > Aegilops sharonensis. Next base: position 766,405,857 of record LR880972.1, on the reverse strand, counting down.
AATCTTCATCATCCATATTGGCACCATAACCTTCCTTTAGGTAAGAATGATATTTAATGCATGTGTTCTTCTTTATTTTGCGACTGCCATGAGAAAATAATGCTATTTTTTACTAGTACACTTGTACTCCCTCACTGACAAAACCAATTATGAAATAGAAGGCCAATCATGTACTTGGTTTCACCAACTGGCGAGGAGAATGAGAAACAGAGCATGAAAAGGAAGAAGAAGAAGAGTAAACAGTGCCCAGGCGATCTTGCTGAAGCCAGAGGCCTCAATCGAGGCCATTCAAGGGCTCCGGCAACGACTACCTTACATGTGAGACGATCCTCCAGGTAGGCCTTCCACTTCTGCTGTCTCACTTAATTAATTAGGAGTACTTAAGTACCACTAATTTATTGCTGCCTAATTTTCTTGTCGGAGTTAAACAAATCTTTAGTAGCACCGTATGCTGAATCATGTACGTGTGTATGTTTGTCTATGGAGGTGAATCATGTGGTGGAGCAGGGAGGGAATGCTAACTTTACCCATTAACATAATGCGGGTGCTTCTATTTGTTAGTGTATGTTTCATCAACTAGTCCCACAATTACATTAATCTCACTCTCTCAATATATGTGCCAACAGGGATGCTCGATTTTGGTGGAACTGCACAAAAACTTTGGGTGCTTCATTGCCTCGACAACTTCCTTCCTTTCCTGTCAGTCGCTAATCTCAGCTTGCATTCTTCCTTTGCTGTTAGTCGCTTGGCTTATCTCGGCTTCCAGTCAAAGGAAATAATAATTGATATGCTCCCCCACACAGGTTGGTACTGGTCTTTATCCTGATTATTGTGCTTGTCATATGTATTGGTAATTTGGTATTGTGCTACTGTTTGCCGATTTCATAAAGGAGTAACTTGGAGCCTGAACTCACAGGCAAATCATTACATCGGGTGATTTCAGTAGAACTGGACAAAAAGATCAGATGGACATGTACTTATGCTGCTGCTATGTACTCCAAAGTTCACTCAGACAAGCATCGATGTTGACAAGAAGAAGTGCCTATATTCATTCAAGTATCAACCAGTGTCAACCAATTGTCAAACTCCAAGTATTAGGAGAGTGAACGCCAAAAATATTGCTTGGCGCATAGCCCAGAAAAATGCAGTCCAGTCTTTGGTCCCAACTTGTGCCTTTTGGTTATCGACACATATGGTAGCGAACTGTATGGCATGGAGTCTAAAGATTCCAAACAAGTTGGTTGACGCGTATATTCATCTGGCACTTAATCAGTCTGCCCGCCAGGGATGCTCCATTTCAATTGAACTGCACAAAAAATTTGGGTGGTTCATTTTCTCAACCACCTCCTTTCTCGTTTGCAATGTAGAATTTTGGCGAGATACAGGACCAAGATGAGCCAGTAAACTAGTTGGATGAAAGTAGTGGCCAAGTTGCTCAAACCTCCCTCGGCAGGAGGCCATTATTTGAGGATAAACCTACAAGCAAAGTTTAGATTGTCTGTGCTGCCTCTTATGTACTCGAAAGTTTACTCGTACAAGCATTAATTTTAGCAAGAAGTATCTCCGACTGAACACCATTTACCAATCTGCAATGTAGAATTTTGGAGAGCTATAGGACCAAGATGAGCCAGTAAACTAGTTGGATGAAAGTAGTGGCGAAGTTGCTCAAACCTCCCTTGGCACGAGGCCACTATTTGAGGATAAACCTACAAGCAAAGTTCAGATTGTCTGTACTGCCTCTTATATATGTACTCGAAAGTTTACTCGTACAAACATTAATTTTAGCAAGAAGTACCTCCGACTGAACACCATTTACCAGTCTGTACCCTAGGTAATTAAAGTTCATCCATGGATCATATTGGTTGTGATCTCAATCATTTGGATGCATAAACATACTGAACATGTGTGTATCTGAATCTTTTTGTGAATTATCTATGAATATTGTTGTGTGATCTATCAATCATTTGGATCCATAGACATGTTGAACTTGTGTATATATGAATCTTTTGAGTTGTTGATAGTGAATGTTGGCTATGAATATGAACGTGTCCTGTGAACCTGAGTTTGATACGAATGTTTACCTTTTCTGTTGTGCTTATGTGTGAACTTGTTAGTATGCCTACTGTGGGGTATGTGACATGTGGGTGTCAACGACACACCTTCTTCCCAAGAAGAATTGCACCTGCTTTGTTAGGGTAGCAACGGCGCATCAACTCTTTTTAATGTTTTTGCTCTGTCTTTCCCCCTCCCCCGCTCAACCCCTGCCGTAATGTTTTCGACCTCAAAACAAACATAGTATTGCGTTGTTTTTGGGGCTTGATGAAAAATCGAGTGCTGGTTTCTGTAGGTTGGCCCGCCCAGCAAATGGGCTGCTGGTCCACCATGGACTGGGAGGCTAAAAATACAAGTTGAATGGTGTAGAGGCAAGTAAAAAAACGCCATCGAGAGCCATCCACTGAAGAAAAAAACCGCTCCTGATGTGCTTCTTCAGTCGTGCCGCCGGCCCCCTCTATAATCCAGTTCGCTCCGGGATCTGGTATCATTTTTTTCCAGAGGGCGAACAAGTATCAGCTAGGCCTAGGTTTTGTATTTTAACATGCATACCCCACGACATACGGGTGACAATGGTTTCAACTTATTTTTTGAGGTCCATACCGACCTATGGGCTTTTTCTTAAAGATCGGCAGCCCAATGTATTTTTTTAACCACATTATATATATTTATATTTTTACTATTATCGTATATTTTATAGATACTTATATATACATTATGAAAACATCCCACGTGTTATTAACTTATAAAAGTAAATGTTTAACAGAAGTTGGCAAGGAAAATCCTGGTTGTTTTTGACTCACACGCAAGGAAAATCCTAGTGATTGCGTACAAAAGCTTGCGGAGATTTTAAGGACCAATGTAATAATAACGCACTCATTTTTATTTTGAGCAACAACTCACTAATTTGTTAATTATGTATATAAAAAATGTGCCTCTCCGGTTTATTTTTGATATTAATTGCTCCTTCTAACATAACATTATATATATGACAAGCCCAACTAATTCGTGTATTTGAAGTGCAAATGGGCTGGGATTTCTTAGATAATATAAATGGGCCGCATTGATGCGAAATTATTTGTTCACCCAACCCAGCAAATGGACTATACATTCTAGAAAACATGGGTTAAATATATGCCACATTTTTGCAAGCTGACATGTGGGCCAATAGGCCGAAGCCTACGCAGAGCGTTGTCAACTTGGTCGGCATGCACCTTCAATCTCTCGTCTTCTTCCTCCAGCGTCGCCGGGACCGCCTGGTCCGGCCTCCGGCGGCTAGCGGCTCTGCTTAGCACGCATCGCTGCGAAGCACTACCCCACCGCCGGCCAGGCTATCCCTCCACCCCTCCACACCTCCTGTTATTCTCCACCGACTGCAGCCCCACGCCGCACCAGAACCAGTTATAACCCTTCTCCTCCACTCAATCTACGACTCCACTGCCGCGTCTTCCCATCTCTGAGTCGTTCCCGTCTGGGGCCTCGCTGTCGTCCACCGCCTTGCTGCGCTCGGTGCGGAGTGGTCAACAAACGAGAGTCATCGGAAGAGGACTGTACGTGGAGAGCCTGACGGCTAGGACCCACGAGGTCCATTGTCGCACGCAAGGAAAGTTCCTCCTTATTAAGCTGAAAAAAAATGTTTCCTCCACCTAACAGCTGGGACCCATCGGCTGTATCTTCGCACGGAAGGAAGTGCCTCCTTGTTATGCGAAAAAAATTATTCCTCCCGTTGACAGCTGGGACCCGTCAGATTTGGTGGCTGACTTGTGGGCCTACTAAGCGGACGTGTACGTAGGGCTTTGTCAACTTAATCAACAAATGATTCTAACAGTTGGACCATTGGATGTTAATCCAACAGCCGTGCTCCTTCCTCAACCTCTGTTCTTGCTCCTGTCTCCCGTGGGCGGCACCGCGCTGTGCTGCCGCGCACCCGAACCAGTCAAGTTTCCCACTCCTCTCCATCTACGACTCCATTACCCTGTCTTCCCCATCTCCGGGTCGTTCCATTCTGGGGCCTCGCCGTCGTCCACCGGCCTTTGGTGCGCTCGGCACGGTGTGATCAATGTGGTCAACAACTGAGAGTCATCGGAAGCTGACTGTACGTGAGAGGCTAACAGTGGGGACGCACCATGCCCATGGATGCATGCATGCAACAGAACGCGGCGTGGGCAACGTGGTCAAGGAACGACTTCCATCGGAAGTGTACTGTACGTGGAGAAGCTGACAGCTGGGTCCACAGCCGCAGCAAGGAAGTGCCTCCTTATTACGCAGAAAATAATGATTCCTCCACCTAACAGCAGGGACCCACCGGACGGGCCACCGTATTTTGCAAAAAAATGTTTCCCCCTGACTGCTGGGACCCACCGTACGGGTCATCGTATTTCACGAAAAAACAGTTCCCCCCACTGTCAGCTCGGACCCACCGGAAGTTCCTACTTATTACGCACAAAAAAAATGAATACTCCCCCTGCTAGTTGGGACCCACCTTGGTGGGTGGCTGACTTGTGGGCCTACTAAGTTGACGGGGACGGAGTGCTTTGTCAACTTAGTCAATATGAACGATTCTAGCTCCAGTGACCATACGATGTCCATCCAATGGCCGTAGTGCTTCTTCAACCTCTGGTCTTCTTGCTCCAGCCGCCCAAAGCAGCGCTGGTTGTGCCGCATGCTCCTGCCTCCCGTGGCCGGCTGTGCTGCCGTGGAGGCCTCACCGCCCCTACTATTCCCACTACTGGCCAGGCCCTGCGGCGACGGCAGCCTCACACCGTAGCCAAACCAGTGAACCCTCGTACTCCTCTCCGCGCGGGCTTCCACTACCGCGGATTCCCCGGCTCCACGTCGTCCCCTTCCTAGGCCTCGCCGCCGTCCACCGCCCTGGTGTTCTTGGCGCGGCGTGGTCAACGTGGTCAAGGAACGGCTTCCATCGGACGTGGACTGTACGTGGAGAGGCTGACAGCTGGGTCCACGGCGGCAGCAAGGAAGTGCCTCCTTATTACGCGCAAAATAATTATTCCTCCACCTGATAGCGGGGACCCACCACACGGGCCACCGTATTTCACGAAAAAACATTTCCCCCTGACTGCTGGGACCCACCAGGTACATCTTCGCACGCAAGGAAGTGCGTCTGGGCAAAAAAAACGATTCACCCCCTGACTGCTGGGACCCACCAGCTACATCTTCGCAGGCAAGGAAGTGCCTGACAGTCGGGACCCACCTGGTCGAAGCATACGTAGCATTGTCATTCTAGTCGCGAACGTGTACGTACATACTGGACGATGTAGAGGCACGCACATGTCGTAGTAGAGGCGCACACGTAGCATGTACACGTACGTACAACGGCCAGGGTGCAAGAAAGTAAATACGGCCATGTACGTACATATGGGCGGGGTCTCGAACGCCTACGCGCGCGTATGTACGGCTAGGGCTCGTGTACATGGCTGGGTCAGAATGGAGAAACAACGTCGTCGTCGTGTTCATGGGGAACCAACCGGCTGGGTCGGAATGGAATGCGTCGTCGTGTTCATCGGGAGGGCTTGGACGGAACAGCCGATGGAAACGAGGCCTGGCATACCACAGAACGGAGGAAACGGCCTTGTGTTCGACCGGCCACGTTCGTAACGGGATCCTGTTCATCAGGAGGGGTCTGGCGTAGCGCAAAATGGAGGAAACGGACCTCCTACGGTCTAAACGGGGGTCATGTTGATCAGGAGGGGTGTGGCGTACCGCAAAACGGAGGAAACAAACTTGTGTTGGAGCGCTACGGTCGAAACGGGGGTCCTGTTCATCGGGAGGGGTGTGGCATACCGCAAAACGGGACTCCACGGGATACTATTCATCTCCACCGTCGACCCCCTCCAGCCTCCACGGGCTACTGTTCATCCACCATCGACCTCCTCCAGCCTCTACCTGCGACTGTTCATCCACGGGCTCCTGTTCATCCAGCCACCACCGCGCGCTACTCCACCGGCAACTGTTCAACCAGCCCTCTCCACGGGCTCCTGTTCAACCACCCCTCCACGGGCTACTGTTCATCCAGCCCTCCACCATCTACTATTCATCCCGCCCTCCACGGGGTGGTCCTGTTCATCCTGCCCTCCACGGGGTCCTGTTCATCCAGCCCCAACCGGCTCGATCGATCGGGGTCCTGTTCATCCAGAGGCAACACCACGGGGTCCTGTTCATCCACCCCCACCGGGAACTGCTCACTGTACATACAGAGGCAGCATCGATCGGCTTCAGTTAGCAGCAGTAGTGAAGGAATCGCTCGATCGGGTTCAGTTAACAGCCATCGATCAACCGCTCGGGTTCAGTAACGCGTAGCCTGCAGTGTAATCAATCGGGTTCAGTTAGAGCCCAACGCCTCACTCGGGTTCAGTTAGAGCCCAACGCCTCGCACCCACGCGCGTGCGCATACGAGAGAAACACGCATCACTCGGCCCCGACCACCCACCGTAACCGGGAACACCCCGATATTTTCCTCGCCCTTGCTTCTACCAAGGTTTTTTCCGTCATGGACGGCCCAAAGAATGTCATGCAGCTGCATCTCCGGCCCGCCCAGGACGAAAAGCCCATTTGCTGTCATGATTTTTTGTCATAGAAGTAGGACCCCACCACATCTATGATGATACCGGGTTTTGTCACAATTATCGTCATAGAAGTGTCATAAGTATGACAGAAAAAAATTCGTTCGGCCCAAAATGTCACAGATGTGTCTTTTTTTTGTAGTGATATGGCCATTCAAATATATTTGATAATGAATTATTATTGTTGAAATTGAAAGATCATGGATGTCGCCTGGGGGGGGGGGGGTGAATAGGCGCTTTCAAATAATTATGGTTTAGGCTTGAACAAATGCGGAATAAAACTAGCTATTAATTTGTCAAGCACAAAACCTAAAATGACTAGGCTCACCTATGTGCACCAACAACTTATGCTAAGCAAGATAAAAAACTAGGTGATAGCAAGATATATGACAAGAAACAATATGGCTATCACAAAGTAAAGTGCATAAGTAAAGGGCTCGGGTAAGAGATAACCGAGTCACGCGGAGACGATGATGTATCCTGAAGTTCACACCCTTGCGGATGCTAATCTCCTTTTGGAGTGGGTGGAGGCACAATGCTCCCCGAGAAGCCACTGGGGCCACCGTAATCTCCTCACGCCCTCGCACAATGCAAGATGCCATGATTCCACTAAGGGACCCTTGAGGGCGGTCACCAAACCCGTACACTTTGGCAACCCTTGGGGGCGGTCACCGGAACCCGTCAAATTGCTCGGGGTGATCTCCACAACCTAATTGGAGACCCCGATGCTTGCCCAGAGCTTTACACCACAATGATTGAGCTCCAAACACCACCAACCGTCTAGGGCGCCCAAGCACCCAAGAGGAACAAGATCAAGGGTACCAAGCACCCAAGAGCAATAAGCTTCTCAACTTGTAACTTCCACGTATCACCGTGGAGAACTCAAACCGATGCACCAAATGCAATGGCAAGGGTACACGGAGTACCCAAGTCCTTCTCTCCCAAATCCCACCAAAGAAACTAATAATAAGGAGGAAAATGAGAGGAATTACAAGATGGAGAACACCAAGAACTCCAAGATCTAGATCCAAGGGGTTCCCCTCACATAAAGGAGAAAGTGATTGGTGGAAATGTGGATCTAGATCTCCTCTCTCTTTTCCCCCAAAAACTAGCAAGAATCCATGGATGGATTGAGAGATAGCAAGCTCGAAGAAGGTCAACAATGGGGGAAGAACACGAGCTCAAAGGATAAGGTTCATTGGGGAAGAAGACCCCCTTTTATAGGTGGGGCAAAATCCAACCGTTATGCTCACAGCCCGCACAGAGTGGTACTACCGCTTATGGGAGTGGTACTACCACTAGGGCGGTGGAAGCCCTTTGAAAAACAACATCAAGGAGGAAAAAGGCCAGTAGAAGCGCCGGAGCGGTACTACCGCTAGGGGTAGCGGTACTACCGCTAAGGGTAGCGGTACTACTGCTTGCGAGCGGTACTAAAAAAATACATCTGTGCTTGCCACCGCTAGACTTAAACCAAGATTTTGGTCCGGAGCGGAAGTAGCCACGGTAGTTCCACTCTGGAGCGGTAGTAAAAAATTACATCCGCTCCAACCGGTAGTAGCCGCGGTAGTAGCTGTGCAGCCTTTTAAGGACACCTAAACTGCCACAACTTTTGCAAACGGACTCCGAATTCAACGAAACCAAGTTTGTTGGAAAGCTAATGATAATGGCTAACACAATCGTGATTTAAATAACAATAATAAGCAAATGAGAAAAGTCCCATAGGAAAATGGTGAGAATCCTTCCTCGAAAAAGACCGGTAAAACCTCCAACACCGAAAACGCAGAAGAGGAAGCATATGAAATCCTTTTTCGATGTACTAGAGCTTGTCACGAAGATAACCACAAGCTCTCAAACCTCAAAAAGAGAAAGTACAAATAATAATCAATAAAGATGATGCAAGGATGAAATGGTTTGATCTCTCGACGAACGATACGATCAAGCTACTCACTTGAGAGCCCCCCTTGATAGTACGACTATCGATCCTATAACCCAGTCTCCAAAATATCACCATGAGACCGGTAAAATAGATAACCTATCCAGGGAAAACCTTTGCCTTGCACGAAGTCCACTTGAGCTAGATGATGATGATCTTGACTCCCTCAAGTTGGACCACCTTTCGTGACTGTGTTGGCTCGATGAAGGCTAGTTTATTGCTCCCCCATAATCCACTATGGGTGAGTCACTCTCCAGCACACCTTCACAAGTCCATTGTCAACGCAATGGACGGAAAGCTACAAGCATGATTTCTTCATGATGCTCCACTTGAACTTGCACAACACAACCTTGATTTGATGTCATCCTCTATGGGTTGTATGTGATCTTCCTCTTGACGCAAGCCCATGGAAGCAAATCTAACCCCACATAGAACTCTCACAAAGACCATGGGTTAGTACACAAAGCGCAATGGACAATGCTTACCAAGCCCTGAGATCACTTGATCCCACTCGGTGTATCTTCTACGCTTTGTGTAAAATCTTCTCTCTGCATAAAGATGATGTCTTGAAGATACACATGAATGTTCACACAATCTTCTTCTTCAAGACATGCTAGCAATTAGCTCAACACTCACTTAGACCAATCTTTGGATAGATCCTTGGATACAACCTTGGTCAACACATAAACTCCTTGAAACCAACAAATGAACTTCAAGAGAAGCCTATGACCAAATCCTATGAATACAACTCAATGCAACCATTAGTCCACATATATTGTCATCAATTACCAAAACCAAAGATGGGGGCACTGCATGTTCTTTCAACAATTATCTATATGATAAATAAGTTGGGAGGTGAAACATTAAGCCCCTATCTTTCTCTGTGTTTGACGGATGCTATTTGTTCTAAAAATATGCTTTGAGTGTTAGCAATCATGGAATACTACATGATAGTTGATTATGTGGAATTTGCTAAATCAAAGCTCTTACATAGACCCTTCCTGAAAATAAGATGAATTGCAATTGTTTGGTGACTGAAAACATAGTTTGCTAGTTTTCAAGAAACTTCATGGTCTATACTTTAACATGTGAATAGCTTGTTACTTTATCATGAGAAGTTTTATGAGATGATCTACTGTTTATGACAAAGAATAATGCTAGAAACAAGTTTTTGGAACTATTGTTGATCAAACTTGTGCACTTGCTAGCAATCACACTTCATAAATTATTTCTTTTATAATTTACCTACTCGAGGACGAGCAAGAATTAAGCTTGGGGGTGTTGATACGTCTCCGACGTATCTATAACTTATGAAGTATTCATGCCATGTTTACAACAATTCTATATGCTTTTGGTATGGTTTGATTAGAACTAACCCAGACTGCCGCTTTTTTCAGCAGAACTACCGTGATGTCGTTTTTTGTGCACAAATAAAAGTTTTCGGAATGAGCTGAAAATTTACGGAGAATATTTTTGGAAAATATAAAAAATACTAGAACGAAAAGATATCGAGACGAGTCCTAAGGCAACCAGAAGGGTGGGGGCGCCCCCCCCCTAGGGCGCGCCCCCTGCCTTGTCATCACCTCACGGCCCGCCTTGACTTGTCCCCGATGCCAACACCTCCTATAAATCCCAAAAACCTCAGAAATAAACCTAGATCGGGAGTTCCCCCACCGCAAGCCTCGGTAGCCACGAAAAATCAATCTAGGCCCTCGCTGGCACCCTGCCGGAGGGGGCCATCATCACTGGAGGCCATGGAGGAGGATCCCGGAGGGGGCCATAATCGCCATGGAGGCCAAGGACCAGAGGGAGAACCTCTCCCCATCTAGGGGGAGGCCATGGAGGAGGAAGCACAAGGGGGAGAAGCTCTCCACCTCTCTTTCGGTGGCGCCGGAGTGCCACTGGGGGAACCATCACCGCGGTGATCGTCTTCATCAACATCACCATCCTCATCTCTTTTACGCGGTCCACTCTCCCGCACCCCGCTGTAATCCCCTACTTGAACATGGTGCTCTATGCCACATATTATGATCCAATGATGTGTTGCCATCCTATGATGATTTGAGTAGATTTCTTTTATCCTTTGGGTTGATTGGTGATCTGGATTGGTTTGAGTTGTATGTTTTATTTTGGTGCTGTCCTATGCTGCCTTCCGTGCCGCACACACGTGGATTCCCGCTGTAGGGTGTTTACGTTCATGATTCGCTTATAGTGGGTTGCTAGAGTTACAGAAGCTTAAACCCGAGTAAGGGGGTTTTTGCGTATGGGATAAAGGGGACTTGATGCTTTAATGCTATGGTTGGGTTTTACCTTAATGATCTTTAGTAGTTGGGGATGCTTGCTAGAGTTCCAATCATAAGTGCATATGATCCAAGAAGAGGAAGTATGTTAGCTTATGCCTCTCCCTCATATAAAATTGCAATGACGAATACCGATCTTGTTAACAATTGCCTAGGAAAATTCCGCTCACCCATCCATCGTTATTCCACACTCGCTATCTATAATATATAGTAATATATTCTAACTTTATATTAACAACACCTATTTTTAGATTTTAGTTCTCCGATATCATACAAAGCTATCCTCTTCATACCCACAACGTAGTTTTATTTCTCGTTTCTAGATGGAAGCAAACGTTCGGTGTACGTAGAGTCGTGTCAGTGGCAGATAGGACTTGAGAGAATATTGATCTTACCTTTAGCTCCTTATGGGTTCGACACTCTTCCACCTTTGAAAATTGCTACGATGATTCCTTGCACTTGGGGGTTATCACTAACCAACTGAACTTTTGTTGGTTGTTGTCAGTTTGGACAAGGAACGTCAATTTGAGTGGCTAAGTTTACTATACTTACGATAATTGACAAGCTAAAATCCGAACCACCTCATTTTTGCAACAGGTCTGAATAATCTCATTGTTGTCGGGTCGAGAAAAATAAAGGTGCAAGAAGGAGGATCAAAGACATGGCCTCTTGGAATGAGGTGCATGGAGCTAGCCAACTCACCCACCATTAGTTGTTCTCAATAGTGTTCAGATCTTTCTGATACCACCATCTTCCTAGCTTTGACACAAGGTGGGGGAGTTAATGAAACGTAGACCGATAACCTATGTGTAAACAACATGGTAATAAATGCACCGTAGACCTGATAACTTATGTACAAACATCGCGATAACTATTATCAGAATTTCTTTTTGTTAAAAAACCTGATATCTTCTGTGTAGATAACTTGGTAATATATGCACAACCAAGCTGGTAACTGACGTACAAACACCAAGTATCCCCCAGTAACTTTCGCGTGAATAGTATGGTAACTCAGACATCAGAGACCCGATAACTTGTGCACCCCGGTCCTGGTACTTTTCCGCGAGGGAGGGGTGATGAAATATACCATGATAACTTTTTATGTGAATAGCACAGTAACTCACATATCGTAGACCTGATAACTAATGTACCACGGTCTTGGTAAATTTGGTGACCGGGTGGGGGGAGGGGTGATTGATGAAATATACCCTTGGTAACTTTTTCTGTGAATAACATTATAACGCATGCATCGCAGACCTGATAACTTATGTGCCCCAGTCTTGTAACTTTGGCGATGGTGGTGACTGGTGGGGGAGGGTTGTTGATGAAATATACCTCCGGTAACTTTTCTGCCAATAGAATGGTAACTCACACATCATAGATGTGATAACTTAGGTATAAACAACGCGGTAACTTTAGACCCGAATAAAAAGTTATTGAAACATACCCCGATTACTTCTGTGCAAATAGCACGGTAATGTATGCATCTGGAGCTGATAACTTAGGTATAAATACCAGGGTAAATTTGACCCAGGGGAAACAAGTCATTCAAAACACATCCCCGGTCACTTCTGCAGAAATAACATGTTAATATACATATAACATAACTGATAACTTTGCGGTAACTTTTGACCAAAAAAGTGACCAAATTAAACATGTCAACATGAGATCTATTTTCGAAGTTCTCATTGCGATGGTTTTTTATGTGAAAACGATTTTTCAATCAAAAACGAAAGTTTGAGCTATAAAACATTTTACATTTTTGAAATAGAGAGAATTTATAATGACATCAGGTTTCCCGTGCTCTACTACATTTGCATGTGGAGAGAATGTTGGAGGAGTCATTTTTATGCCCCGGTAATTTCCATGTAAACAGGATGATAAGTGGCGTACCACACAGGTGATAACTTATTTAGCCTAGGTCTGATAACTTTTTACCCCCCCCCCCCCAAATGTCATCGAAACATACCAACATGGAATCTCGTTTCTGAGGTCTTGTCGCAACGAATCTTTTATGTGAAAACGGTTTTTCAATCGGACCAACGGTTTGAGCTACAAAACATTTTGAAATTTTCGTTTCTAATGGAATCTTTGCTGACATCATCTTTTCTTCTTATCTACGTGCACTCCATGCAAACAAAAGAAGATGTGCATGCGAGAATGCATCGCAACATAGCATGTGAGATTGCACCGAGATGTGGAATAAAGCAGAGAAGTATAAACGCGATCGTCCGCAGCTGTCGCTAATGTCCAGTCGACTGGACGTTAGTCGCGTCCTTTTTAAAATACTTGTGCAATTTTTATTAAATGCTTGATCAAAATTTTTATATACATGATAAAAAAATATCATCAGATTTATCATAAATGGTCAACATTTTTTCCATACACATTTATAAAAAAAATCAAAAATTTTACTAACATTTTCTAATTTATCTCGCCTATGGGCAATGACAACGTCAGCCTCCCACTACTAGGAAAATGCTTATACACAGTAGCATAGTAGTAGCGCTAGAAAGAAGTAAACGCTGCTGCTATTTAGCAGTAGCGCTTTTCCAGGCAAGCGCTACTAGTAACTCCATAGTAGTAGCACTGTGAAGCAGAAACGCGCTACTACTATGTGGGACCAGACGAGGCCACCGACCGTTTTCGTAGTTGTAGCGGTGTATAGAAAAAAGCGCTACTACTAATAGTTTAGTAGCAGCGCTCTGTTTTTATGCGCCGCTGCTGCTAGTGGGCCCCTCTTAGTAGTAGCGCTTTTCCTGGAAAGCGCTACTACTAAGTCCAATAGCAGCAGCGCTTTTTGCAATGCAGCGCTACTGCTAGTTGCGACTGGTGCCACCTTTTCCACCCCCTTCCCCTCCTCTCCCTCACTTTGCCCTCTCTCCCCCTCCTTTCCCTTCTCCCCTTTCCACTCTAGCTCCACCATTGTTTCTCTTCTTCTCTCTTCCTCCTACCTCTCTTCTCTCCTCATTAATGGCACCCTCCTCCATAAATGGCCTCTCTCTTTCTCCTACACCTCTCTTCTCTCCCCCATTAATGCCCCCATCCACCATAACCCCTCTCCATTAGTTAGCTAGCTAGATTCACCTCTCCTCCCCAACAACTAGATTTAGCTAGCTATTTAGCCAACCACACGTGCTCTGCCGATTGTTCTCTCTCATCATCTAATTAACCGCGTGCTCTCGGTCTCTCTCGGGAGAGATATATAGGTGAGTAAAAAGTTGTTCATTTCAAGAACGGGAATATGTGTGTGAATGAGAATATGTGTGTTCTATATATATATATGGAGAGATTTGTGCTAGTGACATGCCCTCGAGTTGCTTATGTTTTGCCGAAATGTCGATTTATCTCCGTTTCGATGAATTTCGAGCAAAATCATATGTCCTATTTTTAGGCAAGGTCATGCCAAAATTTTATATATTACTTTGAAGCATGCATTATTTATTTCATAACCCTTTTGCTTGTTATACCGTGCAGTCGGTCATGAAGGTGAGTGGATGGAAGGTGGAGCGGTACATGCAATCCGCGGTGATGGACATGTATGCAAATAATCGGACTAGGATTAGATGTCCGTGTGCAAGATGTAAGGAAGGAGTCCTTTTGGACCCTTTTGATCGTGGCACTTTGAAGGCGCACCTGGTGATGAATGGTTTCATGGATGGATATACTCAGTGATAAGTGAAGATGATGATGATGATGAGGACGTCCACATGGCAGGGAATAACGACATGGGGCTAGATGAAGAGATGACCGATCGACAAGAAGACGATGGCGCCGGACATGTCGGCGGGGAAGAGTCCGGAAACGACGACGGCGGCGGAGAAGATTCCGGACACGACGAAGAAGAGTCCGGACATGGCGGAGAAGAGGCAGTAGTCACGCCGCAGTCTTCGACGCTACTAAGTGTAGTCGTCTAGGACCCTCATGTTCAAGACCTCCTTCGCAAGAGTACCACTAGCGAGAGAGCTGCTTCTAGAGAGGAGGCCAAGCTGGCGCAACTTGAAGTAGACTCGAGGACTCCATTGTATGACGGTTGTGATCCCGAGGTGACCCGCTTGAGTTTCACGCTCGAACTTCTAAAGACGAAGGCCAAAAACAAATCGACAAACAAAAGCCTCGATGAGCATTTGAAGTTTGTACATAATAAAGTTCTTCCTGCGGGGAACCTGTGTCCTACTAGTGTCGAGGAGGCCAAGAAAATCGTTTGCCCTTTTGATTTGCCACACATTAGGTACCACGCATGCATCAACAATTGCATCATTTATCGGGGGGAGCACGCGGGAAAAACATGTTGTCCAGTTTGCAATTCTTCTCGATACAAGAAGGCAGGAAAGAAAGCTCCTCAGAAAGTTATATGGTACTTTCTGATCACTCCCTTTCTGCAGCGGTATTTCGTAGATCCTAAGGAAGCAAAGCTCATGCATGGCACGCGGAGAGGAAGAAGCCCGACGATGGAGATGATCCGAGGTTGAGACACGTCGTAGATGGTAGCTAGTGGAGAGCATTCAACATCGTATATGGATTTTCTGCAGAAGATCCAAGGAACATCGTGCTTGGTGCGAGTACCGATGGCATGAGTCCGTTTGGAAACCAGAACACCAACCACAACACATGGCCCGTGTTTGTATGGATGTACAACCTCCCCCATGGAAGTGCATGAAGACAAAGTACATACACATGAGCATGCTGATTCAAGGGACGAAACAACCGGGAAATAGTATTAACCTGTATATGGGGCTTCTGCAAGAGGACCTAGACACGTTATGGAAAACACCGGCATGGACATGGGATGCCAGCAAAGGAGAATGTTTCCATATGAGAGCCGCGCTGATGAGGACAGTGCATGACTATCTCGGTTATGGGTACACCTCAGGCCAGGTGTGCCACGGATATTGCGGATGCACGAGATGCATGGATGATACAACGTCTCAGTAGCTTACGTCAACGCAAGATGGTGGGTCCGGGAAAATCGTGTACATGCGGCATCGTAGATGGCTCGAGAAGGATGGCCCGTGGAGAAAGCGTGGAGATCTATTCAATGGGTTGGCTGACTTCGAGGACCTCCGCGTAAGTGAAGCGGCGCCGAAATAGATGAGCTGTTGAGAAACTGGGAACAATGCCACGCGCCGGGAAAGATGGCGGGTCCGGGAAAATCGTGTACATGCGGCATCATAGATGGCTCGAGAAGGATGACCCATGGAGAAAGCGTGGAGATCTATTCAATGGGTTGGCTGAGCTTTGAGGACCTCCGCGTAAGAGAAGCGGCGCCAAAATCGACGAGCTGTTGAGAAACTGGGAAAATGCCCCGCGCCGGGAAAGATCAAAAAGGCACCAGAGCCGCTGCTGAAGGTATGGAAAACGAGGTCTGTTTTCTGGGACTTGGAGTACTGGCCCAATCATGACACACCTCATTTCCTTGATCCAATGCATATCACGAAGAATGTCCTCAAGAGTTTGCTTGGCACACTGATGAACATGCCGGAGAAGACCAAG
The DNA here is from genome assembly GCA_904067115.1 of Aegilops sharonensis. Lineage (NCBI taxonomy): Eukaryota > Viridiplantae > Streptophyta > Magnoliopsida > Poales > Poaceae > Aegilops > Aegilops sharonensis. Next base: position 766,389,499 of record LR880972.1, on the reverse strand, counting down.
GATGGGCGGAAGGCAAGGAAAGACTTGGAAGATTTGAAGATCACGAAAGATCTCCACAGTAAAAAGTTGATGGAGGAGACGGAGACGGAGACAGAGGAGGGGGAAAGGGGCAGAAAAGTCAACAAGAAGGAGGAGAATTATTGCCCCCCTTCTTGCTTCACCTTAAGTGTGAAGGAGATCGATCAATTCATCAAGTGCCTTATGGGAATCAAAGTTAGTTCCGGTTACTCTGGGAAGATAAACAGATTTCTAGAACCCAAGAAGAAAAGGTTCAACGGGATGAAGTCTCATGGCTGTCACGTGATGATGAGCAGATACTCCCGGTTACCATTAGTGGGATAATGGAGAAGCACATCCGTGACACGCTTACTGGTCTATGCAACTTCTTCGATGTTATATCTCCAAAGTCCATAAGTGTGAAGCAGCTCCAAAGGCTACAGGAAGAGATCATTGTCATACTATGTGAGCTTGAGATGTACTTCCTGCCCGCGTTCTTTGACGTCATGGTGCATCTGTGTGTCCACATCGTGGATGACATCATCGACCCCGGGCCGACATTCCTTCACATCATGATGCCATTCGAGAGGATGAATGGGGTTATCAAAGGATTCGTTCATAACATGTCTTGTCCGGAAGGGAGCATCGTCTAGGGGTATCTGACGCATGAGTGCATCTCCTTTTGCGAGAATTATATAAGCGTCAGAGACCCTGTTGTTGGTTTGCCCGTCAAGAAGCACGATGGAAAGCTCGAAGGATATGGTCACAACAACGGCCGGAGGGAATTGCACGTGGACTACTCAGATAAACGGAACGACTTTGACACGGCTAACTTAGTAGTGCTACGACACCTAGATGTGGTAGATGATTATGTGGCACGACACAAAGAAACCATCGCAAAGAAGTACCGTGATAAGGGGATGCTCAAGACGGACGACGAAGTTACTGTAGAGCACAATGCCACTTTCTTGCGCTGGTTTAAACAACAAGTTCTTGAAAATCCCCCGGAAGAGGGCAGTTCGGATGGATTGCTCATACACGCCTTAGCACATGGCCCCGTGCCCAAGCTTGCGACCTATCAGTCCTACGATATCAATGGGTACACATTCTACAAGGAGGACAAAGGCATGGACAGTGATTACCAGAACTCTGGGTGACAATTCAATGCGTGACTGATGCCAACGACACAACTGAGAGATTCTACGAAAGGGTCGAAGAGATCTGGGAGCTTGACTATGCTGGAATGCACGATGCGACGATGTTCCGTGTCAGATGGGCCAAGGACGTCGTAAGAGAAAACAAGTATTTCACCACCATGTCTATACCCGACGCGAAGAGCACTCCCGTGAACGTTAACGTCATCGCCAAAAATGAGCCATGGGTAGACGCTAAGCACGTGACACAATGCTTCTTCTTAACCGACCCGGGCAATCCCAGCCGCGTTGTCATGAGGAGATCCAAAAGGAGCATCGTCGGAATGGATGGAGTAGCCAATGAGGAAGACTACGACCAATACGGCAACCCGATGAGGGAAGATGACGATGATGATGAAGCATACATGGAAAGAAGAATCAATACTACATTACCTAAGAAAGATCGTAATCCATGGCTCCGGAAAAGTCACAAGGAGGGGCTCAATTACTCAGGAGCGAACAATAAAGGGAAGAAGCTCAATGTGAAACATCGTCGGCGTAGCTGATAAGAAACCTACATCTATATATATGTATCTATTTTGTGTACGCACTTAAGTAACCATTATCGGTCAACTGATATGTTACCACCACATGCATGGTTCCGGTGATATGCGTGCAGTGGGGGAGAGGGAGACGCCGTCGTCGGGAGAAAAAACAAAAAAAAAACAAAAACAAAAGGGAGAAAGCGGTACAAAAGAAAAAGAAAAGTAAACAGAAAAGAAAAGGAAAATAATAAAAGAAAAGAAAACTAAAAACTAGAAAAGGAAAATAATAAAAAGAAAATAATAAAAATTGGAACAATTAGCATTAGCGCTTTTTTAGGAGCTATAGCGCTGGATCCTAAAAAAGAACTACTACTATGTGCCATTAGCAGTAGCACTGCTTTACAACCCGACGTTATAGCTAATATAGCTATAACGCTGGATCCTAAACCAGCGCTACTGCTATTTTGAGTTGACCACCGTGAGGCTCTAATTTTGGCAAGTCCGCCAAGTCCCAACCCCACTCTCCCCACACCCCTCTTCCCCCACTCTGTCACCGCCGCCGTCGCCCTGCCTGCCCTCACGCCGTCCGTCGCCCTCGACCGCCGCCCCTGGCCGCCGTCGACCTGGTCGCCGGCCGTCTCCCGAGCCCGCCCTCGACCTCACCGGCGTCTGCCCTGCCCACCCTCGACCACTACACCGCCCCTGCCTCTCCCCTGCCCGCGCGAACTCGACCTCGCCGCCGCCACCGCCGTCCGCTGCCCGAGCCTGAGCTCCCTCGTCGTAAGCCTCTCCTCTCCCCTGCCCTCCTCTCCCTCTCCTCTCCCCTGCCCGAGCCTCTGTTTAGGCAAATTTAGCCTCTGTTTAGGGCAAATTTAGCAAATTTTAGGGCAAGTTAGCAAATTTAGCAAACAAAGTTAGCAAATTTTAGGGCAAGTTAGCAAATTTAGCAAACAAAATTAGCAAATTTAGCAAATTAGGGTAGTAGCTGATTAGCAATTTTTTGTTTTTTGTTTTTAAGCAAGTTAGCAAATTTTTATAGCAAGTTAGCAAAAAAATAGGTATAAAAACAGTAGCAAAAAATAGGTATAAAATAGTAGCAAAAAATTAGGTATAAAAACAGTAGCAAATAAATAAAACAGTAGCAAATTAAAAACTGTAGCTAATTAGGGCAGTAGCAAATATAGCTAGGGCCATTTTTTAGCAAATGAGCAAATTTAGCTTGGGCAAACTTGTTTAGGGCAGTAGCTAATGGTTAATTTGCTAAGTCCTGGAAATCTGTCATATAATGTTGTCATGTTCTCTTGAGATAGCATCAAATCTATTATATGAACTTGTGCCAATTGTCGAAAAATATCTGAGTGGCCTATGTTTTGCCGGAATGTTGATTCATTTCCGTTCTGGCAAATTTCAGGTGCTCCATATGTCCACTTTTTAGCAAAGGTCATGCCAAAAATTTCCGTGATTTTCTGCATGACTTGTGCTAGAAACTAGGACATATGGAGTACCCGGAATTTGCCGGAAGGGGAATGAATCAACATTCCGACCAAATATAGGCCCCTTTTTTCTTTTCATTATATCTTTTATTTACAATTGTTGAATAGGAAACATGTCTTCCTACGTTGAAGTCGCGGGTGATTCTGCTCGCCTCAAAGACCCCCATCGAGGCAGCAAATCACTATTTCAATTACCTGGACCAACACCAGATGGGGTTGCATGGTGGCGGCAGTGGCACCAACCCTGACACTGGCACCAGCACCGACACCACCCCCGAGACTAGCAACGATGTTGTCGTAGCCGGTAAAGCACCGAATAAGAAGAGGACACGAAGACGAAACGAGCTTGGCATCAGACAAATTGTGGTCACGGAGATGCATCCCAAGAAGTTTGAGCCAACAACGCCGGAGGAAGCGCGGTCGTGCTGGGGCAATCAACTTAGATGCATCCTCAGGGAAACCGCCAACATCAACGACGAGAGGTTGAGGCAGATACCACATATGGAGAACATGCTCCTAAAGAAGTTGCACAATAGGTTCTTGTTCCCCGGCCGGAATGAAGAAAAATATAAAGATCCGTGGGAAGACATCGCCATGACAAAGATAAACGACAAGGCGATGGTGACGTTCACCAACGACTTGTCCTCCTGGAAAGTTCAGGTGAAAAAAGCGATTGGGAAGAATGAACCGTGGTCCAAGATTCATGCTGACAATCCGTCAATAACGGAAGAGGACTTTGCAAAATTCAAGGAGAATTGCGCTAAAGAAGAAGTCAAGGAAAAGTCGGAGAAAATGAAGGCGCTCCAGGTCAGGAACACGCCTCCCCACCGCCTCGGAAGCCGTGGTTACGAGGGGAAGAGGGCCGTATGGGCCAAGGAGGACGCCGAACGTGAAAGTCATGGAATCCCAGACCCCTTGGCGGAGTTCACCGACCCGCTGGAGCATGACTGGATCAGGGCCCGGTAGAAGTGGTACAAAGAAAAAAAGCTCTTTTACACGGACCCGATCACGAGGGACTTCCTGAGACTTCTGGTAATTGTTATATTACCACATTATCGTATTATAGCTTCCAATCAATTCGACAGCAAGTTTTATCACATTAGTAAACCATACATGTTCCTTTTGCAGAAAGAGAAGCACTAAAAGGCAGCCGAAAGTGACGAGTCGTCACAGTTGTCGGTGAGGCCCAAGTGGGACACCCCATTCAACCGGGCCCTGAACATACTGAAGAAGGTCCTGGTGGACAAGCCGCCGTCCTATGGACGTGTGCACGGTGTCGGAGATGGCACCTCGTGGAAGACGTGCTACCCGGAGGAGCTAGAGGAAAGAAGGAAGAGACGCTCGGTCGTCACTCAATAGAGCATCCATGAGAAGGTCAAGATTGTGGTTGATAAGACCAAAGCTGAGACCAAAGAAGAGTTGCTCGGGGACGTCAATGCAGCGGTCACTAACGCGGTGGTCAGCTTGCTTCCGGCACTATGGGATTTCACGAAGAACAATCCAAATGCACGACCGGAGGACTTTCCCCTTCCCAGCTTTGTCGGGAGCAATTCGGTGAACACCAGAGCACCAACACCTGCTCAAGCAACCGCAAAAGGTCCCGCTCCTGTTCATAGCAGCCCGACCTCCGTCTCTTGCATGGTCGGTGGGCCTTCATCGCTGGCTAAGCTCGACGCCCTCACGGTAATTACGCGTCATACCCTTTTCACCAGCATGTCTATAGTCTTCCATTTCAGTTGCCTTTTGGATGTTTGACGTTGCAGACATGTCTCCTTCGTAGGCCGATGACACCCCGTGCACCCTACTCTACGACATCAAGGGCCAGAAGGTGGCCGTGGGAAAGGCAACGATCGTGAAGCCAAAGGACCACATGTTCCACAACCGAGAGATGCCCGATGGCGTCTTCAAGGTTAACGTGGCCAGTGTCTTGGCGGGCTTCAAGGATTTTCCTCCTCCGGTACCAGTCGATGACGACGAGACCCCTAAGATGATTGGCGCATGCAAGAGCTGGTTCTTGCCTTGGCCCAAGTCTCTTCTTCGTCTCGAGTCTCCCAGTGTCATGCCAACGCCACCTTCTCAAGAAGGTATGAACACAAGCCACCTACCACATTACCTACACCTATCGTGGTGAGTGATAGCGGACGACGCGAGGGAGAGCCTCCATTAGTGCCAAATGATGTAGCCCCCGTTGTTAAAGAAGCAAATGTTGATGATGACATGGAGGATGATGATGATGACCTAGACAAGTATTTCCATACCGCCTATGATGATGGAGGATTGATAGCTCAGGGCGGTGAAGACTCAGGCTATGAGCGTGGAGATGATGACTTGATGCTGCCTAATTTGCCGGAGTCGGAACGTCCTAAGGCGGAATGCAAAAAGTCTCTCTTCAAGCGATCCTCGCAGGAAACGCCTCCAGATGCCGCCTGTACCCAACAACCCCCCGACGCCCGTCCACTGATTAGCCCGACGACACTAGGGGTGGTGGTTAGGGAAGGTATGGTGGGATCACTACCGCCACCCACCAAGAAGCAAAGGAGGAGACCGGACAAGAAAGGCCCTAAAGGAGCCAGAGCTGCTTCAAGTAGCCAGCCGCCTCTGGAGCCCCGGGTGGTAGACAGAATACCTGTCAAAGGTGCGCAACGCTTCCATGTCGCCGGCCAGCCGATCCTACCTGCGAAAGCGCTAGAGCACATAGTGAACAATGATCTAAGGAGACTCCATGAAGATGTGCTGGCCAGAGAGAAAAGCCTTTTGGTCATGGAAAAACCAGGATACGCGCTTTACGCATCTCAGGTGCTGGGTGGGAGATTGTACGTCGAGAGATGGCCCGTGAATAAGTTCATCCTGCGATTTGATTACATCTACGACATGTTCCACATGACCAAGCTGGATTTCCAGTTCATCCGCATGTATGCGCTGTATCTGAACTACTTCATTAGGGTCGAGAACATCAAATATATCTGCGTCGCGGACCCGTTCTATACGCACGAGAGCTTCTTGGCAATTTGCAAAGAGCACCATGACTATGCGACCAAGTAACTCGGTGAATTCATGATCACTAATAAGAACAAGGAAGTGATTCTCTTGCCTTATCATCCCACGTAAGTCATCCGCACATATCCTTTCGTAAGTGTTAATCATTCCTTTGCAAGCATGGAGGCTAATTTGAGGTGTACTTAATTAATTTGCGCAGTGGGGGCGTCCTCATCATTCTGTCCCCGGAATACTCCCATGCGATGTACTTGGAATCATCAAAGAACCTCAGGAAAAAGGATTACAAGCACATAAAGAGTGTTCTCGATAGTGCCATGTTAACCTTCAGCCTGTCTGGTGGATATATCAAGGTGAAAAAGTACAGGAATTGCGGGCTGGCTTTCGGTCATAAGACCGACTTCTGCTGCATCCAGCAACCACACACCAATATGGCTGATGGATTCTACCTCATGCATCACCTTCTCGAGTATAGAAGGGATAATCAACGCCTTCGCATGTCACCTACTACCAACGATGCCGAGATTATCAGCTGGGCCACAAGCATAGGAAGGTCATCGGATCATCGAATCAGAGCTGAGTTTAATCACGTACAGTGTGAACTTGCCCAAGTGATCATGAAGCAGGTCCTTGATACATCTCCAACGTATCTATAATTTATGAAGTATTTATGCTATTATATTATCCATCTTGGATGTTTAATGGGCTTTACTATGCACTTTTATATTACATTTGGGACTAACCTATTGACCTAGAGCCCAGTGCCAGTTTCTGTTTTTTCCCTTGTTTCAGTGTTCCGCAGAAAAGGAATATCAAACGGAGTCAAAACGGAATGTGTAACATCCCAAATTTTCAATTTGGCATGTTATACACAGGTCATCCATGCATATCATATTTTATTGCATTCTCATTGCCATCCTCGAAATCCTAAGCAACTCAAGGACCCTCGGAGAGAGTTGGGGATTTTTCGATTTTCATATTTTAATTTTATCAAATAATGAAGACGAGGATTTTGAATTTTATTATTTTTCTCTCCGGAAAAATATTTCAAGTTTAATAATAAACAAGAGGAGATAATATGACTTCTCCAAAAATAATTGAAATACCGGAGGAAAAATATTAAAATCATTATTTGGAATTTTATTTTATTTATTTGGAATTTTATTTGCCTAGAGAAAATTTGCATATATTTAAAATTGCATTTTAGGGGCCAAGAAAAGTTCATCTTGTTCTAAATATTTTATTTAGGCAAAGAAAACTTGTTTCGGCATTTTTAGATTTTTATTTATTTTCCTAGGGTTTTTACAATTTTTGGCGGAATGTTTTTTTTAAAGAGAACCGCGCCCGACTGGGCCAAAGGCCCAGCCGAGCAGGCCAGCCCAAGCCGCCGCCGCCTCCGCCTGCGCGCGCCGCCGCCGCCGCCGCGCCGGACAAGAGTCCGAGCCGGACTCTTCCCCCGCCGCCTTGCCCCCTCCTCCAAGCCACCTCTCCCCCCTTTAAATACTGCCCCCCCTCTCCCCTCTAACCCGCCACCACCACCGCCGCCGCCGCCGCCGCCCGCCTCGGACCCGACCCGAGCCGAGCCGAGCCCGAGCGCCGCCTCCCGCGCCGCCGCCGCCCCTCGCCGAGTCGCCGCCCCCTCGTCAGACCCCGCCAGAGCAGCCGCCGCCCCGCCGGACGATCGCCGGAGGTAGCCGCCGGTTTTTTTTAAAAAATAACCCTTCGGTTTTTTTATAAAACCCTAGCCGTTTTTTAGATTGGTTTTTTTCTGGTTTATTTATTTTGAGAACGTTCACCCGTTCGTTCGTTTTTACGAACCGTTCGTCGTTTAGTTTCCGCTAACGAACGTTCGTTCGTTTAGCCGTTCGTCGTTTTCTTTTATCGGTTTTATTCCGCGATTATTCCGGTCGCGATTTCTGAACCGATGTTCAAATTACTATAACTTTTCGCTCGTTTATCGGAATTAGGCGATTCAAGCGCCTGGAGTTTCATCTCAAAACCTTCTTTCCGAATAGCCAACTGAAATCAGTTTTTGCCTCTGCAAAATTTGACTCTAGATCAGATTAGTAAACGGATCTTTTTTCTCTCGCCGTTTGAGTTTCGTTGTTTCGTTTGGTTTGATTCTTTTTGCAAACCAGAGTTCTTAAGTTGAACTCTCCGGTCAACCTCTTTCAGTTGAAGTTTCGTTTGTGCATCTTTGTTTGTTGCTTATGTATGTATTGTTCGCTTGCGATAGAATTCCCGGAGTGCGAAGCGTGTTACTATGAGTCTCTAGGATTCACGGATCGTCAGCAAGGCAAGTAACACTTGATCATACCTTTTCATACCCAGTTTTGTGCATTAGCTCAATCCTCAAACATTGCATGATTAGGATGTCATTAATTTGTGGGTTGGGAAGTAGATGATGAGGTAGGAACCTATTGCCCTGTTACTATCAAACCCTTGGGAATTACTTCTACGTGTTGCTGATATTGCTATGCTATGCTCGTAGGCGTGGTTTGGGTTTGAGAGATATTCACGACATATGTGAGATTGTTAATTAATGGTTTACTCTAAGGTGGCAACTTAAATACACATCTGGGTGGATTGAGGCACCTGGGGAACCCAGTGTTGTCTGTTTTATTTTTGGAAATCCCGGGGTACCCGTGTGATCTTCCTAAGGACCGCCACCCAGGCTCAAAGGGAACTGAGTTTATTCATGCTAGAAACTTCCGTGTGCAGCCACAAGCTATTATGGGCTCTAGCATAGCTGAGTAAGTTACGTGAAGCTCTCGAAGAGGTAGATCAGCAGGTAGTGGGTTTTATAGGTTTGGTATGATCTATCCGGAGTAGAGAGTGTCGGGGAAGCTGATCGTAACCCACGAACACCTATGGGACCGGCGGACCGAGCCCCTTTCGGTTCGGTGGGAGGCGGAGGTCGCACGAAGAGCAGATCGAGGCGAAGCACACGAGCAGTTTACCCAGCTTCGGAGCTCTCCGGAGAGATAATACTCCTACTCTGCTTGTCTGATTATGTTGTGTTCTTGCTAGGGAGCGCTGAGAGCTACAAGACCTAGCGTGAGTGTCTCTGGTTTCGAATGAGTCGAACCCCCGCTACGTTGCGCATGTGCCTCCTTTTATATGCTCAAGGGGTCACCAACAGGCGGCAACGTAGACAAGGGCAAAAAGGGAAAATGAGTTGCGGTTGGTACAACTACTTGTAGAGTGTATTCTAACTAACTCTGACGGCAAGGGACAAAAGCATTAAATGCCCGTCCATGTCACCTAAACAGTGCAACAGGGACCGTTAGGAGCGCCACTGCTTGCCACGATGGCAATCTTGTCAGCGCCGCTTACCGCTGCTCTCCGCTGGCTGCACAACCTCTTGACACGCGCGCCTGGAATGGTCCCATGGTGACACGTTGGTGGATGAGCTGGAGCGGAGATAAAGAGTGGTTGCCTGCCACGGCAAGCGCCTTGCCGCGGCTGAATCCTTGTCGCGTCCGGAAGCTTGTCGCTCACCGGGCCTTCCCGGCAAGCTCCTCTCGCCGGGGTCTTGTCTTCTGCGTGCCTCGAGTGGCCTTCCTGGCAAGCTCCTCTTGCCGGGGCCTTGTCTCCTTGGCTTAAATACTTTGTTCTTGAATGGCTCCAAAGGAACCATGGAGGACCTTGGCGTTCACTAGGCAAGCCTTGCCACGGGGTGCTGCAACTGCCCGTGCACGAGTTCGGGATACTAGGGTACCCCTACTCTAGTACACCGACAGGAGCCCCCGGGCCTGGGCCACACACGGTGCCGAGCACTGTTGGGCCAGGCCCAAAACAGTGCGCGGGCACGCGCGGCCTAGATCACGCCGTAACTTGCTCCGGTCCCACCACGTCCCCCACGAACAGCACACGCCGAACGTGGCGTCGTGGGAGAGATCTTGGGGGGTTTCTTTATTTGGAAAAGCGGAACGTTCGCCCCCTCTCCCTCCTTATAAGCAGGGGAAACAGGGGCAGGTCGCCCACCTCGCCATTTGCTGTCTAATCTCGAAAACCACCGCCGCTCCCCCCTTCTTCTCTAGTCTGAAGAGAGCAGCGCTCCGCCCCCCATCGCCACCAGCGCCATCAACGCCGTCGGTCTCCTCCACCACCTCCGCCATGGCTCCGAAAGCCGATAAGGGGAAAGGCGTGAAGTCGGCCGAGGCGCAGCGGCTCGTGGCACTGCGAAAGGAGCGGGACGTCCCCCCCCCCCCCAGCTCGCCGCAAGGGAGCTGAGGGAGAACTACTACCTGTTCTGGTCGACGGAGACGCGGGCGCATCCGCGCACGAAGGTACTCCCAGCCGCTGCCTCTGAACTAGCCCCAACTGGGTACCCCTTCTTCGCGCTGTTCTTCTATTGCAGGCTCTGCCCGCCCTTCTCTGAATTTTTCTGCGATATCATGAACACCTACGGGCTTCGCCTCCTTGACTTCACCCCCAATGCCGTCCTGACCATGGCAGTTTTCGCACATCTTTGCGAAAACTTTGTCGGAATCCACCCAAACGTAGCCCTCTTCCGCCACTTCTTCATGCCCCGAGTTGAGAGAGGAGAGCCGCTTGCCGGAGGGATTGCTTGGATCTCCAGGATCGGCAAGAAAGAAGCCTATCTGGAAGGAGAGCTCCGCAACAAGTGGGAGGAGTGGAGAGCCGATTGGTGTTGGATCGTTGAGGAGAACCCGCAGCCCTTCACTGCCCAGCGCCAAACTCCAATAGTGCGCGGCAACGATTGGAGCAACCTGGCGCCGGAAGATGCTAGGTTGAAGATTGCTGTGACCCGGATCTTGCGCCTCAGGCTTGCCGGACTCACCGTAGGCGCTGTTGGCGCCGATTTCCTTCGCCGCCGCATCGCTCCCTTGCAGGAGAGGAGGAGACCTGCTTGGGAGTTCCAAAATGCGGCGGACATCATGAGGCTGCGCCCGGGCCTCAACTTCAATTTCACTGTCTTGGAGTTGGATGCGATGCTGCTGGAGCTGTTCAAGCACGACCCCGATCACCCCGAGTGGTTTAGGTTGCCGAGGGGAGTCGTCCCATTGTGCAACAACTCTTCGCTCGACCGCATCCGTGCAATGATGCCGTTGTGCGATTCGCATGGGATTGTTCCAACCTGGCAAGAGCCTTCAGACGACTTCGTGCGGCAGTTCTTCGACAGCTTGGAAGAAGTGCCGATCCGCCCCGACGAGCAGAAGAGACTCACCCGCGACACCACCGACGACGAGATGCAGCGCATCGCCACCAGGCTGGAGGAGGCGGCAGCAGCTGCTACCGCTGGCGAATTCGGGTTCACCGTGGAGGAGGCAGAGGCAGCAGAGGCGGCAAGCCTTGTCGAGCGAAGGGAGTTCGCCGGCGAGGAAGAGCTTGCCGAACCCGAAGCCGAGTCGAGCGAACCCACCGAGGGCGCTTCGTCCCCACCATCTAGCAGCTTGCCGCAAACGGAGCCCCCAGCTCCACCAAGAAGGCGTCTCCGCAAGGCTGGAGACGAGACGGGGCGGCAGACGGGCCAACAGCCGCAGCGCCGCGCGACGCGCTCTACCGCGGCAAGCACTGTTGCCGCGGGAGCACCCCACACCGCTGCAACAACTGAGGCGGGATCCTCCCAGGCCACCGCTGCCACCCCCGCCAAGCGGTCAAGGGAACCTACTCCTCCGCCTCGTCGCACCGGAGGTGAGCCGGAATTTGATCTCTCCGCGCTCAGCTCCGACGAGGAAGAAGAAGAGTAAGCTTCTATGTTGTGCTTGTATTTCTCCAATTTTGTTGCTTCGTCTTGTATCTGATTTGCTTCATTCTGAACTCTTTCCTTTTTCAGGATGCTGCCCCAGAGAGCGTCGAAGAGAGCCAAGACCCCGGTGGTTGTCATCGAGAATGATCCCCCCGTGGCAGCAGGAGGTGCGTCTGAGAGCCCCTTGCCGGACCCGGCAACCCTTCCTCAAAGCAGCCCCCAGCACAGCCCCCAGCGTAAGTATACGGTTTACTTCTTACTGTTAGGCGTGCATAGGTGCTCCTTCTTTGTTGATATCTGACTGTTGATTTGTGTAGGAGCAGAGCAGCCTCATCAGGAGTACCCGGAAGCCGCTCCCGAAATACCATCTGCTTCGACTTCACCGCCAAGGGAGGATTCTCCGGCAAGGGAGCGTTCTCCGGCAAGGGAGACTTCTCCGGCAAGGGATAGCACCAGAGATCCTCCGGTGGTCGAGACCATGGCTGCAGATCCCATCGCAGGTAATCCTCTTGCGTGAAAATTTCCCTTGGGTTCTTTTTCTTCTGTTTTTCTTTTCGAACATTTGCTTGACTGTTCTTTCTTTTTCTGGTCGTCAGATCCATCCGCCGCAGAGCCGATGGAGACTGAGGTCGCCGGCGAGGAGGACGCGCGCGGCAACACTAACGACGTCGCCACCATGGAGGAAGAGGCTGGCGCCGATGGATCCGCCGGCGAAGAGGCCGCCAAGGCTGCCGCCGCAAAGGCTGGCGAGTGGTCTGGCGATTGTACTGACGACCCTGAGGCCGCAGGAGCGCTAGGCGCTACGCCGACCGCCGATTCCTCCGCCACTGGTGCAGCATCAGGCTCCGAAGAGCCTCTGCCCGGCGCCTATCTGAAGGCCGGCGATGGCGTCTTCATCAAGCTCCCCTGGGCATTGAGCTCCAGGGCGCCGGTCGAAGGGGAGACCTTTGATGAAGAGCTTCTCGCCTCCGCTGGGCTGTCGCTGGTTGACGCGCCAAGCAGCAGCAGCGGCGAGTCTGAGGAGGAGCAACTGCTGAAGAAGCTGTTGTCGCTTTACCGCGCCCGACAAGCCAAGCTGGAATCCCGGGAAGCGCTTGTCGCGAAGGCGGGAGCATACATAGAGAAGCGCGCGGAGGAGCTCCGGGGAACCAATCAGGAAGCTCTCCGGTCCTTGGCAGAGGAGCGGGAGCAAATTGTTGAGGCGCGCAAAGCCTTCATCCTCGAGAAGGCAGAGGTTGAAGAGCAGCAGAGGCTCGCTGCCGAGAAGCTATCCGCGCAGGAAGGCGAGCTGGCGCAGCGGAAGATCAACTTTGACAGCCACGAGGAGGAGCTTGTCGCGCGCGAGGAGTCACTTGGCGGGGCTCTTAAGGAAGCAAAGGATGCTGCTGCAGCTGCCGAGGCCGCCAAGAAAGAGTTGGAGACAAAGGTGACGCAGCTGGAGGCCAGTCTGAAGAAGAGCGGCGAGGAGCTTGCTGCACTCAAGCACGAGCGCGAGAAGGACGCCTACACTCTTGGCGAGCTGCAGGGCCATCTCGCCGAGAGGAGCAAGGAGCTCAGCGACGCCAAGGACTCCAAAGCAGATCTTGAGCTGAAGCTGACCACCCTGATGCAGACGCTGGACGGTGCCAAGGAGCGGGAGGTGGGCCTGTTGGAGAAGATCAAGGCCGACGAGGCGCTGCTGGCGAGTGCTACTGCCGCCCAGAGCACCTTCAGGGAGAATGTGGAGCACTGGACTGAAGGTCTTGTGAATATCGCCGCCGCCATCGACAAGGAGCTGACGGAGCTGGGGATGGTGGATCTCGGGTACTCCTCCGACGAGCGCCTCCAACCCAGCGCCAAGCTCAGCTTGTTCTTCAAGGGCGTGGTGACGGCTCTCCAGCGACTCCGGGAAGAGATCCCAAAGCAGCTGGCCGAGGAATCGCGCCAGATCTGTGCGGGAGCTCTCCAGAAGGTGTTGATGAAGGTGGCCTTCCGCAATCCAGGCCTCAACCTCACCGGCGTCCTCAGATCCTTGCAGCAGATGTTGATGTGGAGGCGCTCAAAGCCCTTGTCGCACCCATTGTGGACAAGGTGGGCAAGATCAAGCGGGTTGATGGCGACCGTGTAGATTAGGCCGCCAGTTTTATCTTTCCCTTGTCGCTGCTGATCACGTTTAGGAGAATAATTTATTAGATCTGCGACAAGCTATTTTGTAATATAACTCTATCTTGGGTAGCGATTGCAATGTTATTTCCTTTACTTGATTCCTTCCTTTGTATGTTTGTGCCCTACGCTTTTAGGGAACTTGTCGGCGCGGGCACCTTTGCCGCGAGCGCTGAGTGCGGAACGTCAGCAGCCTGCTGGCGGTGCCGCTTCCGACAAGCAACCTTGTCGCAACTAGTTGCAGCTCTCTTAAGTTGTTGAGCGGACTCGAAACAATGTAAGGGCGTGACTAGCTACGAGTTGGTTCCTCCGCGCACAGGTTTTCCATACAAAGTACTATCGTTCGAGGAAGATAACTTAAAGATTTAAAAACTGATTGCTCAAACTTTGGCAACTTAGCTTTTCTGTTGTTTGCTTCCTGGTAAGGCGAAACTTCCTCGAGCGACGCTTGGTGGCCCACACCATTATCTTCTCCTCCCCCCCGGCTAACTTGTGGGCGAAGGAACCTTCCTTTCTTTGAGAAAGAGAAAGAAGAGAAAATAAAGTTATGGAGCCTTGTGGCTCGTAATTGCTTACCGGGTGTGGATGCTGCACAAAATGTCAGATAACACATGCAAAATGATGATGAAAGCATGAAGTTGACAAGTTATGCGAAACACATGAGCTTTACTTATGCACGGGGTCTGCGCCCGGCTTTGTACAAAGGATTACATGCAACGTCGGCAAGACTTGTACAAAAGGTGGTTGCCGGAACAGGTTCCGGCAACCGCGCCCTACGGGTAAAACTTACGAAGATGCTCAATGTTCCAGGAGTTGCTCACCGGAATGCCATCTTCGGTCTCAAGGCAGACAGAGCCAGGCCTAGTGACTTGTTTCACCCGATAAGGGCCTTCCCACTTCGGCGTCAACTTGTTGGTATTCTTGGCGGACTGAGCGCGCCGAAGAACAAGGTCGCCTTCCTCGAGGCTTCTGGCACTAACTTTGCGGCTATGGTAGCGACGCAAAGCTTGCTGGTAACGAGCAGCTCGTACAGCGGCCTGAAGACGGTCCTCCTCAATTAGCAGTGCGTCATCTTGTCGCAGCTGCTCTTGCTCAAGCTCATCATTAGCGAGTACTCGAGGTGACCCGTATACGAGTTCCGTGGGGAGAACTGCCTCTGCTCCATAGACTAGAGCGAAAGGTGTCTGGCCAGTGGCTCGATTTGGCGTCGTCCTAATCGACCAAAGAACCACCGGCAGCTCCTCAATCCAGTTTCTTCCGCACTTGTGCAGCCTGTCGAAAGTTCTGGTCTTGAGCCCGCGCAACACTTCAGCATTTGCCCTCTCTGCTTGACCGTTGCTTCTCGGATGAGCAACAGAAGCAAAGCAGTCCTTAGCGCCAAGATCTTGGACGTACTGCATGAAGGTGCGGCTCGTGAACTGTGTGCCGTTGTCGGTGATGATCCTGTTAGGAATTCCAAAACGGCAAACAATCGACCTGAAGAACTTGACTGCTGACCGTGCTATCACCTTCCTCACTGCTTCCACTTCCGGCCACTTTGTGAACTTGTCGATTGCGACGTACAAGTACTCAAAGCCCCCGACAGCTCGGGGAAAGGGGCCGAGAATGTCGAGCCCCCAGACCGAAAATGGCCAGGATAAAGGGATCGTCTGGAGAGCTTGAGCTGGCTGGTGTATCTGCTTGGAATGGATCTGGCACGCTTCACACTTGGTTACTTGTGCAGTTGCATCCTGGAGGGCTGTCGGCCAGAAGAAACCTTGCCGGAAAGCTTTGCCGGCAAGTGCTCTTGCGCCAATGTGGTGACCACATATGCCTCCATGTATCTCTGCCAACAGCTTCTGTCCATCTTCCCGGTGAATACACTTCAATTTCACACCGTTGAGTCTTC
>LR880972.1:766277770-766299388 GCA_904067115.1 Aegilops sharonensis | reverse complement strand
GTATAGTTTTGAGGGCGGTGGGTGGCATATGGCTCTGATTAGCAAAGAGCTGACAACCGACGCATCTTTGGACTAAGTCCTGAGCATCTGCTCGGGCCGTCGGCCAGTAAAATCCTGTACGGAATGCCTTTCCTACAAGGGCCCGAGCTGCGGCGTGGTGTCCGCCTAGTCCGGCATGAATTTCAGCCAGGAGGTTTCGCCCTTCCTCTTCGGAGATACACCTTTGAAGGACTCCGGTTGTGCTTTTCTTATAAAGTTCTCCCTCATAGACCTTGTAGGCTTTAGATCGCCGGACAATGCAGCGGGCCTCATTTTGGTCTTCGGGAAGCTCCTGCCTAAGCAAGTAGGCAAGGAATGGTTCTGTCCACGGGGCAATTACTGCCATTATGTCGTGGGCGGAAGGTGTTATATCATCGGCTGAATCACCGGTTGGTGCGGCCTGTTCCGGTTTGTTGGTTCCGGACTCCTCTTCCCATAGTACGGATGGCTTGAAGAGCCGTTCCAGGAAGATGTTAGGAGGGACAGCGTCACGTTTTGCGCCAATGCGTGCCAGTACGTCGGCTGCTTGGTTATTATCCCGGGCTAGGTGATGGAATTCGAGTCCTTCGAACCGGGCTGACATTTTTAGGACAGCGTTGCGATATGCTGCAATTTTCGGATCTTTGGCGTCAAAGTCTCCGTTTATTTGGGATATTGCGAGGTTTGAATCCCCGCGCACCTCTAGGCGTTGAATGCCCATGGAGATCGCCATCCGGAGACCATGTAAAAGGGCCTCGTATTCGGCTGCGTTGTTGGAGTCCGTGTACATTATCTGAAGTACGTATTGGACTGTGTCCCCGGTCGGGGACGTCAATACGACGCCAGCCCCCAGTCTGGCTAACATTTTAGAGCCGTTGAAGTGCATAATCCAATTGGAGTATGCGCCGTATTCTTTAGGGAGTTCGGCTTCGGTCCATTCAGCGACAAAGTCAGCCAAAACTTGTGACTTTATAGCTCGCCGAGGTTTCTAAGATATATCAAATGGTAAGAGCTCAATGGCCCATTTTGCAATCCTGCCCGTCGCGTCGCGGTTGTTTATAATGTCGTTAAGTGGTACTTCAGAGGCCACTGTTATCGAACACTCTTGAAAGTAGTGTTGGAGCTTCCGGGATGCCATGAACACCGTGTATGCTATCTTCTGATAGTGCGGGTAATGGGACTTGCAGGGGGTTAACACAGTCGATACGTAGTATACTGGTTTTTGAAGAGGGAATTTATGCCCTTCTTTTTCTCGTTCGACGACGAGTACCGCGCTTACAACTTGATGCGTAGCTGCGATGTATAACAACATTGGTTCGCCCAGGTTGGGCGCAGCCAGGACCGGATTTGTTGCCAATATGGCCTTTATTTCTTCGAGTCCGGCGGTGGCAGCATCCGTCCACTCGAAGTGTTCGGGGCGCCTAAGGAGGCGATAGAGGGGTAATGCCTTTTCTCCTAGACATGAGATAAAGCGGCTTAGAGCCGCTACGCATCCGGTCAATTTTTGTATTTGCTTGAGGTCTTTTGGGATATCTAGCTGTTACAGAGCTCGGATCTTGGCTGGGTTTGCTTCAATTCCTCTACCGGATACGATGAAGCCCAGCAGCTTTCCAGCTGGTACGCTGAAAACACATTTTTTCGGATTCAGCTTGATGTCATATGCTCTAAGGCTGTCGAATGTGAGCCTCAAGTCGTCTACTAGAGTTTCGACGTGTTTAGTTTTGAAGACTACGTCGTCTACGTATGCCTCTACTGTTTTGCCGATCTGGGTAGCCAGACATGTCTGAATCATGCGTTGATATGTTGCGCCGGCGTTTTTAAGTCCGAAGGGCATCGTGTTGAAGCAGAATGGTCCATATGGAGTAATGAATGCCGTTGCGGCTTGATCCGCTTCTGCCATCTTGATTTGATGATAGCCGGAGTATGCGTCCAGGAAGCACAATGAATCGTGCCCTGCGGTGGCATCGATGATTTAGTCGATGCGGGGGAGGGGGAAGGGATCCTTTGGGTAGGCCTTATTTAGGTCTTTGAAATCGACACATAGGCGCCAGGATTTGTCCTTCTTTGGTACCATTACCAAGTTTGCTAGCCAATCCGGGTGCTTGATGTCTCTGATGAATCCGGCTTCCAATAGTTTGGCTAGCTCTTCTCCCATTGCCTGTCTTTTGGGTTCGGAAAATCGTCGAAGAGCCTGTTTGACTGGCTTGAATCCTTTTAGGATGTTTAGGCTGTGTTCTGCCAATCTGCGTGGGATTCCGGGCATATCCGAGGGGTGCCAAGCAAAAATGTCCCAGTTTTCCCGAAGGAATTCTCGCAGTGCGGCGTCCACATCAGGGTTCAATTGTGCCCCGATGGAGGCCGTCTTTTTCGGGTCCGTTGGGTGGACCTGGAATTTTACTATTTCATCTGCTGGTTTAAAGGAGGTGGACTTGGATCTCTTATCGAGTATCACATCGTCCCTATTTACCGTAGAGCGCAGCGTGGTGAGTTCCTCTGCCGCTAGGGCTTCGGATAGTGCCTCTAAGGCTAATGCGGCTGTCTTGTTTTCGGCGCGGAGTGCTATGTCCGGATCACTAACGAGAGTGATTATTCCGCCGGGCCCAGGCATTTTGAGCTTCATGTACCCGTAATGGGGTATGGCTTGAAAAATTGTGAATGCCTCCCGTCCTAATATACGCTGTTGAACGGGGCCACTTGGAACGTGACTTCTTCGGATCTGTAATTGTCCGGTGAGCCGAATACCACATCGAGTGTGATTTTTCCTGTGCAGCGCGCCTCCCGGCTAGGGATTATTCCTCTAAAGGTTGTGCTGCTTCGCTCAATGCGGCTCCAGTCTATTTCCATTTTCTGAAGGGTTTCCTCGTAGATGAGGTTTAATCCGCTGCCGCCATCCATGAGGACTTTTGTAAGTCGAAAGCCGTCCACTATTGGACTAAGTACCAGTGCGGCTGGAGCTCGGGCTGTCCGGAATTTAGGTTCGTCGCTGGCGTTGAAGGTGATGGCTGTGTCGCTCCATGGATTGGTTGTTGCTACTTGGTAGACCTCGGCGAGGCCGCGGATTGTTTGTTTCCGCATATTATTTGATGCAAAAGTCTCGAAGACTATTGATACCGTACCGATGTTGTTGGAGTGGTTTTCCGGGGCTAGAAGCTCCTCTCCACTTTTGGCCACCTGCCGTAATATCCAACATGCTCGAAGGTTATGTGTTGGGACGGCGCCTTCTGTACTGTGAATTTTACAGGGTCCGCTAAGCCATCCCTCTAGTACGGTTCCGTGCCCTTTATGGGGTCTTTGCTTTTTGGTTTTTGTATCTGGTGCCTGAGTGTAATGCACCCTTTTGTTGCGGACTAGGGTTGTATTCGGGGCCGGATTGTCCCAAAAATTATTTCCGGTTGTCCGGAAACTCTCTATCGCACAGTACTTTCGTACTATGGACGCCAGGTCGGCGAAGCGTGTAATTTCGCGACGGCGGACGGCGTTCAAGAGTCCCTCGTCCGTGCAATTATTGCAAAAAATGGAGATTGCGTTTTCCTCTCGGCAGTCCTTTATCCTGTCCATAACCAGGAGGAATCTGGCCCAGTAGTGATGTACTGTCTCAGCGGGCTCTTGCCGGATTAGAGATAGATCGCATATGTCTGGGCGGGCGGGTGGAATTAAGTCCGGAACCCTACCCATCTCAAGGCTCGAAGGCCGAGAAGTTTCCGAATTTGGAAGCTTGGATTGCTGGATGTTGTCCAACGAGTCTGGTCCGATGCCTGACTTTAAGTTCAGTGCTTGATCGAAGTCCGTCCCTTCGCGGGGATCCGGCATGGGGGGTTCGGAAGCCCGGACATGACTGGTTTTCAATATAGGGGAAGCGTCGCCGCATTGTTCCTCTACCACTGCAACGTGGTGGGTGACCTAGGGAGAGTTAATCTCTCTCAGATCGGTTTTAAGCCCAATCTGTTTGTAGTCTGTAGCGACTCCCAGGGCGGCGATGCGATCCAAGAGCTCATTTACGGACGAGAGCTCTATTGGATCCAGCCGCTCGGCGAATTCCGAGCTGATGTGAAAATTGCTTTTGACGACTTGAGAAGTCATCGTCGAAGCGGTGGTCGGACATGCGGTCATAAGAAAACCACCTAGCCGGATAGTTTGGCCGGCGGCCAGGGCTCCTTTGGCGAAAATACCATCCTTGAAGACGGGAGGAGGCATCCTTCCTATCGGTGACGGCATAGAGGAACTCTCAATGAAAGCACCAATGTCGGTGTCAAAACCGACGGATCTCGGGTAGGGGGTCCCGAACTGTGCGTCTAGGCGGATGGTAACAGGAGACAAGGGACACGATGTTTTACCCAGATTCGGGCCCTCTTGATGGAGGTAAAACCCTACGTCCTGCTCGATTGACATTGATATTGTGGATGTTTACAAGAGTGGATCTACCACGAGATCAAGGAGGCTAAACCCTAGAAGCTAGCCTATGGTATGATTGTAAGGGTTGTTGATGATGTCCTACGGACTAGAGCCCTCCGGTTTATATAGACACCGGAGAGGGCTAGGGTTACATAGAGTCGGTTACAATGGTAGGAGATCTACATATCCGTATCGCCAAGCTTGCCTTCCACGCCAAGGAAAGTCCCATCCGGACACGGGGAGAAGTCTTCAATCTTGTATCTTCATAATCTTGGAGTCCGGTTGATGATGATAGTCCGGCCGATGATGGTAGTCCGGCACTCCGGACACCCACTAATCTGGGACTCCCTCAGTTAGGATTAGTGGAACTGCCGTAATGTGAATGGACGGGACGACTAGGAGCGAACCGCCGTAGTATTGAAGGACGTGCGGGGACGAGTAGGAGCGAACTGCCAGCGTGCGAACGGCAGGGTAGTGGCTTTCCATTCTCCCATGATACGGGCTTCTGGGAGCCCTTGGATCTGAGATCAAACGGTTGCATGGCGTGATTCTAGACCTATGGGTGAATATCCTCTCCTGGAGGGTTATTCTACAAATTTTCAGCAACTTAGCATGCGATCGTTTGATCTCAGATCCTAGGGCTGCCAGCAGCCCGTATCATGGTCGCGCCTACCACGACCGTCATGTCGCTCGCACGGTCGCGCCCTTGGAGATTTAACACGGTGCGTTAGGCTATCTGATGTTGGCATGTCATACATAGTCATCACTTAGTCACTCATACTACAACAAGGTTGGCTATAAGGTTGGCTATAAGTGTATTTTTTTACTCCTCTCTATCTCTTTCTTCGTACTCCCTCCGTCCCATAATATAAGAATGTTTCTGACACTAGTGTAGTGCCAAAAACGTTCTTATATTATGGGACACAGGGAGTATTAGTATTTATTGCATTTGCCAAGGAGTGACCTCTTCCAATGAAATGGCGTTGCTAAGTTTGCCTCATTTAATTAGCTATAGACTCAAAATTGTCTTTTCTCCAAGGTACACGCGCTTAGCACCGTTTCTTCCTTGGGTCACCAAACTAGTCTCTCTCTTCTTGATTAACTTGCCACATCAGACTTTATGCCTATGTGGCAATCTTAAGCACCTGTAGGAGAAAGTAAAAGTAAGTACAATAGTGCGCTTTACATGTCATTTTTGCATATGTGGAGGAAAGGGAGGCAAGGAAAAAGTGGAGAAGTGGGCTCTCATGCAAGAGCCAGCCTCTACTACATGGTGGAGCATTGGGAGAGGCACCTGTATGGAGGTGGTCAGGAATCGAGAGACTCGCGCCGGTCGTAGCGCCGTAGTTAAAATGATAATGGCAAATCAAATCACGGGGCCCCACTTGTCCAGCAGTAACTCGCTATCAAATCACACAGCCCTACGTTTGCAGCAGCCTACTCCCTCGTCTTCTCGCGTCTCTGTCGAACCGACTAGGCGGAACTGCCCCGCCTACCGCGCAGGAAAAGCCCCGCCCTCGACTTTTAAATAGTATACAGTATACTAATTTTGTATCCATGGATTGCGCCCGCGCCATGGAGCAAAGCGTCTACAAAACGACGACACACATGTACGGAGTATACAGCACGCCCGTCGCGTTCGCGTCGCACCCCAGACGGTCGGTCAGTCTGACACGCTGCTCTCCGAATGGAACGCGCGTCATATTGCGTTTGCACACACATGTGGGACGACAATTGAGAACCGACCATAGGCACACTCCCCGGCCCCGCAAGTCGGGTGACTTAATAGAAGAGGGAGACAAGCGATAGTACTAGAGAAGTGTTGTACTACGTTGGTGCCTGGACGATCCCTGCAAGACACGAAAGATCAGTTTGTCCATGCTTGTGACCAGACTCCAGCAGACACGCCTGGATTGGCTATCGTCTACATATCGTGCAGGCTGTGTTGTACATGGCTGTAGTTGTGGTGAGAAATCTAAAAAAAGGTTTCTTGTCATCTCGCAAAATTAGGTGTCATGTGCTTCGGATCACTACGAGGGTTAAACAGCGACAACTGAGTTGGGCTAGTCATTGGGGGCACATGCACGAACAGTGACTACTCGACTGCCATCTAGGTCAAGCCGGCTATGTTAATTAGGATATCTATCGATGGACCCCTTTCCTACGAGTTTATCTTTAATTTGAGCTTTGTTCCTCGTCTAGTTTGTCCGTCGGGATTCATGTTGTCTCCTTTGGGCAGTGAGGTTATGATTTCTTGTCATGTGGCATTTTTTCGTGTTATATGTTATAATCCGGCGCTTCAGATCAAAATGACGACAACTGCGCCTCCGGGCCACGTGCATGAAGACTTCTCGACAGTCATTGACGAGGACAAGCCGGCTCCGGTAGACAAAAGAAAACTAGTACTACTCCACTATATAGGCAGGAGCCTCCGCACTTGCTTGCTAGTGTTGCTCTCTTCACACTGTCTCGACCTCTCCAGATCTAAACACGACATCGGTGGCCACACACACACACACTCTCTCTCTCTCTGCTCACCGCTAGTCACAGATCCAGCCGGATCCTCTCCGCCGGGGAAGGTGAGAAGGTGCCACGTTCACATGGTCGTCCTCGGCGACGGCTCTTACCCACTGCTGGGCGCGTCCCGATCAGCCTGCCTTGCCGTTCTCTCCCAAGCACCGCTGGCGAGGGAGGGCCTCCGACCCCTTCTTCCTAGCTACCGTAGTGTGGGCAGATCCGGCCTCCCGCCGCCCACCTAGCGACATCCCGGTGACCATCAGGTATAACTTCCTTCGAAACCGGCCTTGCTCTACTTCCCGAGCTCCTGACGTCGCTGCATTTGTATCTTTTACTATTTCTCAGGCCTCCTCGTAGATAGGATAGATCGGCTGTTCGAAAACCACCTATTTTTTTATGTTTAAGAGGTAAAACTAGTTCATGCACTCGAATCTAGTACTACTTGGTTCAAACAAGGAAGAAAGGGGGTGGGGATGGGGGAGGATTTGTTACCTGAATCTAGGACTTGGTCGAAAGAGGAAATAATGGGGGCGAAAAGTAGCAGAGACTGGCTATCCAACTGGTCTCTATGTCTAATAGGGAAATAAAGGGAAACGCAGTACAAACTCAATATAAACCCGATCTATTGGTTGAAAAAGGAAAGAAAGTGGGGACTGGGGGACAAGTCACAGAGTAATTCCAGCACTAGATTTGCTAGCCTCACACAGTATAAGGTGGCTATACCGAACAAAAATGGGACCAACCCAGATATCATGTTCTGATGTTTGTTGCCCCGAGCCACTCTTATGTAATGCCACTGGTAAAATGTAGCAGTCGCACTGTTAAAAGTAAGAACACGTTAAACCAATGTTGTTTTCAATGTAATGCCTCCAGTAATATGAATCAATGGCACTTCTTTACATGTCCTGCTAAAATTTCCCATTAAGATAAGTTGGTTCTTTTGTTAGAAATGCAACTGTCCTGGTCCGCCTACTCTCCCGTGCCCAAAGTAATGTCATATTTAACGGTTGTCATAGTTAATCCTAATGACCACACTAATATGTAGCAATGCCAGTGCTTTAGAAATTGCTACTGTCCTTGTAGGATTGCCATTCAGATAAGGAACATGCTTCTTTTCATTTGATGCATGTTTCATCACTTGTTAGTCACCCTCCTTTCCACCTTTTTTGTGAAAACAGAGATATACATTTCACGCTCGATCTTAGTTGAACTGCACAAATAATATCCAAATTATAGTTGAGCATTCCAGGAGCTTCACAACCAACCTTGATGTTGCTCAATTTTATTGCAACTAATGAAGAAGAAGCTCTGTGGGTTTCGTTTTCTGATGGAAATGGTACCGGGGCTGGAGCCCTTTTCTTAAATTTTTTTAAGAAGAAGATGCTAGCTCACGGGCCATTGCTTCATTTTAGGTGAACTGCACCAAAAGGTCCCATGAATTGAATCATCCCTGTTGGTGACTGAAAGAGCCAGCTTCAGCATCCCAGTCTAAGCACCCCCGGCCTCCATCCTTGCTATGCACGGTACACCTCGTTTGCCACCTGCTCGACCCTAGTATCACTGATAAAATGAAGTAATAATACAGTTAAAATAGAGCGAGTGTCATCTCTATCATTTCATATCCAATGTAGATAAAGAAAGTGCTTCTCTTTGTTAATGTATGTTTCATAAACTAGTCCCATTGTTAATGTTTAGGCGTTTCTGCAAACTAGGGTGCTTAATTTTAGTTGATATGTACAAAAATAGAGATTTGAATGTCTCAAGGCGCCTCCTTGTACTACCGCTGTACACTGATGTTCATCACTGGCAGAAGGTGTATCTGGGAGACTTGGGATGATGTCCAGTATGAGGTGTACCGTATAGGCGTCGCAGGGCCCATCTCGCCCTCGCAGCATGGCATACTATGATACTATCACAATATTTTCTTCTATTTATTTTGTGTGTTTCATCAACTAGTGCCACTATAATGTAATCACGCTTTTTCATTATCTGTGCAAACAGGGTTATTCAGTTGCAGTTTGGTAGAACTGCACAAATGTACGTATGGAACCTGCATATATGCAGAGTGCGAGGTGTGCCAAGTAAAAAATTACTGACACCAACCATGCTGCATTCACGCATTGGCATCCACCACCACCAGTGGGATGTGTGGCGCTCTCTGTGGACGGATCTTTCTCGGCAGCAAATCATCTAACCAAATACTAGTAGCTTATACTGGCAGTTTTCTAGGGAGTACTCTTTTCCGTAAGAAGCACTGTCGGAGTCAAAACCGGCGGATCTCGGGTAGGGGGTCCCGAACTGTGCGTCTAGGCGGATGGTAACAGGAGACAAGGGACACGATGTTTTTACCCAGGTTCGGGCCCTCTCGATGGAGGTAATACCCTACTCCTGCTTGATTAATATTGATGATATGGGTAGTACAAGAGTAGATCTACCACGAGATCAAGGAGGCTAAACCCTAGAAGCTAGCCTATGGTATGATTGTTGTTCGTCCTACGAACTAAAACCCTCCGGTTTATATAGACACCGGATAGGTTAGGGTTACACAGAGTCGGTTACAATGGTAGGAGATCTACATATCCGTATCGCCAAGCTTGCCTTCCATGCCAAGGAAAGTCCCATCCGGACACGGGACGAAGTCTTCAATCTTGTATCTTCATAGTCTTGGAGTCCCGCCATGACGATAGTCCAGCTATCCGGACACCCCCTAGTCCGGGACTCCCCCAGTAGCCCCCGAACCAGGCTTCAATGACGATGAGTCTGGCACGTTGATTGTCTTCGGCATTGCGAGGCGGGTTCTTCTCCAAATTCCATATACTTGTCGAATAGTGTCCGGCTTCTGATAAATGTTGCGCTCCTCGGCTTCTGCGCCCAATAATGGCCATCTTCCACGTGTTTGAATGAATGTGAAAAGCCAGGTTTTTTTTACAATATTCCCCCTAGCCGCGCAAAGGAGCCGCTTATAAAAGGGGCAAGGATCTAGATCTGAGTCACACCATCCCCCCTTTGCGAGCTTTCATCGGAGCGCCTCTGACCAAAGCCCATTCCATCATGGATAGTCGATGCGGCTCCTCCTCTCGCGCTCCCAGCCCCCAGCCAGGAAATTGGGAGAGATGCTCAGTCCCGCATAGAGAGCTAGTTATACTCCAAGCCAAGGGATTTCTCCCTCCGGCCTTCATGGTTCCGGTTCGAGCCGGACTTGACACCTACAAGGGCGGAAAGCAAGCGGAGAGCGTCCCCGACCCCTCTAAAGGAGAGCGGGTGTGCTTCATCTCTTATCTAGTAAGAGGATTCGGATTTCCAATCCATCTGTTTCTCCGGGGGCTCTTGGAGTTCTACGCCCTCCAACTGCACCATCTTACTCCTGCCTCCATCTTGCACATCGCGGGCTTCGTGGCCCTTTGCGAACTGTTCCTGGGTGTCCAGGCTCATTTCGGGTTGTGGAAGAGAATATTCTGCCTAGTTCCCCGTTCTCATGAGGGGTCAATATATCAAGTGGGCGGAGCCGAGCTATGGCGCATCGCCGGGACCGGATACCTGTCCGGGACCCCAAAGAAGGCGTCCGAAGACTGGCCTTCGGAATGGTTTTACATGGAGGACGTCCCGCTGACGGATCCTGTTCGGATCGGCCTTCCGGAGTTCAGCAATGCTCCACTGAAGAAGCGCCTAAGCTGGCGCCCTCGGAGCCCCCGGAGAGAAGATGACCGGGATGTCCGTTATTTGATGAGCCGAATAAGGTTACTGGCTCATGCCGGACTGACCATGACAGGAGCCATGGCAATCTGCATTATGAGGGGAGTGCAGCCGCTCCAATACAGGGGCCACCCCATGTGGGACTTCAACGGGGAGGACGATGCCACCCGCCATGGCCGCAAAAGGCCAGGATCGGTCACCGAACTGGTGAAGATCTTGTCTGCCATGTACAAAGGAGAGGAGGAGGATTTCCTCCGTGTCAACCCACTGAAGGAGTTTTCTTCGAATAACCCTCGAAGTTGGGTAAGCAAACATCCTTGTGACCTGTCCGATCCATATTCCCGTAGTTAAATATCTCATTTCATGGTTTTTGCGCAGGAACTGCGCCGGACTGTGGAGAAGATACTCAGCCCGCCCCCACAGCCCGAGGATCCGGAGCGATCCCTCGATCCGACCTCCGAAGAGGATCCGGATATAACGGTGGAGTTGATTGACGGGGTGTTCTACCAACTTAGCATCGACAATGCTTTGGTAGCCATTACGGCCGATTACCCCGGAATACTTCCAGCCCCACAGGTAACTGAGACCAAGATCCCAAAACCCTAGTAATGACCCATCCATGCTTATTTTTGATCACCGTATACCAATGGTGCTTCGCAGGGGGTACCTTCGAGGCAGGAAGTCGAGCCCGCAGCGACTGGCCAACAAAGGGCAGCGCGGCCCCGCAGGCTAAAAAGAAGTGTGGTCTGGATCGAAACTCCGCCGCAACGGCATGGCATGTCACCATACTTCCAGAATTGATTCCTGGAAGGCGTACTAACACTGATGCTCTTTTCAGGAAAAAGAGCGCTCGCCGGACTGAGCCCGGAGAGGCTGCCGATCGAACCTTCACCGGACAAGCTTCAAAGCCGGGTCCGAAGGCTGAGGCGAGCACGAGACGTGCGTCGGATGCTCCTCCGACAGAGGATGCCGACAGGTTGCCCGCCACCAACTCTGAGGTGGAGAGCGCCTTGAATCACAGGCGCCGCCGGACAGTTCTTCGTGACGCATGTTTCTCCCCAGAGGCCTTGAATGCCTTTGATTCGGGAGATGCGCATCTCCGTGCCGCTCAAGATGGGCTAGCCAGAGCCACGGAGCAGTATGTGAAGGACATACAGGTAAGGAAATTTGACAGTTATATAAGCCAGTAGCCCCCGAGACTTAAAATAGTTAGAATAACTGATTTAAGGATCATTTGTTATGCAGGATCTTACGGAAAAGAATACCCGACTGTCCCAGGAGCTGGAAGAGTGCAGGGCCCAACTTGAGGCCGCACTAGCCGCTACGGGGGGAGCCACAGAGACCCCTCTGGTAATATACGCTTCAGAAGATAAATAATTTATGAAGTGCGACGGGTGTGTAAATCTGACAAAAACATTGCAGATGGCGCCGGACTAGATCCGGACAAGCAACAACTCTTACGCCGGTTAAAGGCCGGCGAGAGCATGCTTACGAGGGTGCGGCAGGAGAAGAATAATCTCCAAGACGACAACACCAAGCTGGGTGAGGAACTAAAGGACGTTCATACCCAGTTAGCTGACTCCGTAAAGGAGAATCGGCGGCTTCGTTGCGACATTTTCAGTAAGTGCTTGAGCGAACTTTGAAAAGAGTTCGGCGAGGAAGGCCACTAACATAAACATGTTTGTAGGTTTGCTCACAGGTCGTCCTGAGGGGGAGATGCCCAGTTCTTCGGGTGATCTTCTTCCCGAATTGCGCCAGCTGCACGAACGAGTCCGGAAGGTGATGAAAGGCATCGGCCAAGCCTTGTGGACATCTATCTCCCTGCCCGAAGGCATTGGGGAGCTGGCGGAGCGGCTTCAAGGAGCACGGCAGCGCTTCCGGCTATGGAAGATATCGGCCTGCCGTCAAGGCGCCAGGGAGGCCTGGGCCATGGTGAAGACGCAGTACACAAAGGCTGACCCAAACCACATGGCCGAGGTCGGACCTGTGGGGCCGGATGGGATGGAGATCCCTGTAAGCTTAGTGTACGGCCAAGTAGAATTGGCCGCCAAGTATTCCCAGCAAGATTGTAAATTAGATAGCCTATTAGATGGCATTGAGGAGGAATACAATGAGTCGAGTTGACTATGTAAAAATATGACATGAAAGAATGTCTTCTAGCCGGATTGTAGATCGTTTGTCATAGCAGACCTTTTCGCTTCGACCTCCGGGCCCAATAGTCCGGAGTGTGTCCGAATACCTTCGTGGTTATATAAGAACCGTGGTATGCATGGAGACCAGGCGTAGGGGTCATTGTTGTTGTATCAGACAAGTGCCCAACTAGTTATGTTATATTACATGGGTAGTAAGAAACATCTTCCAGGGAGAATAGCTCCGTTAAGGGTTCCTTTCGCTGGGATGCATGCCCTAAAGTGCATGTCAAAGCTGCTATAAAAGCAGAAAATCATCTGGGGGCAGATGTGTAAATAGTGAAAAATCATCTTTCAGTTCACCGACCGAATATTCCCTTAAGAACACTAGCTTTCGGCTTCACCCAGTCTGAGGTACACATCCGGCTGACCCGGCAGTAACAATCCCAGAGGTGCTCCGTTTACCTCCTAGCTGAACAATCGGGAACGTAGGGGTAAGCACAGGAGCCAGGCAACCCAGCTTGGCCAAAACTTAAGTCATATCGATGCATATACTGGTGAATGAAAGGTACATGCGGAAGTTTAATGCATGTGTTGGGCATGAAAGCCTGTATAAATAAGCTTCTGTTAAAGAAGCCCCCAGGTATAATGAGCGCGGACAGCGCGTCAAGTGTGTGCGAAAAAAGCGCAAACGAGCCTCTAGAGGCTACAAGAGGAAGAAGGGGGAAGGAGAGAAATAGAAGACAACAAAAAGCAAAAAATAAAGAATGCGGACGGAGGAAGGAGACGAACTTGGAGTCCGGTACTTAGGCGTAGAATCTTCATAGACGGGTTGCGTTCCATGGGTTCGGCTCGAGTCGGTTATCCGATGCGTTTCGCAGACGATATGATCTGCCGGTCAGGACCTGGTCGATGATGAAGGGACCTTCCCATTTGGGCTTGAGTTTGTCCTTTTTCTTGTCCGGCAAGCGTAGAACTAGTTCGCCAACGTTATAAGCTTTGGCCCGCACTTCCCTGCTTTGATATCTTCGAGCCTGCTGTTGATAGAATGCGGAACGAGCTTTTGCCACGTCGCGCTCCTCCTCCAATGCGGCCAAACTGTCCTGCGATCAAGCTCGGCTTCTCTTTCTTCGTACATGCGCACTCGAGGTGAGTCATGTATTATGTCGCAGGGCAAGACTGCCTCTGCGCCGTACACCATGAAGAATGGTGTGAATCCGGTAGTACGATTCGGCGTGGTCCGCAGCCCCCAGAGTAAGGAGTCGAGCTCCTCAACCCAGTGCGTGTTAGATTCCTTGAGGGACCGCACTTGTCTAGGTTTAATGCCGCTCATTATTAGACCATTTGCCCGTTCGACTTGGCCGTTGGTTTGAGGGTGATAGACTGAGGCATAATCGAGCGTGATGCCCATGTTTTTGCACCATGATTAAACCTCATCGGCCGTGAAGTTGGTGCCATTATCAGTGATGATACTGTGGGGGACACCGTAACAGTGCACTACCCTTGATATGAAGTCTATCACTGGTCCGGATTCGGACGTTTTAACAGGTTTGGCCTCTATCCATTTGGTGAATTTATCCACCATGACCAATAGGTATTTTTGCTTGTGGGTTCCTCCCTTGAGGGGTCCAACCATGTCAAACCCCCAGACCGCGAACGTCCAGGTGATGGGTATAGTTTTAAGGGCGGTGGGTGGCATGTGGCTTTGGTTAGCAAAAAGCTGGCAACCGACGCATCGTTGGACTAAGTCCTGCGCATCTGCCCGGGCCGTCGGCCAATAAAATCCTTTACGGAAGGCCTTGCCTACAAGGGCCCAGGCTGCGGCGTGGTGCCCACCCAGTCCGGCATGAATTTCAGCCAGGAGGTTTCGCCCTTCCTCTTCGGAGATGCTCCTTTGAAGGACTCCGGTAGTGCTTTTCTTATAAAGCTCTCCCTCATGGACTTTATAGGCTTTAGAGCGCCGTACTATGCAGCGAGCCTCATTTTGGTCTTTGGGGAGTTCCTGCCAAGTTAGATAGGCTAGGAATGGTTCCGTCCACGGGGCGATAACCGCCATTATTTCGTGAGAAGAGGGTGTTATCTCGGGGGCGGAGCCTCCGGTTGTGTCAGAGTGTTCGGCGTCAGGCGGTGCGGTTGGGTCCGGATTGTTATTTCTGGACTCCCCTTCCCAAGTACGGATGGCTTGAACAGCCGTTCCAAAAAGATATTGGGTGGGACGGCATTGCGTTTTGCACCGATGCGCGCCAATATATCCGCCGCCTGGTTGTTATCTCGGGCTATATGATGAAATTCGATCCCTTCGAACCGTGCTGACATTTTTAGGACCGCATTGCGGTATGCTGCCATTTTCGGATCTTTGGCGTCGAAGTCTCTGTTTATTTGGGATATTGCGAGCTTTGAATCCCCGCGCACCTCTAGGCGTTTAATGCCCATGGAGACTGCCATCCGGAGGCCGTGCAGGAGGGCCTCGTATTCGTCTGCGTTGTTGGAGTCCGTGTACATTATCTGAAGGACGTATTGGACTGTGTCCCCAATTGGGGACGTCAAGACGACGCCAGCCCCCAGGCCAGCCAACATTTCGGATCCGTCAAAGTGCATGATCCAATTGGAGTATGCGCCGTACCCTTTAGGGAGTTCGGTTTCAGTCCATTCGGCCACGAAGTCGGCCAAAACCTGCGACTTGATAGCTCGTCGTGGCTTATAAGTTATGTCGAATGGGAGGAGCTCTATGGCCCATTTAGCAATCCGGCCCGTCGCGTCGCGGTTGTTTATAATGTCATTAAGAGGTACTTCGGAGGCTACAGTTATCGAACACTCTTGAAAGTAGTGTCGCAGCTTCCGGGATGCCATGAACACCGCGTATGCTATCTTTTGATAGTGTGGGTACCGGGACTTGCATGGAGTTAGGACAGTGGACACATAATAAACTGATTTTTGAATAGGGAACCGGTGTCCGTCCGTTTCTCGTTCGACAACGAGCACCGCGCTGACAACTTGATGTGTTGCGGCGATGTATAATAGCATTGGTTCGCCCACGTTGGGCGCGGCCAGGACCGGATTTGTTGCCAAAATGGCATTTATTTCTTCAAGTCCGGCCGTGGCGGCATTCGTCCACTCAAAGTGTTCGGTGCGGCGGAGGAGGCGGTAAAGAGGTAATGCCTTTTCTCCTAAACGGGAGATAAAGCGGCTTAGAGCCGCTACGCATTCCGTCAATTTTTGTATTTGTTTGAGGTCTTTTGGAATATCCAATTGTGAGAGAGCTCGAATCTTGCTAGGTTTGCTTCAATTCCTCTACCGGACACAACGAAGCCCAGGAGCTTTCCGATTGGAACACCGAAGACACATTTTTCCGGATTGAGCTTGATGTCATATTTTCGAAGATTATCGAATGTGAGCCTCAAGTCGTCTACTAGAGTTTTGACGTGCTTGCTTTTGACGACCACGTCATCTACATACGCTTCCACTGTTTTGCCGATCTGGTTTGCCAGACATGTCTGAATCATGCGTTGATATGTTGCACTGGCGTTTTTGGGCCCAAAGGGCATTGTGTTGAAGCAGAACGGGCCGTATGGAGTGATGAATGCTGTTGCAGCTTGGTCCGGCTCCGCCATCTTGATTTGGTGGTAGCCGGAGTACGCGTCGAGGAAGCACAATGAGTCGTGTCCTGCTGTAGCGTCAATGATTTGATCAATTCGAGGAAGGGGGAAGGGATCCTTTGGGCAAGCCTTATAAAGGTCTTTGAAATCAACACATAGGCGCCAGGATTTATCCTTCTTTGATACCATCACCAGGTTTGCTAGCCAGTCCGGATGTTTTATATCTCTGATGAATCCGGCCTCCAAAAGTTTGGCTAGCTCCTCTCCCATGGCATGTCTCTTGGGTTCGGAAAAGTGCCGAAGAGCCTGTTTGACCGGCTTGAATCCTTTTAGGATGTTTAGGCTGTGCTCGTCCAGCTGACGTGGGATTCCTGGCATGTCTGAAGGGTGCCAGGCAAAGATGTCCCAGTTTTCTTGTAGAAATTCTCGTAGTGCGGCGTCTACATTAGGGTTTAATTGTGCCCCGATGGAGGCCGTATTTGCAGGGTCCGTTTAGCCAACCCTCCAGTACGGTTCCGTACCCTTTAGGGGGTTTTGGTTTTTTGGTATTCAACCCAGGTGCTTGATAATGATGCACCCTTTTGTTCCGGACTAGGGATGTATTCGGGGCCGGATTATCCCAAAATTTACTTTCGGTCTTCCAGGCGCTCTCCATCGCACAGTACTTTTGTACGATGGTCACCAAGTCAGAAAAGTGTGTGATTTCACGTCGACTTATGGCGTTTAGGATTCCCTTGTCCGTGCAATTATTGCAGAAGATTGGTATTGCGTCCTCCTCTCGGCAGTCCTTTATCCTGTTCATAACCAGGAGGAATCTGGCCCAGTAATGATGTACTGTTTCGGCGGGCTCTTGCCGAATTCGAGAGAGATCGCTAATGTTTGGGTGGGTGGGTGGCACTAAATCTGGCACCCCGTCCAATTTAGGACTCATGGGCCGGGAAGTTTCTGTCGGTGTTCTGGGAACGGGGGCCCCCAGACTTGCCTGCCTGCGGCCTGCGGTGTGGCTCAAAGGAGGCCCAGGATGGCCCATCTTCATCGGCACGAGCTCAAGACCCTCGCGAGGGGCCAAGCCTCACGGGGCGGACGACCAGGAGCTTCCTCAGGCACGGCCTTGTCAGGATGGCTCATGAGGAGGCGGAGAGTTCAAGGTAGGGTACCTCGCGAGGTGCCCATGACGTAAGCCATGACGACCAAGGGCGCCAGTCGGGCGCCAGCCCGCGCGGCGTCCTCCTTTCCCCTTTGGTGCAAAGGGAGCAAGCACAGGCGAGAGCATCAAGCAAAGGCACCCGTTTCGATGCAACAAGACCAAGACCAGCCCCAACGGCTGGAAGGGAGTCATCGTGGAGCCCAAGCAGACGTCATCACCAGAGCCTTTGGCAGGCGAGGACCAACTTTAGTCAGGATAGGTGTACCCACTGTTCCCCTTCAAAATGGCCAATTGTTGGCGCCCTTCCCGCTCAATATTTGGGAAAAGGCCCAGGGCCTGCGCCTATAAGATGGGTGGCCACACTCAGAGTAAGGGGACGATCCGGAATCCAGACCAGAGAGAGATAGAGACCCGATCCTCAAGCTAGAGCGACGGGACACCACCTAGCAGTTCATCGCACCCACTAAGAATAGACCCTCGCGAGGCTGTTCTTCCCTGTACTGTTCCTCATCAGCCCAACAGGCAATCCACCACACCAAAAACTAGAGTAGGGTGTTACACCACAACTGTGGCCCGAACTAGTATAAATCTCGTGTCTCTTGTGCTGTTCTTCTTAGTAGTTTAGGTCCCTGCGATTCGGCGAGGTACGAGATGGTGGAGGGTTGGATCTCCATGCGCACCCCAGAGTTCGAACCTTAAGGGTCTGCCGGAACCCGAAATCCGACATTTGGCGTGCCAGGTAGGGGTGCACCGGAATCCGCCTTCTGCCACCTCGTGTCCCGTCGCATCGCCACCGCCATGTCCGGCGACCAAGCGTGCAACCCAGATCCTTGGGCGGCGTGGCCCGCCCACGCAGAGCCGCTCGCCTCGGGAGACCTTGTGCCCCAGGCAGCTCGCGGTCTGCAGGGCCCTGTGGGCCGCGGGCGACCCGGACAGGCTTCGACGGCTCTCACGCCGCGGCAGGCGCGGTCGGCAGCAAGGGCCTCCAATCACGCCGCGACCACATCACCGTACACCCGCCGGGAGCAGGCGAACTCGAGGGCCGCGCTCACGGTGGCCCGAGAGGTGCTGCAGTGCAGGCTGCTGGAGAGCGGCCGCGACGTGCTGCTGGAGCGGGTGGCAGAGCTCCTGGGCTTCGCCGCCTCAGGGGCTCACCCCTTCTGCACCTAGCTTCCATCTCAGGCCGAGGGCGGCCCGCACGGGGGCTCCACGCGCGCCCGCGGGCTCCGAAGCTACTCCAATACCGGCGAAGCTGTCAGCACCGGGCCGGCGGCGGGGTTGCCCCCGCCCCCGGCCCGCGGGGAAGAAGGGCTCGACGTAGCTCACGGCCCTAGTGGACCACCGCGCCACCACCCCGCGGGGGGCGCGTCAAGCAGAGCAGCAAGGCACGCTCAGCACTACGGCATGGCCTTCGGGACGACGGCGCCGGAAGAATACGTGCCCCACATGATGGACCAAGGGCACCCGCATGAGGGAGAACAAGACTCACTCCTCAGCCCAAGCTGGGGGGATGAGGCGCCAGAAGCCG
This sequence comes from Aegilops sharonensis, assembly GCA_904067115.1. Classification (NCBI taxonomy): domain Eukaryota; kingdom Viridiplantae; phylum Streptophyta; class Magnoliopsida; order Poales; family Poaceae; genus Aegilops; species Aegilops sharonensis. Next base: position 766,280,368 of record LR880972.1, on the reverse strand, counting down.
CGCTCTTCCAGGAGCCTCGGCACGATCTCACTGGTCACGCCGGGGGCGACGATTATCGGGTACCGCTACTTCCTCAAGAGCAAACATACGCTAACCATAGGTCGCTGGAGGTACAGGTCGCCACGACGAGCGGCTGCCCCGCTCCCGCAGTCTCCTACCCCTCGGGAGGGGGGCGCAGGGGGCTGCCGGAGAGGGGCAGAGATCCGACATCACCACCGCGGCGTTCGGAGCAAGGCGTTCTCAGGAGGTAGGCCCTCTGCTGGGGAGGTGCCTCAGGGCCTGCCCCTGGCGGAGGACCCGTGGTCGTCGGGGGAACCGCTGGCGACCGCTCTACCCCGCCGGCGGCGTCCTGGTTTCCGGTCGTCGTTGGTGGCACTAGAGTGTGGCACAAGGCGGGGCCCTCGTCTGGCGATATGAAGCAAGGCCGGTACCTGTGAAGAAGGCCCAGTGCCTGTGAAGCTCGCCGCCCCGTGACACTCTCACGTAATAATGAGTGGGGCTGTACAGGCCCCGGAGTCTCAGGGGTGCCGGCCTCAGGCCCTGGGGCTCCCTCCCACGCCCAGTGGCAGCACTTAGCTCCGCGCTGGTGAGAAGACGTCCAAGACTAGACTAGGTGCCGGACGCGGCTTTTCTTCTGCTTTCTTTGCCTTCCATTTGGTTGTCGCTTTCCCCCGCTGGGTTTACATTGGATTCGAATTTGAGATTTGCGTGTGTTCGGGGAAGGGGTGCTTAGTCTCGTTCGAGCAAATATCTCGCATTTCGGTTACAACTCTGCCTCAGCTGCCTCCCATCGCGAGCCCCTCGCGAGCCGGGCCAGGCCTAGCTTGCGTGCAGCCCAGCCTGTCGCCGCCGCTGTCAGGACCCCAATTCCAAGTCACATCGATCTAGCCAGTAACACCTCATATCGCTTTGCGGCCTCACGCACGGTATTCCCACGGGTGTCGCCTTACCATGGACCGGGTTCGTTTGCGCCTTTTGGCTCACGTATATGATAGTGTCGCTAGCATCCATATGACAGAGAACCCGGGCCGACATGGCTAGTCGTGAACCCAAAGCGGCACTAACCCATGGGGACAGGCATACATGAATCATATCGAGCATGTCGGTCATCAACGTATGAATCCGGGCTATAGCACTGGGCTAACATGACTCCGGTAATCCGGGCTGTAGCAGGCTAGGCAGGACTCCGGATGTCACCGCGTGACATTTCCCCGAAGGGACAGACACAGGAACGAAGCGAAACACATGCCGGCCAGTCAAGTGTCCAGAGCAGTAGTGCTGGGCTAGCAGGACTCCGGTGAACCGGGCTGTAGCAGACTACTATCGCTCAGGAAGCACTAGACTACATTTCCCCATATGAGAGGCTGCCAAGGATAAACAACTAGATTGTCGGATCCCACACATACCAAGCATTTCAAACATACACACAATATGCTCAATATGTGTAAATACAACATGGCATCACAACATAACTCTATGACTCAAAGTATTTATTCATTAGGCTCCGAGGAGCGAGATATTACAAACATGGGTCTCATGACCCAACACTCAGAGCATACAAGTCAAGGCACATGCAGAAGCTTAACATGTCTGAGTACAGACATCTACAAATGAAAAAGGCTGGGAAGCCTGACTATCTACCAGATCCTACCGAGGGCACAAGATCGTAGCTGAGGTAACAAGCTAAACGTCGAAGTCCACGCGGAACTACTAGCGAGACTGACGTCTCTCTGCAAAACATAAAATAAGCAAATGTGAGTACAAATGTACTCAGCAAGACTTACATCAGAACTAACTACATATGCATCATTATCAAAAGGGGGTGGTGGAGTTTGACTGCAGCAAGCCAGCTTTGACTCGGTGGCTATCCTAAACTACGACTGCCAATAACTCTTTTGAGGTGGCGCACACGAGTCCACATATTCACCATATCAATACACCATTATGGATCCGCTCCCGTCTCCCTACGAGAACGCCATCCATAGCACTCACGCTTATCTTGCGCATTTTAGAGTATCCACTTTCACTTGTCTATGAACTGTTATAGGCAACCCAGAAGTCCTTTACCGCGGACACGGCTATTCGAATTGATCATATTAACCTTGCAGGGGTGTACTTCTTCACACACGCTCTCGCCACTTACCGCCATGTACACCTCGTGTATCTCGGCAACCTTCAAGCAGAAACCTGGCGAGGGAGTCGGCCATGACCTGACTAACCACACAAGTCTCTAGTCCAGGTTTATCGCCTATTCGGGTTCCATCCGCAAGGAGATCCGGCCGGGGTGTCGCTCACGGCCCCAAACGATGTGTGCAGGATTCCCAAGCCCACCTCGACGGGTGGATCTACGCTTGGTACACCGTGCCATGGTGCCTAGTCTGTCCCAAGCCCACCTGTACCGGGTGCCACTTGGTAGACTACTAACACTACCTACAAACACCAGAAACTAGTTGCAACTCCTGGACAGAGATCAAGTTGATTAATAAGTCGAGAGGGGTCGAGTTACCGGAACCCAATGTGTGGTAGTAACTGTTCATGGATCACAAACACAGAACTCAGTTCCTGAGGACGGCTACAATGAGACAACCCACCATGTAC
>LR880972.1:766207414-766250151 GCA_904067115.1 Aegilops sharonensis | reverse complement strand
CCCCCCAGCCCAATAGTCAGGCAGGTTGTGAATTGTTAGGAGGAGCTTAGGGTTGTCAGTATTTTCAGGTTGTGAATTGTGTTTTGTGTTGTGTATTTTGAGAGTACTTTCAGATATGAATGTCTTTTGAATTTCAGATTTGCAGTATTGAGCATATGAAGTATTTTATGAATTCTAGAGATCTATTTTTAGCACTTAAAAATGTAGTTTCATAGGAGTATAAAAGTGCAGACAATGTGATTCTCAGAGAAGAAACTGCAAGTTTCAGTTTCAGTTAAGAAACTGCAAGTTCAGTTTCAGATAAGAAACTGCAACTTTCAGAGGCAGAGCATTTATATTAACACAGCCTTTTCAAACAGGGTTAACATCATGTTGGAAGTTTTACTCATGGTCGAAAATGGAACTACCAGCCAGTTAACATCATGCTGATCAACATTCATGCATAGCACATCTTCATATGACGCACAGTCAAAATGCCCACACAATGTCGAGTGTGCGAAACACAGAGAAAGCGAGGGACGAAGTTTTGGCAAGTGTTGGGCGTGGTTTTGGGCTGCCCCGTCTAGGCTTTCATTTTTAACAAGCGTAGCCCAGGACCTCGGATGGGAGGTCCATAGGCATGTTTGTATTTTCTTAGGGCCGTCATGTATCGACCGGCCTATGGACCTCCCATCCAAGGTTTTATTTTTGGAAGCCCAATTTATGTATTTTTTTGAAGAAAACGCAGAGGTCTGTTCTATTTTTCTATATAAGAATAGGAACGCCAGGTCCAACTTATGTTTCCCTTCTAACTAATTATATATATTTAAATTATTTTATATGTTATTATATATTATTTTTATTGTCATCATATATTTAACAGATACTTACATATGTAAGAAAACAATATCCCACATCTTATTAACTTATAAAAATAATTTCTTAACAAATAAAATCCTGGATTGTTTTGGCACGAAAATCCTAGTGATTGTGTACAAAAGCTTGGTAAGATTTAAGGACGAATGTAATAATATCACTTATTATTTAAATATATTTATAACAAAATGCTCAGCCCCTTTTTATTTTTTGATAACATTGTTGGCCCAACCCAACATTATAATAAGAGTCAGCCCAGCAAAATCATGTATTTCGAGAAAGTGCAAATGGCCTGTAAATTTTTAGGAAATAAAATAAATGGGCCGCATGGACGCTACATTATTTGTTCACCCAGCCCAGCTAATGGCTGTAATTCAAAAAAAAAAGATCAAATTGACTGTAAATTCTACCGCACAAAAAAAAGACTGTAAATTCTGAAAAAATGGGTTGAATACGTGCCACATTTTTGGAGGCTGAAATGTGGGCCAATAGGTCGAAGCCAACGCAAGTCGTTGTCAATTTAGTTAACAAATGATTCTCACATGTTAGCCGTTGGATTTACATACAACGACCGGCATCCATCTTCAATCTCTCGTCTTCTTCCTCCAGCATCACCGGGACCACCTCCTGCCTCCTGCTGCTAGCAGCTCTACTTAGCACGCTTCGCTATGAAGCGCTACTCCACCGTTGGCCAGGCCATCCCTCCACCCCTCCACACCTCATGTTCTTCTGCACCGACTGTGGAACCACACCGCACTAGAACCAGTTAACCCTCGTACACCTCTCCGTCTGCGACTCTACTCCCGCGTCTTCCCATCTCCGGCTCGTTGCTGTCCGGGGCCTCGCCGTCGTCCACCACCTTGGATGCGCTCGGCCCGGCGTGGTCAACGTGGTCAACGAATGACACCATCGGAAGTAGACTGTGCATGGAGAGGCTGACAGCTGGGTCCACGGCCGCACACAAGGAAATGCCTCCTTATTACACGCAAAATAATGATTCCTCCACCTGACATCTGGGACCCACCGGAAGGGCCTCTGTATTTCATGAAAATAACGTGCCCCCCGCTGACATGTCGGACCCACCAGCTATCTTTGCACGCAGGGAAGTGCCTCCTTATTACGCACAAAAAAATGAATATTCCCTCTGCCAGCAAGAACCCAGCATAGTGGGAGACTGACTTGTGGGCCTACCAAGTTGACGGGGACGGAGGGCTTTGTCAACTTAGTCAATATGAACGAATCTAGCTCCTGTTACCGTACGATGTTCATCCAACGGCCGTAGTGCTTCTTCAACCTCTGGTCTTCTTGCTCCAGCCGCCCAAACCAGCGCCAGTCGTGTCGCGTGCTCCTTCCTCCCGTGTCCGCCTGTGATGCCGCGGAGGCCTCACCGCCCCCTACTACTCCCACCGTTGGCCAGGCCATCCCTCTACTCACCCACACCCCCTGTTATTCTGCGGCGACAGCAGCCTCACACCGCAGCCGAACCAGTGAACCCTCGTACTCCTCTTCGCGTGGGCATCCACTGTTGTGTCTTCCCCGGCTCCGAGTCGTCCCCTTCCTAGTCCTCGCCGTCATCCACCGCCGTGGTGCTCTCGACGCGGCGTGGTCAACATGTTCAAGGAACGACTTCCATCGGACGTGGACTGTACGTGGAGAGGCTGACAGCTGGGTCCACGACCGCAGCAAGGAAGTGCCTCCTTATTACGCGCAAAATAATGATTCCTCCACTTGACAGCGGGGACCCACCGCACGGGCCACCATATTTCGCAAAAAATGTTTCCCCCTGACTGCTGGGACCCACCAGCTACATCTTCACACGCAAGGAAGTGCGTCCGGGCAAAAAAACGATTCGCCCCCTGACTGCTGGGACCCACCAGCTACATCTTCGCACGTAAGGAAGTGCGTCCGGGCAAAAAAAATGATTCGCCCCCCTGACTGCTGGGACCCACCAGCTACATCTTCGCACGCAAGGAAGTGCCTGACAGTCGGGACCCACTTGGTTGAAGCGTATGTAGCGTTGTCATTCCGGTCGCGAACGTGTACGTACATATATACTGGTGGATGTAGAGACGCGCACGTGTCGTAGTAGAGGCGCGCACGTAGCATGTACACGTACGTACAGCGGCCAGGGTGCAAGAAAGAAAATACGGCCACGTATGTGTACATATGTGCGGGGTCTCGAACGCCTACTCGCTCATACGTACGGCCAGGACTCATGTACATGGCTGGGTCGGAACGGAGAAACAACATCGTCGTCGTGTTCATGGGGAGGCAACAGAATGCGTCGTGTTCATGCGGAGGCAACGGAATGCATCGTGTTCATGGGGAGGCAACGGAATGCGTCGTGTTCATCGGGAGGCAACGGAACGCGTGGGAGCCAACCAGCTGGGTCGGAACGGAATGCGTGGTCGTGTTCATCGGGAGGGCTTGGACGGAACAGGCGATGGAAACGAGGCATGGCGTACCGCAGAACGGAGGAAACGACCTTGTGTTCGACCGTCCACGTTTGAAACAGGATCCTATTCATCGGGAGGGGTCTGGCGTACCGCAAAACGGACGAAACGGACCTCCTACGGTCGAAACAGGGGTCATGTTGATCGGGAGGGGTGTGGCGTACCGCAAAACAGACGAAACGGACCTCCTACGGTCGAAACGGGGGTCCTGTTGATCGGTAGGGGTGTGGCGTACCGCAAAACGGACGAAACGGACCTCCTACGGTTGAAACGGGGGTCCTGTTCATCGGGAGGGGTGTGGCGTACCGCAAAACGGGACTCCACGGGATACTGTTCATCTCTACCGTCGACCTCCTCCAGCCTCCACGGGCTACCGTTGACCTCCTCCGGCCACCACGGGCTCCTGTTCATCCAGCCTCCACCGCGCGCTACTCCACCGGCTACTGTTCAACCACCCCTCCACGGGCACCCCTCCATCATCTACTGTTCATCCAGCCCTCCACACCACGGGGTCTTGTTCAACCACACCTCCACGGGAACCCCTCCACCGTCTACTGTTCATCCAGCCCTCCACACCACGGGGTCCTGTTCATCCAGAGGCACCCCCCCCCCTCCCCCCCCCCCCCCGCCCTCCCCCACCCCCTACTGTCCCCCCACCCCTCCCCGGCCCCCCCCCCTCCCCTTTCAACCCCCCCCCCCCCTTTCGCCCCCCCCCCCCCTCCGGTCCCCCCCCCCCCCCGCCCTCCCCCACCCCCTACTGTCCCCCCACCCCTCCCCGGCCCCCCCCCCTCCCCTTTCAACCCCCCCCCCCCCTTTCGCCCCCCCCCCCCCTCCGGTCCCCCCCCCCCCCCGCCCTCCCCCACCCCCTACTGTCCCCCCACCCCTCCCCGGCCCCCCCCCCTCCCCTTTCAACCCCCCCCCCCCCTTTCGCCCCCCCCCCCCCTCCGGTCCCCCCCCCCCCCCGCCCTCCCCCACCCCCTACTGTCCCCCCACCCCTCCCCGGCCCCCCCCCCTCCCCTTTCAACCCCCCCCCCCCCTTTCGCCCCCCCCCCCCCTCCGGTCCCCCCCCCCCCCCGACCCCCCCCCGCCCGCCCCCCCCCCGCGCCCCCCGCAACGCTCACTGTTCATCCAATCGACCGGCTTCAGTTAGCAGCAGTAGCGAAGGAATCGCTCGATCGGGTTCAGTTAACAACCATCGATCGATCGCTCGGGTTCAGTAACGCGTAGCCTGCAGTGCAATCGCTCGGGTTCAGTTAGAGCCCAACGCCTCGCTCGGGTTCAGTTAGAGCCAACGCCTCGCACACACGCGCGTACGTGTACGAGAGAAATGAGCATCGATCGGCCCCCGACCTCCCACCGTAACCGGGAACTCCCCAAAATTTTCCTCCCCCTCGCTTCTACCACGGTTTTTTCCGTCATGGACGGCCCAAAGAATGTCATGCAGCTGCGTCTCCAGCCCGCCCAGGACGAAAAGCCCATTTTCTGTCATGTTTTTGTCATAGAAGTAGTAGCCCACCACATCTATGATGATACCGGGTTTTGTCATAATTATATTCATAGAAGTGTCATATGTATGACAGGAAAAAAATTCGTTCGGCCCAAAATGTCACGGATGTGTCTTTTTTTTGTAGTGTTGCCTGGAGGGGATGTTAATTATATGTTTATCTTCAATGAAATTATTGGTCATCTCGGCCTTCTGGAATTACCTATCAAAGGTAGAAAATACACATGGTCTAATATGCAAGACTCACCACTGTTGGAACAGTTGGACTGGTTCTTCACCTCTGCAAATTGGATTGATTCTTATCCAATGACCCAAGTTTTGCCTCTTGCTAGAACTATTTCAGATCATGTGCCATGCCTATTTACCATTTCCACCTCTATTCCAAAAGCTCACATTTTCAGGTTTGAGAATTACTGGATTGAGCAGCCTGGCTTTTTGGATTGTGTGCAACAGTCATGGTCTAAGTCTTCTTCAAAGCAACATATCACTGCTATAATCTCAGATAAATTAAAGACTCTGAGGAAAGATTTAAAAGCTTGGCAAAAAGGTATCTCACATATCAAAACCCTAATTGAGAAGTGTAACTGGGTTATCTGCTGGATTGACAGTCTGGAGGATTCAAGGCCTCTATACAGACATGAATTCAACTTTAGGAAGTTAGTAAAGCTTCACCATGCTCACCTGGTGCACCTACAATGTGTTTATTGGAAGAAAAGGTGTACCATTAGATATATCAAGGTGGGGGAGGAAAATTCAAAATTCTTCCAAGCCATGGCCTCTGAGAGACATAGAAAAAACACTATTGCCACTTTCACTTTGGGGGATGGATCTGTAACATCTCAACATGATGTCATTGATGAGGCTTTTCATGCTGCTTTCAAGAGTAGAATGGGCCAAGCTAGAGGAATAACTATGGGCCTGGATTTAGACAGTTTGATACAGAGGGTTCTTGGGCTTGATGTGCTTGTTAAACCTTTTGGGAAGGAGGAAATTGAGCAGGTGGTGAATGAAATGCCAGTGGATAAATCTCCAGGGCTTGATGGATTTAATGGGCTTTTCTTCAAGAAGTGCTGGCACAATATTCCTAATGAATTTATCTCTTTGGCACATGAATTTCATGCAGGGAGGGCAAAGCTTGAGAACATTAATGATTCCTTCATTGTGTTGGTCCCCAAATCAAATGCTCCAGAGCGAGTGGGGGACTACAGGCCGATCTCCCTTACTAGTTTTGGGCTTAAGTTGTTAACTAAAATGACTGCTAACAGATTTCAACAAGAGATTTTGAGATGTATTCATAAGAACTAGTATGGATTCATTAAAACAAGAACAATTCAAGACTGTCTTGCCTGGAGTTTTGAGTACATTCATCAATGCAAGCAATCAAAGAGGCCCATTATTCTCTTTAAGTTGTACTTTGAGAAGGCCTTTGATTCCATTGAGCATGATGCTATCCTCGCCATTTTGCTGGCCAAAGGTTTCCCACAGAAATGAATTTCCTGGGTTAAGGAGTTGCTGTCCTCTGGAACGTCATCGGTGTTGGTAAATGGAGTCCCTGGCAGGCATTTTAAATTCAAATGTGTGGTCAGACAAGGAGATCCTTGGTCTCCCCTGTTATTTGTTCTTGCAGCAGATATCTTACAGTCCATGTTGAATAACATGGTGTAGAGGGGTCTTATATCTTTGCAAATTCCTTCCCATGACCCTGATTTTCCAGTGGTGCAATATGCTGATGATACAATTTTGTTTACACCTGCTCAGAGAGATCAGTTGGTGATATTAAAAGAGGCCCTTATGATTTTTTTTCTCAATCAACTGGTCTGAAAATCAATTTCCACAAATCCTCAATGATCCCAATCAATGTGGATGATTCCCTAGCTTCTGATCTCGCTGGTATCCTGGGATGTAATATTGGACTACCAATGGGAAAAACAAGGCCAAAAATAATTGACTTCATGCCTCTGGTGGATTGCATGGAAAGGAGGCTCACTGCCAGCTCCTGGTTCTTGCCACAAGGGGGGAGGTTGCAATTGCTTAATTCTGTGATCTCTTCTATGCCCATTTTCTTCTTATGTAGCTTGCAAATTCCCCCTGGTATTTTGAAACAATTGGAAAGGATGCAGAGGCAATGCTTATGGAGGAAATATGGTCAGGAGTCTGGACAATCACTAGCTGCTTGGCCCCTGGTTTGCAGGCCAAAGAATAGAGGAGGCCTTGGAATCCTGAATCTCAGTGTGCAAAATGATGCTTTATTGCTCAAACACCTGCACAAGTTTTATAACAAATGGATATTCCATCGGTGAACTTAATATGGAACTCTTACTATTTTGATATAGTGCCACATGACACCACATTATGTGGATCCTTCTGGTGGAGAGATGTCTCCAAACTTATGGACAAATTCAGAGTTGTTTCTCTAATCCAAGTTAACAGTGGAGATACTGCCCTGTTTTGGAAAGATGGCTGGTCTGGTCCTTCTAGTTTGTTGCTCCAAGATAAATACAAAAGGCTTTTCTCCTACTGCTTAGACCAGAACATTTCTGTACAGCAAGTGCTCAATACTGAGAATCTTTTGGGGCTCTTCCAGCTGCCTTTGTCTGAGCAGGCCTATATGGAGTTTCAATGCCTTTCTCAAGCTCATTATGGATTTGCTGGAGATTGATTGCTGCCTGACTGCTGGTCTTGGAATGATAGCAAAAGGAGACAATACACAACCAAGAAATACTATGATCTGGTTAACAAGCCCATTGTGGCAAACCCTTTGTTGAATTGGATATGGAAAAGTGGTTGTACTATGTCCATCAAAATGTTTGCTTGGCTAGTTATTATGGATAGAGTCAACACCAAGGATATGATTCAGAGAAGACACTGGAGGATTGAGGATGGACCTGAATGTGTCTTATGTAGAGCTGGTTTATAGGAGGATAGAAATCATCTGTTCTTCCAATGTAACTTCAGTACCAGAGTATGGAACTATTTGCAGATATACTGGCCTTCTAACTTTGACATGGTGCAGATTGCAGCGCATGCCAAATTGGATTTTGCCAAACCCTTCTTTGCTGAAGTGGTCTTTTATCATGGTGGAATATCTGGCTGGTCAGAAATGACAAGATTTTCAGGAAGATTAAGCCAACCTTTGGTAGATGGAAGGCTGGCTTCATTCATGATATCTCCCTGATGGCACACAGGATAAAATCAAGACATAAGGAGGAGCTTCTTCATTGGATTGCTTTCCTTCCTCCTTGAGGGATTCCCCTCCTTTTTGTTTCTTCCTTTCTGTTTATAGGTTAGACTAGCTTTTTCTTTTATTTGCCACTGCTTGTGGCACTGTAATTATGGCTGTACTTTATTCTATTTTTAATAAAATAATGTGGGGCCAAGCCCTGCAGTTTCCATTCAAAAAAAAATCTTCGTATTTCAAAGTGGTTCACCAGTTTCCAAACAATGATCACGGGTTTCAAAAATATATTCTCTAATTTGAAAAATGTTCACAAATTGTAAAAATGCTCATGCATTCAAAAAATGTTTACTATTTGATATAAAATTTGTTCGCAAAAACAAAAAATGTTGGCGAATCATAAAATGTTCATTAGTTCGAAAATTGTTCATAATTTTGTAAAACATGTTTGTTATATATAAAAAAATGTTCACAAAATTTCAAAAATTATTGAAAATTCTATAAGAAAGTCCATCAATTTTAAAATGCTCTTCAATTCAGAAAGTTTTCATAAGTATCAAAAACTATTCATGAGTTTTAAAAAATGTTCAATATTTTTAAAAAGTTCATGAATTGTAAAAATGTGTTTACTTATTCGAAAAATATTCATGAGTTCAAACAAATGTTCAAAAATTTGAAACATGTTCATGATATTCAAAACATTTCACTGTTTAGAAAACAGACACAAATTCAAAAAATAATTACCAGCAACCCGCACACGAAATAGGATCCCCATTCCTTGCCGCTGCCTTTAGCGCTACTTACCATTCCTGGCGCTCATGCGCGAGTCATCTCGGCCTGGCCCAAAAACCATACTTAACTAGTAGAATGCCCGTGCGTTGCTATGGGCTATAGGATATATACATAAATCAGATAAACGATTAAAGTCATCTTCAAGGTCAACGCTAATTTTTTCTCGTACATCAGGTGTGTTTGGATAGTAAATGAAATGATCACCACTAAAAATCCAACTTCTTGGACAGTTTGGGCTCCCTTAAATCTAGTCATATGTGGGAGAGAAATGAGGTTGTCTAGACTATCCGTCATGTTATCTTGAGTCGCAACACAAAATCCCCACCACATGATGCATCCTTCCCTTTTCCTATCGGATCCTCCCTTCGCACTTTGTTTCGCGCCTTAGCAAGACATTTCTAACTGGAGCTCTTTCCTTAAAACCAGGATGACGCCGATCTCATCATAGCCATGGCGCCCTCTCTCCTTCATATCGTACATTGCAGGGGGACGAGGCGTGCGCCGCCCGTGACGCCCCCCGAGCCAAGAAGACAGATATGATGTCTCCTGATCCATTGCCACAATGTAACATAAAATTGGGTGTCGTGCATTACCACAAAATAAAATATGATGTCCATTGTTGAGCATACAACTAATATGTCACTGTGCCCATTATTAACTCTTGAAGCAACCAACCAATGCATTTACCATTCTATCCTAACAAAAAAATTGTACGAGTTAATGAAAAAATATGAACTGCTCGCTCATGCAATTTGCTACAAAGCCATCTCTAATTAAATGTGATTTGCCATATTTTCTAAAGTAGGGAAAGTATTCCACTCTGAAAAGACCAATCTCAAACCCCATCCCGTTCTCTCAACCCTCACTCTTAGCACCAAATCCTCTGCTCTTCCTCTCTCCATATATCCCTCTATCCCTTCCTGCCACCCTTTCTCGCTCCTCGTAGCCATGAGAGAGGGGACGAACATGGATGCTGAGGGTACGGTTGGGGGTGGAAGGGGAATAGTCGACTCCCCCATAAATATTATCCCGTAAAATTCGTTTAACTCAACGTAACCCTTTGTATTTATTTCAACACACACATATTTAAATTTCCTATCTTTTATAAAATGCCTTTTTATACAGTACCCTAAGGGTAACATACTTCTAAGGGTCTTTTACATTTGAGTCCCTAACTTGATCCCACTACTCTAATTTACCCCTAATTTTGAAGCATGCTCAAATTTACCCCTGTGCCGTTAAGTGAGGTTACATAAATGCCATTTAGTTCCGTTTCCGTCTAGTCAAAGGGGTTTGACCGTCTACCTGGTGTTTTCTAGACAATTTGGCCCTCCTTACAGCTAGGTCCTCTCACTAAAAAACTCTCTTTCACCTCTCTCTGTATCACTTACACGTGGGCCTACAAAAAAGAAAAGAAAAAAGTTCCTCCCACCTCTCTCTAACTTACAAGTGGGGCCTAACAAAAAGTATAAAACAAAAGAGACAAATCATCTCTCTCCCTACCTCACGACCTCTATCACGTCCGGCGAACCAGAGGCCCCAGACTCGTCGCCACCGCTAGCCTCCCATGACGCTGCCACATGCATCCACTGACGCCCTCATTCTCTCTCCCACCCTCTAGACCTCTTCCGCAAGCATGTCGGAGAGCGTGTCGTCACCGTCGTCGGTCAGTCACGTGAACAACTTCAACCTCAAGCGCCACCACCTCCCTACGGAGCTCGTACGAGATGCCCCTGTGATCCCAGCCTACGAATTTTACTAGAGAAGTTAAGGACCGAGCACCATGACACATCTTCCCCGCCTCCAGCCTCGGACCGCCGCCACCGATTCGGCGCCATTGAAGCTCCCTGGCCTGCAACTTCCCGAGCAACATGAGGTGCCTCAAAAGATGTGGACCTCCTCGACAACAAACTCTGTGATCTCTGGTCGTCTTCCCCACGAGATCAGAGCACTGACATGGCCGCCATCGTCGAAGTCATCACTCTGGTGTTCCCTGAGCCCCAGCGGTGTGACTGTCGTCCTTGTTAGTTAGCTCCTTAACCTCGCACACTCGGCAACCCTCTCCATCTCGCACTTTAGTTCCCCCGCTTGGGACGCCCAGAGCCGTCGCGGGACAGTCGTCGCTGTTAGCTCTGGCAACCATATGGTCCTAAGAGGCCAACCCTGGACGCGGCTGAGCCAGGGCTATCGCCAGGTTCCCTCAGCCTCCCGGCGTGCCTCCGCCGCTGGATTTGGTCGCCGGCGAGATTAGTGTAGCGGTCCATTAGCTTAGTAATCTTTTTGTGAGCACTAGTTTAATTGTCTTTTTGTGTGGCTGAGCAGTGGACCCACCCTTAATTAACACAATATATTTTAGAAAAGTGGGTGAGAGAAAGTGTTTTTCTTTTTATTGGTTGGGGCCCACATGTAAGTGTGTGAGAGAGGGGGAGTGAGAGAAAGTGTTTTTCCTTTTATTTTATTTTTTGAGTGGTTCCCGCATGTAAGTGACACTTAACGGGTAGGGGCAAATTGTCCAAGAAACATCGTGTAGACGGTTAAACCCATTTGACCGGACGAAAACAGAACGTAAAGGCATTTCTTGTAACAGGACTTAACGGCAGAGGGGCAAAATTGAGCATGCTTCGAAATTAGGGGTAAATCTGAGTAGGTGGTTCGAGTTAGGGACGGAAATGCAAATGGCCCTTCTTCTAAAAATCCAAGAAAATAGACTACCATTAAGAACCATGATCAATGTATGATTTACATAATACTTGCCGAGTAAATGTAAAGCTCGGACAATAAAGGAACACAAATTCAAAGTATTAGGCTTCTCTCGGGAATTATGTTCGCTTCTATCAACACGTCGATCAAGACACGAAGCTTTTGTGTTTGGTAAGAAAATTAAGCAGATATGAAGGTAAAATAAAATCATCAATATACTATGTGCATATAATGCTTCATGGAGCGGACATGAAATGTCACATAAACTGCTGATACTTACTTTTCTGGAACAACAACACAGAGTGTTCACTACTGAAAGTGCTAGTTATCGACTAGAGGGGGGTGAATAGGCGATTTTTATGAAAGTCTTCAAAACACGGGGGCTTTGAAGACAAACACAACAATTGAACCTATTGATATGCATCGGAAGGTAGACTACACTAGACAAGCCATAGTCAAGCAAGAAATGAAGCGAAAGCACAAAGACTATTGGTAGCTAGGCAGTATAGATCAGAATGGAAGAAGGTATGAAGCCAAACAACAATAGTCACCACACAGTGAACTCAAACAGATCAGGCAAGTATGCTAATGACTTCACGAAGACAAACTGTAAATAAGTGAGGGAGGAGATAGAACCAGTTGCTTGGTGAGGACAAGGATTTGTTGGACCAGTTCCAGTTGCTATGACAACTGTACGTCTGGTTAGGGAGGCTGAGATTCAACTCAGAAGACCGCGTCTTCACCTTATTCCCCTTGAGCTAAGGACACTTAGTCCTCGCCCAATCACTCTGGTAAGTCTTCAAGGTAGACTTCCAAACCTTCACAGACTTCGTTCACCGGCAATCCACAATGACTCTTGGATGCTCAGAACTCAACGCCTAACCGGCTGGAGGATTCACAGTCCTCAAGTGTAACAATTCTTCAGGTCACGCGGACAGAAAGACTTCAGTGATGCCTAACACTCTTTGGCTTTGGGTGTTTTGGGCTTTGTCCTCGCAAGGATCTTTCTCTCAAAGGCTTCGAGGTGGGTTGCTCTCAAACGACAAAAGTCGTGCACTAACTCTGAGCAGCCACCAATTTATGGTGTAGGGGGTGGGCTATTTATAGCCACTAGGCAAGCCGACCTGATTTGTCCGAAATGACCCTGGGTCACTAAGGAACTGACACGTGTCCAACAGTCAGATTTCAAACACATGCGTCAGCTTGACTTGGGCTACAAGTAAAGCTGACTCATCCAGCTCTGGATAAGATTTGCCCTCATTGTCTTCGCTCGAAGACATAGGATTTTGTTGAGAATCACTTCAGTCACTCTAACTTTGTTCACTTGGACCCCACTTAACAGTACGACGGTTCCTATGACTCAACAAATAAGAAAATGAAACTATAAAACAGCTATGTCTTCTCACTCCATAGTCTTCACGTGAATGTCTTATCGAGTCATAATCTTCGTTGTGAATATCTTCACATACCACCATTGTCTTCAATGTCTTCACACATTTTTAGGGGTCATCTTCGGTAGGTAAACCGAATCGATGAGGGACTACTACCTATGTTATCCTACAATTCTCACAAGCACATTAGTCCCTCAACCAGGTTTGTCGTCAATACTCCAAAACCAACTAGGGGTGGCACTAGATGCACTTACAATCTCCCCCTTTTTGTGATTGATGACAACCTGATTGAAGTTTTCAACGGGGATAAAAGTATGTGAAATAGTAAGGGTTAAGGTATTGTCTTCATAAGTAGCAAAAGGCTCCCCTTGAAGATGTGCATATAAATAGTTCGCGCTTGAATGCAAATGCACATGGCAGGCTTTACTTGTGGAGATCCTCTTCAACTTATGAAGACAATTCATCATGCATGAAAGGATATAACAAAGATAATGACATGCATAATAAAAATGGACGTCTGGGGAATGACTTCGTGCGGAATTTATCATCGCACATGCGGAATTTATCGTTGCATCACATAGTTGATAGAAAAGGTAGCAGAAGACCATCAAGTTTAAGTGTTACAACTCAAAGAACCAAATGTATCAAAAGCGAGAGTTGTAAACACTTGGCAAAAACTATAGCAACCACCCATAAGGACCCCGCTTGAAGACTATCAACTCATATGCTTCTCCCCCTTTTGTCAGTAAGGACCAAAAAGGTTTGTAGACATAGAGCTTCTACTCATTCCCATGATGAGTAGGTGAAGGTGCAGGGTTGACGTTGGAGTCCGGTGGTGCAAAAGAGCTTGGTGCAGTGTCGATATGCGGTGAAGTTGTAGTTGGTGAAGTAGCATCATCTTCGTCATCGATGACTCTGGCATTGACAGTTGCCACTGAGGAGGAGTACTCAGAGTCTTCGAGAGAGGGAGTCCGACAAAAGACAGTGTTCCTGGGAGGAGTGGAATCAAATTTGAATCGCTCTGTGAAGCCATCTTGTTGAAGATCATCTTCAGAGCTTAGCAATGTCAGACTCTTCCATGACCGGCAACAGGTTTCATGAGTGACAAATGCATTCTTGGTGGCAAAATTTCGAATGCGATTAACATCCACCAAGAGGCTCTGCATCTAACGCTTGAGCCAGTAATGATGCTTATCATGTTTTTGATGTAATGCCACGAGAAGCTCTCGGTCATTGACAACGCGAGATTGCTTCCGAGGCCTTTGAGCAATAGTGCTTTCAGTGGCTTCAGTTGTTGCACGATGAGGTGCACGAGTAGTACCAGCCAGAGGAAAAACTCGAGTAGCAGCAAGAACTCCTTCAATAGGTTGGGTGAAGCTTTGGTGATCTGCATTGTGAAGATATATAGGCTCCTTGGCAGGTTCAGGGTAGATGGCTTCGACAGACATATCAACCTATGGCAAGAAGATAAGATGGTTGCATGCAGAGGGCTGATAGTTGATAGAAGAGTGAAGCTTAATGAGGCGCATTACCCATGGAGCATAAAACTTCAGACCAAATAGATCAGAGCCAGATGCAGCAAGTTGCCTGATGAATAAATCCTGAGCATTGAAGCTGATGCCATTGAGGATATAGAAAACCAATGTCTTCATTGCTCCTTCAAGCTTCGCTGCAGGAGAATGTCCTTTGACAGGCCATAGAGTTCGTCGTATGATATGATAAATGGTGCGGGGCAGATACTCCAGGTCTTCAACAAACAATTCCTTTGGATATTTAGCATCTTGTGGCAGTGGCTTCATCATGCTCATCATTTTGCTCATATTCGGCTCAGGCTTCTGGAATATGCTCTCCAAAGCATTGCGGTGAAGCTGACAACCAGGTTCATAGAGTTCACTTGGAGTGGGCAGGGCAGTAAGCACAATAATATCTTGGGTTTTGGCTTCATGGTGTACATTGCTTGTCATCCACTCAAGGACCCAAGTCTTCGGATCCCTGTTGTAGCCGCGAGAAGAGTGGCATAGAATTGTAGCAGAAGCTCCTCATTCCAATTTTCTTTGTCGGTCACAAACTGCAGAAGACCAGCATCTCTGAAGCAGTCTAGGGCTTCTTCCAAGCAGGGCAGGCCAGCAATGGCTTCGCAGTCTAGACACATATGGGGAAAAATGCGCCCTTGTTTGTATAGGACACAAGAATAATAACTGCGCTGCTGATAGCTCCAGAACGGATCATATGAAATTCTTGGCTTCGAATATGGGTTTTTGGCATTATCAAAAAGGTGTTGTGTGCTTTGAAGCCATTCACATTAAACGATCCTGGCGAAGACGCATTACCTGGAAACCTTGGCAGTCTGGGCTTTGGCTTCTGGACCTGAGGCCTGTGCTCCACATGATAGTCAAATTGTGGTCCGGGAGTAGGAGGAGGAACCAGAATAGGCCATCGGACCATGACAGGTTGGCCGCAGTCAAATGCCAGCTCAATAGTGTGAGGCCTTGGAGGCGGTACAGGAGCATTGACATTGACATGGGCTTCAAGCTGCACATTGGCTTCAGGTGCAGCATTAGCTTCAGGCACCATATTCACTTCAGACGCCACATTAGTGTCAGCCATGACAACGTCATTGGCTTCAGTAGTGTTCTGGGTGGCCGCCTTAGTTTTTTCAACCTCCACTTGAGTAGCTGGAGGGCCGGGCACTAACTCGTTCTCCTCGAGAACAACTTCTTGGTTGGTAGGGGGTGTGGCAACGCGCTCTTCTTCTTGACGGGGTTCTTGTTGGTCATCGGCTGATGCAGCCGGAATGTCTTCAATAGCTTTCGCTTCAGACTCAGAGACGTTCGCAGTTGGAGTGGCGTCAGGAAACACTTGTCGTGCCACTGAGTTGTTTTGCACTTCTCCTTCTGGAACGCTCGGCAGAGCAACTTGTGGCCTTGATCCTTTGCGAAGCCTGCGGAATGCGGGCGACGCTTTTGGAGAGGGAGTTGGTTGGACCACATAGTCGTCATCATTAAGCACCGGAGTGGTGACTTGAGGTGGGGGAGTTCTGGGTGATTCTTGACTTGGTGTGTCTTATTGGGGGTGATCAGCCCACGATGCATCCTGAGCGATTGGCGTCAAGGGACGACCAATGCTGATGAGTTTGATGTTCGTGAGAATAGGCGATGATGCCGGTTGGTGCTCGATCTGAGGAAGGACTTCATCATCATCTACATTGTCTTGATGACCATTGTCTTCAGCTGCGATGGGGTCAACAGCTGGAATGTCTTCAGCTTCAGGAGCTTTTGTGAAAGCAGGCTCATGAAGTACTAGATGACGCTCTTGGTTGGTGGATGCAGGACGAGCAACTGAGATGGGCTCGACAACAAGGGGCTCTGAGGGAGCAGCCTGATCTTTCTTCGAAGACTTTGTCTTCCGCTTCTTGGTCTGTGGTGCATCATCAATGGCATTCTTGTTCTTGCAATTTCTAGCTTCGGCCTCAGTTGCCCTTGTCTTCTTTAGTTCTGAAGCACCTGTGGGGACCTTGGGCTTCGAGCCTGTCATGCTGGCAGGGAAGACAATGCGAGGTGCTTCCTGCCCTGATGCTTCAGCTTGGGCCACAGCAGGCTTCTTCTTTTTGGCAGCTAACTTGGGGTTGATGCCAGGACGCCCAAGTGCCTTGCACTTTTGGGCTTCATTGCGAACTTGAACACATTTACTGGCAGAGAGTTTCATCCGCTCTCTTGATCCTTTTGCTACTTCACGTTTCTTTTGAAACTGCTCCTTGAGCTCATGCAGCATCTTCTTGAAGCTTTGGACATCATCCACACTGAGATTGGCCATGTTCCTCTTGAATTGGGCTTTCTCATGATCAATCTTGTTCTTCAGTTAGACAATCTTCTGAGCCAGAGCCAGCTCATTAGCAATGGCACTGTGGAAAGAGACATTGATGCCAATTGGAAGCTCAAGATCATCGATGCTGATGCTTGGGTTTTCAAACCATTTATCAATGACGTTGTTCAAAATATCCACATCAAAGAGGAGAAGATCATTGAAGATCTCCGCCTCCTCCTTGCTCTTTATGAGCATCTCAAGAGCATCATCACCAAGATCGTCGTCGCTGGACAGATCAATGGTGGCTTCTTCATTCCACAAAATGTCGGTCGGGGTCAGTCTTTGCCCAGAGCTCTGGATGGGATTCTTCTGCTTTGAAGACTTCTCGGTCTTCTTGTAGATGCAAGAAAGATCTTCAGACTGCACACTTGCTTCAGGAGGTGCAGTGGCCAGTGGCTTCGCACGCGAAGCTTTAGGTGCAGTAGAGGGCTTTGAAGCCTTCGTTCTCTTCTGCTTCTGTGGCTTAGGTGGAGCAGGCGCTTCATCAGTATCAGCGTCGTCATCAGAGTGCTCCACGGCTACCCCCTGAACAGCAATGTGAGTGATGAGACCTTCGATGTTGTAGAAGGGGACGATGACATTGGGTTCAGCATCACGAGTGCCATCAGCCCGAGGAGCAGATGGACCGGGGTTGAAGTCGAGTCCAAATGCTTTCTTGTTCTTCACAGTAGAATCCTTGGCAAACTTGTAGTTGCGCTTGTACAGAATGTCGTCATGACACCATAGCAGAGAAGATGGGTCAGCATTCTCTGTTTGTGGTCCGTGAACCATGCAAGGATAGAAACTTTGAGCAATGGCTTCAGTTCGGGACCTGGGTGGAAGATTTTTTAAGAGAATGTCTCCCCATGGTCGCTTGATGGCATTTTTCTCCGCATACTCTCCAGTTACATATTTTTACAGAAACCATTATTCAGCCCAGTATCTGCGAATCCATTGGATTCGAGTCTTGCTTTCGCCATAGGTTTCATCAGTGTCTGTCTTGTATAACTCATAGAGATCTGGTGGCAAATTTTTGGATGTATTCCCACGGTGCTGTCTGCCGCTCTTTCTTGCTGACTTTTTTATGGCCATGAAGTTCAAACTGAGTGGCTTCAGAACTTGTAAAGGCTTCCGTCTGCTGGTCAGACAGGAACTGGCTTCAGGAGAATTGATGTGACGCTGTAAGAACTCTGCAAATGAATGCAGACTATGAGAACCAAGGGATTCTCCCACGGACATGTACATGTGACAGCATTAGAGATGCGAGGGAAGGGGAAGAGGTCAAATGCATTCTCAGAAGATTTTGAAGATAAATCAGTTTGAAGACAATGACCTCATAGCGCGAAGACATTCACTTATTTGTTGAGAGTTGGTTCTAGATTTGTACGAATCCAAGAATAGGTACAAGTGAGGAATCTAACTAGTTGTGAAGCATAAGTGAATATACTAGGCATGATATGAGATGCAGAACAGGATAGATCCAAAATTGTAGGTTTAGAAACCACTTTTGGTGGAGAAGGATAGATCCATCAAATCAAAAAGGCAGTAAAACGTAAGTTTTAATTACCACACAAAGAACTGCTAGACGGAGTGGAGTGGGAGGCCGAGCAGTTCAATCTCCCGTGCCCTAGCTTGACGATGGAAGAAACCTACGGCGATGGCGAAGGAGACGAGGTCCGCGGCCGGCGTGGGACGGCGTTGGTGAGGTCGCGGGAGCTAAGCGCTTCATCGCTGGCGTCGTCGAGAGCTAGTGGTGGCGCTAGGGTTTGTGCGAGGTGGAGAGGTGGGAGAAGGATTTTGACCGCGATGTGATGTGTATTTATAAGGAAAGGGACAACACAGCACAATTATGCAGGTGCCCCTGGCGGTTCACATCTGAGGGACACTTGGCAAACATGCAACACATTGGAAGTTGTTCCATGTTCCCACGCATGCCTGGATTGTCGGGTGGTCGTTCTGGCTTCTCCGGGTTTCAGGCAATAAGGATATAGCATTTAAAACAGATTCAACCTTTGTCTCTATATCTTCTGCTGACAAGGACGCGGAGAAGACATTCGACAGTTTCAATAGAATGCATATGATTTGGATAGATAGAATTTGAGGTAGAAGCATATAAGAGGTTAGGGTCCGATCACATTCACTTAGAACAAAATATTCAAGCAAGAAGACATGGCTATAAGTGAATGTTGTAGAGGATATAACACAAATATATGTATAAATTTGAATAGGACCAAATCAACATTGTGAAGATAAATATGAAGTCAAATCAATGTTGAAGACAAATCAAATGCGAAGACTTTGCAAATGAGGCACCCAATGAAACACTTCAAGCAAAGATTTGGTGGTGGCGTTACCCACCGTATAGGAAGTATTACACCCAGACACGGTGCACAATTATCGTGGCGCTCCGAAGTCAAATTCCTCATTAATGTATTCACACTTAGAGTGTATGTCTTCATTGATTGAAGACATACTTTACTTT
The DNA here is from genome assembly GCA_904067115.1 of Aegilops sharonensis. Classification (NCBI taxonomy): domain Eukaryota; kingdom Viridiplantae; phylum Streptophyta; class Magnoliopsida; order Poales; family Poaceae; genus Aegilops; species Aegilops sharonensis. The sequence continues at coordinate 766,230,956 of LR880972.1, read as the reverse complement.
GTATGTTGCACATCTAATTCATCAATATGCATAAGTGTTAGGAGACGTGTCCAATTATAGAACATTTGAGGATTCTAAGATATTTAGCTCACACCGCAACTTGCAAAACCTTTTCTCATCCAAGGGCTTTGTGAAGATATCTGCCAATTGCTCTTCAGTGTTGACGTGAATGATATCAATATCTTCCTTCATGACATGATCTCTGAGAAAGTGATGACGAATTTCAATGTGCTTTGTCTTCAAGTGCTGAACTGGGTTGTTGGCAATCTTGATGGCGCTTTCATTGTCGCAGTAGAGTGGCACTTGCTTCAGATGGATGCCATAGTCCTTGAGAGTTTGGGTCATCCATAGCAGCTGAGCGCAGCATGATCCAGCAGCAATGTATTCAGATTCAGCAGTGGAGAGAGACACATGATAACCCAGAAGTGTAGGGGATCGCAACAGCTTTCGAGGGTAAAGTATTCAACCCAAATTTATTGATTCGACACAAGGGGAGCCAAAGAATATTCTTGAGTATTAGCAGTTGAGTTGTCAATTCAACCACACCTGGATAACTTAGTATTTGCAGCAAAGTGTTTAGTAGCAAAAGTGGTATGATAGTAAAGGTGACGGTAGCAAAAGTAAAGATAATTGTTTTTGGGTTTTTGTAGTAGTTGTAACAGTAGCAACGGAAAAGTAAATAAGCGAAGAACAATATATGAAAAGCTCGTAGGCAATGGATCAGTGATGGATAATTATGCCGGATGCGATTCCTCATGTAATAGCTATAACATAGGGTGACACAGAACTAGCTCCAATTCATCAATGTAATGTAGGCATGTATTCCGTAAATAGCCATACGTGCTTATGGAAAAGAACTTGCATGACATCTTTTGTCCTACCCTCCCGTGGCAGCGGGGTCCTAACGGAAACTAAGGGATATTAAGGCCTCCTTTTAATAGAGAACCGGAACAAAGAATTAGCACATAGTGAATACATGAACTCCTCAAACTACGGTCAACACCGAGAAGTATCCCGATTATTGTCACTTCGGGGTTGTCGTATCATAACACATAATAGGTGACTATAGACTTGCAAGATAGGATCAAGAACACATATATATTCCTGAAAACTTAACAGGTTCAGATCTGAAATCATGGCACTCAGGCCCTAGTGACAAGCATTAAGCATAGCAAAGTCATAGCAACATCAATCTTAGAACATAGTGGATACTAGGGATCAAACCCTAACAAAACTAACTTGATTACATGGTAAATCTCATCCAACCCATCACCGTCCAGCAAGCCTACGATGGAATTACTCACGCACGGAGGTGAGCATCATGAAATTGGTGATGGAGGATGGTTGATGATGACGACGGTGGCGAATCCCCCTCTCCGGAGCCCCGAACGGACTCCAGATCAGCCCTCCCGAGAGAGATTAGGGCTTGGCGGCGGCTCCGTGCCGTAAAACGCGATGAAACTTTCTCTCTGATTTTTTTCTCCCCGAACGTGAATATATGGAGTTGGAGTTGAGGTCGGTGGAGGTTCAGGGGGCCCACGAGATAGGGGGCGCCCTACAGGGGGGGCCTGTCTCGTGGACAGGCCTTGGGCCCCCTGGTGTATTTCTTTTGCCCAATAATTCTTATAAATTCCAAAAAGTGCCTCCGTGGATTTTCAGGACATCCCGAGAACTTTTCTTTTCTACACATAAAACAACATCATGGCAGTTCTGCTGAAAACAGCGTCAGTCCGGGTTAGTTTCATTCAAATCATGCAAGTTAGAGTCCAAAACAAGGGCAAAAGTGTTTGGAAAAGTAGATACGTTGGAGACGTATCAACTCCCCAAGCTTAAACCTTTGCTTGTCCTCAAGCAATTCAGTTGATAACCTGAAAGTGATAAAGAAAAACTTTTAGAAACATTGTTTGCCCTTGTTGTTGTAAACATGAAAAGCCAGCATTCAAGTTTCAGCAAATATTATGAACTAACCATAGTCACAATAACACCTAGGTCTCACAATTACTCATATCAATAGCATAATCAGCTAGCGAGCCATAATAATAAAACTCGGATGACAACACTTTCTCAAAATAATCATAACATGATATAACAAAATGGTATCTCGCTAGCCCTTTCTGAGACCGCAAAACATAAATGCAGAGCACCTTTAAAGATCAAGGACCGACTAAACATTGTAATTCATGGTAAAAGAGATCCAGTCAAGTCATACCCAATATAAACCAATAGTAATGAATGCACATGACAGTGTGCTCTCCAGCGGGTGCTTTTTAATAAGAAGGGTGATGACTCAACATAAAAGTAAATAGATAGGCCCTTCGCAGAGGGAAGCAGGGATTTGTAGAGGCGCCAGTGCTCGATTTTAAATTAGAGATTGAATAACATTTTGAGCGGTATACTTTCGCTGTCAACGCAACAACTATGAGATGGCTGTATCTTCCATACTACATGCATTATAGGCAGTTCCCAAACAGAATGGTAAAGGTTTATACTCCCCCAACCACCAACAAGCATCGATCCATGGCTTGCTCGAAACAATGAGTGCCTCCAACTAACAACAACCCTGGGGGAGTTTTGTTTAATTATTTTGATTTATTTTGATCTTTTTGGATCATGGGACTGGCCATCCCGGTTACCGGCCCTTTCTCGTGAATGAGGAGCTGAGTCCACTCCTCTTGAGAATAACCCACCTAGCATGGAAGTTATAGGCAGTCCTAGTTGAAACATGAGCTGCTCGAGCATACAAAACAGAATTTCATTTGAAGGTTTGGAGTTTGGGACATACAAATTTACTTGGAACAGCAGGTAAATACCGCATATAGGAAGATATAGTGGACTCATATGGAACAACTTTGGGGTTTAAGGAGTTTGGATGCACAAGCAGTATTCCCGCTTAGTACAGGTGAAGGCTAGCAAAAGACTGGGAAGCGACCAATTAAGAGAGCGACAACAGTCGTAAGCATGCATTAAAAATTAATTCAGACCGAGTACAAGAATGAGTAGGATATAATCCACCATGAACATAAATATTGTGAAGGCTATGTTGATTTGATCAACTACATGCGTGAACATGTGCCAAATCGAGTCACTCAATTCATTTAAAGGAGGATACCATCCCATCATACCACATCATAATCATTCTAATAGCATGTTGGCACGCAAGGTAAACCATTATAACTCATAGCTAATCAAGCATGGCACAAGCAACTATAATCTCTAAATGTCATTGAAAATATGTTTACTTCATAATAGCTGACTCAGAAACGATGAACTCATCATCTTTACAAAAACAAGAGAGGTCGAGTTCATACCATCTTTTCTCATCCCAATAAGTTCATCATATATCGTCATTATTTCCTTTCACTCGCACGACCGAACGATGTGTATAATAATAAGAGTGCATGTGCATTGGACTAAGCTAGAATCTGCAAGCATTCAACGCAAGAGAGAAGACAGGGTATTATGGGCTCTGAGTTAAATAAACAATCATGTATATAAGAGCCACTAAGCATTTTCAATATGGTCTTCACGACCTCTAAAAAAAGAAAATAGAACTATTTACACGGGAAAGCTCCCAACAAGTAAGAAGAAGAACTAGAAATCTTTTTGTGTTTTCATTTTAATTTCTACTACAAACATGGAAATTAAACTAACTAATTTTTTTTTTGGTTTTTCTTAAGGTTTATCAAACACACTAGAAGAAAACTAGAAAAAAGAAATTTAAACTAGCATGGATAATACAATGAAAGAGTATGAGCACCGACGACTAATGTGTGAACATGAATGTAAAGTCGGTGAGAGATACGTACTCCCCCAAGCTTAGGCTTTTGGCCTAAGTTGGTCTAATACCAAGGACCGCCGCTACTCTCCCCGGTGTACTGGGAGGTGTAATCAGGATACCACTGGCTGGTCATCTCCGGATCCCACTGGACAGATGATGCATGATAAGGGTCTAGTTCAGGCTCCGGCTCAGGTTCGGGTTCTGGAGTAAAGTCTTGAGCTCGATGATTGTCCACCACTTCCAGTGTGACAAGAAAATTTTCTGCAAGCAAATCAAACAACAGAGGCGTAGGCAAAATAACAATATCAATGTGCTTCTTATTAAATCTAAGTTTATACAAGAGCATCTTATCTTCATTATCAACAATAAACTTGTGTGCTACCATGCTCTTGTAATCTAAAATGTGAGGAGGCAATTTTATCTCCTCCTCATGGTGCCTAATGGGTATCTGAAAATGTTTAGCAAGACGTGCAGCATGGATACATCCAAATATGGGGCCTTTTGTACCATTCAGGGCTAGCCGTTTAGCAACGACGGCACCCATACTAAAAGTATTGTCTCCAAGCAAACATGTTGTAGAATGATAATATCAGGAACGCTCAAGTTTCCACTATTCCCACGACCAATCAAGCATCTACTAGCAAATATGGCAAAGTAGCGTAAAACAGGAAAGTGTATGCTAGAGACTTTTGACTCGGAGCCCTTGTTTGGCTCCTCTACAGCTATAGTATTAACAAAGCCACCCACATCTTCACGATGGGGTTCCTATAATTCTCCCTCATAAGGTATCCTACACACCGCGCAAAAATTACGTAAAGACATTTCTTTGAATTCATCATATAAATGAAATGATACTGCAGGTGGTGACTTCTTAGGATAATAATAAAAGTTTTGCATGAAAGTATTGGTGAGTAAGAGATACTGATCGATCCGGTCGTTGATGAAACAGGTGAGGCCTGTAGTCTCGGTTAAAGCAAAAAAAATCTTCATGAATTCCCGCTTCTTTCAAGAAATCCTCGCATGGCCATTCACACGACCGTACTTCCGCTAAGCGAGGAAGATTATACTTGGATTTTTCCTTCTATTTTGGCTTGTTTTTCCCGAGAGCTTTGGCTAGAAGAGCCCCTCAAAAGTTTCCTCAACATTTTCTGAAAATTTATGAAATTTTAATAACTTCAAAATAAAAGTAAATAAAACTAAACAAGATTGATAGCAACTACTCCTACAAGTGCCTAGAGCCTATATCATGCATTGGAATTGCTTGGGACCTCAAAAATTTAACATGCAAGCTCAAGAACATGGTCACCTATGCAGCAAAAATTTGCAATGAATAAAGCACTAGAACAAAAACTAATTGGACCAATGGAGGAGTCACATACCAAGCAACAATCTCCCAAAGCAGTTTTGTGAATGGAGCTTTGAGCTAAGAGATCGAAAATCGCAGCAAAACGAGCTAGAACTCGTGCTTGAGCTGGATGGGGATTTTTTTGGGTAGAAGATGAAGTGTGTGGGTGCTGGCATAAGTGGAGGGGGGCCACCAGGGGCCCACGAGACAGGGGGCGCGCCCTCGACTCTCGTGGCTTGGTGCTTGCCCCTCCTGCAGTGTTTTCAGTGCCTAAAATCCTCAAATATTGCAGAAAAAATCATACTGAATTTGCAGGGCATTTGGAGCACTTTTATTTTTAGACTATTTTTTAATGCACGGATAATTCAGAAAACAGACAGATAATACTATTTTTGCTTTATTTATTCTAAATAACAGAAAGTAAAAATAGGGTACAGAAGGTTGTGCCTTCTAGTTTCATCCATCTCGTGGTCATCAAAATGAATCCACTAACAAGGTTGATCAAGTCTTGTTAACAAACTCATTCCGAATAGCACGGAACCAGAGAAATTTCGAATAATACTAAGTTACCTCCACGGGGATATGAAAATCCCCAACAATAAGAATATCATACTTTTTCTTGACAGTAGGGTGAGGAAATTCAAAACCTCCAATAATAATAGTTGGAACTTATCCAATAGAATTGATGCTATGAACTTGAGATTGTTTCCTCGGAAAGTGTACCGTATGCTCATTACCATTAACATGAAAAGTGACATTGCCTTTGTTGCAATCAATAACAGCCCCTGCAGTATTAAGAAAAGGTCTACCAAGGATAATAGACATATTATCGTCCTCGGGAATATCAAGAATAACAAAGTCCGTTAAGATAGTGACATTTGCAACCACAACAGGCACATCCTCACAAATACCGACAGGTATAACAGTTGATTTATCAGCCATTTGCAAAGATATTTCAGTAGGTGTCAACTTATTCAATTCAAGTCTATGATATAAAGAGAGAGGCATAAGACTAACACCGGCTCCAAGATCACATAAAGCAGTTCTAACGTAATTTCTTTTAATAGAGCATGGTATAGTTGGTACACCCGGATCTCCAAGTTTCTTTGGTATTCCATCCTTAAAAGTGTAATTAGCAAGCATGGTGGAAATTTCAGCTTCCGGTATCTTTCTTTTATTTGTGAGGATATCCTTCATATACTTAGCATAAGGATTTACTTTAAGCATATCAGTTAAGCGCATACGTAAGAAAATAGGTCTAATCATTTTAGCAAAGCGCTCAAAATCCTCATCATCCTTTGACTTGGATGGTTTAGGAGGAATGGGCATGGGTTTCTGAACCCATGGTTCTCTTTCTTTACCGTGCTTCCTAGCAACAAAATCTCTCTTATCATAACGTTGATTCTTTGATTGTGGGTTATCAAGATCAACAACAGGTTCTATTTATACATCATTGTCTTTGCTAGGTTGAGTATCAACATGAACATTATCATTAACATTATCACTAGGTTCATGTTCATCACCTGATTGTGTTTCAGCATCAGAAATAGAAATATTATAGGGATTCTCAGGTGTGTCTACAGTAGGTTCACTAGAAGCATGCAAAGTCCTATCATTTTTATTTTTCTTCTTTTTAGAAGAACTAGGTGCCTCTAAATTATTTCTCTGAGAATCTTGCTCAATTCTCTTAGGGTGGCCTTCAGGATACAAAGGTTCCTGGGTCATACTACCAGTTCTAGTAACCACTGTAACAGCAAAGTCATTTTTATTATTTAATTCATCAAGCAAATCATTTTGAGCTTTAAGTACTTGCTCAGCTTGAGTAGCAACCATAGAAGTATATTTGCTAACGAGTTTGAGTTCATCTTTAACACTAGCTATATTATCGCCTACGCGTCCTATCTCGAAAGCATTATTCTTTAACTCTCTACCAACATAAGCATTAAAACTTTCTTGACTAGCCATAAAGTAATCAAATTCATCTAAGCAAGGGCTATGAAATTTATTAGAGGGAATTTCAACTTTATAATATCTATAGAGATAATTTACCTTTACTACCTGTGTCAGGTTATCAAGACAATGTGGTTCTTCAACAGGCGGTATATTAAGACCATATATTTCTTCAATAGGAGGTAAATTCTTAACGTCTTCAGCTTTAATACATTTTTCTTTCATTGATTTCTTTGCCTCTTGCATATCTTCTGGACTGAGAAATAAAACACCTCTCTGCTTTGGAGTGGGTTTAGGAACAGGCTCAGGAGTTGGCTCAATTGGTTCAGGAATTGGCTTAGGAAGAGTCCAATTATTTTCATTAGTCAACATATTATTCAATAATATTTCAGCTTCGTCGACTGTTCTTTTGCTAAAAACACAACCAGCACAACTATCCAAGTAGTCCTTGGAAGCATCGGTTAGTCCATTATAAAAGATATCAAGTATTTCATTTTTCTTGAGAGGATGATCACGCAAAGCATTAAGTAATCAGAGAAGCCTCCCCCAAGCATGTGGGAGACTCTCTTCTTTGATTTGCACAAAATTATATATTTCCCGCAAGGCAGCTTGTTTCTTATGAGCAGGGAAATATTTAGCAGAGAAGTAATAAATCATATCCTGGGGACTACGCACACAACATGGAGCAAGAGAATTATACCAAGTCTTAGCATCACCCTTTAATGAGAACGGAAATATCTTAAGGATATAAAAATAGCGAGACTTATCATCATTAGTAAATAGGGTGGCCACATCATTCAACTTGGTAAGATGTGCCACAACAGTTTCAGATTCAAGGCCATAAAAAGGATCAGATTCAACTAAACTAATAATTTCAGGATCAACAGAGAATTCATAATCCATATCAGTAACATAGATAGGTGACGTAGCAAAAGCAGGGTCAGGTTTCATTCTAGCATTAAGAGACTGCTGCTTCCATTTAGCTAATAATTTCTTAAGATCATATCTATCATTGCAAGCAAAGATTTCCCTAGCAGCTTCTTCATTCATAACATAACCCTTAGGAACAACAGGCAATCCATAATCATTGGGAGAACCTTCATCATCACTATCATCAATAATAGTATCTTCAATATTTCCATTCCCCCTAACTAGCAAGTTGTTCATCAAGAAATTCACCTAATGGCAAAGTAGTATTAAGCACAGAAGTAGTTTCATCATGCATAGCAGAAGTGGCATCATCAATAACATGCGACATATCAGAATTCATAGCAGTAGCATGTTTAGGTGTCGCAAGCCTACTAATAACGGAAGGAGAATCTAGTGCAGAGCTAGATGGCAGTTCCTTACCTCCCCTCGTAGTTGAGGGCAAAATAGTAGTTCGGTCGTCTTTCAAGTTCTTCATAGTGATCAATAGATATAAATCCCAAGGGACTCAGAGAATAGAGTTATGCTCCCCGGCAACGGCGCCAGAAATTAGTCTTGATAACCCACAAGTGTAGGGGATCGCAACAGCTTTCGAGGGTAAAGTATTCAACCCAAATTTATTGATTCGACACAAGGGGAGCCAAAGAATATTCTTGAGTATTAGCAGTTAAGTTGTAAATTCAACCACACCTGGATAACTTAGTATCTACAGCAAAGTGTTTAGTAGCAAAAGTGGTATGATAATAAAGGTAATCGTAGCAAAAGTAAAGATAATTGATTTTGGGTTTTTGTAGTAGTTGTAACAGTAGCAACAGAAAAGTAAATAAGCGTAGAACAATATATGAAAAACTCGTAGGCAATGGATCAGTGATGGATAATTATGCCGGATGCGATTCCTCATGTAATAGTTATAACATAGGGTGACACAGAACTAGCTCCAATTCATCAATGGTAGGCATGTTTTCCGTAAATAGTCATACGTGCTTATGGAAAAGAACTTGCATGCCATCTTTTGTCCTACCCTCCCGTGGCAGCGGGGTCCTAAAGGAACCTAAGGGATATTAAGGCCTCCTTTTAATAGAGAACCGGAACAAAGCATTAGCACATAGTGAATACATGAACTCCTCAAACTACGGTCATCACCGAGAAGTATCCCGATTATTGTCACTTCGGGGTTGTCGGATCATAACACATAATAGGTGACTATAGACTTGCAAGATAGGATCAAGAACACATATATATTCATGAAAACATAATAGGTTCAGATCTGAAATCATGGCACTCGGGTCCTAGTGACAAGCATTAAGCATAGCAAAGTCATAGGAACATCAATCTCAGAACATACTGGATACTAGCGATCAAACCCTAACAAAACTAACTTGATTACATGGTAAATCTCATCCAACCCATCACCGTCCAGCAAGCTTACGATGGAATTACTCAAACACGGCAGTGAGCATCATGAAATTGGTGATGGAGGATGGTTGATGATGACGACGGCGACAAATCCCCCTCTCCGGAGCCCCGAACGGACTCCAAATCAGCCCTCTCGAGAGATATTAGGGCTTGGCGGCAGCTCCGTGTCGTAAAACGCGATGAAACTTTCTCTCTGATTTTTTCTCCCCAAACGTGAATATATGGAGTTGGAGTTGAGGTCGGTGGAGGTCCAGGGGGCCCACGAGATAGGGGGCGCGCCCTCACCCCCTGTCTCGTGGACAGTCCCTGGGCCCCCTGGTGTATTTCTTTCGCCCAATAATTCTTATGAATTCCAAAAAGTGCCTCCGTGGATTTTCAGGACATTCCGAGAACTTTTCTTTTCTACACATAAAACAACATCATGGCAGTTCTGCTAAAAACAGCGTTAGTCCGGGTTAGTTTCATTCAAACCATGCAAGTTAGAGTCCAAAACAAGGGCAAAAGTGTTTGGAAAAGTAGATACGTTGGAGACGTATCAACTCACAGTTCTACTTCTTTGAAAACCAACAGACAAGTGATCATCCCAGAAAGTGACATGTGCCTGAAGTGGACTTGCGATCAACCTTGTCACCAGCATAATCAGCATCCGAGAATCCAACAAGATCAAAATCTGAGCCCTTTGGATACCATAATCCTAGTGTTGGGGTGTAAGCCAAATATCGAAGAATTCGCTTCACGGCTAAGTGATGTGATTCCTTTGGTGCCGCTTGGAATCGGGCGCACATGCGAACACTAAGCATGATATCTGGCCTAGATGCATATAAATAAAGTAAAGAACCAATCATGGAGCGGTATACCTTTTGACCGAACTCTTTACATTGGCGTCAGGACCCAGATGACTTTTGGTTGGCATTGGCGTCGTGTAACCTTTGCAATCTTGCATTCCAAACATCTTTAGGCAGTCTTTGAGGTATTTCACTTGAGATATGAAGATGATGTTGCTTTGCTGACGAATTTGAAGACCTAGGAAGAACTTAAGCTCACCCATCATGGACATCTGATATTGCTCTTCCATCATGTGTCCAAACTCATCGCTGTATTTCTGGTTAGTGCTGTCGGATCTCGAGTTTCGGCAAAACCCTCAAGGTTCGAACACTGGGGTGCACACGAAGATCTCCCCCTACCGAATCACGCTCTCAGCCTCGCCGGGATCTCTAAGCTTAGCTCGACGAACTCGCAACACAAGGGACACAAGATTTATACTAGTTCGGGCCACCGTTGTGGTGTAATACCCTACTCCGGGTTGGTGTGGTGGATTGCCTCTTGGGCTGAGGATTAACAGTACAAGGGGAAGAACAACCTACTAAGGGGAGGTGTTCTTGTGCTTGGTGGGTGTGAGGATGGGTTGGATCTAGTCCAAGATGAGATGGCTGAGGCTCTGTTGAGATCAGTTGCCTCCTACTGTGGTGGCTAATCCTATTTATAGAGGCCCTGGTCCTCTCCCCAAATATTGAGCGGGAAGGGATGCCACAATGGCCAATTTGAAAGGGGACAGCTAGTACAAGCTATCCTGACTAAAGGTGGTCTTCGCCTGCAAAAGGCTCTGGTGGTGATGCCGCCTTGGGCTCCATGGTGACCTCCGTCTTGCCGTCCTGTTGGTCTTAGTCTTGTTGCACCGATATGGAAACCTTTGCTTGACGCCTCGGTACTCCTCGCCTGTGCTTGCCTCCTTAGCACCAAAGAGGAAACAAGGACACTGCGCGCGCTGGCGCCCGCCTGGTCTCGATCGTCATGGCTCACGTCATAAGAACCTCGCGACGTTTCCCTTGCCTTGATCTCTCCGCCCCTTGCGAGCTAGCCTGGTGAAGGCGCTCCCAAGGAGGTCTTGTGTCGTACGCCTCGCAAGGCTTGGCTCCTCGCGAGGGTCTTGAAAGCTTGTTGGTGAAGATGGGTCGTACGGGCCCGCTCGCAGAGCCACGCCATGGGCCGCAAGCAGGCAAGTCTGGGGACCCCCGTTCCCAGAACGCCGACAGTAGCCCCCGGGCCCAAGGCGCGCCCGGACTTGGCTTTAAGGTGAAGCCAAAGGGCAAGTTCGGAGCGCCGCAGTCCCCAACAGCCTGTGGCCTTGGTCGACGCGTGCGGTTGATTGGACATGGGCGTCTTCGCTTCCCCATGCTACCTTGATACCCGCCTGGCCAGGCGGCCAACGCGGTCTACACGGTTTCCCTCCGTTGTTGCGGCGCACTCCCCAATTCTTCCGCTTCCTCGAAGCTTAGCCTCTTCTCCCGATCCGATCTGAGCTCAATCCTCCCATTGCCATGGAGCCGGACCAGTCGGAGAAAGGGAAGAGTCCCCTGTCCTCCGCCAAGCTACGTCCGGCCATTGAGCCTGCCGTTGGCAGGTCACTGGTGCTCAACCAAGAATCCATTGACAAGGTGTGTCCCATGCTCGCCTCCAGCTTCAATGAGTGGGGAGGGACGATAGCCTGGCCTGCATCCCGTGCTCGTATCGACCGGACAGCCGCCGGGGTCCCGTTCTTCATCGACGCCCTTTGGGCTGGTGTCGGTGTCAAAACCGGCGGATCTCGGGTAGGGGGTCCCGAACTGTGCGTCTAGGCGGATGGTAACAGGAGACAAGGGACACGATGTTTTTACCCAGGTTCGGGCCCTCTCGATGGAGGTAATACCCTACTCCTGCTTGATTAATATTGATGATATGGGTAGTACAAGAGTAGATCTACCACGAGATCAGAGAGGCTAAACCCTAGAAGCTAGCCTATGGTATGGTTGTTGTTCGTCCTACGGACTAAAACCCTTCGGTTTATATAGACACCGAATAGGGTTAGGGTTACACAGAGTTGGTTACAATGGTAGGAAATCTACATATCCGTATCGCCAAGCCTGCCTTCCACGCCAAGGAAAGTCCTATCTGGACAAGGGACGGAGTCTTCAATCTTGTATCTTCATAGTCCAGGAGTCCGGCCAACGGTGATAGTTCGGCTATCTGGACACCCCCTAATCCAGGACTCCCTCAGTAGCCCCTGAACCAGGCTTCAATGATGACGAGTCCAGCGCGCATATTGTCTTCGGCATTGCAAGGCGGGTTCCTCCTCCGAATACTTCATAGAAGGTTTTGAACACAAGGATAGTGTCCGGCTCTGCAAAACAAGTTCCACATACCACCGTAGAGAGAATAATTTTTGCACAGATCTGCTAACGTATTCCGCGGCGTGACATCACACCACGGCCAAGCTTTTATACGAATCATTTTTTTACTGTTCCACCTTAGCATGTTTAGCGAGGCGGTTTCCTTGGCACGTCTTATCAAAGTGGAGATCGTGCTCCCTTATTCCGGGATTCCCATCAATACGGGCGTGGGTAACCCATCCGCACCATTGATTACGGCGCTTGGGAGATAAGCGAGTTTTACCAGGCTGGCAGGGGACGCATAGCTTCGTCCGTCCATATAAGGGGATAAGGATCCATCTTTTCACCTACGCCTTCTTCCTCCTTTGCTCATCCATTTCCGCGCACTCGAGCTCCAGCGCCCAAGTCCGCACATCCCACCTCAACCTTCTCCAACTATGTCCGGAGCGGGAGGCAGGTGGATGGCCTCCTCCGTCACGGAGGGGCACATCGAAAAGCTGCGGGAGGCCGGATACTTGTCCAGCAACATCGCGCACCGGCTACCCGACGAGGGGCAGCTCATTCCAACCCCCAGGCCCCATGAGAGGGTGGTGTTTCTCACCCACTTCCTCCGCGGACTAGGTTTTCCACTTCACCCATTTTTCCGGGGGCTCATGTTCTACTACGGCCTGGACTTCCACGATCTGGCCCCGAATTTCATCCTCAACATCTCGGTGTTCATCATCGTGTGCGAGGCCTTCCTCTGCATCCAACCCCACTTCGGCTTATGGCTGAAGATCTTCAATGTCAAGCCGAAGGTAGTGGGCGGCCGCCAAGCGGAGTGCGGAGGTGCCATGGTTGGCAAGATGGCCAAATTCCTATGGCTCGAGGGCTCCTTTGTGGAGACCATAAAGGGGTGGCAATCGGGGTGGTTCTACATCACCGAGCCGCGCGACTCTCAATGGGCGGCGGCCCACGAATTCCGATCTGGCCTCCCCACGCGGCTCACATCATGAAAAGAGACGGGCCTGACGTGGGGGGATTCGGACGAGCTGTCCGGACTCCAAACCTGCGTCCAAAACCTGGTGGACAAGAATCTCAGGCTTGTCAACGTAATCCCAGTGATGCTCATCCGCCGGATTCTCCCATGCCAACAACGGGCCTTAAAATTGTGGGAGTTCGATCCGGCACAGCACCCAACTCTGAAAAGGCTCTTCGACACTATGTACGAAGATGCCTGGAAGGTGCTGTTCAAGGGCCCCGAGGCTCCCACATCCGCTACCGAAGATCGCGGATTCAGCTCGCAGCGTCAAGCCAGCGAGGTAAGTTATTTTACCCTTTATGGGACTCTTGTTTTTCATAGATTGACTCTATGTGAGATCTAAAACTCCCTAACCTTTGACAGGACTGGCTGAAGACGTCCGGACAGATTAACTGTCCGGCCCCTTTGCCAGAAGACCCAGCGGACGCCCGATTGACGGGGTTGCTGGCTCCGGCACCTCACGTGGTGCCGGAGTAGAAGGCCAAGAAGGAGGCCACGGGAACTCGAAGGAGCTCCCGGCGCCAGGTGCTGTCGGACTCATCGCCCGACAACCCTGAGGCGGAATCCTCCTTTGAGGAAGAGGAGGAGGAAAAAGAAGCCTCTCCCCCAGCGGGGGGAGAGAAGAAAAGGAAGGCCGCCCCAACTGGGGGGGCCGGAGGTTCCAAGAAGGGAAGGACCCTTCCTCCGGACTTCTCCACCAACGCCGACAACAACGAGGAGGAGTGGCCAACAAGGGCCAAGCCCCTGGCGAGATCGTAAGTGTCCGGATACCCATGGCTTTTTTTCATTGCATAGTGTTCTCTAATGCCGAACAATCATGCAACCCGCCCAAGGACGAGCTCGCCGCTTCGTCGAGCGGGTCTCTGAATTCATCGGAAGTGGAGAGTACTTCACTTCCGGCCGCCTCCTCACCTCACGCTGCGGATGATGCCGAGGTGGGGCCCCGAGGGTGGCCTGGTCAAGAGGAGGTGGCGCAGGAGGCGCCGCAAGGAAGCCTCCCGGACTCCAGGCGCGAGGGGAGCGAGACCCCCAGGGGCTCTAAACCCGACCCTTGTCTGGACTCCATACCGGAACCTTCAGCGGTTCCGAAGTCCGGCAAGCGGTCCCTTCGTAGGAAGGGTAAGACGCCGGTGTCCTCCGTCCAACCAGAGGCACCGGATAGCTTATTGGAGGCGCTTAACAGCGCCTCCATCGAGGAGGAGCACCGCACTGTTATGAGTGTGGTGATCCAAAAAGTTCAGTCCGCCAAGAGCGGGCTGACTGAAGCCTGTACCAGCCTTCTAACAGGCTTTGAGGTAAGTTTAGCATATGTAAAAATATTACCGCATAGACAGTAGCCCCTGATGCTTGGTTCGGTGTTCGGAAAGAAAAGCCGGACTAAGGATCTAAAAAGATATACGCAGGAGTCTAACATAAGTATGTCAATATGTGATTGCAGGCTGCGCTGCTGACCTCTGCCGCACTGACTGTGGAGGTCAAAGCATTGAAGAAGAGCCTCGAGCGGTCCGAGAACGAGCTCGGCCTTGCCAAGAAGCAGCTCGAGGACAGGGAAGGTAAGCAATACCTTATTAAAGAAATACCTTATAGAAAGGATTCGGTTGCAAAAAATGACAGGAATAACGTGGGTAATGTAGGGGCCACGAACGAGGTGGCGACCCTGAAGGAAGCGGTGTCCATGGCCGAAAGCAAAGCGGCCGCGGAGCGCACCGAGCGAGAGAAGCAGGAGGAGCGGGTGGCGGAGGTGCGGCAAGAGCTCCAGGCTCTCGTGGAAAAACACGAGAGTTTGGAGCGTGACTCAAAGACTCGAGAGTCCGAGCTCGCCTCGGCTCTTGAGAGTGCCAAAGCCGCTAAGGCCGAAGCCCAAAAATCCCTCCAAGAAATTGAATCATTAAATAAGATAGCGGCGGGTAAGGCATTCTTTCTGCAAAGCAAGCATGTGAAAGTGAATTACCTATTACTTACCCGGATTCGGAGCTCTCCAGGAGCATTCGCACATCTGCCCCGTAGTGTGTCTGATGCTGCCGCATTCTACCGCGCCAAGGAGGGGAGCTCGACGGAGAAGGTGTTCTGGTCTCAGTATGCTGAGGCCGAACGTCCGGTGCCCCTGAGCGACCAGCTGAAGCAGCTGGTCGAGCTCCACAAGGTCGCCGAACAGGCCATGAAGGGCCTCATAGTTCGGCTGTGGCCATTGGAAGCCATGCCTGGGAGCTACTTCGGGCTAGTGCAGCGGCTGGTGGATGCCTGTCCATGGATTGAAGTCATCAAGCGCTCCGTCTGCATTGAAGGTGCCCGTCGGGCCCTTGCCCGTGCTAATGTGCACTGGGGCAGGCTGGATGCGGAGAAGCTTGTGACGGACGGGCCACCGAAGGGCAAGGAGCATCACAAGCCCGAAATGTACTATGAGGGCGTCCTGAAGGGTGCCCGCCGTATAGCGGATGAGTGCTCCAAAGATGTAATTTTTTAATAGACTCGCATTTGTTATCCTGTACGCTGAAAACTTGTTCATATGCGCTATGAAATGCTTGTTAATTTAAAATATTACCTTCTGTGCGGCCGTTTATCAAATTTGAGAGATGGCAAGTCGTTGGCTTCAGCCCCCATGCCACGAGTGCTAGGGTGTTCGGGATAAACTTGAGCGCTCTTGTTCCCATTCTTGGGTCTGTCGAGGGAGGCGCTCAACGCAACGAACAAGGCAACCGCACTTATAGTGCTTGAACACTCTCACTTAGCCATAGAATTCTATAATTTTAAATTTCGGCGAAGCCCCTAGTATTAGGAAGACCGAGTTCGGGGTGCTATCCACGCCTTGGCCAGACAATGCCGACTCCTCGCTCTAAGCGGCATAAGTCTTTAGGGACCCGAAAAAACCTCTCGAACAGCGACCGGCTCTCGCCCTATCATGACGGTCAGTTTTAGCTTTCTCCACTGAGGTGCTCAACCCAGCTCAACCGGGGCACAATCGCAGTGGTTCTCCCAGCGCTACCTTAGCCGATATAACGGAACGTAAGGTACCAAAACATGGGAGCCGGGCAATCCCAACTATTGACCCAAGACATGATTCGGAGCCGATGCATATAATGCTATAAGTTCGGGGTGCCGCACTTGTGAAAGTGTTCGGACTTATCACACCATACTTTTGGGGTACTTAAGCCCCTGGTGTATTGGCCGTACCAAAGTGTATGGGTGCAACATGTCATGAAATGAACATATATATATAGATATGGAAAGGAGTGCAATAATAGGCAAAAGCTATGTATTGTTTATTCAAAAAGGTACTGCAATGGAAGCAGAACGATACAAATAGTGCGATAAGCAAGGGATGGGACTATTTAACATGTCCCCCTCCAGGGGTAAGCTGCGGGATGGTATGTAAAACAGGTATAATGATCGTAGTAGAGACCACCTGGACACTCGACGTAGCTTTCTGCTTCCCTGGCTGTTGCATCGTGAGTTCGGCAATTCTAGTGCCGGACAGGACTTCTGGAAAACGGAGTCCTGAAAGTAAGAAAAAAGTAGAAAAGAAAAAGAATGACACAATCGGGAGCCCCTGGTGCGGTTGAGCCGCATTCTGGGCACGCCGTGGTCGTTCCCCTCCCCTTATTCCCATGGTATCTCCAGAGCGTAGTTATGTACGCGTGGTACTGGCTTCGCAGTTTCCCGAGGGCTGGGGTTGGGGCCGGATTGCTACGCGTGCTCGGATCATGCCAGGCGGTCTTGTTGTAGGTTACTCCGGGCGCGCTTGACGGTGGCCGGACGTTTAATAGCCGGACTCGAGAATTGCTGTGAGAGGCTGCTTTGCACCTCCGCCACGAGGGCCGCCGTGTGCTCCTCCGTTTGGAGAGAGAGTTCGGTGTTTCCATTGACCGTGATTACTCCTCGAGGGCCTGGCATCTTGAGCTTGAGGTATGCGTAGTGCGGCACCGCATTGAACTTTGCAAATGCGGTTTGTCCAAGCAGCGCGTGATAGCCGCTGCGGAATGGGACTATGTCGAAGATTAACTCTTCGCTTCGGAAGTTATCCGGGGATCCGAAGACCACTTCGAGTGTAACTGAGCCTGTACAATTGGCCTCTACACCTGGTATGACGCCTTTAAAGGTCGTCTTTGTGGGTTTAATCCTTGAGGGGTCTATGCCCACTTTGCGCACTGTATCCTGATAAAGCAGGTTCAGGCTGCTACCGCCGTCCATCAGGACTCTAGTGAGGTGAAATCCGTCGATGATTGGGTCAAGAACCAATGCGGCAAATCCGCCGTGACGGATGCTAGTGGGGTGGTCCCTTCGATCAAAGGTGATCAGGCAGGAAGACCATGGGTTGAACTTCGGGGCGACTGGCTCCATCGCGTATACGTCCCTTAGTGCACGCTTCCGCTCCCTTTTGGGAATGTGGGTTGCGTATATCATGTTCACCGTCCGCACTTGTGGGGGAAAGCCCTTCTGTCCTCTATTGTTCGGCGGCCGGGGCTCTTCCTCGTCATCGCTATGCAGCCCCTTGTCATTGAGTTCGGCACTTAACTTGCCTGCTTGCTTGAACACCCAACAATCCCTGTTGGTGTGGTTGGCTGGTTTTTCGGGGGTGCCATGTATCTGGCACAGACGATCGAGTATTCGGTCCAGGTTGGACGGGCCCTGGGTATTTCTTTTGAATGGCTTCTTCCGCTGACCGGGTTTAGAGCCTCTGAATCCGGCATTTACTGTCATATCTTCAGCATTATCACCGTTAATGCGGCGTTTATGCTTGTTGCGACGCGAGCTGCCATTGCTGTCCTTGGTGTCCGAACTATCAGGGTGTTTGGCCAAGTTGTTGCTTTGAGCTAGCCAGCTGTCCTCTCCCGCGCAAAAGCGGGTCATGAGTATGGTGAGGGCTGCCATGGATTTCGGCTTTTCCTGTCCTAGGTGCCGGGCAAGCCACTTGTCGCGGATGTTATGTTTAAAGGCTGCAAGGGCCTCTGCATCCGGACAGTCAACGATTTGATTTTTCTTGGTTAGGAACAGTGTCCAGAATTGTCTGGCCGATTCTTCTAGCTGCTGAATTATGTGGCTGAGGTCATCGGCGTTTGGTGGTCGCACGTATGTGCCCTGGAAGTTATCAAGGAATGCGGCTTCCAGGTCCTCCCAACAACCAATTGATTCTGCTGGCGAGCTGTTGAGCCAATGCCGAGCTGGTCCTTTAAGCTTGAGTGGGAGGTATTTGATGGCGTGTAGATCATCGCCGCGGGCCATGTGGATATGGAGGAGGTAGTCCTCGATCCAAACCGCGGGATCTGTTGTGCCATCGTATGATTCGATGTTTACGGGTTTGAAACCCTCGGGGATTTGATGATCCATTACTTCATCTGTGAAGCATAGTGGGTGTGCGGCGCCTCTGTATTGAGCTATATCACGACGCAGCTCAAATGAGCTTTGTCTACTGTGTTCGGCCCGGCCGGAATTGCTGTATCCGGCGTGACGGTTATCGTCACGTGTCGTGGGGCGCCCACGTGATCCGTAGATCGATCTTGTTTGCCTTGCCTTGTCCTCCAATATGTCTCGCAGGTCTGGCGCGTTTCCCCATGCCTTGGTACTTTTCGAGCGACGCCGGAGTGCGGCTTGAATGGAGGCTCGAGAGGCCTCTCTGTCGCGACCACGGGGTGGCCGGTCGGCCGCATCATGCGCTGGTGATGTAGGTTTGGGTGCTGCTTCCTCTAATTGGGGTAGCAGCCTGCGTTTGGGGTATCTCTTGGAGGGGCGTTCGAGTTCATACTCTTCGGCTGCAAGGACTTCAGTCCATCTGTCAGCTAGCAGGTCTTGGTCAGCTCTAAGCTGCTGCTGCTTTTTCTTGAGGCTGCTTGCCGTGGCCATAAGCCTGCGTTTGAAACGCTCCTGTTCGGCAGGATCCTCAGGCACGACAGATTCGTCGTCGTCGAGGCTTGCCTCATCTTCGGAGGGGGGCGCATAATTATCGTCCTCTACCTCTCTTTCTGCTACACTGTCGTGCGGTCTTGCTTCTCCCTCCTCCTGCGCTGAGTCCTGCTGGAGGGGGGTCATCTTCGGCACTGTCCGGGGTATTATTGTCGCCCGTGCCGGAATCACCGTTTTTACTGTGGCGTGATTTAGAACGGCGCCGCTGACGTCAGCGCTTGGGTTGTTTCTTGGAGGGGTCATCCTTCGCCGTTCCATCGCCATTCCCATCTTTTGGGATGTCCACCATGTATATGACATATGACGAGGTGGTCTTCCAGTGCCCTGTAGGCGCCGGGACTTGGTCGTCTCCGGCATCGTCGTCCATACCGTCGATGTCTTCGGAGTCGAAGTCGAGCATGTCGGTTAAATCATCAACAGTGGCTACAAAGTAGGTGGTGGGTGGGCGTTGAATTTCTTCGTCGTCCGCATCCCAACCTTCCTGACCGTAGTCCGACCAGGGCTCTCCTGATAAAGAGAGAGACTTTAGTGAATTCAAGATGTCGCCAAAGGGCGAGTGCTGAAAGATGTCCGCGTCAGTGAACTCCATGACCGGCGCCCAATCGGATTCGATTGGCAGGGGCGCGGAGGGTTCGGAGTTCGGAGAGGAGTCCGCCACCTTGGAGTCATGGTCTTCGCAAAGGACAGGGATGGAGTTCGGCTCAATCGCCGTTGAGATTGTAGCCCTCGAGGCGGTGTCCAACCACTCGTCCTCGATCGAGGGAGTCGGCTCCGAGCTAAGGGTCGGAGCGGACTCTGGTGCGGCTTCCAAGGCACTGTTCGGCGGCAGAGCTAGATCGTGCCCATCGAGACAGTGCGGCGCACTTGGCTGTGGCTCGAATCCATCGAAGATCAAGTCTCCGCGGATGTCGGCCGTGTAGTTCAAACTCCCAAATCTGACCTGATGTCCAGGGGCGTAGCTTTCGATCTGCTCCAGATGGCCAAGTGAATTGGCCCGCAGTGCAAAGCCGCCGAATACAAAGATCTGTCCGGGGAGAAAAGTCTCACCCTGGACCGCGTCGTTGTTGATGATCGAAGGAGCCATCGGGCCTATAGGTGACGACACAGAGGAACTCTCAATGAAAGCACCAATGTCGGTGTCAAAACCGGCGGATCTCGGGTAGGGGGTCCCGAACTGTGCGTCTAGGCGGATGGTAACAGGAGACAAGGGACACGATGTTTTTACCCAGGTTCGGGCCCTCTCGATGGAGGTAATACCCTACTCCTGCTTGATTAATATTGATGATATGGGTAGTACAAGAGTAGATCTACCACGAGATCAGAGAGGCTAAACCCTAGAAGCTAGCCTATGGTATGGTTGTTGTTCGTCCTACGGACTAAAACCCTTCGGTTTATATAGACACCGAATAGGGTTAGGGTTACACAGAGTCGATTACAATGGTAGGAAATCTACATATCTGTATCGCCAAGCTTGCCTTCCACGCCAAGGAAAGTCCTATCCGGACAAGGGACTAAGTCTTCAATCTTGTATCTTCATAGTCCAGGAGTCCGGCCAACGGTGATAGTTCGGCTATCCGGACACCCCCTAATCCAGGACTCCCTCAGCTGGCCTGGTTCCTCCTTTCTCCGCCTTCTTCAATGCAGTGCTTGCCCATTATCAGATCCACATGCTGCACCTTGATCCCCAATCCATGACCCTTCTTGCCGTCTTCGCCTTTGTTTGCGAGGCCATGGTGGGCATTGCCCCTTTCGTGGCCCTTCTTCGCCACTTCTTCTTGTTGCACATGACTGATCCCCAGCAGAGCTTGGGGTACCTGAGCTTCCAGGTTGTGGCGGCGACGGTAGGCGCAGGGATTGACTTCGAGCTTCCACCTTCCACGAGCAAGGTTCGGACACGGTGGTTGTTTGTTGATGTCGGGGTGCTCAGCCCTCTGCTCCATTCTCCGTTGGCGCCTGCCATTCCCAACTCTGGTTGGTGCCATCAAAGGCTCGCCGATCCGTGCCTTGTCCCCGTCTGGCTTAGGTTGAAGGGGTTGAAAGAACTTGGTGTGACTGCACCTATGGTGGTGAAGGAGTTCGTACGGCACCGGGTTGCTCCGCTTCAGTGCCATTCCCGGCCAATGTGGGCCTTGCTCAGTAGCAAGGACCACATGAGACTTCAGGAGTCTAGACTCCCCCTTGAGGCGCGGCGAACGGTGCTCGGGGTCCTGACGGGTGTCCCGTTGCCAGATGACATGCCGGGGAAGAGTTGCCTGCTATACCGCTGCTCGAACAAGGTGGAATTTGTGGAGCGTATGCCCTCCTTCGATGAGTGGGGGCTGCGTCCAGTTGGTCTGGTGGGGCCCCGTGAGAACCCCGTCGACGTGGTTCCCCTCCCTTCAGTTGGCGTCGAGCTTGCCCCAGGTGTGGATGCAGGGGGGCGAGCACCACTGGAGGCTGATGACGCGGGCGTCGAGGTGCTGATGTCGCCTAGGGCTCCCGAGGCGTCGTCTTTGGGAACTCGTGATTCCTACCGTGGGGCGGCAGTTGAGGGGGCGATGCAGCCCGCGACTCCCGAGGCTGAGGGTCCTGAGGCCTCGGCAGGTCGCTGCGAGGCAGAGCCCGATAGCCCCCCTCAGCTTGGCGCTCCTGAGGTTGTCCCTTCGAGCGCTTCTCCAGCTGCGACTCGTGTTGGCTGCCATGTCCAACGCTTCGGTCGGCTTTGTGTGGACTTCGAGGAGCTCCGCAAGAGGAAGGGGTCCCCAAGCCACGGCAGCGGCACCTTCGGGCCGTTAAAACGGAGAAAGTACATCGCCGTTGACGAGTAAGTACCTTATCTTAGTGATTCTTCGAGTGCTGCTTCCCTTCCTGACGATGGCTCTTCAGGATCCCTTCCGCCGAGGCCGCGGAATCTCTTGAGAAGCAACCTCCTCTCGCCTCGTTTCTCCCGCTAGACTTGAGCGCTGCAAGCCCGCGCGCTGCTCACGGCGCAGAGTCAACCGGGGAAGCCAGCCCGTTAACAAGGCGTCTTGAGCTCGCGCCCTCGCCATCTCCCCTTCGCGGCCTTGCTTGGAATACAGCAAGCATGCCAAGGGTTCCTCCCCTGGTCGTGGACGGCGGCTGGGTGACTTCGGTCTTGGGCTCCTCTTCAAGCAGCGGGCCTCCACTTGCTCGGGCCCCTCGTGAGGCCTGGCCAGCAACCGGGTGGGTGCCAGGCCCCAGCCCCCTGCTGAAAGGGGGCGAGCCGCTTCGGGCCCCCTCTGCAGCCCCAGCGGCGGAGGATGGAGTCAGCAGCATGCTCAAGTCGGCGCAAGAAAGGAGCGTCGTCCGCCACGAGCTCTTTCAGGAGGCGATGTCAGGGCCGGATTTTTGGGATATCAATTTCCCAGAAAATGGTCCTTGTGCTCACCAGCCCCAGGATTACTGTTAGCTGATGAGGCACCAACTTGATACCGAAATTCCAAGCAAAATAAAAAATATGTAGCACAAGACCATTCTGGCCTATGAGTACAACAAATGGTTTCTAGTGGCTGATGGCGGAAGCGGTTTGTGGTCCTTCGGCGTCTATGGGACTCCATTTCCCACAGGAACAGCTGACCTGGATAACTCCTATCTTTGCGAGGCTGCTATCACCGTTGCTTAGGTTCCGGGGCTGTCATCGCAACACTCCTCTCCAAGCAAGAAATCTGGCCAAGACAATAGCCAGGAAAAATCCAGTGAGTACTTTGAATGTACTCGCAAACATTATGAACACGGGTATAATATAAAAAATAATAATCATGCTCCTAATTATTCTATGATCACAACGTCAGTCACGAAATAAAAATCCATGATGCACGCAAGCAGGTTGTTCATATAAAACATGAATATGCGATCAGAGAGTAGAAATGGAATGTACCGATCGGGTGTCTGAAGCGACGCCTCGAAAGTACAATAACATAAAGCATGCCTCAGTCGGGCGTCTCAGCGACACCACATAAAGGGCTTATAAGTGAAATAAGTAACAAACATGCCACAGTCAGGCGTCTGTGCGACACCACATAAAGGGCTTATAAAGTAAATAAATAACAAGCATGCCACAG
>LR880972.1:766188037-766206957 GCA_904067115.1 Aegilops sharonensis | reverse complement strand
TCTCAGCGACACCGCATAAAGGGCTTATAGGAGAAATAAGTAACAAACATGCCACAGTCAGGCGTCTGTGCGACACCACATAAAGGGCTTATAAAGTAAATAAATAACAAGCATGCCACAGTCGGGCGTCTCAGCGACACCACATAAAGGACTTATAAGTGAAATAAGTAACAAGTATGCCATAGTCGGGCGTCTCAGCGACACCACATAAAGGGCTTATAAAGTAAATAAATAACAAGCATGCCACAGTCGGGCGTCTCAGCGACACCACATAAAGGGCTTATAAGAGGATAATCACAATGAATATCCAGGAGGCATAACCGTCCCAGGGATACTCAATAATTCAAATAATTTAAAGGGTTAGTCCGTAATAATAATAATCATAATCATCATAAGTCACAAGTCATGATCCATGTTCTGGTTTAGCAGTTTCTCCTTCGAAGACCGACACTAAGACCGACACTTGACCTATCCCAGACTGTAGTCCTTAACCATGGACACGGCTATTCGAATAGATATAACCTATGCAGAGGGTGTACTCTTTACCCACGAGTAACGGATTCCTTTAGTCCATCGGGACTAATTCCATTTACGGTTTTTAATTAAAAACACACCTGACCTGCACATACCAGCTTAACTTACCGGTGTCTGGAATCACCCACGACACATGTTAAGCAAAACTCTAAGTGGGGAGGCTACAACCTCGATTAGCATGGGATCAAATTTATACCGCGCGCTACTAAGGGGTGCCCCCTCTCGGTCCCAACCGGAAACACCCATGCCCCCGGACCAAGTGGCATGCCTACCGGATGCAGCCGGTATCTTCCACCATGGCCTCTCTGTACGGTGTGTGCCAAGAAAGGGGTTGACAACTTACTGAACTGTACCCTACCTGCAGCAAGGACAAGTGGTAGTACGAAACAAGTATGGGGGTTACTGGAACAAGACTCGATCTATGGTCGACTCAGGAGGTTTAAGTATTCCCTGCATGATTAGCATAACAAGTATATTTCAACCAACAGACAAAATCACCACTCATCATACCTCATCATGCCGTACAGGACACAACCGTCTCGACGAGGAACTAGAGACAAGCTCGTGTCTACCCAAGACAGAGACTTTCCCGGCTTGCTTCCGGTAGGCATGGAAGGCATACGAGGGTGATTACTATCACAAGCATATCCATTTCCAACAGCAAAGAATCTTCATTATGCACTCATGCGTATGATCATATCATCACATAAAATAACAAATGCTCCATGTCCAGGTGGTGTTGTAACCGTATCAAACAACACACAAAAATATTATGCCAGGGTTCAGAATGCTTGCCTTCAAGAGTATGCAAGTGGGGTGCACTTTTTGAAAGTTGCCTTCTTCTTCAAAATCCTATTTTATGAAAATTTGAATTACCCCATAGTTTCAAAACAGTACAAAAAGTTGTTTTGGAAAATTTTCAAAGAAAAATGAAAATAAACTAGACAAAATTTGAGAAACAACAGAAAAAGAATTAAATCATTTGGACTTATATTTAAAAAGTTATAGCCAGTCAAAATTCTGTTTTTAAATAAAACAGAAAAAGAAAAAAAATTGAATAAGAATACGGAGGAGACGTACTCCTGGGTTTACGCTTTCACTTATGCCGGCGTGGATCGGTTTGTGGGTCACTAACAGTGGGTCCCTTGGGCCCATTGGTCAGGTTTGACCAGTCACCGCGCCTCCCTCCTCCTCTGTCCGAGCGGTGGCGTGGTCCCGGCGAT
This sequence comes from Aegilops sharonensis, assembly GCA_904067115.1. Lineage (NCBI taxonomy): Eukaryota > Viridiplantae > Streptophyta > Magnoliopsida > Poales > Poaceae > Aegilops > Aegilops sharonensis. The sequence goes on along the minus strand of LR880972.1, from coordinate 766,205,200 downwards.
CATCGTCGATGAACCGTGACTCCCCACGGGGTTCCGAGGGCAGGGATGGATCCGCCAGTCCCGGGGGGTCCTTCCAGTGGTCGAACGGCTGGCGGGGACGAAGAGAGTCGCCGACAGTGAGCTTCACCGCGGACGGCGTTTCCGAAACAATTGGGGGTTTGGGCTACGGTGGCTTCCGGTCGAGGCTGAGGTGCTGGGTGGCTCCACAAGATCGAGGGGAGGAGGATGGAAGCACGGGAGAGGTTAGGGGGCCCCGATCCTGGCCGGATTTTACCGGAGCGTGGCGGCGGCCGAACCTACCGGAGATGGGGGAGATGATGGCCTCCGGCCAAGTTGGACAAGAAGGGGGCTTCCTACCACTTGCACAAGGCTGCTGACGAGCTTAGGCGTGATCGGGGGGGGGCTATATATAGCCCGGAGAGGTCGGTTCCCATGGTCGTGGATAAGAACGCCGGCGAACCGCTGTTCTGTAGCCAGGGGGTGCGTGGCGTTGGTTGGCGGGGTCTTGCAGGGTGAGGGGATAAGCTTGAGCTGTTCCAGGGGCAGCTGGCGCGCCGTAGTGGCTCGGGCGGCGCCATCCAGGGCAGGAGCCTGCTGCGGCCGTCCTCTAGCCGCCATGGCCGACCTGACGGCAGCGCTGCGGGGCTCCAGGGGCGGCCTAGAGGGTTCTGGTGAGCGGGCGAGAACGGGGCGCGGCCCTGCGGGCGAGCAAATGCCAGGGGAACGACGCGGCGGCTCGGTGAGCGCGCGTGCAAAATGTGCGCTCTGGGCGTGCTCAGAGCACGCACGCCAAGCGTTCGGCAAAATGCCAGGGCATGCCAGGAGGCTTGGGTGGGGCTGGGGATTAACAGGTCTAGGTTAGAGTTATCTAGGAGCTTAGTGGACATGCTCGTTTGGCAAAGCAAGCGGGTTCAAAATGCAAACTAGAGTTCATGTCAATCTGTTCATGTACTCAAGGTGTTTGACAGAATGCCATAGGCATCTAGGAATCTCTTGGGGGTTCCAAAAACTCTAGATCATAGTCTCTTTATATACAAGTGATGATGGCAAGGTTATAAGGGCAAAACCAGAAACTTGTTAGTGCAAGTTTTTGAGAAAACCAATTCTGGACAGAAAGTAAAGGGCATCATTGCATGGACCAAAAATGCTCCAATGGGTCCAATCTCCTAGACTTAAGGGTTTGGTAGGGTGGTTTAAAAGCAGGAGAAAGATCATGGGCACTAGAGCAAAACAAAATAGGGTTGCAGTAGAAAACATCCAACTGGACCAGAGAGCAAAAGAGGATGATTTGCTCAAATTTTTCAAAGAACACCAGTGGGTTTTTGCACAAGGTTGAATTATATACTCCTACTGACATCCCCTATTTTTGGTGGAAGTTTTAAAGGAATATTTAAATAGGTTGTAGTGCAAAAGTGCAAACTGGACCAGATTTGAAAACTTGTCGTAGAGCTCAAAATCTCCAAATGACTAAAAGATATGTTTGCATAAAAGTGATTTAGGAACATCACATGTCATCCCCAAATTTTGGTGGGATTTTTAGATAAATGTATCAAAGGGTTGTAGTGCAAAAGAGGCTCCAAGGCTTATGAGAAACCATTTTAAAAGAATTAAAGCTCAGGAAAATTAATTATAGAAATAATTCCACTGATAAAAGAAATGTTTCATGAGAGGGTATACAAATCCAACAACATTTGAAAAGTTTTTACTTGGGGTGGAAACTCCACAACTCAGAAGAAAAGAGTGGTTCTGAATCAAAGAAAAAAATACAGAAAATAAAATTTTAATTTACCAAGGAAAATTTTTAATCAATAAATCATGGTTAAATTTTTGGGGTGTTACAGGCAATGGGCGCGATGAACCGGCTTGGTGAAGAGCTCGCAGATGTGGACGCGTGCCTTGTGGCCGAGGGTCTTCGGCTGGTGGAGGAGCGGCATAAGCTGAAGGTGGCTATCAACCTCGGGCGCCACCAGCGCGAGCTTGATAATGCGAAGGCCGAGGTTTCTCTCGCAGCCTCGCGTGAGGCCTGCTCCCGAGCTCAGGAAGAGGCCCGGGAAGCTAACCGCCGTCGCGAGGCCGCGGAGAAACGCGCGTGGGAGATCCAAGCCTGGAGTGCCTCCTTGGAGCAGCAAGTGGAGGCGCAGAGCCGCCCTGGCGTCGATGAGGGGGACACCCGTCGAAGAGGAGGAGATCCAGAAACGCGAGGAAGTGTTGGCGCTGGAAGCCGTGGAGCGTAGCCTTGAGCTTGAGCGGCTGGAGACGAGGGAGCGTCAAGTTTGCCAAGCGGAAGATGCTATTGGTGTGCGCGAGGCCAAAGCCCAGGAGGAGGTCGATCGCCGAGTGGCCGAGGCTCGTGCGGATCTTGAGGGTGGGCACGACCTGAAGTGAAAGTTCGTGGAAGCTGAGGCTGCAGGTAGGACTGCTGCCCTTAAGTCCAGGTTAGCTTAGGTGGAGCGGCGCGAGGAGGCCACTGCAGCCGCTCTGGTCTCAGCGTAGGCAGAGCGGGCCTTCGCCCGCGCCGAGCTGCTTCTTCTTCAGCGGTAGGTTGCTGACACTGAGTCAGTCGCGCGGCAGAACATGGTGGAAATGCTTCAGCGGCGGATGCTGGAGCGCGTGCACGCCCCCATGCTCCAGGGCCTCAGGAACAGGGCGAATGTTGCCCTCGGCCATGTCTATGATGAAAATGCCCCTCATCCCCGCGTGGACGACTACGCCAGTCACCTCCGCTTCTTCACCGACATGGTGACGCGCCTTGAGAATCATTCCGAGAGAGCTCGCTAGCTTGTCGAAGAGAGGAGCCGCGGCCTTCTGGGGAGCGCATTCTCCCGTGTCTTCAGTCATCTCCAGAACACCTACCAGGACTTTGACTTTGACGCCACCATTGCTCCAGTTCCAGAGGCCATGTGGGCAACCTGGCATGGTGGGTGGAGGAAAATGTGGACGCGCTGGTCAGAGCCTCCACTTCCGAGGATGACGCGGTGGTGGTCGCGGCGGATGAAGGCGACGTAGTCGATGAGAGTGATGACGGTGCCGGTGAAGGTGATGGTGATGCTAGCGATGGTGACAGCGAGGCCAGCGACGGACCTGAGGACGACCTGGGGGACGCGGCGAGCGACATGTCCGACTGATCCCGTGTTTCTCTGTTGTTCGTCCTGCACGCAGAAGCTCGGGCGCGGGCCCTGAGATTGTAAGAACATTTTTGGAGGGGAAGCCCCTCATGTAAACACACTACTGCCTCTATCCTTTTAGGCCAAGTTGAATATGTGTCTTTATTATCCCACGAACCCTGGGGCGAGTTTGCTGTCGCGGTTTACCTTAGCCTGGAGGAGTCCCGAACTAACTCATGTGGTCGCGAGTTTCTGAGAGGCTCCTGAGGAGCTTGCCGATCCGCCCGAGAGGGCTTTGCGAGAAGCGGGCACCCGTCGTGGCGCGACGTATGCGTGGCGCACGTGTGCCATGACCAGCCCCGCTCGCGAGGGGGAAGCAATTGGCGTGAACTCCGAATTAAGGCAAGAACCAGATAGCAAGAAATCGCTCAAACGAGAAAAGACACCCCCGCGCACATCAACAAAAATTCAACCTCAACTTCCAAATCTAGAAGGCAGGGCTACAGAAAAGAGATCCAAAGCAAATGGCCGCATCCGGACCCTAGTCTAGTCTTCTTGTCTTCGAGTCTTCTCACCAGTGCGGAGCTAAGTGCTGCCACTAGGACGTGGGTGGGAGCCCCTGAGGCCCGAGGGCGGCACTCCTGAGACTCCGGGGCGTGTATAGCCCCACTCATTATTATGTGAGATGTCACGAGCAGAGACCTTCACGGGCGTGAGTTTTACTTCATATCGCCAGACGAGGGCCCCACCTTGTGCCTCCCTCGACCACCGTTGGGGGTGACCGGAAACCAGGACGACACCAAGGGGTAAAGGGGACGCCAGCAGCACCCTCGGCGACCACGGGTCCTCTGCCGGGGGAAGGCTCTGGAGCACCTTCCCGGCAGAGGGCCTACCTCCGGGGGACGCCTTGCTCCGTGCAGCGCGGGGAGGGGCCTTCCTCCTGGCCCCTCTCCTAGAGCCCCCAGCATGCCCCTGGCGGCAGGGAGGCCGACGAGCTGGGGCCACCATCCACTGCTGCGACCTGATCCTCCTGCGTCCCATGGTTAGCGTAAGCCTGCTCCTGAGGAATTAGTGGTACCCTGTAGCTGTCGTCGCCGGCGCGGTTGGTGAGGCTTCCGGAGGGCTCCTGAAAGGTGCCGACTTCTAGTGCTTCCTCCTCCCAGACCGGCTCGAGGAATGAGCCAGGGTCGTCTTCCAACATGTACTCCTGGTCCACCATGCGGGGCACGTAGGCCTCCGAGGCCGCCGCCTCGAAGACCTCCCCATAGTGCCCCGTGCTCCATGTTGCCCGGCCTAGCGTGCCGCCTTCAGGATGGTAGGGTTGCATCCCGCCAGGGCCGTAGGTGGCAGCGCTCATGCCCGCGCCCAACGAAGGTGGAACGGGTGCTAGCGGGCGTCCGGCTCCGTTGGTTGCGCTGGTGTCAATGAAGCCTGGTGGCGCGCCCGTGGGCACGTGGGCGCGGCGGGTCCCGCCATGCGACCCAGCCGCAGCTTGAGGTGTGAGCAGAGAGCAGAAGGGCGGTGCTCCCGAGGCTGCGGCGTCCAAGAGCTCGGCGACGTGCTCTAGCAATGTATCCTGGCCGCTCTCCATTAACCGGCATCGCAGCAGCACCCGAGCCACTGTAAGCGCGGCCCTCATGTTTGCTTGCTCTCGTCGGGTGTGCGGCACCATGGCCGCGGCGTGGCTTGAGGCCCTTGCGGTTGCCCGCACTTGTTGTGGGGTGAGGGCGGGTGACCGCGCCGCCCACGCCCCGCAGTGTTTGGTGGTGCGCGTGTTGCCTGGGGTGCGGGGTTGAGGTCTTCTTGGGCGGGCGGCGCCGCACGGGCTGGCCAGGCTGCCCAGCGATCGGTGTTGGTCCTTGAGTCGCCGGACATCAGAGCCGTGGAGTGTCGGGAGATCAGCAAGCAGATCGACTGGCGGAAGAAGAGCTTCGGCGCACCCCTACCTGGCGCGCCAAATGTCGGATCTCGGGTTTCGGCAAAACCCTCAAGGTTCGAACACTGGGGGCGCACGAAGATCCCCCCTACTGAATCACGCCCTCAGCCTCGTCGGGATCTCTAAGCTTAGGTCGACGAACTCGCAACACAAGACACAAGATTTATACTGGTTCGGGCCACCGTTGTGGTGTAATACCCTAGTCCAATGTGGTGTGGTGGATTGCCTCTTAGGCTGCGGATGAACAGTACAAGGGGAAGAACAGCCTCGTGAGGGGATGTGTTCTTGTGCTTGGTGGGTGTGAGGATGGGTTGGATCTAGTCCAAGATGAGATGGCTGAGGCTCTGTTGAGATCAGTTGCCTCCTACTGTGGTGGCTAATCCTATTTATAGAGGCTCTGGTCCTCTCCCCAAATATTGAGCGGGAAGGGATGCCACAACGGCCAATTCGAAAGGGGACAGCTAGTACAAGCTATCCTGACTAAAGGTGGTCTTCGCCTGCAAAAGGCTCTGGTGGTGATGCCGCCTTGGGCTCCATGGTGACCTCCGTCTTGCCGTCCTGCTGGTCTTGGTCTCGTTGCACCGATATGGAAACATTTGCTTGATGTCTCGGTACTCCTCGCCTGTGCTTGCCTCCTTAGCACCAAAGAGGAAACAAGGACACTGTGCGCGCTGGCGCCCGCCTGGTATCGATCGTCATGGCTCACATCATAAGAACCTCGCGAGGTTTGCCTTGCCTTGATCTCTTCGCCCCTTGGGAGCCAGCCTGGTGAAGGCGCTCCCAAGGAGGTCTTGTGTCATCCGCCTCACGAGGTTTGGCTCCTCGTGAGGGTCTTGAAAGCTTGTTGGTGAAGATGGGCCATACGGGCCCACTCGCAGAGCCATGCCGTGGGCCGCAGGTAGGCAAGTCTGGGGACCCTCGTTCCCAGAACGCCGACAAGTGCAGCCGAAGATAATGTCATCCACATAGATCCGGCACACAAACAGGTCTCCATCATATGTCTTCGTGAAGAGAGTGGGATCCAGGGAACCAGGTTTGAAGCCTTTCCTCTTCAGGAAGTCTTTCAATGTGTCATACCAAGCACGAGGGGCTTGTTTGAGGCCATACAGTGCCTTTTTGAGCTTGTATACCATGTCAGGATGTTTTGGATCTTCAAAGCCAGGTGGTTGTGCAACATACACTTCTTCTTCAATCTTGCCATTGAGAAAAGCACTCTTCACATCCATTTGGTACAGGAGGATGTTGTGATGGTTGGCATAGGCTAGCAGTATGCGAATGGCTTCAAGCCTAGCCACGGGAGCAAACGTTTCATCGAAGTTAATCCCTTCAACTTGAGTGTATCCTTGAGCAACGAGACGAGCCTTGTTTCTGACCACTTGACCATGCTCATCTTATTTGTTGCGGTAGATCCATTTGGTGCCAATGATATGATATTGTGCTTGCGAGGGTCAGGACGCTTTACTAATTCCCACACATTGTTTAGCTCAAACTGTTGAAGCTCTTCTTGCATAGCTTGAATCCATTCAGGTTCCATGAAGGCTTCAGCAACTTTCTTGGGTTCAGATACTGTGACAAATGCAAAGTGCCCATAGAAATTTGCTAGTTGCGTTGCTCTTGAACGAGTGAGTGGACCAGGTGCATTAATGCTATCGATTATCTTCTCAATCTGTACTTCATTTGCAACACGAGGATGAGTTGGACGAAGATTTTGCTCTTGCTGACCGTTGTCTTCATTTTTGGCATTGGCTTCATGCTGAGCATTGTCTTTAGGTTGATTAGGCGCAGAAATGATAAGTTCCGCTTCAGCCCGTGCCTCAGAAGGTATGATCTCTCCAGTACCCATAAGCTTGACTGATTCACTAGGAGGGACTTCATCTAGCACATTTGGCAGGTGCTCTCTTTGCAAGCCGTTAGTCTCATCGAACCGCACATCCACAGTTTCAACCACTTTATAGTGAAAGAGGTTGAAGACTCTGAAGGAGTGCGAATCCTTTCCATAACCAAGCATAAAACCTTCATGTGCTTTCGGTGCAAATTTTGAAGTGTGGTGTGGATCCTTGATCCAACACCTAGCACCAAATACTCTGAAGTAGCTTACATTTGGCTTCTTACTAGTCAGGAGCTCATAGGATGTCTTCTTCAGAAGCTTGTGAAGATAAACATGGTTGATGACATGGCATGCAGTATCAATGGCTTCGGGCCAGAACTTTCTTGGAGTCTTGTATTCATCAAGCATCGTCCGAGCCATCTATATGAGTGTCCTGTTCTTGCGCTCCATGATGCCATTCTACTGAGGTGTATATGGAGCAGAGAACTCATGAGTGATACCCAATGTATCAAGATAAGTTTCGAGGCCTGTGTTCTTGAACTCTGTGCCATTATCACTTCTGATGTGCTTAATCTTGATGCCATAGTTCGTCATGGCACGATTGGCGAAGCGTCTGAAGACATCCTGCATTTCGTTCTTGTAGAGGATTATATGCACCCATGTATATGTTGAATAATCATCAACAATAACGAAGCCATAGAGGCAAGCAGTGGTAGTAAGAGTAGAGTAGTGAGTAGGGCAAAATAAGTCCATGTGTAGCAGCTCGAAGGGTTGAGATGTCGTCATGATTGTCTTCGAGGGATGCTTGGCCCTCGTCATCTTTCCAGCTTCGCACGCAGCACATAGATGATCCTTCTTGAACTTGACGCCCTCGATGCCTACGACGTGTTTCTTCTTCGCGAGAGTGTACAAGTTCCTCATGCCAGCATGCCCTAGCCTCCGATGCCAGAGCCAGCACTCTGAAGCTTTTGCTTGAAGACATACGGCCAACTGTGGTCCTGTTGAGAAATCTACCATATACAGATCATCTTTCTGATACCCTTCAAAGACTAGAGACTTGTCAGATTCCATTAGAACAAGGCAACGATATTTTCCAAATATCACAATCATGTTCAATTCACAAAGCATCAAAACAGACATTACGTTGAAACCAAGGGATTCAACAAGCATCACTTTATCCATGTGCTGATCCTTTGAGATTGCAACTCTACCTAGACCCAATACCTTGCTTTTACTAGTGTCAACAAATGTGATGTGACTCTTGTCAGATGAACATAAGGTTGAGTCCATGAGAAGACTTCGATCACCAGTCATATGATTAGTGCATCCACTGTCCATAATCCATTCTGAAGCATGTGGTGTCATACCCTACAGTATAGTTAGGGGGCTAGGCTTCACCAAGGGTATTGTGAAGCATAAAAATTTGACGAACAAGCGGATTATCAAAGCTCAGATCCAGGTTAGGGCTGATAGGATGATTGGCAAGTGATTCAGGAACAAAATACATAGTAAGACCATTTGGGCATTTTATCTTGCGCCCCACAAGATGTTTTAGGTCCCAAGCATAAGCATCAGACGCCTTTGATTTCCGGCTGGAGACCTTTCCCTGCAAAAGAAAGTTAATTTTTCTTAACCACCCACATCTTCAGGGGTGGCTTAGAAGCGATGAGTCTAAGTGCAGCATCTGAGAACTTCGGCTTTGGAGCCCTAGCAAATAGCCTTGCAGGAGGTGAATAATACTCATATGAATAAGCAGAAAAGTTTTTGGTTTTATGAACATAGAGGTTTGAAGAAACACGCTCATATTCATAAGTCTGAGTATGATTTCCCTGCAAAACATTGGCGTTAGAGTGACTTTGGTGAGACCTCTGTCTGTATGAAGCTTTTGGATCATATGAAGCCTTTGGTCTGGGGTTTGTCTTCTTCCCTGGTGGTGTCATGATGACATTCACAGGAAGATTCTCAAGACACCTTTTGGGCACCCAGATCTTCTTCATGGGTGGTCTATTCCTGCAGTTAGTACCAATATACCTGGCAAACACTTCACCATTCTGATTCTTAAACAGTTTATAGTTTGCATCAAAGGATTCATCAATGATAATCGGGTTAGCACAAGTGAAGCCAGATAAGGTGGATGGGTCCACTGAAGGTCCCTTTGCAGCAACCCATGTGGTTTTGGGGTACTGCTCACGCTTCCAGTAAGAACCATCAACATTCATTTTCCTCTCGAACCCAACACCCTCTTTCCTAGGGTTTTGGTTCAGAATCTTCTTTCTGAGGACATCACATAGTGCCTGATGCCCTTTGAGACTTTTGTACATCCCAGTCTCAAGCAATGTCTTCATCCTGGCATTTTCATCAGCAATAGTAGTGGTATCCTCAGCATAGGGGTTAGTTACCACATTAGCAGTTGAAGATATTGCAACAGTAGCAGTAGTGGAACATTCAGCAACAGAAGTAGCATTATCACGCTCAAGGCATTTTAGACATGGTGGTTCAAATCCTTCCTGAGCGGGATTGATCTGTTGAGCGCGAAGTGACTCGTTCTCTTTTTGAAGATCTTCATGAGCCGCTCTCAATTTCTCAAGTTCTAGCTTCCTTTGAAGATAATCGTAGGAAAGCTTTTCATGAGTTGTTGAGAGCGTTTCATGACGACTTTTAAGTTCCTCGTACTTAACATGAAGATTTTTGATGTCTTCAATTAAGGACTGAGATGGCGTCATTTCCGCATCCAACAGGTCATCGCTTTTGTCTAACAATTTTTGAATATGTTCCATAGCTTTCTGTTGTTCAGTTGCAATTTTAGCAAGTGTTTTGTAGATGGGTTTAGATTCACAGTCAGAGTCATCTTCACTTGATGTTTGAAAGTAAGCATCGCGTGAGTTTACCTTGGCACCACGTGCCATGAAGCAGTAGGTGGGAGCAGAGTCGTCCTTGTCATTAGCATCAGCTTTGGTGATGGATCCATTGTCTTCAGTGTTGAAGATGGACTTGGCAACATAGGCTGTAGCTAGAGCCAGACTTGCAACGATAGAGTCGGACTCCTCCTCAGACTCCACATCTGTCTCCTCAGAAGCAGACTCCTCCTCTGAATCCATTTCCTTGCCAACAAAAGCACGAGCTTTGCCAGATGAGCTCTTCTTATGTGATGAAGACTTGCACGAAGACTTGGAAGAAGACTTTGAGGATTTATTCTTCTTCTTGTCGTCAGAATCATATAACTTGCTCTTTTTCTTCTCATTGTCCTACTGAGGACACTCGGAGATGTAGTGACCAGGTTTCTTGCACTTGTGGCATGTTCTCTTCTTGTGGTCATGAGTAGAAGCTTCATCATTTCTCGAGCTCGATCTTGAAGACTTTCTGAAGCCTTTCTTCTTGGTGAATTTCTGGAACTTCTTCACAAGCATAGCAAGCTCCTTCCCAATGTCTTCAGGATCCCCAGAACTGCAGTCAGATTCTTCTTCAGATGAGGAAACAACCTTTGCCTTCAAAGCGCGAGTATGTCCATAGCTAGGACCATAGATATCTCTTTTCTCAGATAACTGGAACTCATGTGTGTTGAGCCTCTCAAGTATGTCAGACGGATTGAGAGTCTTGAAGTCAGGGCGTTCTTGGATCATCAAGGCTAGGGTGTCAAACGAGCTGTCAAGTGATCTCAGGAGTGTCTTGATGATTTCATGCTTGGTGATCTCAGTGGCGCCAAGGGCATGAAGCTCATTTGTGATATTAGTGAGGCGATCAAATGTGAGCTGGACATTCTCATTGTCGTTTCTCTTGAAGCGGTTGAAGAGGTTGTGAAGAACACTGATCCTTGAGTCTCTCTGGGTTGAGACGTCTTCGTTGACCTTGGAGAGCCAGTCCCAGACTAGCTTCGAAGTTTCCAGAGCATTCACACGGCCATATTGTCCTTTGGTCAGATGACCACAAATGATGTTCTTGGCAGTAGAATCCAGTTGAATGAACTTCTTGACATCAGCAGGGGTGACACCTTCACCGGCTTTGGGAACACCGTTCTTGATGACATACCAGAGGTCGACATCAATGGCTTTAAGATGCATACGCATCTTATTCTTCCAGTAGGGGAAAGCAGTGCCATCGAAGACAGGGCACGCAGTGGGGACTTTGATTATCCATGCAGTCGACATAGCTAAAACTCCAGGTGGTTAAACCGAATCACACAGAATAAGGGAGCACCTTGCTCTGATACCAATTGAAAGTGCTAGTTATCGACTAGAGGGGGGGTGAATAGGCGATTTTTATGAAAGTCTTCAAAACACGGGGGCTTTGAAGACAAACACAACAATTGAACCTATGGATATGCAGCGGAAGGTAGACTACACTAGAGAAGCCATAGTCAAGTAAGCAATGAAGCGAAAGCACGAAGACTATTGGCAGCTAGGCAGTATAGATCAGAATGGAAGAAGGTATGAAGCCAAACAACAATAGTCATCACACAGTGAAGTCAAACAGATCAGGCAAGTATGCAAATGACTTCACGAAGACAAACTGTAAATAAGTGAGGGAGCAGATAGAACCAGTTGCTTGGTGAGGACAAGGATTTGTTGGACCAGTTCCAGTTGCTGTGACAACTGTACGTCTGGTTAGGGAGGCTGAGATTCAACTCAGAAGACCGCGTCTTCACCACATTCCCCTTGAGCTAAGGACACTTAGTCCTCGCCCAATCACTCTGGTAAGTCTTCAAGGTAGACTTCCAAACCTTCACAGACTTCGTTCACCGGCAATCCACAATGACTCTTGGATGCTCAGAACTCGACGCCTAACCGACTGGAGGATTCACAGTCCTCAAGTGTAACAAGTCTTCAGGTCACACGGACAAAAAGACTTCAGTGATGCCTAACACTCTTTGGCTCTGGGTGTTTTGGGCTTTGTCCTCGCAAGGATCTTTCTGTCAAAGGCTTCGAGGTGGGTTGCTCTCAAACGAAAAAAGCCGTGCACTAACTCTGAGCAGCCACCAATTTATGGTGTAGGGGGTGGGCTATTTATAGCCACTAGGCAACCCGACCTGATTTGTCCGAAATGACCCAGGGTCACTAAGGAACTGACATGTGTCCAACGGTCAGATTTCAAACACACGCGGCAGCTTGACTTGGGCTACAAGTAAAGCTGACTCATCCAGCTCTGGATAAGATTTGCTCTCATTATCTTCGCTCGAAGACATAGGATTTGTTGAGCATCACTTCAGTCACTCTGACTTTGTTCACTTGGACCCCACTTAATAGTACGGCGGTTCCTATGAATCAACAAAGAAGAAAAGGAAACTACGAAACAGCTATGTCTTTGCACTCCATAGTCTTCACGTGAATGTCTTCTCGAGTCATAATCTTCATTGTGAATATCTTCACATACCACCATTGTCTTCAATGTCTTCACACATTTTTAAGGGTCATCTCCGGTAGGTAAACCGAATCGATGAGGGACTACTACCTGTATTATCCTGCAATTCTCACAAACACATTAGTCCCTCAACCTGGTTTGTCGTCAATACTCCAAAACCAACTAGGGGTGGCACTAGATGCACTTAAAATCTCCCCCTTTTTGGTGATTGATGACAAACTGATTGAAGTTTTCAATGGGGATAAAAGTATGTGAAATAGTAAGGGTTAAGGTATTGTCTTCATAAGTAGCAAAAGGCTCCCCTGAAGATGTGCTTATAAATAGTTTGCGTTTGGATGCAAATGCACATGGCAGGCTTTACTTGTGGAGATCCTCTTCAAGACAATTCATCATGCATGAAAGGATATAACGAAGATAATGACATGCATAATGAAAAATGGACGTCTGCAGAACGAACATACCAGCATCCGCAACTGCATGGACGCGTGCGCGAGAGGGGCACACGGCGTGTGCTGCTACTCCATGGATTCCTCCGCGGTGGTTCTCCTGACGCTCGCTGCCCACGCGTGCCTGCCGGGTCTCCCTCGTCAAAACGTCAGGCGCTAGAGGGGTGGCGGCGAATCATGTCTGGGGGCAAGGGCGCATCCTCCTCTCTCTCATCTCACGCGCATGTCAGCACACCTCCATGAGGTGGACTAAAGCCAGGGGCGCATTGCAACATGGAGTGGAGGGAGGTCACCGGTGGTGGTGAGGCCGGCGTACATTGGAGTGCAAGGAGGACAGGGACGGACACGTCTATAGGCGGCGATGCGGCGTGCATCTTCATCTCCTCTGTCGACCGTGCTCCATCCAGACGGATGATTGACTTGAATTGCTGATCGTGGGGTCAGTGAGAGGCAAGATCCATGGAAGCAGGTTGAAGAGAGGGGTTAGAACAAAATAGAAGCAGGGAAAGAAGAGAAAAGGGTGAGACCTTGATCTTGAACTTTATGTCGGGACATTGTGGGCGCAGTCATCGGGGCGTAGCTGGTAAAAATTCAAGGAGGAATTCGCCGCAGAGTTGGTATCCGTGGACAGCCCCTGATCATCGCAAGATGGAGCAGTTTTGAAGGTTTGATGACGCGGCGGCGCTCATGGCCTTAGGCGTCGGGGAAGAGAACGAAGGGGAGGCAGCCTGGGGAAGAGAACGAAGGGGTGGCGGCGCCGGCGCTAGCCCCTGTCGTTTGTTCGGGATAGAAGGGAGACATGGGATCGTGGGGTTTACGAACCGGGTTGTATATGGAATATATATTTTTTTGCAGGGGAAGTACATGGAATAATTGAATAGATAGATTGATTAGATGAAAGTTGTGAACATGATGTGGAAGGAGGGATTAATTGAAATATAGATTGATTAGATAGATTAGGAAAATTGTGATTGTGTGTGAACGTGATGTGAAAGGAAAGTGTGGTCAAGGATTGATGGGTTTTTTGGTGGTGTTTTTTTCCTGGTTATTTGCCCACCGGTTTTGCGGCGAAGATGAAAAGAAAATCGATGGGATGGTAGCGTTCGATGGGCGAGGCTAACGAGATGAAACAACAACGGACTCCCCGTTTAGGAGTAGAGATTATTTATCCACCGGTTCTTTGTGGGAATGAAAAATATCATTGGCAAGGTGGGACTGCGTACGTGGGAGGTGGAGAGGACGAACGAACCGTATCGATGGTGGGGGCTGCGAATAAACGTACGACGTAAGTATGGAAGGGGATCGGTGGAAAAAATAAATCAAAGAGGGAGGTGATCGGTTTGGAAGGTGATCTCATGTATATGGTATTATTTTTAAATTCTTAATTACCAAATATTTACATGATTGAATTGAGTCGACACCTGCAAAAGCAAGCAGGAATAAATGGAAGGAGTATCAGACACGATTCGGTTTTAAGTACGAAGAAGGAAAAATTAACGTGGGAGGGGTGGTGGGATCGAAGTAGAAGTACCAACGGCTTAGTGTCATGAACCTTCTCCATCTGATTCAATAAGGGGGAATTAGCCTTCTTGTCAAATGGCTATCCTTGACAAAGGGTATCATTTATACCATAATCTACAATGTAGCGGGTATAGTTTAGTGGTAAAAGTGTGATTCGTTCTATTAATAACTGAATTTTAAATGATATACCTAAGGCATCCTTACGTGAGACAAAAAAAACAGACAAAAAAAACCCAGACGAAAGTGATGGGACTATTCAACCAACTCATTCATTGGGAGTAGAGAAGTCTAGCCTAAAAAATAAACAGATTGCTCAGGTCGCTCTGTGATGGGGAGCACTATTCCGTGCGTAACACGCTAACTACCTCATATACGCCGCTTGGATTCGCACAGGGAAGAGCTGACCTGGCCGGCCCATTGGCGCTAGCGCGTAGATAAAAATCAACAAAACAGAAGCGCAGGCTGGGAATCAAACCTGCGACCACCTACACATCTGGCCGAGCTATTACCAACGCAACCACCTCGCTCGAGTGAAATATTTGCAGCGTGAGGTTTAAAGAAGCGAGTGACAGGGACAAAACTTTAAAGAGAAATCTGAAAAAAAAAACAGTACGTGAACTGGAGGAGTCGAACACACGACCTCCATGAATCAATCGCGTCACCAGCTTCTGTAGTTTTTGCGATTTGTTCTCTATAAATAAAAACCCAGTTTAAATAATTATAAGCCACATGTTTTTTTGAAATTTCGAACCTGATTTTAATTTTGATGAAAGTACATTTTTTGACTAACGAACATTTTAGAAAATTTGTTGAACAAAAGTAAACTTAAGCATTTAGTGTAAACATGAACATTTTTTGGGAATCTATAAAAAAACGCAAAAGACAGAACCAAATTTAAGACGGGAACAATTTTTTGAGAAACAATAACAAAATTGAAAAAGTGAACATTTTTCACAATTACAAACTATTGGTTTTACAGAACTCGAGCATTTGAATTTGCGAATTAATTTCCAAAACATGAACAGTTTTTGAACATGTGCACCAAATTTGAAAACTGTAGCATTTTTTGAATATGTGACAAATTTTGAAAACAAGAACATTTTCTGAAATCTGCAGACATCTTATAATTTGTGAGTAAATATGAAACATGCAAACTTTTTTGAATTTCTAAACCAATTTTGAAACATGAATATTTTTGGCATAAGCAAACAAATTTTGAAAAGGAAAATATATTTTTAGTTTTTGAATAAATTTTGTAAACATGAATATTGTTTGAAATTCCCAAACATTCTCCAATATGTGAACAAAATTTAACCATGCGAAATTTTTTAAAATTTGTGAACAAATTTCGGAAATGGGAACTTTTTTTTGAAATATTTTGCTTGGATTTTTGAACAAAATATAAAATTTGATTTTTTAAAATTTTCATAAACATGAATATTTTTCGAATTGTGAAAAAAAAAATCACGAACGTATTCTGAATTTTTAGAACAAATTTCAAAATGGAGAACAATTCTGAAAATCCCAAACAAATTTCAAGCACGAACATTTTTTTCGTACGTGAACAAAAAATTTGATAACAAGAACATTTTTTGAATTTATGAACAAGTTTTCAAAAGAGTAACATTTTTTGAGATGTGAACATATTTTAAATGCCCGAACAAATTTTGATAAGAGGAACATTTTTGAAAATCTGACCAAATTTGAAATTGTTTCTAACAAAATAAAGAATAAAAGCAAATTTGGAAAAGGCAGAAACAAAAACGAAACATTTTTTATAATTTTTAAAAAGTTTGAGCAAAAACATTTCAAACACTTTTTGTAAAAGAAGAACAATTTTCAAAATGCCGAAACAATTTTAGAAAAATGCGAATTTTTTAAAATTTTATCAACAATTTTCTGAAGCACGATTTTTTTTAAAACAAATGAAAGTTGTTTAGAAACATGAACAAAATTTGAAATTTCCGAACAATTTTCAAAAGAAATGAAAAAGAAAAAAACGGAAAAAGAAAAAAGAATAGAGAAGGAAGGGAAAGAAAGAAGAAAAAGAAAGAAAAAATGGAAAAAAAGAAATGAAACAGAAAAACAAAATAACAAAAGAAAAATAGAAAACTGGTATAAAATAAAAAACCGGTTCAGGGAACCTTCCAGAAGGTTCCCAAAGCAAGCCCATTCCGTGTTCTTCACCATACCAGTTTTGGAAGGTTCTAAGGTTCAGAAACCATTTTTCCTTTTTCCAAATCTATTTTGCTACGTTTTTTCCTTTCTTTTTCTATTTTACTTTTATTAATTTTCACTTTATTTTTTCTTTTCTTTTCTTTTCATGTTGCAAACATCCTTCCAAATTTGTGAACATTTTTTTGAATACACGAATATATTTTTGAAATCATGAAAAAAAAAATTCAAATTCACGAACATGTAATTCGGAACTATGAATTTTTTTTCAAATTGACAAACATTTTTTGAAATTGCAGACGTTTTTTCTTGAAATTTTGCACATTTGTTCAATCGATGATTTTTTTTGAATTAGCAAACCTTTTAAAAAATATGCGAACATTTTTAGAATTGATGAACATATTTTGAATCGACTAAATATTTGAATCGGTTACCATTTTTAAAAATTCCTGCGTATTCTTGGTTTTACGAACATTTTCTTGAAGTACATGAACATATTTATTGAAATTTTGAATCAGCGTACATTTTTTGGGTCGATGAAATTTTTGTTGTAATTCATGATCTAGTCTTATTTTTCTGGATATTTTTCGAATTTAAAATATTTTTTATCAAATTCAATAACATTTTTTCAATGGCGAACACTTGTTTTAATCCATGAACATTTTATGATATCAGAACTTTTTTCCAAAATTCATTTTTCAATACACGAAAACTTGTTTTAATCCGCGAACAGTTTTCCAAACTTTGTGGCAATCCTGAATTATTTTAAAGAAGGAAAAAACAGAAAAAAAAATCCAA
>LR880972.1:766160473-766180472 GCA_904067115.1 Aegilops sharonensis | reverse complement strand
ATATATGTAAACGGCCGCACAGGGGACACAAT
Organism: Aegilops sharonensis; assembly: GCA_904067115.1. Classification (NCBI taxonomy): domain Eukaryota; kingdom Viridiplantae; phylum Streptophyta; class Magnoliopsida; order Poales; family Poaceae; genus Aegilops; species Aegilops sharonensis. The sequence continues at coordinate 766,180,440 of LR880972.1, read as the reverse complement.
AATACTTTTGGGTAAAAAGTATAAATATAAGTCTTATAACCAAAATAACATTGTTCTTACAATGATTCGATTCATCACTCGAATAAGACATTCTTCGAGCACTGCGCCTCTATTAGGCGGGCACCTTCTGTGACCTACGCCAAGTAGTGCTCGGCCGGATATTGCCCCCCCGCCGGATCTTGGGTAGCTATAATATTGGCCTCCATATCCGTCCAATAGGCTTTAACGCGGGCAAGAGCCATCCGTGCACCCTCTATGCACGCCGACCACCTCATGGCGTCGATCCGAGGCACGACCCCAAGGAATTGCTGCACCGAGCCAAAGTAACTCTCCGGCTTAGGCCCTCTCGGCCAAAGATGGTCTATCACAGACCGCATTGCAAGACCGGACAGCCTGTGAAGCTCCGCTACAGCAGCCATCTTGTCACTTAATGGCAGCGGGCGAGTGGGAGCAATGAATTGCGACCAGAAAAGCTTCTCCACCTCCTTATCACCCTGGCCCTCGAAGAACTTGGCAGCGTCAGCCGTACTCTTCGCCAAATCTGCATACGCGTCCGCAGGACCCAGCGCCCATCTAGGGGAGTGTACTTCGGATCAAAAAACTTCGTCCGTAGCAAGTAGGAACCTCCAGCCACGATTTTACCGGCCTGTTGAAGCTCCTCCCGCGCACCCCTGAGCTCGGTCCGTATTTCCTTGGTGGCATTGCGTGCCTTGTCCAGCTCGTCCAAGCTATCCTTATGCTCCTTTTTAAGGAGCTCATACCGGTCAGCGGCATTCTTTAACTCAACAGCTATTTCGTCTATCTTTTCCTCGCTTTGGCGATGAGCAGCCTGTTCGGCTCTCAGTTCCTCAGCCGCCTTTAGGGCAGCCACATTGCTAACCCGAGCTTGTTCCTTGGCTTGGACAAGTTTTGCCCCCAGGGCCTCCACGGCAGCAGCACCATCTGCAGTCCGAACATATTACATTAATATCATGCCGCCTCCATATTTTCCTATACAAAGGAAGGCAGAGCACATACCTTGTGATTTGTCCAGCCGCTCGTTCACCAACATGATATCGGCATCAATCGATCCAATCTGCCTGGTTAGTTTGGCAACTTCAATGGACTGGTCGGCGGCCGGACCCGCAGGTACCTGCAAGTGTTTACAGGGCAATCATTGGTTTATGATCCCCCGTTTGCCGCCTAGGGCGGGCAACCAGAGTCTCAGGGGCTACTATCTATATGGAGCACACCTAACGCGTGCCTTACAGCCAAAAACAGTGTATTCTTCACTACATACCTCAAAGCCTCTGAGCAGACTTTTAAATGCTTCATTCAAACTGCTTGTAGCGAAGGAAGGAAATCTTCCTGAGCACCGCACTCATTAATGAGCAGTGCTCCTCCGAGAGCGCAGCTCGCTCCAGTAGGCCCGTCAGTACGTCCGGCCGGACATCAAATTGTGCCGGACCCTTCCCATCGCCCCTCGCGGGAGCCAAACGCTCCGAGCTCAGGGCGGCTGACGCATTGGCTTCTGGCTTCGGCAGATCCGGACTCCTCCGTGATGACACCTCGGTGTCGCCCGCTTCGCGAGCCAGAGAGGTAGGTGGGGTCTCGCTCTCCATCATCTCCGGAGGTAGATCCCCCGAAGACGAACTCTGTTGAGAAGGGCTGCTAGCCGGACTGCGAAAGACGAATCCTGGTTATTGATCTAGGAGGAACACAACACCGTCGAATTAAAATTAACTTACAGCTCGGTGGAGGGCTGGCCCGTTGGTGGGCACAATGCGGTGAGGGTGCCCGTCGGGGCAGAGCCCCCAGGTGTTGTTTTTTCCCTGGTTTGGGCATCTCCGCCTCCAAATCTTCGGAGGCGGCCCTCTTCTTCCCGCGCGGGGAGGAGGCCTTAGCCTCTCCTCCCAGACTATTCTCCTTGGGGGAGGAAACGATTCCCCCGGTCTGGATGCGTAGCACGTGGGGTTCGGTTTCTTCGTTCCTCCCCTTGACTTTGACCGATGACATTCTGCTGAGTACACGGTCGAGCATCTTGGCCATGGTGGGGGCGGGCGAGCCTTCGGGAAGTGGTGCCGGACATCTGCTTCTCTCCGCCTTGCTGAGCCATTCCTGGACGCGGATGATTTTCAGAACAAACAATCATGACAAATACAAAACAGGGTGTCCGGTATCAAAGCTACTTACCTGAGTATCTAGGCGATTGCAGCTTAGGCTCGCATCCTCGGTGGTATCCGGACACACTACTTTCCGTCCGAAGAATAATTTGCACATCTCTTCGAGCTTCAAGCCAAAGAAGTGCTTGACAGTCCGCGGACCCTCTGGATTGAACTCCCACATCCAGAGAGGCCGGCGTTGGCACGGTAACATCCGTCGGATTAACATCACTTGCATTATGCTGACAAGGTTAATGTCCCTCTCAAGAAGCTCTCGGATGCGGTTCTGCAGTACTGGAACATCACCAGCAGGCCCCCAATTCTGTCCTACGTCGGTCCAAGACGCTAGTTGGGACGGAGGGCCCGAGCGGAACTCGGGGGCGGCCACCCACTTTGTGCCTCTGGGAGCCGTGACATAAAAGCACCTCCGTTGCCATACATCGGATACTTCTGGGAAAGAACCCTCTGGCCATGGGGCATCGGCGTTCCTGCTTATTACGGCACCTCCACACTCCAAATGTCTCCCCTCGATCATCTTCGGCGTCACATTGAAGGTCTTGAGCCATAAGCCGAAGTGTGGGGTGACGTGGAGAAAAGCCTCGCACATGATAATAAACGACGAGATATGGAAGATAGCGTCTGGAGCCAGATCGTGAAAATCCAACCCATAATAGAACAGGAGCCCAAGCCGCGGAGGAAGTGCAGGATGAAAACGACGCACTCATTAGGCTCCGGTGTGGGGATGACCTGCCCTGGAGCAGGAAGCCTGTGTTGGATGTCGGCGGTCAGGTATCCGACCTCCCTCAGCTTCGCATTGTCGTCCTATTGAATCAAGGAGGCCACCCACTGGCCTTGAGGGACGGATCCAGACATGCTGGAGGATCTGGGGTGTTGAAGCTTGGGTTTCGGGTGTTAGAACTCGAGGTGCGAGGAGGCGCAAGGAAGGTGGAAAAGAGGCATAGGCCTCGACCCTCTTTATAAAGGGGATGAATATAAAGAGTCCTTGATGTGGCCGTCTGAGGCTTATCTAAAAACACGCGGGGTGATACCAGTGGCCGTCCTGGGGGTGCACGCGCCCATATTAATGGAAAGTCCCGTAATAAGAGGAACACGATCTCTGCCTCGACGGGACATGCCAATAAAACCGCCTCGTAATATGAGTCGTTGTGGGGTAAGAAACGCCGGTCCGCGTTGGACCAGGCCACGATGCAAGGGCACGATGCCCGAAGATTGCCAGCGGATCGGGTTTATGCTATGTGGAGATCATCTTGCAGATCCGGACACGGTCTACGTATCCAGTAATTACTTTGGAGTATTTGGAGAAGGAACCCGCCTTGCAGTGCCGAAGACAATACTGCGCGCCGGACACATCGTCATTGAAGCCTGGTTCAGGGGCTACTGAGGGAGTCCTGGATTAGGGGGTATCCGGACAGCCGGACTGTGTACAACGTCCGGACTATTAAAGCGTGAAGGTGCAAGACTGAAGACTTCGTCCCGTGTCCGGATGGGACTTTCCTTGGCGTGGAAGGCAAGCTTGGCGATCCGGATATTGTGTTTCCTTCCTTGTAACCGACTCCATGTAAACCCTAGCTCTCTCCGGTGTCTATATAAACCGGATAGGTTGGTCCTTAGAAGGCCGATCACAATTACAATCATACCATCATAGGCTAGCTCTTACGGTTTAGCCTCTACGATCTCGTGGTAGATCTACTCTTGTACTACCCATATCATCAATATTAATCAAGAAGGAAGTAGGGTTTTACCTCCATCGAGAGGGACCGAACCTGGGTAAACATCTGTGTCCCTTGCTTCCTGTTACCATTGGCCTTGACGCACAGATCGGGACCCCCTACCCGAGATCCGCCGGTTTTGACACCGACATTGGTGCTTTCATTGAGAGTTCCTCTGTGTCGTCGCTAGTGGGCTCGATGTCTCCTTCAACCATCATCAATAACACGGTACCGGACAGTCACGACGAGCACGGCTTAGACCTGCTGTCGGACAAAGCTCGGGGTATCACCCCCGCAGTAGCCTCGGACCTAAATCCGGAGCAGGCTGTGTTGCCTGATGATGGAGGGCTGGACCCCGCCCCGCAGGTCGCGCACTCATCGGCGTTGGAGCCGAACACGGGCCTTACCTCTGTGGTGTCCTGTGACTACACACCCCCGGATTCATATCCGGATGATGGTTCCGGCCCGCGCACTCCCGAGCCAGTCGAGCCAGGTTGGGCTCCGGTAATGGAGTTCACCGCTGCGGATATCTTTCAGCACTCTCCCTTTGGCGACATGCTGAACTTTAAAAACTCTCTCTTTGACAGAAAATTCTGGACCAAACTATGTCCGGCTCGAGTGGGAAGCAGACGACGAAGAAACTCGTTGCCCACCCACCACACACTTCATAGCCACGGTCGATGACTTAACCGACGTGCCTAACTTCGACTCCGAAGACATCGACGGTGTGGACGACGATGTACGTGAAGATTCAGAATCTATGGGGCGCTGGACTTCTCCTCGTCACACGACATATACATGATGGATATGCCCAAAGAGGACAAAGGCGACAATCCGTACGATAAAACCCCCGGACAAAAGCCAAAGCGACGGCGCAGACGCCGTTCTAGGTCCAGCAACAGTAAAAATAGCGACAAGAGCGCCAGAGGGATCGATACTACAATCAACTCTGAAGGTAACAACGACCATACGGACCCAGCGATGGAGCAGGATGAACCAGGTCACCTCGAACACAGTTCGGAGCAGACGCCCGATGACAATGATCCTGACGGACGAGGTTATCAAACCGAACCAGCACAGGAAAATAGTCCGGATAATGATGCAATCCCGGAAAAACACGTGGAACGAGATAACCTCCACAGAAAGCTTATGGCCACCGCAAGAAGTCTAAAGAAGCAGAAGCAACGGCTCAAAGCCACACAGGAAACGCTCAACTGTAGATGGAACAAAGTGATAGACACTGAAGAAAGATACGGCGATGATCGCCATACAAAGAGCTATCCAAAACGCAAGCTACTGCCAGAATTCGATGACGAAGCCGTGCCACTTCATAACCGCAACAAAACAGCTACCGACGCCGCGCACGATCTCCATGAGCACCTGGATAAGAAAGCTGGCGCAGCTAGGTCCATCTACGGATCTAAAGGACACACCCCGGCGGGGGACCGTGGCCGTCAAAACAATTATGTCAACCAAATACCAGTTCGAAATAAACACCGAACACAATGCTACGTCTCGAGCTTGCTTTGGATTTCCCCGAAGAGGAGAGGATGATGCAGCACAGTAGTGTAAGTATTTCCCTTAGTTTTTGAGAACCAAGGTATCAATCAGTAGGAGACTACGCGCAAGTCCCTCGTACCTGCACAAAACAATAGCTACTCGCAACCAACGCTTAGGGGTTGTCAATCCCTTCACCGTCACTTACGAGAGTGAGATCTGATAGATATAATATTTTTGGTATTTTTGATATAAAGATGCAAAGTAAAAAGTAAAAGCAAAGCAAGTAAATAAAGTGATGGAGATTGATATGATGAGAATAGACCCGGGGGCCATAGGTTTCACTAGTGGCTTCTCTCAAGAGCATAGATATTCTACGGTGGTGAACAAATTACTGTTGAGCAATTGACAGAATTGAGCATAGTTATGAGGTTATCCAGGCAATGATAATGTATATAGGCATCACGTCCGTGACAAGTAGACCGAAACGATTCTGCATCTACTACTATTACTCCACTCATCGACCGCTATCCAGCATGCCTCTAGAGTATTAAGTTAAAAACAGAGTAATGCCTTAAGCAAGATGACATGATGTAGAGGAATACATTCATGCAATATGATAAATACCCCATCTTGTTATCCTCGATGGCAACAATACAATACGTGCCTTGCAACCCTTTCTGTCACTGGGTAAGGTCACCGCAAGATTGAACCCAAAGCTAAGCACTTCTCCCATTGCAAGAACTACCAATCTAGTTGGCCAAACCAAACGGATAATTCGAAGAGACTTCCAAAGATAACTTAATCATACATAAAAGAATTCAGAGAAGAATCAAATATTTTCCATAGATAAGCTGGATCATAAACCCACAATTCATCGGTCTCAACAAACACACCGCAAAAAAAGATTACATCGAATAGATCTCCACAAGAGAGGGGGAGAAAATTGTATTGAGATCCAAAAAGAGAGAAGAAGCCATCTAGCTACTAACTATGGACCCTAAGGTCTGAAGTAAACTACTCACACTTTATCGGAGGGGCTATGGTGTTGATGTAGAAGCCCTCCATGGTAGATGCCCCCTCCGGCGGAGCTCCGGAACAGGCCCCAAGACAGGATCTCGTGGATACAGGAAGTTACGGCGGTGGAATTAGGTTTTTGGCTCCGTCCCCGATCTGTTGGGGGTACGTAGGTATATATAGGAGGAAGGAGTACGTCGGTGGAGCATCAGGGGGCCAACGAGGCAGGGGGCACGCCCAGGGGGGAGGGGCGCGCCCCCCACCCTCGTGACCGCCTTTGGCACTCCTTGGAGTAGGGTCCAAGTCTCCTGGATCACGTTCGGTGAGAAAATCACGTTCCCGAAGGTTTAATTCCGTTTGGACTCCGTTTTATATTCCGTTTCTTCGAAACACTGAAATAGGCAAAAAAAACATCAATTCTGGGCCGGGCCTCCGGTTAATAGGTTAGTCCCAAAAGTAATATAAAAGTGGATAATAAAGCCCAATATAGTCCAAAACAATAGATAAAGTAGCATGGAGCAATCAAAAATTATAGATACGTTGGAGACGTATCACACAACAACAGCCGACGGCATGCCACAGTACGTCCAAATACAGAGGGGCTGCTCACCCCCTGTGCTTTACTGATGAAGTACTGGACCATGAATTCCCACAGGGCTTTAAACCTGTGAACATAGAGGCATACGACGGAACGACAGACCCAGGGGTCTGGTTTGAGGACTTTATCCTGCAAATACATATGGCTTGTGGGGATGATCTTCACGCCATCAAATACCTCCCCCTCAAACTGAAGGGACCAGCTCGGCACTGGTTGAAAAGCCTCCCCAAAAATTCAATTGGGAGCTGGGAGGAACTTGAGGACGCTTTCAGGGCCAATTTTCAAGGGACATATGTCCGGCCTCCGGATGCTGACGACTTAAGTCACATAGTCCAACAGCTCGGAGAGTCCGCCGCAAGCTTTGGAACAGATTCCTCACTAAGAAGAATCAAATTGTTGACTGTCCGGATGCTGAAGCCTTAGCGGTATTCAAACACAGCATCCGTGACGATTGGCTCGCCAGACACCTCGGCCAAGAAAAGCCAAGGACAATGGCAGCCCTAACAAGCCTTATGACCCGCTTTTGCACGGGAGAAGATAGCTGGCTAGCCCGTAAAGGCACCAGCGACCCCAGCACATCCGAAATAAGGGATGGCAACGGGAACCACGGCGTCATAAAAAAACGCCAGAACAAGGAAGAGAGCCCGGATAACACGATGGTTAATGCCGGATTCAGGGGCTCTCGACCTAATCAACAAAATAAGCTATCTAAAAGCAGCAAGGAGGGACCGTCCGGTCTGAACAGAGTCTTGGACAGACTATGCCAAATTCATGGCACCCCTGACAAACCTGCAAACCACACACAGAGAGAGTGCTGGGTCTTCAAGCAGGCCGGCAAATTAAATGCCGAACACAAGGGAAGGGAAACACCAAGTGAGGACAAGGACGAACCTCGCCAGCAGAGCACCGGGGGACAGAAAAAATTCCCACCAGAGGCTAAAATAGTGAACATGATCCATGCGACTCGCCCACCCATGAGAAGGCACGAACGCGTGCATAAAGACGCGTGCGATACAGAGTACATTATTCCCACATCTAACTACTGGATGTTCTATCCGATCACTTTCGATCACTTGGATGGCCGCACTAGTATTCGGCGCCACGGATCAGAGGCCTTGGTGCTTGACCCAATAATCGACGGATACCATCTCACCCACGTCCTCATGGATGGCAGCAGCAGTCTCAAATTAATATATGAGGACACTGTCCGCAGGATGGGGATAGACCCATCCAGAATTAACCAAAGCAACACCACCTTTGAAGGGGTGATACCTGGCGTTAAAGCCCACATCAGGGGATCCGTCGTACTAGAGGTAACATTCGTCTCTCGAGGCAACTCCAAAAGCGAGGAGCTACTATTCATCATCACACCCTTCCAAAGCAACTATCATGCATTGCTCGGAAGAACGGCGTTCGCCCGCTTCAACGCATTGCCGCACTATGGCTACCTTACGCTCAAGATGCCCGGTCCATGTGGCGCCATCACCGTAAGAGGAATCATAGAGCGCTCTTCACGCGCAGAGGAACTCGCGACGGCCTTAGCGGCCGGTCTATAAGCGGCCTCCAACATCAGAAAACATGACTGGTCATTAAAGACCACATACTCGGCTAGACGAGTCCGGTCGCCTGGATAAAATTGAATCAGGGCACCATATATGTAATCCCATAGTGGACACCAGGGGCTATAAATACTTAACACAGTCCCACAGTTGGCTCAACCTTAGGGGCAGGCCAACATCTTACACTTTTATTATCCATCGCATACTTATGTTGTACTCTCCCACGAGTTTTCCTTTTTCCACAGACAACGTTCTCGTGATACCCTTCCAGGATACGGCACAACGGAGACAAAGGCGCAGACGTGCAGCAGGGCCCCGTTCAACAGGTTTCCTTTTAGATTAAGCCCCTGTGTAAACCTTTTCTATTGCCTCTTGTTGTTTAACCATTCCATGGGTTCCATACCCACAGAGGATACTGCCGTTTTTGGTATTTCGCCACGACAGATTAACACACGTACCTGGAAACGCGGGGTTTATAATGAATGGGCATTCTTGAGCCCATCATTTGTTATAAAGTCCGAATACCTTCGGGAATGTTCGGCGTCACGAGTTTGGCCTTATATGCATCAGCTCTGAATCATGTCTTTGGTCAAATGTTGGGTTTGCCCGGCTCCTGGGTTTGCCGCCTTACGTTCCGTTATTATCGGCTAAGGTTGCCAAAGGAGAACTACTGCGATTGTGCCCTGGTTATTCCGGACGAGCACCTCAGTAGAGAAAGCCGAAAACTGACTGTCATGATACAGCGAGAGACTGTTCAACCACTCGAAGACTTATCGGAATCTTTAGGATCCCTCCGCATTAACGAAGGACCGTTTCCCGGGCATGTACACACGCACTCGTACTCAGATACACGCGAAGGTACCAGGGGCTACATAGTAGCCCCAACATTAGACTCCCATGGCTAAGCGAAAGTGTTACAGCTATATAGTCCGGTTGCCTAGTTCGACGTGCGATCACCTCCTTAATGGACCAAGACGTTGGATCAAGTGTGATTAACCATATTTTTCGCGAACACCCCCGCATTGTCTGCATGGGGGCTGAAGCCAACGGCCGCACAGGGGACACAATAATACTTTCGGATAAAAAGTATAAATATAAGCCTTATAACCAAAATAACATTGTCTTACAATGATTTGATTCATCACTCGAATAAGACATTCTTTGAGCACTGCGCCTCTATTAGGCGGGCACCTTCTATGACCTACGCCAAGTAGTGCTCGGCCGGATATTGCCCCCCCCCCGCCGGATCTTGGGTAGCTATAATATTGGCCTCCATATCCGTCCAATAGGCTTTAACGCGGGCAAGAGCCATCCGTGCACCCTCTATGCACGCCGACCTCCTCATGGCGTCGATCCGAGGCATGGCCCCAAGAAATTGCTGCACCGAGCCAAAGTAACTGTCCGGCTTAGGCCCTCACGGCCAAAGATGGTCTATCACAGACCGCATTGCAAGACCGGACAGCCTGTGAAGCTCCGCTACATCAGCCATCTTGTCACTTAATGGCAGCGGGCGAGTGGGAGCAATGAATTGCGACCAGAAAAGCTTCTCCACCTCCTTATCACCCTGGCCCTCGAAGAACTTGGCAGCGTCAGCCGTACTCTTCGCCAAATCCGCATACGCGTCCGCAGGACCTAGCGCCCATCTAGGGGAGTGTACTTCGGATCAAAAAACTTCGTCCGTAGCAAGTAGGAACCTCCAGCCACGATTTTACCGGCCTGTTGAAGCTCCTCCCGCGCACCCCTGAGCTCGGTCTGTATTTCCTTGGTGGCATTGTGTGCCTTGTCCAGCTCGGCCAAGCTATCCTTGTGCTCCTTTTTAAGGAGCTCATACCGGTCAGCGGCATTCTTTAACTCAACAGCCATTTCGTCTATCTTTTCCTCGCTTTGGCGATGAGCAGCCTGTTCGGCTCTCAGTTCCTCGGCCACCTTTAGGGCAGCCGCATTGCTAACCCAAGCTTGTTCCTTGGCTTGGACAAGTTTTGCCCCGAGGGCCTCCACGGCAGCAGCACCATCTGCAGTCCGAACATATTACATTAATATCATGCCGCCTCCATATTTTCCTATACAAAGGAAGGTAGAGCACATACCTTGCGATTTGTCCAGCCGCTCGTTCACCAACGTGATATCGGCATCAATCGATCCAATCTGCCTGGTTAGTTCGGCAACTTCAACGGACTGGTCGGCGGCCGGACCCGCAGGTACCTGCAAGTGTTTACAGGGCAATCATTGGTTTATGATCCCCCGTTTTCCGCCTAGGGCGGGCAACCAGAGTCTCAGGGGCTACTATCTATATGGAGCACACCTAACGCGTGCCTCACAGCCAAAAACAGTGTATTCTTCACTACATGCCTCAAAGCCTCTGAGCAGACTTGTAAATGCTTCATTCAAACCGCTTGTAGCAGAGGAAATCTTCCTGGGCACCGTGCTCATTAATAAGCGGTGCTCCTCCGAGAGCGCAGCTCGCTCCAGTAGGCCCATCAGTATGTCCGGCCGGACATCGAACTGTGCCGGACCGTTCCCATCGCCCCTCGCGGGAGCCAAACGCTCCGAGCTCAGGGCGGCTGACGCATTGGCTTCTGGCATCGGCAGATCCGGACTCCTCCGTGATGACACCTCGGTGTCGCCCGCTTCGCGAGCCGGAGAGGTAGGTGTGGTCTCCCTCTCTATCATCTCCGAAGGTAGATCCCCCGAAGACGAACTCTGTTGAGAAGGGTTGCTAGCCGGACTGCGAAAGACGAATCCTGGTTATTGATCTAGGAGGAACGTAGCACCTTCGAATTAAAAATTAACTTACAGCTCGGTGGAGGGCTGGCCCGTTGGTGGGCACGATGCGGTGAGGGTGCCCGTCGGGGCAGAGCCCCCAGGTGTTGTTTTTTTCCCTGGTTTGGGCATCTCTGCCTCCAAATCTTCGGAGGCGGCCCTCTTCTTCTCGCGCGGGGAGGAGGCCTTAGCCTCTCCTCCCCGACTATTCTCCTTGGGGGAGGTAACGATTCCCCCGGTTCAGATGCGTAGCACGTGGGGTTCGGTTTCTTCGTTCCTCCCCTTGACTTTCCCCGATGGCATTCTACTGAGTACCCGGTCGAGCATCTTGGCCATGGTGGGGGCGAGCGAGCCTTCGGGAAGTGGCGCCGGACATCTGATTCTCTCCGCCTTGCTGAGCCATTCCTGGACGCGGATGATTTTCAGAACAAACAATCATGACAAATACAAAACAGGGTGTCCGGTATCAAAGCTACTTACCTGAGTATCTAGGCGATTGCAGCTTAGGCCCGCATCCTCGGTGGTATCCGGACATACTACTTTCCGTCCGAGGAATAATTTGCACATCTCTTCGAGCTTCAAGCCGAAGAAGTGCTTGACAGTACGCGGACCCTCCGGATTGAACTCCCACATCCGGAGAGGCCGGCGTTGGCATGGTAACATCCGTCGGATTAACATCACTTCCATTATGCTGACAAGGTTAATGTCCCTCTCAAGAAGCTCTCAGATGCGGTTCTGCAGTACTGGAACATCACCAGCGGGCCCCCAATTCCGTTCTACGTCGGTCCAAGACGCTAGTTGGGACGGAGGGCCCGAGCGGAACTCGGGGGCGTCCACCCACTTTGTGCCTCTGGGAGCCGTGACATAAAACCACCTCCGTTGCCATACATCAGATACTTCTGGGAAAGAACCCTCTGGCCATGGGGCATCGGCGTTCCTGCTTATTACGGCACCTCCGCACTCCACATGTCACCCCTCGATCATCTTCGGCGTCACATTGAAGGTCTTGAGCCATAAGCCGAAGTGTGGGGTGACGTGGAGAAAAGCCTCGCACACGATAATAAACGACGAGATATGGAGGATAGCGTCTGGAGCCAGATCGTGAAAATCCAACCATTAAATGAACAGGAGCCCCATCACAAATGGATCGAGGGTGAAGCCCAAGCCGCGGAGGAAGTGCGGGATGAAAACGACGCACTCATTAGGCTCCGGTGTGGGGATGACCTGCCCTGGAGCAGGAAGCCTGTGTTGGATGTCGGCGGTCAGGTATCCGACCTCCCTAAGCTTCGCAATGTCGTCCTCTTGAATCGAGGAGGCCACCCACTGGCCTTGAGGGACGGATCCGGACATGCTGGAGGATCTGGGGTGTTGAAGCTTGGGTTTCGGGTGTTAGAACTCGAGGTGCGAGGAGGCGCGAGGAAGGTGGAAAAGAGGCATAGGCCTCGACCCTCTTTATAAAGGGGATGAATATCAAGAGTCCTTGATGTGGCTGTTTGAGGCTTATCTAAAAACACGCGGGGTGATACCAGCAGCCGTCCTGGGGGCGCACGCGCCCGTATTAATGGAAAGTCCCGTAATAAGAGGAACACGATCTCTGCCTCGACGGGACATGCCAATAAAACCGCCTCGTAATACGAGTCATTGTGGGGTAAGAAACGCTGGTCCGCGTTGGACCAGGCCACGATGCAAGGGCACGATGCCCGAAGATTGCCAGCGGATAGGGTTTATGCTATGTGGAGATCATCTTGCAGATCCGGACACGGTCTACGTATCCAGTAATTACTTTGGAGTATTTGGAGAAGAAACCCGCCTTGCAATGCCGAAGACAATACTGCGCGCCGGAGTCATCGTCATTGAAGCCTTGTTCAGGGGCTACTGAGGGAGTCCTGGATTAGGGGGTATCCGGACAGCTGGACCGTGTACAACATCCGGACTATTAAAGCGTGAAGGTGCAAGACTCAAGACTTCGTCCCGTGTCCGGATGGGACTTTCCTTGGCGTGGAAGGCAAGCTTGGTGATCCGGATATTGTGTTTCCTTCTTTGTAATCGACTCCATGTAAACCCTAGCCCTCTCCGGTTTCTATATAAACCGGAGAGGTTGGTCCTTAGAAGGCCGATCACAATTACAATCATACCATCATAGGCTAGCTCTTAGGGTTAAGCCTCTATGATCTCGTGGTAGATCTACTCTTGTACTACCCATATCATCAATATTAATCAAGCTGGAAATAGGGTTTTACCTCCATCGAGAGGGCCCGAACCTGGGTAAACATCTGTGTCCCTTGCTTCCTGTTACCATCGGCCTTGACGCACAGATCGGGACCCCCTACCCGAGATCCGCCGGTTTTGACACCGACAGTCATCGCGGAGCCCACGACAGCGTCACCACCAGAGCCTTTAGTAGGCGAAGACCACCTTTTGTCAGGATATCTTGTACTAGCTGCCCCCCTTCAAATTGGCCGTTGTGGGATCCCTTCCCGCCTAACATTTGGGAAGAGGACCGGGGCCTCTATAAATAGGACTAGCCACCACCATAGGAAAGGACGGACTTTGGATCATATCCATTCCACCCTCGCACGCACAAGCTCACCGAGCTCAAGAACACCTCTCCTCAGGAGCCTGTTCTTCCCTTTTACTTGTTCATCCTCAGCCTACAAGGCAATCCATCACACCACACTAGAGTAGGGTATTACACTACATCGTTGGCCCGAACCAGTATAAACTCTTGTGTCCCTTGTTCTCCGAGTTCGATGAGCTGAGCTTTGAGATCATGGTGAGTGAGTGAGCTAGGGGGAGGGAGTGATCTTCATGCACACCCCAGAGTTCGAACCTTAAGGGTTTTGCCGGAACCCGCAATCCGACATTTGGCGCGCCAGGTAGGGGGTGCGCTGAAGCTTTCCTTCCGTCGATCCATATCGGGGGTTGGGTGCGACATATGCCAATGGATGGATTATCATGGTGGGAGCGAGTAGAACGTCACCGGTGCCTGGAAGCGGGATGAGGCGTAGACACGAACGCTGGCGCACTTTACCCAGGTTCGAGGCTCTCCTAGGAGATAACACCCCTAGTACTGCTCTGCGGGGTCTCCGCATGATCACTAAGGCACTAGAGGGTACAATGGTGCTCCTCGAGCTGTATGCTAGAGGTAGGAGAAGGCAGGCTCGCTCTCTCCTTCCTCTAGGTATGAGTCTAGTTCTAACAGGTTGGGAACCCTTTGCATGGGTGCCCTGGGGGGTTTATATAGGCCTACCCCCCAGGGGTACAATGGTAATCTGGCCGGGTATAGGACCCGCCTTTCAGTGTCTCTGGTCGCTGGCTTCTCCACCGACTGCTGGAGCCCGCCGCCTAGTGGGCCCCGCCGACTGGTCGGGTATGGAGCCGACAAGCCGCCTCCGCCGCTTGCGGGTTTAGTCGGCTGCTGATAACTGTAGCCGCGACGCTAATGATGCACGCTTGGTCAGGGGAGCGTGGCTACAGTCCCGCCGCCTGGTGGGAGATCATTGTAGCCACACTGTGTCTCATCTGGTTAATGGGGCACAGTCCCTGAGGAAGGAACGGGCTGCCTGCTGGAAGCCGGCCTCCTGCAGGTCCGGCTGGTCAGGCCTCCACCGTCTTCCGGGCTCTCGCTGCCTGGTAGGGCCTGCCGCCTGCAGGCCGTACCGACAGGCCGTCGTGGGAACAAGGCTCCGCCTGCCAGCAGTGATGTCAGGGGTGGAGTGGCAACAGTGCTGCACCGGGCGGAGATCTCCGCATGTATGGAGCACTGTGGCCACGCCCAACCCTGGATACGGGGGTGATGGGCTACACTGTAGCCTCACCCTGCCTTGTCTTCTTAATGGGGGCGCGAACTCTGATGGCGCCGTGGGCCGTCTGCTAGAAGCCGGCCTCTCTGGAGGCTGCCCGCAAGGAGTCGGCCCGTCTTGGTGCCGCCTTCTGGAGCTTAGCCGCCTTCTGGCAGCCGACCGCTTTGGCCAGCCGGCCATCAGAAGGCAGCGCTTCATCTCGATGTCCCGAAGGGCGCAGTCGGCCCCGATGTCTTGAAAGGTTCTGGGACTCGGGTTAGGCTACCCGTGGCCCATTACTCCGACAGTAGTCCTCGAAGCTGGTGAGGCGCCGCGGCCGAGGAGCCAAGGAGCCTCAACAGTTTCTTTCTCCGGGTGCTCTGGACGGAAGCTTCATCCGCCTCCTGGCAAGCCGCCTGGTGGGAGTCGGCTACGTCCAGTCGGATTCGTCTGAAAACTTCGAACACAACGGCGGGAACTAGGTGGCGTGCTAGCTAAGCCTCCAGGCCCGCCGCCCGTCGTGGGCACGCCACGTGGCGTCAGCCAGCCGGGCCAGCCTGCTAGCCCACGCGCGTGATGGGACGCGACAGCAGGCTGGGCCCGCCACCACCGGGCCTCGGCACGCGAGCGGATCCGCTGCGGCCGAGGCGGGCGGTTGAGCTTCGTCGCAGAGTTACTGCACGCAGTAACTCGCGCGGTAAACGTGGGGACGTGGGGTCGTGGGCGCAGTTAATCCCACGATCCCACGCCTCGCCCCCTCGGCTTCATAGCCCACCGGCTATAAGTATGCGGAGGAGGGGGAGCGGCAGAGCACGTGCGCACCCCCCGTCCCACGCTCGTCTCTTTCTTGCTCCCCCTTCTTCCTCTCGCTGCAGCACCCCCGTGCCATGCCGAAGTGCCACAGCTGCTCGTCTTCGTCGAGCTCCTCTGCCCCGAGCCCTCTTGGCCCCGCACCAATCCTCAGCTCCCCTGCTGCGCCATTCACCTCATCGAGCATTCCATGGCGCGCGAGCGGGGAGGAGACTGGGACGGGTCGAACCTCAATGAAGACCACATCGCCTTTCTCCCCGACACGCGACGCCTTCCTGGCGCAGGCTACGTGAAGGCGCGCGTGCCTCCTGCGGCGGAGATCTCGCCGGCGCCGGCGGAGGGCGAGCGGGTCGTCTTCTGCTCGCACTTCATCCGCGGCTTCGGCCTGCCGGTGAGCGGCTTCCTCCGCTCGTTCCTCGAGTTCTACCATCTCCAACCTCATCACATCACGCCCAACACCGTGATGTTGCTGTCCTCCTTTGTCACTATGTGCGAAGGCTACCTCGGCATCCTCCCCACCATCGAGCTGTGGGGAGCGTTCTTCTATACCAAGCTGGGCACCTCCGTCCGGGAGGTGGCAGCCCAGTGCGGCACCTTCGTCGCGGTGCGCCGTCCGTCCCCAAGGAACGCCTTCTCCTCCATCAAGCTGCCACAGTAGGTCAAGATGTGGCAGCAATCTTACTTCTACGTGGAGAACGTCGACCCAGCAGTTGACTTCATCAACCTGCCGGCCTATGAAGCCGGCCCGCCAGCCGAGCCTCGGGCCAACTGGGGCTACAAGCCGAAGCCTGTGTCAGCAGACGGAGCCGCTGCCATCAACTGACTCCGGATGCTAACCAAAGCTGAATGCCTCAAGGCGTCCGACTTGCTAGTCGCCTTCGTCGTGCGCCGAGTTCTCCCGCTCCAAGGCCGGCCTCACTTGATCAGCCGGATGAGCGGGCACCGCGACCCGTGCCGGCTGAGTACCAAGGAGATGCCGGCTGCCGAGGTGGCAAACTTGGTGTACGAGATCTCCGACCTCAAGATGGAGGGGTCATGGCAGTTCGGCAAGCAGCCATACTCCCGTGTGGACCCGCCACCAGCAGTAAGTTCTTCAATCTTTCCCTTCTTCAATACTCATCTTGATTCCGTCTTGCGGTCTTGAACAGTCGGCCTCTTGCCCTTTGAAACAGATCTACATGTCTGAGGTGACAACCGCCATTGTGGGGGCGGGTGGCCCCTACGCACCAAACCGAGCTGTGAGCGACGTGGACGACCCCGACTTGGGGGCGGCCGCCTTGGAGGACGACGCCACGGGCGGCGTCTATGGAGCCGACGGCTCCCAGGAAGGGGGCGGCGTTGAGACGTGGTCGGACGACTTCGAGGAGAAGGAGGACGAGCCGCACCCTTCACGAGGCGCCGACAAGGCGGATGCGAGCCCCTCTGCCGAGCCGACAGCTCGAGGCGGCATGCGAAAGCACAAGCAAGGCGCCGCCTTGTTCGGCCGCGCGCCGAAGAAGGCCAAGAACCCGACCGCAGTGACCATACGGAAGGAGGCCACCATGAAGGCAGCCAAATTTAAGAAGCTCCCGAAGGGGCCTCCCATGGTGTCGGCGTAAGTATCTTTTCTTGTGCTTTTCTTCCTTGTCGATTCTTTCTGAACTTCCTTTGCTTTATTTTCTTGACTCAGGGCCCCACTCTCTCTTGAGAGGTCGGCCGCCGCCTCCGTCATTGGGTCGGTGGAGACCTCCGCCACCACCCGGCGAATCGATCCGGCCGCCGACCTCCAGGAGGCGCGGGAGCCAAACGCGCGGGAGGTGCGCGAGGAGCAGGAAGCCGCCCGCCTGGAGAAGGCGGAGGCAGACAAGGCAGATGCCGCCGCTTTAAAGAGGCTGGCGGAGGCTGAGGCTGCTGCCGCGGCGAAGGAGCAGGCCGAAGAAGCCGCGCGTCGTCAGTCGGCGTTATTTGTCGTTCCCCTAAAATCCGCGCCGCCACCACAGAGTTCGTGGCGCCGACTAGGGGAGCCGGCGATGAGCACCCGATCATGGAGAGGGATGGCGGCGATGTTGTCATGCCAGACGTGGCCGTGCCTCCACCACCACCATCTAGAGAGGCACGAGACAAGAAGGCGGCAAACCCACCGGTGCCGCCAGTCGGAGACGAGATGGTGATGGGCCCGACTCCCGAGGTCCGCACTCCATTGCACCGCCGGTTTGCAAAGGCGGCTTCGGCGCCATGTCCGCTAGAAGCCGGTGCCGCGTGCTCTTCGATCCCGGACGCCGAGGCGTCCAGCACCGCGCCCGCTGATTGGGTGCGGGGAGGCGGGACGTGCCCTTTGAATCAGGCGATCCTAGACGTCCAGGCCAAGCTCCGGGCTGAGGCCGACGCTCTCAAGCATTGCAACACGGAATTCTTGGACTCGCGAGCGGCCATCCGGGTATGTTTCTTCTTGCTTCTTCATTTTTAATTCTTGTACTTCTTATACTTCTCTGTGGGGGCGCGCTATCGCACCCACTGGGTGTAGTCCCCGAATTTCGGGCCGGCTGCTGAGAAGGCGGCTCAGAACTTTCATTGGCAAGCTCCGAGTACTAACATTGTCTGATATCTTCACTGCAGGATTATGATAAGCTTCACGCAACCGCCTTCAACTCCAAAGTCCAGGATTTGAATCAACGGACCGCCGACTTGTCGGAAAGCCGGAGTAATTCTTTGTTTTCTTTCTCTGCGGGGGCGCGCTGGCGCACCCGCAGGCTGTAGTCCCCAAGATTCGGGCTGACTACTGAGCAGTCGGGCCGGATCTCCCCGGCAAATGTTCTTCTTCTTTGTTGATGTTGATAACTTCTTTCTCTGCGGGGGCGCGCTGGCGCACCCGCGGGCTGTAGTCCCCGAGATTCGGGCCGACTGCTAAGCAGTCGGGCCGGATCTCCCCGGCGACTGTATTTCATCTCTGTTGGCTGCTGACGCCTTTTTCTTTCTCCCTTGTTGCAGAGGCCAACGCTGCCCTGCAGCAGCAGCTGGGTGAAGCCAACACCGCGTTGCGTGCCAAGGAAGCGGACTACAGCAAGCTGGCCGAGGAGCGTGACCGGCTAACCACGCAACTGGCGGAGTAGGCAGAGCTTCTCAAGAAAGCCTAGAAGGAGGCGAAGAAAAAGGAGACCGCTCTCCTTGCTGAGTTTGAGACCGAACACTCTGCCTGGACCGACAAGGAGGCTTTGCTGACTGCCGGCTTCCGCAAAATTGAAGACATGGTTGACGGTGAGCTTCCCTCTTTTTTCTTTCTTCGAACTGCCGGCTCCTGATCGAGCCGGCTTCTTGTCTCTAACTTTGGCTGTTTTGCTTTCTGTTTGAGAAGACTTCTTCCCTGGTCACTCTGATGCCGCCAATCAGGCCATCGAGGCTGATCGCGAAGAGCGGAGGGGGAAGGTGCACAGATTGCTGCCAACGCCCCCCGGACCCTTAGTGAACAGCTTCTCAGCATCCAGGCCCGTCTTCGTCTAGCTCATCGGATGTTGTGCCGTCTTCAGCGCGTCGGCGCCCAGGCGATCTCCACCCTGTGGACAGACATGCCGGCACCGCGCACTCCCAGTAGGACTGGCGACTGGCTGGAGATGGCGGCCGGCCGTCTTGAGGCCTGGAAGGGCTCCTCGGCCCGGGCTGGAGCACGCTGGGCCTTGAAGTTCGTCAAGGCGTGGTACCCTAGGCTAAATCTAGCCCAGTTGACCATGTTTCGACAGGAAGCCCAGGAGGAGCTGGTGGCAGTGGAGGGTGAACTTGTCAAACGGGCGGCGGCGATCGCGGAGTACACCAACTGAAGGAAATATGCCCTAGAGGCAATAATAAAGTTATTATTTATTTCCTTATATCATGATAAATGTTTATTATTCATGCTAGAATTGTATTAACCGGAAACATAATACATGTGTGAATATATAGACAATCAGTATGTCACTAGTATGCCTCTACTTGACTAGCTTGTTAATCAAAGATGGTTATGTTTCCTAACCATGAACAAGGAGTTGTTATTTGATTAACAAGGTCACATCATTAGTTGAATGATCTGATTGACATGACCCATTCCGTTAGCTTAACACTTG
>LR880972.1:766101334-766125185 GCA_904067115.1 Aegilops sharonensis | reverse complement strand
GATGAAGTAGCATGGAGCAATCAAAAATTATAGATACGTTGGAGACGTATCAGGCATCCCCAAGCTTAATTCCTTCTCGTCCTCGAGTAGGTAAATGATAAAAAGAGAATTTTTGATGCGGAGTGATACTTTGACATAATTTCAATGTAAATCTTCTTAATTGTGGTATGAATATTCAGATCCGAAAGATTCAAGACAAAAGTTCATATTGACATAAAAAATAATAATACTTCAAGCATACTAACTAAGCAATTATGTCTTCTCAAAATAACATGGCCAAAGAAAGTTCATCCCTACAAAATCATATAGTTAGGCTATGTTTCATTTTTGTCACACAAAGATGTTCCCAACTTCTATACCCCCGATGACAAGCCAAACAATTGTTTCATACTTAAATAATCTCAAACTTTTTCAACCTTCACGCAATACATGAGCGTGAGCCATGGATATAGCATTATGGGTGGAATAGAATATGATGATGGGGATTGTGTGGAGAAGACAAAAAAGGAGAAAGTCTCACATTGACGAGGATAATAAACGGGCTATGGAGATGCCCATCAATTGATGTCAACATGAGGAGTAGGGATTGCCATGCAATGGATGCACTAGAGCTATGAANCCTACAAAATCATATAGTTAGGCTATGCTTCATTTTCGTCACACAAAGATGTTCCCAACTTCTATACCCCCGATGACAAGCCAAGCAATAGTTTCATACTTAAATAATCTCAAACTTTTTCAACCTTCACGCAATACATGAGCGTGAGCCATGGATATAGCATTATGGGTGGAATAGAATATGATGATGGGGATTGTGTGGAGAAGACAAAAAAGGAGAAAGTCTCACATTGACGAGGATAATAAACGGGCTATGGAGATGCCCATCAATTGATGTCAACATGAGGAGTAGGGATTGCCATGCAATGGATGCACTAGAGCTATGAATGCTCAACAAAAGAAAACTAGTGGGTGTGCATCCAACTTGCTTGCTCATGAAGACCTAGGGCATTTTGAGGAAGCCCATCGTAGGAATATACAAGCCAAGTTCTATAATGAAAAATTCCCACTAGTATAAAAAGACAACTTATGAGACTCACTATATGAAAAACTTGGTGCTACTTTGAAACACAATATATGAGACTCACTACATGAAGAACAAGGTGCTACTTTGAAGCACAAGTGTGGAAAAAGAGATAGTAGCATTGCCATTTTTATTTATTTTCTTTTTTTTGGGCCTTTCTTTTTTTCTTTTTGGCCTTTCTCTTTTTTTGGGCAATGCTCTAATAATGATGATCATCACACTTCTATTGATTACAACATAAGGATTACAACTCGAAACTAGAACAAGGTATGACTCTATATGAATGCCTCCGACGGTGTACCGGGATGGTGCAATGAATCAAGAGTGACATGTATGAAAAATAATGCATGGTGGCTTTGCCACAAATATGATGTCAACTACATGATCATGCAATGGCAATATGACAAAAGTAAAGTATGTCATGATGATGATGAACGGAACGTTGGAAAGTTGCATGGCAATATATCTCGGAATGGCTATGGAAATGCCATAATAGGTAGGTATGGTGGCTGTTTTGAGGAAGATATAAGGAGGTTTATGTGTGATGGAGCGTATCATATCACGGGATTTGGATGCACCGGCGAAGTTTGCACCAACTCTCAAGGTGAGAAAGGGCAATGCACGGTACCGAAGAGGCTAGCAAAGGCGGAAAGGTAAAAGTGTGTATAATCCATGGACTCAACATTAGTCAAAAGAACTCATATACTTATTGCAAAAATTTAGAAGTCATCAAAAATCAAGTACTAAGCGCATGCTCCTAGGGGGATAGATTGGTAGGAAAAGACCATCGCTCGTCCCCGACCTCCACTCATAATGATGCACAAGCCAGGTACACTTCATGTTTCAAATTTGTTACACAACTTTAACCATACGTGCATGCTACGGGATTTGCAAACTTCAACACAAGAATTTCTCAAATTTACAACTACTCAACTAGAACGACTTTGATATTATCACCTCCATATCTCAAAACAATTATCAAGCATCAAACTTATCTTAGTATTCAACGCACTCAAAAGAAAGTTTCACATATATTGAATACCAAGTATATTAATGTTAAGCAAATTACCATGCTATTAACGACTCTCAAAATAATCTAAGTGAAGCATGAGAGATCAATAGTTTCTTTAAAACAAATCCACCACCGTGCTCTAAAATATCTAAGTGAAGCACTAGAGCAAAAATTATCACGCTCAAAAGATATAAGTGAAGCACTATGAGCAAAACTATCAAGCTCAAAAGATATAAGTGAAGCACATAGAGTATTTTATCAAATTCCAATTCATATATGGCTCTCCCAAAAGGTGTGTACAGAAAGGATGATTGTGGTAAACTAACAAGCAAATACACAAATAATACAAGAGGCTCCAAGCAAAACACTATCATGTGGTGAATAAAAATATAGCTCCAAGTAAATTACCGATGGAAGTGGACGAAAGAGGGGATGCCTTCCGGGGCATCCCCAAGCTTTGACTTTTTGGTGTCCTAGGATTATCTTGGGGGTGCCATGGGCATCCCCAAGCTTAGGCTCTTGCCACTCCTTGTTCCATAATCCATCAAAAGAATTCACCCAAAACTTGAAAACTTCACAACACAAAACTCAATAGAAATCTCGTGAGCTCCGTTAGAGAAAGAAAAAAAAAGACTACTTTAAGGTACTGTAATGAACTCATTCTTTATTTATATTGGTGTTAAACCTACTGTGTTCCAACTTCTCTATGGATCATAAACTATTTTACTAGCCATAGATTCATCAAAATAAGCAAACAACACACGCAGAACAGAATCTGTCAAAAACAGAACAGTCTGTAGTAATCAATAACTAACGCAAACTTCTGGAACTCAAAAAATTCTACAAAATTAGAAGACCTGGAAAATTTGTTTATTGATAATAATCAATTGGAATCAATATTTTATCACGTTCTGGTGATTTTTAACAATTCGGGCACTGAGCGCAAAGTTTCTGGAAATTACAGCAAGATCAAATAACTATCATCCAAGAAGATCCAATAGGTTTAACTTGGCACAAACACTAATTAAAAGATAAAACCACATATAAACAGAGGCTATATGGATTATTCATTCCTAAACAGAAGCAAAAACTAAAAACTAAAAATAAAATTGGGTTGCCTCCCAACAAGCGCTATCGTTTAACGCCCCTAGCTAGGCATAAAAGCAAGGATAGATCTAGGTATTGCCATCTTTGGTAGGCAATCCATAAGTGGATCTCATAATAGATTCATATGGTAATTTTATTTTATTTCTAGGAAAGTGTTCCATGCCTTTCTTTAATGGAAATTGGAATCTAATATTTCCTTCCTTCATATCAATAATTGCACCAATCGTTCTACGGAAAGGTCTACCAAGAATAATAGGACATGAAGGATTGCAATCTATATCAAGAACGATAAAATCTACGGGCACATAATTCCTATTTGCAACAATAAGAACATCATTAATTCTTCCCATAGGATTTTTAATAGTGGAATCCGCAAGATGCAAGTTTAGGGAGCAATCATCAAAGTCACGGAAATCTAGAGAATCACACAAAGTTTTGGGAATAGTAGAGACACTAGCACCCAAATCACACAAAGCATGAAACTCATAATCTTTAATTTTAATTTTAATAGTAGGTTCCCACTCATCATAGAGCTTCCTCGAGATAGAAACTTTCAACTCAAGTTTTTCTTCATAAGATTGCGTCAAGGCATCAACAATATGTTCGGTAAAGGCCTTATTTTGACTATAAGCATGAGGAGAATTTAGCACGGATTGCAACAAGGAAATACAATCAATTAAAGAGCAATTTTCATAATTAAATTCCTTGAGATCCAAAATAGTGGGTTTAGCAACATCTAGATTTTTATTTCTTTCAATCCCACTTTTATCAATTTCATCATCAAGATCTAAAAACTCCGAATTCTTAGAACGCCTTCTAGGTAAGGGAAGATCATATTCAGTTTCATCAAGATTCATATTGCAAAACAAAGATTTAATGGGGGACACACCAATAACTTTTAGATCTTCATCTTGATTTTCATAGGGATTAGAAGAACACGCTTTAATAAAGGCATCTTTGGAAGCACGCATCCTAGCGGTTCTTTCCTTGCACTCATCAATGGAAATTATCATAGCTTTGAGAGACTCATTGATATCATGCTTAGGAGGAATAGATCTAAGCTTTAAAGAATCAACCTCAAGAAAAATTCTATCAACGTTCCTAGCCAAATCATCAACTTTAAGCAATTTCTCTTCAAGCAAAGCATTAAAATTCTTTTGTAAATTCATAAACTCTTTAACCCTATTCTCAAATTCAGAGGGCATCTTATTAAAATTTCCATAAGAGTTGTTGTAGGAATTTCCATAATTATTAGAAGGATTACTAGGATAAGGCCTAGGATTAAAATTCCCTTTATACGCGTTGTTACCAAAATTATTCCTGCCAATAAAATTCACATACATAGATTCATTATTATTCTTAATCAAAGTAGACAAAGGCATATCATTAGGATCAGAAGAAACACTCTTAGTAGAAAATAATTTCATAAGTTCATCCATCTTTCCACTCAAAACATTGATTTCTTCTATCGCATGCACTTTTTTATTAGAAGATCTTTCGGTATGCCATTGAGAATAATTAACCATAATATTATCTAGGAGTTTAGTAGCATCTCCTAATGTGATTTCCATAAAAGTGCCTCCCGCGGCCGAATCTAAAAGATTTCTAGAAGCAAAATTCAATCCGACATAAAATTTTTGTATAATCATCCACAAATTCAAACCATGAGTAGGACAATTACGTAACATTAATTTCATTCTCTCCCAAGCTTGTGCAACTTGTTCATGATCAAGTTGCTTAAAATTCATAATATCGTTTCTAAGAGAGATAATCTTAGCGGGAGGAAAATACTTAGAGATAAAAGCATCTTTGCACTTGTTCCAAGAATCAATACTATTTTTAGGCAAAGATGAAAACCACGCTTTAGCACGATCTCTAAGCGAAAAAGGAAATAGCTTCAATTTAACGACATCATTATTGACATCTTTTTTCTTTTGCATATCACATAAATCAACGAAGCTATTCAGATGAGTAGCGGCATCTTCACTAGGAAGGCCGGCGAATTGATCTTTCATAACAAGATTCAACAAAGTAGTATTGATTTCACAAGATTCAGTATTGGCAAGAGGAGCAACCGGAGTGATAAGGAAATCATTATTATTGGTATTGGTGAAGTCACACAATTTGGTAGCATCTTGAGCCATTGCGACAAACAAGCAATCCAACACACGAGCAAACAAGCGGACGAGAAAAAGGCAAAGGGAAAAAGAGGAGGAGATTGGGAAAGAGAGGGCGAATAAAACAGCAAGGGTGAAGTGGGGGAGAGGAAAACGAGAGGTAAATGGCAAATAATGTAATGCGAGAGATAGGGATTGTGATGGGTACTTGGTATGTTGACTTTTGCGTAGACTCCCCGGCAACGGCGCCAGAAATCCTTCTTGCTACGTCTTGAGCTTGCGTTGGTTTTCCCCGAAGAGGAGAGGATGATGTAGCACAGTAGCGTAAGTATTTCCCTCAGTTTTTGAGAACCAAGGTATCAATCCAGTAGGAGGCCACGCACAAGTCCCTCGTACATGCAAAAAACGATAGCTACTCACAACCAACGCGATTAGGGGTTGTCAATCCCTTCATGGTCACTTACGAGAGTGAGATCTGATAGAGATAATATTTTTGGTATTTTTGGTATAAAGATGCAAAGTGAAAAGTAAAAGGCAAAGTAAAAACAAAGAAAGTATAAAAGTGATGGAGATTGATATGATGAAAATAGACCCGGGGGCCATAGGTTTCACTAGTGGCTTCTCTCAAGAGCATAATTATTCTACGGTGGGTGAACAAATTACTGTTGAGCAATTGACAGAATTGAGCATAGTTATGAGTATATCTAGGTATGATCATGTATATAGGCATCACATCCGTGACAAGTAGATTGAAACGATTCTGCATCTACTACTATTACTCCACTCATCGACCACTATCCAACATGCATCTAGAGTATTAAGTTAAGAACAGAGTAACGCCTTAAGCAAGATGACATGATGTAGAGGAATAAATTCATGCAATATGATAAATACCCCATCTTGTTATCCTCGATGGCAACAATACAATACATGCCTTGCAACCCTTTCTGTCACTGGGTAAGGACACCGCAAGATTGAACCCAAAGCTATGCACTTCTCCCATTGCAAGAACTACCAATCTAGTTGACCAAACCAAACGGATAATTCGAAGAGACTTGCAAAGATAAATCAATCATACATAAAAGAATTCAGAGAAGATTCAAATATTATTCATAGATAAGATGGATCATAAACCCACAATTCATCGGTCTCAACAAACACACCGCAAAAAGAAGATTACATCGAATAGATCTCCACGAGAGAGGGGGAGAACATTGTATTGAGATCCAAAAAGATAGAAGAAGCCATCTAGCTACTAGCTATGGACCCGAAGGTCTGAAGTAAACTACTCACACTTCATCGGAGAGGCTATGGTGTTGATGAAGAAGCCCTCCGTGGTGTATGCCCCCTCCGGCGGAGCTCCGGAACAGGCCCCAAGATGGGATCTCGTGGATACAGGAATTTGCGGCGGTGGAATTAGGTTTTTGGCTCCTGTTCTAATCGTTTGGGGGTACGTAGGTATATATAGGAGGAAGGAGTACGTCGGTGGAGCAACAGGGGGCCCACGAGGCACGGGGCGCGCCCCCCACCCTCGTGACCGCCTCTCTGATGCCTTGGCGTAGGGTCCAAGTTTCTTGGATCACGTTCGGTGAGAAAATCACGTTTCCGAAGGTTTCATTCCGTTTGGACTCCGTTTGATATTCTGTTTTTTGAAACACTGAAAAAGGCAAAAAACAACAATTCTGGGCTGGGCCTCCAGTTAATAGGTTTGTCCCAAAAATAATATAAAAGTGGAAAATAAAGCCTAATATAGTCCAAAACAGTAGATAAAGTAGCATGGAGCAATAAAAAATTATAGATACGTTGGATACGTATCAATGCCAAACAACCGGTGAATTTTTGCACGTCCAGCAGTCGGGTGGGCACCTCCATCATCTCGATGGCCTTGATCTTCACAGGTTGCACTCTATGCCGCTCTCTGAGACCAGAAAGCCAAGAAGCTGGCCGGCTGGCACTGCAAAGACGCATTTCTCCGGGTTGAGCTTGATCTAAAATCGGCGCAAGTTTTCAAAAGTCTCCTTGAGGTCCTCTAGCAGCGTTCCACGCTTCTCCGTCTTCACCACAACATCGTCCACATAAACATGGGCGTTTCTGCCGAGTTGCTTAAGGAGGCACTTCTGCATGCAACGCTGAAACGTGGCTCCAAATGGCGTGATGAAGGCGGTCTTCAGCCTGTCGGCCGGCTTGATCTGATGATACCCTGAGTATGCATCCAAAAAACTGAACAACTCGCATCCGGCTATGGAGTCAATTACTTGGTCAATTCTTGGCAAAGCAAATGGGTCTTTGGGGCATGCTTTGTTGAGGCTGGTATAATCAATACACATGCGCCACTGCTTATTCTTCTTCAACACAAGGACTGGGTTGGCTAACCATTCTGGAAAGAACACCTCCATGATGAAGCCGGCTGCTAGAAGCCGGGCTATCTCTTCTCCAACAACTCTTCTCTTCTCTTTTGACAGACGGCGCAAGGGCTGCCTGACTGGCTTGGCATCAGGTCGGACATGTAGCTTGAGCTCAGCGAAATCCGTCGGAACACCCGGCATGTCCTTGGGAGACCATGCAAAGATGTCCCGATTCTCACGGAGGAAATCGACGAGCTCGCTTTCCTATTTGCTGTCAAGGTTCGCACCTATGACAGCGTGCCTCTCCGGGTGCTCCGGGTCCAAGGGTATCTTCTTTATTTCGTTGGCCGGCTTGAACGAGCCCTCAGCTTCCAACTCCTTGGGGTTGGGTGACATTTCCGGCTGCTTGCCTGCCATTGCCACAACCCAGTGAAGGAGCCGCTTTTCAGCCGCGATCACGAGGAAGTCGGCTAGCCGGCTGCTGTCTGCGGCACAGGCGGACGACTTCTTGTAGTCCCCTGCTATGGCCAGGATTCCCTTGGAGCTCGGCATCTTCATCTTGAGGTAAGCATAGTGGGGGACCGCCATGAACTTGGCCAGAGTAGGCCGGCCAAGTAGCGCATGATAGGGGCTCTCAAGGTCCACCACTTCAAACCATACTGGCTCTTGGCGAAAGTGATTTTTGTCTCCGAAGAGGACATCTATCTGGTTCTTGCCGATTGGTGAGCAGGAAAGGCCAGGAACTATGCCATGGAATACAGTCCGGCTGGGCTGAAGCTGCCTCTGCTTGATTCCTAACTTCTCCATTGTGTCTCGGTACAGGATGTTGATGCTGCTGCCGCCATCTATTAGGACTCGGGAGAAGCGAGTAGCCCGCCTCTCTGTTGCGAAGGTGGCATATAAGACCAAGGCATAAGAACCGGGATTGAGCATCACCTCCGGGTGGTCAGCTCTGCTCCAGCTGATGGGCTTCTCAGACCAATGCATGAACTCGGGGGTCTCTGATGCTACTGCATTCACTTCTTGTCGTCGCTGCCATCTGCTGTGTCTATCGTCGGCCACACTGGTGAACACGACGTAAGCTCCATGCTCTTCTGGGTATTCATCTTGTATTGCACCAACAGGCCGAGCTGCCGGCTGCTGGGGAGGAGGCGGCGGCGGGCCGGTAGGAGGAGGAGGCAGGAGTCCGTCACCCTTGGCGATCCTGGTGAGCCAGTGGCACTTCCGAGTGGTGTGGTTGGACGGCTTTGCGCTGCTGTGAAACTTGCATGGTGCATCAAGAGTCTGCTCGTACGAGAAGGCGGGCAACCAGTTAGGCTTGCCACCCTTCTAGAGTTTGGAAGGAGGTTGCTCTTCCGGCTGCTAGTCTTCAACTGTCGCCACCTGCCGGCTAGTGGAAGCCGGCTGCGTGGCCTTGCGCTTATGGTCATTTTGTTGCTTTCGCCGACTGGTGTCACCAGCCGGGGTCTGAGGAGCTTGAGGAGCCACTTTGCCAGATGCGTCAACTTGGATCTCCACCTTCATGGAGGAGTCGGTCGTGGCATACTTGTCTGCTATGATCAGCAGTTCGTCGAGGGCCATCGGCTCGTCGCAGAGAAGCTTGTGCTTGAGGAGGGTGCACTCTCGGCACCCGGCAGTGAAGTACTCGATGGCCTGCACTTCGTGCACGCCCTCGCAAGAGTTGCACAGCTCGGCCCAGCGCGTGAGGTAGTCGCGAGTCGACTCGTTGGGGCCTTGGACACATAAGGAGAGCTGGCGAGGCTTGGGCGGCCGCTTGTACGTGCTGGTGAAGTTGCGGATGAAGGCTTCGGTGAAATCAACCCAACTGTTGATGTTGCGGGGCTTCAGGCTATTCAGCCATGTCTGGGCTGTGCCCTGGAGCATGAGTGGAACGTACTTCACGGCAACACGCTTGTTGCTGTTCGCGATGCTGACAGCTGTGGAGTAGTCGACCAGCCAGTCTTCCGGCTTCACGGAGCCGGTGTACTTGGGCGTATCTCTTGGGAGCATGAACCCTTTGGGGAAGGGCTCATCTCGGATGCGGGGGCCGAAACAAGGCGGACCCAGTTCTTCTTCTTCTTCTTCTTCTAGCGCCAGGGATCAGTTGAGGCGGTCGATCCGATGGCGGGCGTCGTTCTCTCCGACTCCTTCTCGGCGGCCAAGGCGGTCGCCGAGTGTCGGGTGATCAACAGGCGGCGGGGAGACGCACCTCTCCCTGTGAGGGGGAGGAGGAGGCGGACAGTCGTCCCATCGTTCCACTTCTCTTGGGCGGCCGTCTTGGTCGCGCTCGATGGTGATGCGAGTCCGATTGCGGCTGGCAGCCGGCTCCTTGTCTCTTCTACCGCGGACACCACCAGTCGGCGTTCGGGATGTCGTGCCTTGGTCTCGGTGGGGAGGCGGTTCGTCGTTTTGCCGGTGGGGCGCTTCATTGCGGCACCCGGCCTCCTGCTGCTCACCAGCCGCATCAAGGAGTTGCTGGACGCGCTCCGTCATGTGGCTACGCTCGTCACCCTCGAGCTTGTCTAGCTCGTCTGTTGCCGCCTGGGCAGCTCGTATGTTCTCTGCGGGCGTGGCGTAGACGGGATGATCTGTCCCGAACATGGTGGCAATGGTCGCGCCACGCTGTCGGATCAGGCCAATTCGGCTAGGCCCACCAGGAGCCGGTGTGCCGCCGACGGCTCGATCCATCTCACGTTGGTAGGGCTCCGAAAGGCGTCTCATGCTGGCCAGCCGGTTGGTGCTTTCGGCGAGCTGGACACGGCGTGCCTCCAGCGTCTCGGTGTCGGTGTCTTCCGAGATGGGCGCAGTCAGTTCTTGCATCACCGCCTGCAACGGATCCTGGCCACCCCCTCCAGAGTGCTCGCCGTGGCTGATGATGAGCACCTCCGTGACGGCGCTGCCGCGGCTGTCCGCGCGAGGAAGCGGTTCGTCGTAGACCACCACGTTGGTGGGGAACGCGTCAAGCGAAGCCGTGTCGGAGTCAACAAGCATCGGCTCGGTGGAGCCAACCGACTCCAAGTCCACAGCGGGCTCACTGGGTACGCGGAGCTGATCGAGGAGGCTGACGAGGCGGCTCTCGGGGCCTTCTGTGCCTGTGTCGGATGCGGGCTTGTCAGAGAGGCGGATCTTGCCAACAAGATCGGCGAGGCAGCTCGCCGCACAGGCGACCTCCGCGCCGCGCGTCGGCGCAGACACCGTCTGGCGTGCCAGGCTGGCTGCGCTCGCCAGGAAGGAACAAGGTTCCCGTCCAGAACAGGTCTCCGGGAGATGGTGCACCTCGCCCCATGGTGGGCGCCAAATGTCGGGGGTTGGGTGTGACATATGCCAATGGATGGCTTATCATGGTGGGAGCGAGTAGAACGTCGCCGGTGCCTGGAAGCGGGATGAGGCATAGACACGAACGCCGGCACACTTTACCCAGGTTTGGGGCTCTCCTAGGAGATAACACCCCTAGTCCTGCTCTGCGGGGTCTCCGCATGATCACTAAGGCACTAGTGAGTACAATGGTGCTCCTCGAGCTGTATGCTAGAGGTAGGAGAAGGCAGGCTCGCTCTCTCCTTCCTCTAGGTATGAGTCTACTTTTAACAGGTTGGGAACCCTTAGCATGGGTGCCCTGGGGGTTTATATAGGCCTACCCCCCAGGGGTACAATGGTAATCTGGCCGGGTGTAGGACCCGGCTGTCAGTGTCTCTGGTCGTCGGCTTCTCCGCCGGCTGCTGGGGCCCGCCGCCTGGTGGGCCCCGCCGACTGGTCTGGTACGGAGCCGACAGTCCGCCTCCGCCGCTTGCGGGTCTGGTCGGCTGCTGATTACTGTAGCCGCGACGCTAATGATGCACGCTTGGTCAGGGGAGCGTGGCTACAGTCCCGCCGCCTGGTGGGAGATCACTGTAGCCACACCGTGTCTCGTCTGGTTAATGGCGCACGATCCCCGAGGAAGGAATGGTCCGCCTGCTGGAAGCCGGCCTCCCTCGGGTCCGGCTGGTCAGACCTCCGCCGTCTTCCGGGCTCTCGCTGCCTGGTAGGGCCCGCCGCCTGCAGGCCGTACCGACAGGTCGTCGTGGGAACAAGGCTCCGCCTGCCAGCAGTGACTTCAGGGGTGGAGTGGCAACAGTGCTGCGCTGGGCGGAGATCTCCGCCTATACGGAGTACTGTGGTCACGCCCAGCCCTGGATACGGGGGCGATGGGCTACACTGTAGCCTCACCCTGTCTTATCTTCTTAATGGGGGCGCGGACTCTGAGGGCGCCGTGGGCCATCTGCTAGAAGCCGGCCTCTCTGGAGGCCGCCCGCAAGGAGTCGCCCCGTCTTGGTGCCGCCTTCTGGAAGCTGGCCGCTTGGGCCAGCCAGCCATCAGAAGGCGGCGCTTCATCTCGATGTCCTGAGGGGCGCAGCCGGCCCCGATGTCTTGAAAGGTTCTGGGACTCAGGTTAGGCTACCTGTGGCCCATTACTCCGACAATCCACGCTCCACCACCTCCACGCTTTGTCCCCATGGCGGACGTTGCTCCTCCGGCTGGGACGACAGATGCCCACGACGGTGCCAGGGGGCTCAGAGCTTTTGGCCCCACCTTGCGGCGGGTACGGTGGCCGCCCAGGTTCAAGCCGGAGATGCCGCCGTGTTATGATGACGTGGCGGACCCGTCGGCCTTCCTGCTGGCATACGAAGAGGCCGTCCTAGAGGCTGGAGGCGACGACGAGGTCATGGCCAACCGGTTTCCCATGGCTCTCGTTGGCGCACCACGCGCATGGCTGCTCACCCTCCCAGGATCCTAAGTGGCATCTTGGGAGGAGCTGCGCGGCCTCTTCGTCGCGCGCTTCGCGGCACCGACGCCCATCGTCGTCCCAGCCCTCCTCGGCGGCTCTCAAGAACCGCCCTCGGACCGTCACACCAAGCAGTTCTTCTGCCAGATCGGCGCCCCCTCCATGCAGCAAGGAGCTCCCCTAGGTTGGGCGGCGCGCAAGGCCGACCTCACCTTTGACTTGGGGGATCACCCCTTCACCACCTTCAACTCGGGCGTGCTCCCAATGCTTTGCATGTAGCCGTCACCAAGACCCTCATCGACTGCGGGGACGGCCTTAATGTGCTCTCCGTGGAAGCTTTCGGCTTGCTTCATGTGCCGCATGAATGGCTTCGTCCCACCAAGCCCTTCTCCGGGGTCGGCGACGGCTCCGCCAGCCCCCTAGGGCAGATCCGCCTTCCTGTGACCTTCGGCACTCGCGACAACTACCGCACCGAGCTGATCGACTTTGACATCGCCCGCATTGGCCTCTCATACAACGCCATCCTCGGGTACCCGGCCCTGGCTCAGTTTATGGCGGAAACTCATCCGGCCTACAACCTCATGAAGATGCCGGGGAGCAAGGGCGTTCTCACCATAGCTGGAGACACCAAGGAGGCTCTGGCGGCGCTCAAGCTTGCCCTTAAAGCCGCCGCGGCAGCACGCCCGGTCGAGGAGGCCACCCTTGGAGCTAAGGAGGCTGCACCGACAAAGAAGAAGCAGTTGTTCACTCAAGATCGGGCCGAAACTAAGTAAGTACCGGTCGAGGAAGGTGGACCCTTAGGAGCCACCTTCACCATAGGCGCCAACCTCGACCCGGATCAAGAGGAGGCATTGGTAAGGTTCCTGCGCCCGAACAAGGAGGTATTCGCCTGGGAACCCAAGCAGCTGGTAGGGGTCCCGAGGGGGGTGATCGAGCATCACCTATGGGTGTGCCCCAATGTGGGCCCTGTGAAGCAGAAGTCACAGCGACAGTCCGTGGAGAAGCAGTCCTCCATCATCTAGGAAACGCGCAAGCTGGAAGCGACAGGTGTCATTCGCGAGGTCCGGTACCCGGAGTGGCTGGCGAACCCCTTTGTCATGCCAAATAATGGCGGGAAGGAGCGCATGTGTGTCGACTTCACCAACCTCAACAAGGCCTTCCCTCAAGACCCGTTCCCGCTTCCGCGCATCGACCAGATCGTCGACTCCATCGCCGAGTGTGACCTGCTGTGCTTCCTGGACGCATTCTTGGGCTACCACCAGATCAAGATGGTGGTGGAGGATGTGGAGAAGACGGCTTTCCTAACCCCATGCGGGGTGTACTATGATACGTCCATTTTGCATCATGCTTTTATATCGATATTTATTTCATTATGGGTTGTTATTACACATTATGTCACAATACTTATGCCTATTCTCTCTCATTTTACAAGGTTTACATAAGGAGGGAGAATGCCGGCAGCTGGAGTTCTGGGCTGGAAAAGGAGCAAATATTAGAGACCTATTCTGCACAACTCCAAAAGTCCTGAAACTCCACGAAAGTCATTTTTGGAAATAATAAAAAATACTGAACGGAAGAAATACGTGAGGGGGGCCACCACCTGCCCACGAGGGTGGGGGGCGCGCACTACCCCCCAGGGCGCGCCCCCTGCCTCGTGGGCCCCCTGTTGGATCTCCGGTGGCCATCTTCTGTTATATGAAGTCTTTCGTCGAGGAAAAAAATCATAACCAACCTTTCAGGACGAGACTCCACCGCCACGGGGCGAAACCTTGGCGGAACCAATCTAGGGCTCCGGTAGAGCTGTTCTGCCGGGGACACTTCCCTCCGGGAGGGGTAAATCATCACCATCGTCATCACCAACACTCCTCTCATCGGGAGAGGGCAATCTCCACCAACATCTTCACCAGCACCATCTCCTCTCAAAACCCTAGTTCATCTCTTGTATCCAATTCTTACCTCCAAGTCCGGGATTGGTACTAGTAGGTTGCTAGTAGTGTTGATTACTCCTTGTAGTTGATGCTAGTTGGTTTATTTGGTGGAAGATCATATGTTCAGATCCTATATGCATATTAATACCCCTCTGATTATGAACATGAATATTCTTTGTGAGTAGTTACGTTTGTTCCTGAGGACATGGGAGAAGTCTTGCTATTAGTAGTCATGTCAATTTGGTATTCGTTCGATATTTCGATGAGATGTATGTTGTCTATCCTCTAGTGGTGTTATATGAACGTCGACTACATAACACTTCACCATTATTTGGGCCTAGAGGAAGGCATTGGGAAGTAATAAGTAGATGATGGGTTGCTAGAGTGACAGAAGCTTAAACCCTAGTTTATGCGTTACTTTGTAAGGGGTTGATTTGGATCCATATGTTTCATGCTATGGTTAGGTTTACCTTAATACTTTTGTTGTAGTTGCGGATGCTTGCAATATAGGTTAATCATAAGTGGGATGGTTGTTCAAGTAAGAATAGTACTGAAGCACCGGTCCACCCACATACCAAATTATCAAAGTACCGAATGCGAATCATATGAACGTGATGAAAACTAGCTTGACGATAATTCCCATGTGTCCTCGGGAGCGCTTTTCTCTATATAAGAGTTTGTCCAGGCTTGTCCTTTGCTACAAAAAGGATTGGGCCACCATGCTGCACTTTATTTACTTTTGTTACTTGTTGCTCGTTGCAAATTATCCTATCACAAAACTATCTGTTACCACTTATTTCAGTACTTACAGAGAATACCTTGCTGAAAACCGCTTATCATTTCCTTTTGCTCCTCGTTGGGTTCGACACTCTTACTTATCGAAAGGACTATGATAGATCCCCTATACTTGTGGGTCATCAAGAGTCTTTTTTGGCGCCGTTGCCGGGGAGTGAAGCGCAGTTGGTAGGTGGAATTTGGTAAGGAAAAATTTATATAGTGTGCTGAAATTTACTATCACTTGTTACTATGGAAAGTAATCCTTTGAGCGGCTTGTTCGGGGTATCTTCACCCCGACCAGTAGAGCAAAGAGTTGCTCCTCAACCTACTGAACTTACTGAAAATGAAAATGAAAATGAAAATGTCCACTTTGATATTCCTTCGGGTATGTTAGAAAAACTGCTAGCTAATCCTTTTGTAGGAGATGGAACAAAGCATCCTGATGAGCACCTAATATATGTGGATGAAGTTTGTTGATTATTTAAGCTTGCAGGTATACCGGTGATGTTATTTAGAGGAAGGTCTTCCCTTTATCTTTGAAGGGAGATGCATCGACATGGTATAGGCTATGGAACTATAAACGATTGAAATTGGAATTTCATCAGAAATTTTATACTATGCATCTTGTTCATCGTGATCACAATTATATATATAATTTTTGGCCTCGCGAAGGAGAAAGCATCGCTCAAGCTTGGGGGAGGCTTAAATCAATGTTATATTCATGCCCTAATCATGAGCTCTTAAGAGAAATAATTATTCAAAAAATTTATGCTCGGCTTTCTGAAAAAATCGCACCATGCTCGATACTTCTTGTGCTGGCTCTTTTATGATGAACACTATTGAATTCAAACGGAATTAATTGGATAGAATTAAACTTAACTCTGAAGATTGGGACCTCGACGAAGGTAAGGAGTCAGGTATGACACCTAAGTTTGATTGTGTTAAATCTTTTATGGATACCAATGTTTTCCGTAAGTTTAGCACTAAATATGGACTTGACTCTGAGTTAGTAGCCTCTTTCTGTGAATCTTTTGCTTCTTATGTTGATCTCCCTAAGGAGAAGTGGTTTAAATATCATCCTCCCGTAGAAGTAAAAGTAGCTGCACCTATTAAAGTTGAAGAAAAGACTATCACTTATAATGATCCTATTGTTCCTACTTCTTATGTTGAGAAACCACCTTTCCCTGTTAGAATAAAGTATCATGCTAAAGCTTCAACTATGGTTCGTAAAAGCAATATTAGAACTTATAAACCTCCTGAGAAAGTTAAAGTTGAACCTAATGTTGCTATTGTTAAAGATCTCTTGGCTGATAATATTGATGGGCATGTTATTTATTTCTGCGGTGAAACTGCTAGAATTGCCAAACCTTGTGCTAAAGATAAACATAGACCTGTGGTAGGCATGCCTGTTATTTCTGTTAAAATAGGAGATCATTGTTATCATGGCTTGTTTGATATGGGTGCTAGTGTCCGTGCAATACCTTATGACTTATACAAAGAAATTATGCATGATATTGCACCTGCTGAGATAGAAGATATTGATGTCACAATTAAACTTGCCAATAGAGATACTATTTCACCAATGGGAATTGTAAGAGATGTTGAAGTCTTGTGTGGGAAAACTAAATATCCTTCTGATTTTCTTGTTCTTGGTTCCCCACAAGATAGCTTTTGTCCCATTATATTTGGGAGACCCTTCTTGAACACTGTCAATGCTAGGATAGACTACGAAAAGTATGTTGTTACTATAGGCTTGGGTGATATGTCTCATGAGTTTAATTTCTCTAAATTTAGTAGACAACACCGTGAAGAAGAATTGCCTAGTAAGGATGAAATTATTGGTCTTGCTTCTATTGCCGTACCTCCTAGTGATCCTTTAGAAAAATATTTGCTAGACCATGAAAATGATATGTTTATGAATGAAAGAAGGGAAATAGATGAAGTATTCTTTAAACAGGAACCTATCCTGAAGCACAATTTGCCTGTTGAAATCCTAGGGGATCCTCCTCCACCCAAGGGTGATCCCGTGTTTGAGCTCAAACCTTTACCTGATACTCTTAAATATGCTTATCTCGATGAGAAAAAGATATATCCTGTTATTATTAGTGCTAACCTTTCAGAGCATGAAGAAGAGAGACTATTGAAAACTCTGAAGAAGCACCGTGCTGCTATTGGATATACTCTTGATGATCTTAAGGGCATTAGTCCCACTCTATGTCAACATAAAATAAATTTGGAAGAAGATGCCAAAACATTTCGTGATCATCAATGAAGGCTGAATCCTAAGATGAAAGAAGTGGTAAGAAAAGAAATACTAAAGCTCCTTGAGGCATGTATAATTTATCCCGTTGTTGATAGTTAGTGGGTAAGTCCTGTCCATTGTGTCCCTAAGAAGGGAGGTATTATTGTCATACCTAATGATAAAGATGAATTGATTCCGCAAAGAATTATTACAGGTTATAGGATGGTAATTGATTTCCGCAAATTAAAAAAAGCTACTAAGAAAGATCATTACCCCTTACCTTTTATTGATCAAATGCTAGAAAGATTATCCAAACATACACATTTTTTGCTTTCTAGATGGTTATTCTGGTTTCTCTCAAATACCTGTCTCAGCCAACGATCAATCTAAAACCACTTTTACTTGCCCTTTTGGTACTTTTGCTTATAGACGTATGCCTTTTGGTTTATGTAATGCACCTGCTACCTTTCAAATATGCATGATGGCTATATTCTCTGACTTTTGTGAAAATATTTGTGAGGTTTTCATGGACGACTTCTCCGTTTATGGATCCTCTTTTGGCGATTTCTAGAGCAACCTTGATCGATTTTTGCAGAGATGTGAAGAAACTAATCTTGTCTTGAATTGGGAAAAGTGCCACTTTATGGTTAATGAAGGTATTGTCTTGGGGCATAAAGTTTCTGAAAGAGGTATTGAGGTTGATAAAGCCAAGGTTGATGCTATTGAAAAGATGCCATGTCCCAAGGACATCAAAGGTATAAGAAGTTTCCTTGGTCACGCCGGTTTTTATATGTGATGCCCCCGATTCAATCGTACACTAATCATGCACGCAAATGTGTACGATCAAGATCAGGGACTCACGGGAAGATATCACAACACAACTCTAAAACATAAATAAGTCATACAAGCATCATAATACAAGCCAGGGGCCTCGAGGTCTCGAATACAAGTGCTCGATCATAGACGAGTCAGCGGAAGCAACAATATCTGAGTACAGACATAAGTTGAACAAGTTTGCCTTAAGAAGGCTAGCACAAACTGGGATACAGATCGAAAGAGGCTCATGCCTCCTGCCTGGGATCCTCCTAAACTACTCCTGGTCATCGTCAGCGGCCTGCATGTAGTAGTAGGCACCTCCGGTGTAGTAGGAGTCGTCGTCGACGGTGGCGTCTGGCTCCTGGGCTCCGGCATCTGGTTGCGACAACCAGGTAGAAGGGAAAGGGGGAAAAGAGGGAGAAAAGCAACCGTGAATACTCATCCAAAGTACTCGCAAGCAAGGAGCTACACTACATATGCATGGGTATATGTGTAAAGGGCCATATCGGTGGACTGAACTGCAGAATGCCAGAATAAGAGGGGGATAGCTAATCCTGTCGAAGACTAGGCTTTAGGCCACCTCCATCTTGCAGCATGTAGAAGAGAGTAGATGGTAAGTTCACCAAGTAGCATCGCATAGCATAGCATAAACCTACCCGGCGATCCTCCCCTCGTCGCCCTGTGTGAGAGCGATCACCGGGTTATATCTGGCACTTGGAAGGGTGTGTTTTATTGAGTATCCGGTTCTAGTTGTCATAAGGTCAAGGTACAACTCCAAGTCGTCCAGTTACCGAAGATCACGGCTATTCGAATAGATAAACTTCCCTGCAGGGGTGCACCACATAACCCAACACGCTCGATCCCATTTGGCCGGACACACGTTTCTGGGTCATGCCCGGCCGCAGAAGATCAACACGTCGCAGCCCTACCTAGGCACAACAGAGAGGTCAGCACGCCGGTCTAAATCCTATGGCGCAGGGGTTTGGGCCCATCGCCCATTGCACACCTGCATGTTGCGAGGGCGGCCGGAAGCAGAACTAGCCCCCTTAATACAAGATCAGGCTTACGTTCCAATCCAGCGTGCGCCGCTCAGTCGCTGACATCACGAAGGCTTCGGATGATACCACGACGTCGAGTGCCCATATCTTTCCCATGTAGTTGGTTAGGGTGTATAGACCAAATGGCCAGACTCAGATCAAATACCAAGAACTCGTTAAGCGTGTCATTTTTAAGTATTCGTGGACGCCGACCAGGGCCAGGTCGACCTCTCTCCTAGGTGGTCTCAACCTGCCTTGTCGCTCAGCCACAAAGTAACAGTCGGGGGCCGTCAGGAACCCAGGCCCACCTCTACCAGGATGGAGCCACCTGTCCTTTCAGCCCCCTCATCAGAATCACTTGCGGGTACTCAACGAGCTGACCCGACTTTAGTCACCACATCTGTCATGTATATAAAGTATATAGTATATACCCATGATCACCTCCCTAGTGATCACGGCCTAGTAGTATAGCATGGCAGACGGACAAGAGTGTAGGGCCACTGATGGAACACAAGCATCCTATACTAAGCAGTAGGATAGCAGGTAAGGATAACAACAGTAGTAGCAAGGACAGGCTATGCAGCAGAATAGAATTAACGGAAAGCAGTAACATGCTACACTACTCTAATGCAAGCAGTATAGAGAAGAGTAGGCGATATATGGTGATCAAGGGGGGCTTGCCTGGTTGCTCAGACAAGAAGGAGGGGTCGTCGGTGACGTAGTCGACCACAGGGGCATCAACATCGTCACGGGGTCTACCGAAGAGAAGAGGGGGAGAAACAGTAAATACATAGCAAGCAAGTGCATAATAGGACAACAGGCAGAGCTAGACGTGTTCTAAGGCGGTATGAGGTGATACCGGTGAAGGGGGGAAACATCTGGGAAAATATCCCTGATGTTTTGCGTTTTCGGACAGATGAATCGGAGGGGAAAAGTTACGTGTTCGCTGCTAGGAATGCATGGCTGACGAACGGGCTGCGTATCCGGATTCGTCTCGTCGTTCTAAGCAACTATCATATACAAAGTTTTTCCATCCAAGTTACGGATTAAAAGATATGATTTTCAAAAGAAGTTATTAATTTCTGGAATTTAATTAATTATTTAATTTAATTCAAAATTAGAGTTATGACATCAGCATGATGTCATGCTGACGTCAACAGTCAACAGGGGTTGACTGGTCAACCTGACCAGTGGGTCCCACTGGTGAGTGACACATATTAATTGAATATATTTAATTAACCTAATCAGGATTAATTAGGGGTGGGCCCCACTGTCATTGACTGATTAATTAATTAACTAACAGTTTAATTAGTTTAGTTATTTGATTAGTTTAATTAATCAAAATTAATTAGTTAATTAATTCTTTGATTAATTATTTTCAATATATATATTTTTTATTTTATTAAACCGTTCTATGGGGTGGGGCCCGACATGTCAAAGGCCCCAGGGGGCCAAACGGGCGCTCGGCGTCGGGCGCAACCCAAATGGGCGCTGGCCCGCGGGTGTGCACCCGACTGGGCGGCGCGGGGCATTTGACGGGCGCGGGTGGCCACCGGAGGTGGACGCCGGGGCCGTGGACGGATGCGGCTGGACCACCGCGGGGCGAGGAGGGAGCGGCGCGGCGGCATGCAGCAGTCGGCAGCAGGGGCGGAGGCAGAGCAGGGGACCGCGGCGGGATTGGCGAGCAGGGGGGCAACAGACGAGGCCAACGGCCAGCGTGGGCTCAGCGGCGGGCACGCACGCCGGAGCCAGGTGGAGCAATGGCGGCGTGGGCAGCGCGAGCGTGCACGATTCGGTGCGGGCAGGCGCAGCCAGGAGCAGGGGACGGACCGTGGTGCGAGGCTAGGCAGGGTGGCGGCGCGCGGCGGAGCCGCAGCAGGGCCTCGGCGGCGCGCGGCGAGCGCGGGCGTGCAGGGTAGGGGCTGTGCGCGGGGGCAGCGTCGTGCGCGCGGTGAGTGAGCGAGGGAGACGGGCGAGCTCACTGGGTAGAGTAGGGTTCGGGGCAACGGGTGTCGAGGAGGGGGCGGGGAAGTCGTGCGTAGGGGGAGGCAGGCCGGCGAGGTGGTCCGGCGACGATGGACGGCGACGGGCGATTCGTGCGGCGGCGTCGGCAGTCTCCTCCCTCGATCCCGATCCAATCGGGGGAGAGGGGGGTCTGGGGGGTGTTGGTGGTTGGCTGGGAGGGGAGTGGGGGTTAAGGAGTGCGGGTGGGCCTTGGCCTAGTTGGGTAGGCCAGCTAGGCTGGAGCCCAGTGGGGGGGGTGCTTTCTTTTGTTTTGTTTTTACCTTTTATTTATTTTACTTTTTCTGTTATAGTTTTGTATCCTATTATTTTAGTTTTAGTAAAATATATACTTAGTATATAAATTAGTATTTCAACTTAGTCCATACTCAAAAAAGTCCAGTCCTCAATAAATTAGTTTGACATTTTATTAATTACAAAAGGTTTTTGAATAAATTTTTTTGCTGCTGTTTTATTCATCTCATATTATTTAAACATTTTATAAAGGTGTGGTTTCTCCACCATAATTATCTATGCAATATTTGGTTCAGTCAGAACATTTTAATTTTAATATTTGAAAACTTTTATTGTTTGCTTGATTTTGGATTTGAATTAGAATCGGTTTCGAACTAACACGAGATTAGCAACAGTAATCGAAGTGATGTGGCATCATTAGCAGAGAATTATTGTAGCTTAAATATCCAGGCGTCACATTATAGGAGGTTCATTAAGGACTTCTCAAAAATTTCTCGGCCTTTGACTAATTTATTACAAAAAGATATACCATTTGTCTTTGATGACGACTGTGTAGAAGCATTTGAAATACTTAAGAAAGCATTGATCTCTGCACCTATTGTTCAGCCACCTGATTGGGTTTTACCCTTTGAAATGATGTGTGATGCTAGTAATTATGCTGTAGGTGTTGTTCTAGGGCAAAGAGTAGATAAGAAATTAAATGTTATTCAATATGCTAGTAAAACTCTAGACAATGCTCAAAGAAATTGTGCTACTACTGAAAAGGAATTCTTAGCAGTTGTATTTGCTTGTGATAAGTTCAGACCTTATATTGTTGATTGTAAAGTAACTATTCACACGGATCATGCTGCTATTAAATATCTTATGGAAAATAAAGATGCTAAACCTAGACTTATTAGATGGGTTCTCCTGCTACAAGATTTGATTTGCATATTGTTGATAGAAAGGGAGCTGAGAACCCCGTTGCAGACAACTTGTCTAGGTTAGAAAATGTTCTTGATGACCCACTACCTATTGATGATAGCTTTCCTGATGAGCAATTAAATGTCATAAATGCCTCTCGTAGTACTCCATGGTATGCTGATTATGCTAATTATATCGTGGCTAAATTTATACCACCTAGTTTCACATACCAGCAAAAGAAAAAGTTTTTCAATGATTTGAGACATTACTTTTGGGATGACCCACATCTTTATAAAGAAGGAGTAGATGGTGTTATTATACGTTGTGTACCTGAGCACGAATAGGAATAGATCCGACGCAAGTGTCACTCCGAGGCTTATGGAGGACACCACGCTGGAGATAGAACTGCACATAAGGTATTGCAATCTGGTTTTTATTGGCCTACTCTCTTCAAGGATGCCCGTAAGTTTGTCTTATCTTGTGATGAATGCCAAAGAATTGGTAACATTAGTAGACGTCAAGAAATGCCTATGAATTATTCACTTGTTATTGAACCATTTGATGTTTGGGGCTTTGATTATATGGGACCTTTTCCCGCCTCTAATGGATATACACATATTTTAGTTGTTGTTGATTACGTTACTAAGTGGGTAGAAGCTATTCCAACTAGTAGTGCTAATCATAACACTTCTATTAAAATGCTTAAAGAAATTATTTTTTCGAGGTTTGGAGTCCCTAGATATTTAATGACTGATGGTGGTTCACATTTTATTCATGGTGATTTTCGTAAAATGCTTGCTAAGTATGATGTTAACCATAGAACTGCATCTCCTTATCACCCGCAGTCTAGTGGTCAAGTAAAATTGAGAAATAGAGAGCTCAAATTAATTTTGCAAAAGACTGTTAATAGATCTAGAAAGAATTGGTCCAAGAAACTTGATGATGCATTATGGGCCTACAGAACTGCATATAAAAATCCCATGGGTATGTCTCCGTATAAAATGTTTTATGGAAAAGCATGCCACTTACCTCTCGAACTAGAACATAAGGGTTATTGGGCTATTAAAGAGCTCAACAGTGATTTCAAACTTGCCGGTGAGAAAAGGTTATTTGACATTAGCTCACTTGATGAATGGAGAACCCAAGCTTATGAAAATGCCAAGTTGTTTAAAGAAAAAGTTAAAAGATGGCATGACAAAAGGATACAAAAGCGTGAGTTTAATATAGGTGATTATGTATTGCTATTCAACTCTCGTTTAAATTTTTTTGCAGGAAAACTTCTCTCTAAATGGGAAGGCCCTTACGTTATCGAGGAGGTCTATCGTTTTGGTGCCATAAAAATCAACAACTTCGAAGGCACTAATCCGAAGGTGGTAAACGGTCAAAGAATCAAACATTATATTTCAGGTAATCCTATAAATGTTGAAACCAATGTTATTGAAACCGTAACCCCGGAGGAATACATAAGGGA
>LR880972.1:766051163-766083323 GCA_904067115.1 Aegilops sharonensis | reverse complement strand
TGTTATTTTACTACTGACTCTTGAATAGACCGATCAGAAAGGATAACTTTGAGGTGGTTTCGTACCCTACAATAATCTCTTCGTTTGTTCTCCGATATTAGTGACTTTGGAGTGACTCTTTGTTGCATGTTCAGGGATAGTTATTTGATCCAATTATGTTATTATTATTGAGAGAATTTGCACTAGTGAAAGTATGAACCCTATGCCTTGTTTCCTAGCATTGCAATACCTTTTACGCTCACTTTTATCATTATTTACCTTGCTGTTTTTGTATTTTCAGATTACAAAAACCTATATCTACCATCCATATTGCACTTGTATCACCATCTCTTTGCCGAACTAGTGCACCTATACAATTTACCATTGTATTGGGTGTGTTGGGGACACAAAAGAGTCTTTTTTATTTGGTTGCAGGGTTGTTTGACAGAGACCATCTTAAACCTATGCCTCCCACGGATTGATAAACCTTAGGTCATCCACTTGAGGGAAATTTGCTACTGTCCTACAAACCTCTACACTTGGAGGCCCAACAACTTCTACAAGAAGAAGGTTGCGTAGTAGACATCATCAGGTATAACACCTAAGTCTGATTGTGTTAAATCTTTTATGGATACCGATGTTTTCCGTGAATTTAGCAATAAATATGGACTTGACTCTGAGATAGTAGCTTCTTTTTGTGAATCCTTTGCTACTAATGTTGATCTCCCTAAGGAGAAGTGGTTTAAAGATACTCGTCCCATTGAAGTAAAAGTAGTTGCACCTATTAAAGTTGAAGAAAAGACTATCACTTATAATGATCCTGTCGTTCCTACTGCTT
This sequence comes from Aegilops sharonensis, assembly GCA_904067115.1. Classification (NCBI taxonomy): domain Eukaryota; kingdom Viridiplantae; phylum Streptophyta; class Magnoliopsida; order Poales; family Poaceae; genus Aegilops; species Aegilops sharonensis. The sequence continues at coordinate 766,082,506 of LR880972.1, read as the reverse complement.
ATATTGAGAAACCACCTTTCCCTGTTAGAATAAAGGATCATGCTAAAGCTTCAACTGTGGTCAACAAAAGTAATATTAGGACACCCAAACCCCCTGAGCAAATTAAAGTTGAACCTAGTGTTGCTATGGTTAAAGATCTCTTGGCTGATAATATTGATGGACATGTTATTTACTTCTGCATTGAAGCTGCTAGAATTGCCAGACCTGATGCTAAAAATAAACATTGACCTGTTGTAGGCATGCCTGTTATTTCTATTAAGATAGGAGAGCATTGTTATCATGGCTTGTGTGATATGGGTGCAAGTGCAAGTGCAATACCTCATTACTTATACAAAGAAATTATGCATGATATCGCACCTGCTGAGATAGAAGAAATTGATGTTACGATTAAGCTTGCCAATAGAGATACTATTTCACCAGTTGGGATTGTTAGGGATGTTGAAGTCTTGTGTGGGAAAGTTAAATATCCTGCTGATTTTCTTATTCTTGCTTCCCCACAAGATAACTTTTGTCCCATTATATTTGGTAGACCCTTCTTGAATAATATTAATGCTAGGATACACTGAGAAAAGGATGTTGTTACTATTGGTTTGGGGGATATGTCTCATGAGTTTAACTTTGCTAAATTTCATAGACAACCCCGTGATGAGGAATTGCCTAGTAAAGATGAAATTATTGGTCTTTCTTCTATTGTCATGCCTCCTAATGACCCTTTAGAACAATATTTGGTAGACCATGAAAATGATATGTTTATGAATGAAAGAAGGGAAATAGATGAAGTATTCTTTAAACAGGGACCTATTTTGAAACACAACTTGCCTGTTGAAATCCTTGGGGATCCTCCTCCACCCAAGGGTGATCCCGTGTTTGAGCTTAAACCATTACCTAATACTCTTAAATATGCTTATCTTGATGAGAAGAAGATATATCCTGTTATTATTAGTGCTAACCTTTCAGAGCATGAAGAGAAGAAATTATTGAAAACTCTGAAGAAGCACCTTGTTGCTATTGGATATACTCTTGATGATCTTAAGGGCATTAGTCCCACTCTATGCCAGCACAAAATAAAATTGAAGAAAGACGCTAAACCAGTTGTTGATCACCAACGACGGTTAAATCCTAAGATGAAAGAAGTGGTAAGGAAAGGAATGCTAAAGCTTCTGGAGGCAGGTATAATTTATCCCGTTGCTGATAGTCAGTCGGTAAGTCCTATCAATTGTGTCCCTAAGAAGGGAGGTATTACTATTGTTCCTAATGATAAAGATGAATTGATCCCACAAAGAATTATTACATGTTATAGAATGGTAATTGATTTCCGCAAATTAAATAAAGCTACTAAAAAGGATCATTACCCTTTACCTTTTATTGATCAAATGCTAGAAAGATTATCCAAACATACACATTTTTTGCTTTCTAGATGGTTATTCCGGTTTCTCTCAGATACCTGTGTCAAAAGAGGATCAAGAAAATACCACTTTTACTTGCCCTTTTAGTACCTTTGCTTATAGACGTATGCCTTTTGGTTTATGTAACGCACCTGCTACCTTTCAAAGATGCATGATGGCCATATTCTCTGATTTTTGTGAAAAGATTGTTGAGGTTTTCATGGATGATTTCTCCGTATATGGAACTTCTTTTGATGATTGCTTCAGCAACCTTGATCGAGTTTTGCAGAGATGTGAAGAAACTAACCTTGTCTTGAATAGGGAGAAGTGCCACTTTATGGTTAATGAAGGTATTGTCTTGGGGTATAAAATTTCTAAAAGAGGTATTGAAGTTGATAAAGCTAAAGTTAATGCTATTGAAAAGATGCCGTGTCCCAAGGACATTAAAGGTATAAGAAGTTTCCTTGGTCATGCCGGTTTTTATTGGAGGTTCATTAAGGACTTCTCAAAATCTCTAGGCCTCTGACTAATCTCTTACAAAAAGATGTTCCTTTCATCTTTGATGATGATTGTGTAGAAGCATTTGAAATACCTAAGAAAGTTTTGATTTCTGCACCTATTGTTCAACCACCTAATTCGAATTTACCCTTTGAAATTATGTGTGATGCTAGTGATTATGCTGTAGGTGCTGTCCTTGGACAAAGAGTTGATAAGAAATTAAATGTTATCCAATATGCTAGTAAAACTCTAGACAGTGCCCAGAGAAATTATGCTACTACTGAAAAACAATTTTTAGCAGTTCTATTTGCTTGTGATAAGTTCAGACCTTATATTGTTGATTCTAAAGTAACTGTTCACACTGATCATGCTACTATTAAATATCTTATAGAAAAGAAAGATGCTAAACCTAGAATCATTAGGTGGGTTCTCCTACTACAATAATTTGATTTGCATCTTATTGATAGAAAGGGAGCTGAGAACCCCGTTGCAGACAACTTATCTAGGTTAGAGAATGTTCTTGATTACCCACTACCTATTGATGATAGCTTTCCTGATGAACAATTAGCTGTCATAAATTCTTCTCGTATTGCTTCATGGTATGCTGATTATGTTAATTACATTGTTGCTAAATTTATACCACCTAGTTTCACATACGAGCAAAATAAAAGGTTTTTCTATGATTTAAGACATTACTTCTGGGATGACCCACACCTTTATAAAGAAGGAGCAGATGGTGTTATTAGATGTTGTATACCTGAGCATGAACAGGAACAGATCCTACGCAAGTGTCACTCCGAAGCGTATGGAGGACACCACGCTGGAGATAGAACTGCACATAAGGTATTTTAATCCGGTTTTTATTGGCCTACTCTCTTCAAAGATGCCCGTAAGTTTGTCTTATCTTGTGATGAATGTCAAAGAATTGGTAATATTAGTAGACGTCAAGAAATGCCTATGAATTATTCACTCGTCATTGAACCATTTGATGTTTAGGGCTTTGATTATATGGGACCGTTTCCTTCCTCTTATGGGTATACACAGATTTTAGTTGCTGTTGATTACGTTACTAAGTGGGTAGAAGCTATTCCAACTAGTAGTGCTGATCATAACACCTCTATTAAGATGCTTAAAGAAGTTATTTTTCATAGGTTTGGAGTCCCTAGATATTTAATGACTGATGGTGGTTCACATTTTATTCATGGTGCTTTTCATAAAATGCTTGCTAAGTATGATGTTAATCATAGAATTGCATCTCCATACCACCCGTAGTATAGTGGTCAAGTAGAACTTAGTAATAGAGAGATCAAATTAATTTTGCAAAAGACTGTTAATAGATCTAGAAAGAATTAGTCCAAGAAACTTGATGATGCATTATGGGCGTATAGAACTGCATATAAAAATCCTATGGGTATGTCTCCGTATAAAATGGTTTATGGAAAAGCATGTCACTTACCTCTCGAACTAGAACATAAGGCATATTGGGCCATCAGAGAGCTCAATTATGATTTCAAACTTGCCGGTGAGAATAGGCTATTTGACATTAGCTCACTTGATGAATGGAGAACCCAGGACTATGAGAATGCCAAACTGTTTAAAGAAAAAGTTAAAAGATGGCATGACAAAAGTATACAAAAGCGTGAGTTTAATGTAGGTGATTATGTGTTTCTAGTCAACTCTCGTTTAAGGTTTTTTGCAGGCAAACTTCTCTCTAAATGGGAAGGTCCTTACGTTATCAAGGAGGTATATCGTTCCGGTGCCATAAAAATCAAGAACTTCGAAGGCACAAATCCGAAGGTGGTGAACAGTCAAAGAATCAAACATTATATCTCAGGTAATCCTATAAACGTTGAAACCAATGTTATTGAAACCGTAACCCCGGAGGAATACATAAGGGACACTTTCCAGAACGTTTCAGACTCCGAAAAGGAATATGTATGTGGTACGGTAAGTAAACCGACTCCAAAACAGTTCTAATGGCAATTTTTCTCCGTTTTGGAATATTAAGAAAATAGGAAAATAATAAGTAGTCCGAAAGACACACGAGGCATCCACGAGGGTGGAGGGCGCGCCCTACCCCCCTGGGCGCGCCCCCTGCCTTGTGGGCACCTCGTGTGCCCTCCGGACTCTGTCTTCTTGCACGGTACTTCTTTTGGTCGGTAAAAAATCATTATATAATCTCCCGAAGGTTTTGACCACCGTATCACACAAATATCCTCTGTTTTTGTTTCGAGCTGTTTTTCTGACAGATTTAGATCACCATGACATCTCCAAGTGCCCCCAAGGACAAGTTCTTCGAGAAGGTCATCAACCCCTACCTCGCGGAAGTGCTGCAACATCCTCAAACCGTTGAGATGCATGAGGGGGTGCTGCACATCCGCGATTTTGAGGGACCAAGGAGGACCGGAAGCGTGGAGACAAGGCTTGAAGCACTGGAGCAACAAGTTTTCAAGTGTCAGGAGATGGTGGAGCGTGGACTCGACACCAATCACATAATGATCACGGAGTTCACCAACAACCACAAGCTGGAGGCCAAGGACATTGGGGAGGCCATCCTCAAGCTTCACGAGAAAATCGAGCACCTCCAAGCCCAGATCTATGACCTGCAAAACCAAAACTGTGAGTATGGATATAGATTCAAGAGGATGTGTTTGGCTGCAGATTTAAGGATCCCGGAGACTTGATCATCCTTCTATGATGGTGAGCCTATGCCTTGGAAGATGGACGACAAGCCTACATCATCAACAACCCCATCACCATCACTTCCAAGGAAGGTGACATAATCACATGGGTATGGGCACTCCCCTTGGCAACTGCCAAGCTTGGGGGAGGTGCCCCTGTATCGTATCACCATCACACTCCTATCTTTACCGTATTTCTTAGTTCGATCCTTTTGGTAATATCTTGATCTAGTAGAATAAAGTTTTATGTATGATTTAGATTCGAGTTTTGCTTTATGATCCTTCTATGTAATCGAGTCCGTGAGCTATATATAATAAATATTAGTGTTGAGTCAAGGGCTTGATTATCTTGCTATGATCGTGAGGGAATAAAAGAAAAGAGAAAGAATAAAAAGAAGTAAAGAGATCATATTGATCTTATGGAGAGTAATGACTTCACATATAAAGAGTATGATGAATAAAAGTTGTTGAGACTTGACAAACATAGTTTTGGTCATCGTTGCAATTAATAGGAAGTAATAAAGAAAGAGAGGTTTTCACATATAAATATACTATCTTGGACATCTTTTATGATTGTCAGCAGTCATTAAAATATGACATGCTAAAGAGTTGATGTTGGACAAGGAAGACAACGTAATGGGTTATGTTTTCTTATATCTGAAATAAAGTATATTGTCATGGATCATCCAACATGTTGGGCTTGCCTTTCCCCCTCATGCTAGTCTAATTCTTTGCACCAAGTAGAGATACTACTTGTGCTTCCAAATACCCTTAAACCCAGTTTTGCCATGAGTGTCCACCATATCTACCTATGGATTGAGTAAGATCCTTCAAGTAAGTTTTCATGTTGCATGCAATAAAAATTGCTCTCTAAATATGTATGATCTATTAGTGTGGAGAAAATAAACTTTATACGATCTTGTGATATGGAAGCAATAAAAGCGACGAACTGCATAATAAAGGTCCATATCACAAGTGGAAATATAAAGTGGTGTTCTTTTGTGTTAAGATTTCGTGCATCCAACCATAAAAGCACATGACAACCTCTGCTTCCCTCTGCGAAGGGCAAATCTTTTACTTTTGTCTTTTACCTTATACAAGAGTCATGATGATCTTCACCTTTCCTTTTTACATTTTATCCTTTGGCAAGCACCTTGTGTTGGAAAGATCCTAATAAATATATCCAATTGGATGTAAGTTAGCATGAATTATTATTGTTGACATTACCCTTGAGGTAAAAGGTTGGGAGGCAACACTATAAGCCCCTATCTTTCTCTGTGTCCAATTAAAACTCCATACCCATAAGTATTGCGTCGGAGTAATGGGCCACGGGTAGGCAAACCCGAGCCCCCGGACCTTTCAAGACAACGGGGCAGGCTGCGCCCCTCAAGACCCCAAGACAAAGAGCCGCCTTCTGAGAGTCGGCGGCAGAGCCGCCGACTGCCCCTCACGGCCGAGTCCCAGAGACGGCTTCGAGATAAGCCGACTCCCAACTGGCGGCTTCCAGAGAAGCCGGCTATGGGGAGTCGGCCCGCGACTCCGACCGCCTCCTACCAACGCAACTACGGACGAGATGGGGTGCGGCCGCCGCGCGGCCCATCCCTGCCCTCTTCACGAAGGGCAGGCATGGCCACAATGCGCCGTACTGACGGAGATCTCCGTCCGGCGCGGTACTGTTGCCATGCCGGCCCTGACGTCAGCCTCGTGGGCGGTGCCCTGAGCCCACGACGGCCTGTCTATACGACCCAGAGACGGCAGGACCCGCCTGTCGGCGGGGGTGCAGAAGACGGCGAGAGCGCCACAAGCCGTACCCGTCGGGAGTCGGCCCCCAGGAGTCGGCCGGCCCCTCCCACGGGCTCCGCACGCCATTAACCCGACAAGACAGGGAATGGCAACAGTGATCGCCCGTCAGGCGGCGGCATTGTTGCCATGACCCCATGACCAAGCCAGCGTCATTAGAGGCGCGGCTATAGTAATCCGCAGCCGGCAAGACCCGCCCGCGGCGGACAAGGCTTGTCAGCCCCATGCTGGGCCGTCGGCGGGGCCCACTAGTCGGCGGGCCCCAGCAGTCGGCGGAGAAGGCGGCGACGTGAGAGACAGATGGCTGGGACCCGCGCCCAGCCGGATTACCATTGTACCCCCGGGGGGTAGGCCTATATAAACCCCCCGGGGCACCCATGCAAGAGGTTGGATCCTAGTAGTTTTAGATACACATAGAGGAAAGAGAAGAGCTAGTCGTGCCCTTCTCCTTCCCCACCTCGAACAACTCAAGGAGCAACCTTGTACCCACTTTGCCATAGTGATCATGCGGAGACCCCGCAGAGCAGCAGTAGGGGTATTATCTCCACGGAGAGCCCTGAAGCTGGGTAAGATCCGCCGGCGTGCATGCCTTCGCCTCATCCCGTTTCCAGGCACCGGCGATGTTCTACTTGCCCCCACCATGATAAGCCATCCTTTGGCATATGTCGCACCCAACCCCCGACATTTGGCGCCCACCTTGGGGCTAGGTGCACCGTCATCCGGAGACCTGCTCTGGACGGGAACCCTTTTCCTCCAGGGCGAGCGCAGCCAGCTCGGCACGCCAGACGGAGTCTGCGCCGATGCGCTGCATGGCGCTGAGATCGCCTGCGCAGCCAGCTGCCTCGCCGAACTTGTTGGCGAGGATCGCCTCTCTGACGAGCCTACATCCGACGCAGGCACGGGCGGCCCCGAGAGCCCCCTCCCGGGCCTCCATGAACAACTCCACGTCGCCGGCGAGCCTGCCACGGACTTGGAGTCCTTAGGCTCCACCGACCCGATGCTGGTCGACTCCGACACCGTGTCGCTCGACGCGTTCCCCACCAACGTGGTGGTTTACGACGAGCCGTTCCCTCGCGCGGGGAGCAGCGGAAGCACCGTCACAGAAGTGCTCGTCATCGGTCATGGCGAGCATTCCGGCGAAGGAGCTCATGACCCTCTCGACGCGGCTCTACAAGACCAGACCGCGCCTATTCCGGAAGATGCTGACACCGAGATGCTGGAGGCACGCCTCCTTTAGCTCGTCGAAGGCGCGAGGAAGCTGGCAAGCATGAGGCGCTTGTCAGAAGCCTACCAGCGTGAGATGGATCACGCTGTGGGCGGCTCGCCGGCCCTGACTGGGCCTAGCCGCCTAGGCGCGGTACAACAACGCGGCGTGTGTCGGATCACGGGTTCCGGCAGACCCTTAAGGTTCGAACTCTGGGGTGCGCGCGGAGATCCAACCCTCCACCGTCTCGTACTTCGCCGAATCGCAGGGACCTAAACTACTAACAAGAACAACACAAGAGATGCAAGATTTATACTAGTTCGGGCCACCGTTGTGATGTAATACCCTACTCTAGTTTGTGGTGTGTGGATTGCCTCTGGGGCTGATGAAGAACAGTACAGGGAAGAACAGCCTCGCGAGGGTCTGTTCTTGGTGGGTGTGATGAACTGCTAAGTGGTATCCCGTTGCTCTAGCCTGAGGAGCGGGTTTCTCTCTCTCTCTGGATTCCGAATGCTCGATCCGATCGTCCTTCGTCCTTCGTCCCCCGTCCCTTGTCCTTCGTCCCTTGTTTTCTCATCTGAGTGTGGCTACCCCTATTTATAGGCGAAGGCCCTGGGCCTCTTCCCAAATATTGAGCGGGAAGGGCGCCAACAATTGGCCATTTTGAAGGGGAACGGCGGGTACACTTATCCTGACTAAAGTTGGTCCTCGCCTGCCAAAGGCTCTGGTGATGACGCCTGCTTGGGCTCCACGATGACTGCATTCCAGCCGTTGGGGCTGGTCTTGGTCTTGTTGCACCGAAACGGATGCCTTTGCCTGATGCCCTTGCCTGCGCTTGCCCCCTTTGCACCAAAGAGGAAAGGAGGACGCTGCGCGGGCTGGCGCCCGACTGGCGCCCTTGGTCGTCATGGCTTACGTCACAGGCACCTCGCGAGGTACCCCGCCTTGAGTTCTCCGCCTCCTCATGAGCCAGCCTGACGAGGCCGCGCCTGAGGAAGCTCTTGGTCGTCCGCCCCGCGAGGCTTGGCCCCTCGCGAGGGTCTTGAGCTTGCGTAGATGAAGATGGGCAGTCCTGGGCCTCCTTTGAGCCCCGTCGCAGGCCGCAGGCAGGCAAGTCTGGGGACCCCCGTTCCCAGAACGCCAACAGTAGCCCCCGGGGCCACGACGCGCCCGGACTTGGCCGCGCAGAGAGGCGAAAGGGCAAGTGCGAAGCGTTGTGGGCCCTAACAGCCTGCGGCCTTGGGCGCCGCGTGGCGGTTGATTGGACGTGGGCGCACTGCATCCCCCACGACGCCTCGGTAACCACCCGGATTCGACAGGTCCTTGCATGCAGAGTTGGGCACGATGACTGGTGATCGCGGAGGCCGACGGTTGGCCTCCACCGGCTATAAGTACGGAACGGCGTGCGCTCCTCTAGTCTGTCCTTCTGCTTCTCTTTTTCCTCGTCTCGTCTTGCTGCCATGGCTCCGATCCGCCGGTTCTCCAGGGAAAAGAAGGGAAAGGCTCCTCAAGAGGATCCGGACCCGCTCCCCCCAAAGAAGCGGCTTGCTCTCTGGTGTCAAGGCAGGAGCGCGGCGAGGAGGCGCCCGTGCCCTGGTGCGTGCAACCGCCACCGGGGTTTCCTCTTCCCTTGTACGCGCAGATTGGTGGCCCTGAAGGAGGTGACGCTGGGCGCCACGAGCGGCGCCGTCGACGACGCCGGTGGGTCACGAAGGTGTGCGTCTTCCCCCTGGAGTCCATGTCGAGGGCTCCTGCCGGGAATTCGTGCTCCGCGTCGCCGCGCCTCCTAAGTCTTGGATCCGCCTTCCTTCTTTCTTCGCCTCCGTCGTCCGGCAGGGGGAGCCCCTGGGACTCTGGCTGCAGCACGCCGGCTGCGGCACCCTCGCGACCGGGGCAGAGGTCGCAGTAGTTGCCCCGGGCGAGGTCTTCATGACTCGAGGCTGGGACGAGGTCGCCCGGGTCTGCAGGACGGGGGGCGCCCTCACGATCCACCTGGAGTACGACGGTGCTTCGGTGATGTCCTTCAAGCTCTTCGACGCGGAGGGTCGCCGGCTGGAGTGCTGCCGCGGGAGAGGTGGTCGGGGTCCTGCTGTGGTGAGACAGAGGCCGACCGCCCGCTTCCTTGGCAGCTTCTCAGGCGACGAAGGCGCCGGAGGATCCAGCGACTCCGCCGAGCTCTTCGCGACGCCAGAGATGAGCGACGACAGCTACGAGCCCCCGAGCCTGCGCCGCTCCCGGAGCAGGGCGAGCTCGTCAGGTCGTCGCCGCCCCTGATCTGGATGGGGTTGGCTCCGGACCGGGTGGCCCACTGTTGATGATGGCGTCTGCCGCGGTGGTCCCTGTAGATAGGACTCCTTAGGACTCACGTCTTTTGTTCCTGCGAAGAGCCAAGAATGTACCCCGCGGGGGCTTGTAAGATATTTATAGCTTCGTTTATCAATATGATCCTTGTTATGAGGCTATGCGGGATGCTCATTCCGTTCTAGCTCAGTTCCTTCCTTTTAGACCTCGTGAGGGCTTGGTGCTTTGTGCCGACAGGTCCCAGTCCCAAGGCGGCCTCAGCCGTCGCTGGTATGCCAGGTCGCGATGCCGTGGTCAAGGCCAGGAGGTGAGCGGCCCGAGGTCCGGTAAGAGCCTCTGAGTCGCGATGCTCAGGGGGTCCCCTTTGGCGCTCAAGCAGTCATCATTCGGTGAGAAAGGAGGGCGACGTTGCTAACACGGAGTTGCATTGAGTGTGGGGATGGTGTTGCGCTGACTAGTGTGTCTGGAGGGAGACTTATCTCGAGGGTTAGGACGATGCTTCCTGGCGTGGTGCCAGGTCCGTGCCTTGGCCGATGAGAGACTACGTAGCGAGGCCGTTTCATGCTCCTTGGAGAGACCCTGCAGGTTCACCACAAAAGGAACAAGAGCTCGCCGGGGCGATCGTTAGTCCTGCCGTTAGTTGCTTTGGAGCGGCGCGAGAGGCCTCGTGAGGTGTGCCGGGGCACTCGTGAGCCAGCGCGGGACTCACGAGGACCTACCTCAAGGCGGGTTGCGCCTGGCTCTAGGCCTTATCTTCGAGTGTGTTCCTGCAAAAGTGGCTACATGCCGGTGCTCTACGTCCTCGGGTCCCGGCTCTCGGGCTGGTCTCTACCATCGCTGGCAAGCCAGGTCGCGATGCCATGGACAAGACCAGAGGGTGAGGGCCGGAGAGCCGGTAGGAGCCCTGAGTCGCGATGCTCAGGCACCCCCCCTTTAACGCGCAAGCTGGATTGGATGACGAAACTCTACGTCCTCGGGTCCCGGCTCTCGGGCTGGTCTCTACCGTCGCTGGCAAGACAGGTCGTGATGCCATGGACAAGACCAGAGGGTGAGGGCCGGAGGGCCGGTAGGAGCCCTGAGTCGCGATGCTCAAGCACCCCCCTTTAACGTGCAAGATTTCGCCACCCAGAAGAAGGCACCAAATAACGAGCATGGTGGAGCGAGAGCATAATCCTAAGGAAAACGCATGAGAGATACATGCAACTGGGACTGGCCCGAGCGGCTTGGGGATGATGCAGCCCGAGGGGCGCCCCCAACAGGATAAGCTAAAGACATGAAATAAAAGGGATACATGCCGCAGGGACGGACCCACGCGGCCTGGGAATAATGCGGCCCTGAAGGCGCTCCCAGCCGGAAATTAAACTTAAAGATGTCACCTAGTGATGTTGGGGATGAAGGCTTGTTGGTGTAGCAGACTCGGTGGGCTGCGGGAGCCGATCCTCACGAGCCCCCAGGCCCAGGGGCCTCGGGAGGCTCCGGAGGCGCTGGCGCCCCCTCACGGGCCATCTCCATCTCCGCCAGGGCTGCGGCGTGCCTGACCTCTTGAGCCTCCAGGATGGTCCTCATGAGACGCTGGTGCGCAGCAGCCGCGTTTGGCAGGCCATAAGGCATGCATACGTAGCTGTGGGGCGGACCCTCGCAACGCCCCACTCGCGAGGGCCAGAGGCGCTCTTGAGATGCGGCTCGGTTGAGCCCTGGTACGTCGATGCAGACGCGCAGCCCACCATCCTCGCTTGGATGGGGGGCCACAGCGGGTAGGCGGCGGCTGCCCCTCATGACCCTTGACTCCTGTAACTCCTGAATGGCCTTGCTGATGAACTCTCGGGGGTTCTGTCCTCCTGGTCTTGCCCCTGCTTGCGGGAAACGTGCTTCGAAACACGCCTCCACGTGGTGCCCAAGCGCCTCCCTCGAGACCTTGGCGAGGTCGGTGGCCCTCCAGGGGAGAGCCCCCGAGCCCTGCCTGAGGAGGGCGCCGGGCGCGCTTTCCTATGCGATGGAAGGAGGCTCCCCCTGGCCCGGCGCGGGCCCTGAGGGGCCTGTCTCTTGATGAGCCGGGCCGGTCAATGTCTTCTTCTTCTTGGGTGCTGCCTCGGGAGGCGTCCTACTGTTGTGGTATGGGTCTTCCAGTGATGCGGCCTGAAAAGCTCGCTCCAAGGAGCACACTGCATCTCTCTCTTCACAGGGCACCGTGATGACCCCGCCGCTTCCTGGCATCTTGAGGATGTTGTAGCCATGGTGGGTCACGGCCATGAACTTGGCCAACGCTGGGTACCCGAGGATGGCGTTGTACGGCAGGCGAATGTGGGCGACGTCGAAGTCGATGAGCTCGGTGTGGTAGTTGTCGCGGGCCTCGAAGGTGACAGGAAGGCGGACCTGCCCGATCGGGACCGTGGAGCCGTCGGTGACTCCGGAGAAGGGCTTGGTTGGCTGAAGCTGACTGTAGGGCACTTGAATATTGTTGAAGGTCTCCACGGACAGGACGTTGAGCCCTGCACCGCCGTCGATGAGGGTCTTGGTGACCAGCACGTTGCTGATGATTGGGGAGCAAAGCATTGGGAGAACTCCGGCTGTGGCTGCGCACTTGAGCTGATCCGCTGAGCTGAACGTGATGGCGCACACCGACCACCTGAGAGGGCGCGTGAACTCGAGCTTGGGGAGGACCGCATTCACTTCACGGGCGAACTGCTTGAAGATGCGGTGGGAGGCTGGGGCTTGGGCTCCGCCCAGAATGCAGGCGATCGCGCGTGCTTCCTGGAAGCCCCCAACCCCCTCGTCCTGATGACAATCTTCGATTCTCCTTGGTGGCGGCGGCAGCGGAGGGAGGCCTGCGTTCCCTTGCGGACGATCCTCACGAGGCTGATCCCTCCAGCCCCCCTCACGAGGTGGGTCTTGCCAACGGTCCTCGCGAGGTTGGTCGCGCCACCCTTGGCGCGGGCCACGGTCTTCCCAACGTCCTGCATTTCTTCCTCCTCCCTGGCCGTAGCCCCGGTCGTTGCGCTCAGGGCGTCTGCCGACCCTTCCTTCGCGCACAGCCCGGAGCTCTTGACATTCATTGGTGTTGTGGGTGTGGAGGTCGTGGTACACGCAGTACCGGCTGCCCTTGGAAGACTCGGGCTGATCTCTGCCCAGCTTGGTGTCTGGTTCGGCCGCGAGTACGGCAGCCCCCTTGCGCTTTACATCCTTGGCCTTGGACTTCTTCTCTTCAGGATCCGGGGCAGGCAGCTCGAGGAGGGAGAGGCGCCCCTCCTCAGCCCTGGCGCACTTGGCCGCCAAGTTGAACAGCTCCAGGGAGGTGCACAGATCTTCATGCATCGCCAGCTCCTCCTTCATCTTGACGTCGCGCACGCCGTCAGAGAAGGCAGAGATGATGGCCTCCTCCGTTACCCTGGGGATGTTGAGGCGTGCGCTATTGAAGCGCTGGATGTACTTTCACAGGGTTTCCCCTGGCTGCTGCTTGATTCGGCGCATGTCGCTCACGGCGGGTGGCCGGTCGCGAGTACCTTGGAAGTTGGCGATGAAGCGGGTGCGCATCTCGGCCGAGGAAGAGATCGTGCCTGGGGCCAGATTCAGGAGCCAGGTGCGGGCCCCGTCCTTGAGCGCCATGGGAAACCAGTTCGCCATGACCTTTTCATCTCTGTTGGAAGCCTCGATGCCCAAGTCGTAGAGCTGGAGGAACTCCGTAGGGTCTGCCGTGCCGTCGTAGCGTGGGGGCAGGTCTGGCTTGAACTTGGCGGGCCACGCGACATCGCGCAACTCAGTGGTGAAGGCGCGGCAGCCCGCCGTGGCCGCGGGGGGCCTCGGACGGCAAAGAGCTTGGCCTTGCAGGCCTCCCTGCGCCGCGGCTGGGGGCAGCGCAGGGTCTTGACGTGCTGGAGCGGGGAGCGCTCGGGCAGCTTCTTGTGGGCGAGGAACTTCTTGGCAGCTCTGCTCTTGCCGCGCCGGCGCCTGGCGGAGCGGGTTCCGCCCAGGGGCCGCGCGCCTTGGGGCCAGGGCGCCGTCTTGAGGAGGAGGCGGCTGAGGCGCCCCGGGAGCTTCATCGCCCGCGCGGGGCGGGGTGCGTTGCAACGAAACGGACGGCGCGGGGTCGCTTCCCGCAGCGCGGACGAGCTCGGCGACGTGGTCGAGCCATTCTTTATAGACGTCGTCGACGGGGCGGTAGCGCAGGAGCTCGTTGGCCGCGATGAGTGCAGCTCGGGCCTCCATGGCCGCGCGGAGCGCGCGCGACGAAGAACCAGCGGGGGTGAGCGAAGGCGTGGCGGTGCGGCCGTCCCGCCTCATGGACGGGTGCTGGGACGACGCTTGCTGCTCGTTCCCCGCCGGGCCGGTGGCGGCGTTGACAGCCGGTGACGGGGAACGACGAGGATGTCCGCCGACGGGGGCCGTCTGAGCGACGTGGGAAGCGAGGGCAGCTCGGCGGTCGGTGCGAGCCCGACGAGCGTCAGACATGGTGGCGGTGGTCGAGGAAGAACGAGGCGACGAAAGGCAGATTCCGGCGCACCCCTACCTGGCGCGCCAAATGTCGGATCACGGGCTCCGGCAGACCCTTAAGGTTCGAACTCTGGGGTGCGCGCGGAGATCCAACCCTCCACCGTCTCGTACTTCGCCGAATCGCAGGGACCTAAACTACTAACAAGAACAACACAAGAGACGCAAGATTTATACTAGTTCGGGCCACCGTTGTGGTGTAATACCCTACTCTAGTTTGTGGTGTGTGGATTGCCTCTGGGGCTGATGAAGAACAGTACAGGGAAGAACAGCCTCGCGAGGGTCTGTTCTTGGTGGGTGTGATGAACTGCTAAGTGGTATCCCGTTGCTCTAGCCTGAGGAGCGGGTTTCTCTCTCTCTCTGGATTCCGAATGCTCGATCCGATCGTCCTTCGTCCTTCATCCCCCGTCCCTTGTCCTTCGTCCCTTGTTTTCTCATCTGAGTGTGGCTACCCCTATTTATAGGCGAAGGCCCTGGGCTTCTTCCCAAATATTGAGCGGGAAGGGCGCCAACAATTGGCCATTTTGAAGGGGAACAGCGGGTACACTTATCCTGACTAAAGTTGGTCCTCGCCTGCCAAAGGCTCTGGTGATGACGCCTGCTTGGGCTCCACGATGACTGCATTCCAGCCGTTGGGGCTGGTCTTGGTCGTGTTGCACCGAAACGGATGCCTTTGCCTGATGTCCTTGCCTGCGCTTGCCCCCTTTGCACCAATGAGGAAAGGAGGACGCTGCGCGGGCTGGCGCCCAACTGGCGCCCTTGGTCGTCATGGCTTACGTCACGGGCACCTCGCGAGGTACCCCGCCTTGAGTTCTCCGCCTCCTCATGAGCCAGCCTGACGAGGCCGCGCCTGAGGAAGCTCTTGGTCGTCCGCCCCGCGAGGCTTGGCCCCTCGTGAGGGTCTTGAGCTTGCGTAGAGGAAGATGGGGCGTCCTGGGTCTCCTTTGAGCCATGCCGCAGGCCGCAGGCAGGCAAGTCTTGGGACCCCCGTTCCCAGAACGCCGACAGCGTGTCCATCGCCAACCTATTTGGGGCCAATCGCCCTGTGTACACCACGCCTGCGGAGAACATCCGCGCCGCCTAGGCGGCGGAGGACGAGCTGGACAACTTTGAGGGTGAGGAGCGCCGCCTGATGACGGAGCGAGTCCAGCAGCTCCTCGATGCGGCTGCCGCGTAGAACGAGGTCGGCTGCTGCACAGAGGCGCCGCAACAACAAAACGACGACCTGCCTCCCCTCCGAGACCAAGGCGCGACGTCTCGGACACCGACTGGCGGTTTCCGTGGAAGAAAAAACAAGGATCCGGCTGTCAGCCATAGTCAGACTCATATCTCCATCGAGCGCGACCAAGACGTCCACCCAAGAGTAGTGGAGCGGCGGGACGACTATCTACCTCCTCCTCCTCGCAAAGAAAGGCAAGTCTCCCCACCACCCGTCGATCTGCTGGAAGAGGGCCAGCTGTTGGCACTCAGCCGGTCCAGCATCTACCAGCAGAGCCTGCGCCGCTACTACAACAGGAAGGTCAAGCCGAGATCTTTCCAAGAGGGCGACCTTGTGCTCCGGCTGATCCAGCGAACAGCCGGCCAACACAAGCTGTCGGCGCCTTGGGAAGGCCCCTTCATTATCAGCAAAGTGCTGGGCAACGACTCTTACTACCTGATCGACGCTCAGAAGCCTCGAGCACGCAAGAGGGACGACTCCGGCAAAGAGACGGAACGGCCAAATGCAAATCTTCTCCGAAGATTTTTCAGTTAATGTAGTATGTACCACGCTACCTTTTGTGTTAAAGTACCAAGACTTCGGCCCCCCCGAGACGAGCTCGGGGACTGCCCTTTTTTGTTATCTGTATGATAAGAATTATGCCTTCGAGTATGTTACTCTTTGTTATGCAGCTTGGCACCGGGTTCGACTAGTCGGCCCGGGGACTCGCCGCCTTGCGCTATGAAATGCTTCCTGCAGTCGGACAAATAGTGTGCGGTGCCTAAGCCGTCTCCTGTCAAAAGCCGCAGCTCTCAAAGCGACTGTTTGGTGGGCAGGAGTAAGGAAGAATGGGCGCCCACATGAAAAATGGCTAAGGACCCAAAGCATAAACATAGCTTAAGCCGGCTTCCAGCCCCTCTTCGCAAAACCGACTCTTGAGTAGTCGGCTTGCCGCTTTCTATCCAACTTGTTAAAAGACTCTAAAAAATGGCCAAGTACTTGCCTTCCCAAGAGTACCCAAGCACTTGATCCAAACGGCAGTCCGCAGAGCGGTTGTCCGACTGGCAAGGCGGCGACTAAGGGAAGGCGGCAAAGGAAAAAGCCATAGGAGCAATGAGCAAGGAAAGATATAATTAGGATAATATTTACATAGCATAGGCCCTTGGCCGAATCTTCAAGCAGAAGTTCAAAGTACACCCCGCGGGTGGAATTGTGTGAATTAACAAGTTTTTCAAAGACTACTAAAGCAGATAAAATAAAGGCAAGACGGAAGCCTAGGAAGCGGCAGACGGGTTTGGAGGGCCGGAGGAGATGGCGGTGTCAGGCGCCGGGGCAGCTGGCTGGGCAGTCTCGGCTTGATCATCTCCGGCGGCAGCCGGCCCAGACGGGCGCGGCTCGTTGCTGGAGGCGCGGTCGAGCTGAGGCTGGTCGCCCGCTCCATCTTCGGGCGCCTCCATCTCACCTCCGTCCTCCGCCTCGCCTTCCTCCTCGGCGCTGGAGCCGATCACCTCTGCCGAGTCTTCATCATAATCCGGGTTAATCCCGAACCACTCCGGCGGCGCCTCCCCGCCGTCCACAGCCCGCTCAGGGACGAAGACGCTGGTGTCCGTGTATTCCGTAGCCAGCAGCTCCGCCTGGGCCTCTGACCGGAACGCAGCCAGCCGGTCCAGATCCAGCCCTGGATACCACGCCTTGACGAATTCCAAGGCCCGACGCGCTCCAGCCCGGGCCGCAGAACCCTTCCAGGCCTCAAGACGGCCAGCCGCGACCTCCAGCCAGTCAGCAGTCCGACTGGGAGTGCGCAGAACCGGCATGTCTGGCCATAGGGCAGCAATCGCCTGGGCGCCGACACGTTGAAGCCGACGTAGCATCCGATGGACCAGCCGCAGACGAGCCTTGATGCTCAGAAGCTGCTCGTCAAGGGTCTGGGGGGCGTTGGCAGCAATCTCCGCACCATTTGCCCTCCGCGCCTCGCGATCAGCCTCGATGGCTTGATTGGCCGCCTGCGTATGGCCGGGGAAGAAGTCTGCCAAGGCGAAAAAGAGGCAAGTCAAAAAACCAGGAGTTAGCCCGACCTATAGTCAGCGGCTCAAAGAAGGAAAGTAAAGAAACTCACCGTCGACGATGTCCTCAATTACATGGAAGCCGGAGGTCAGCTGTGCCTCCTTGTCGGTCCAGGAGGAGCGCTCGCTTTCGAACTCGGCCAGGAGAGCAGCCTCTTTCTTCTCTGCCTCGTCCTGCGCCTTCTTAAGCAGCTCCCTTTGCTCCGCCAACTGCGTAGCCAGCAGGTCGCGCTCTGCGGCAAGCTTGCTGCACTCCTCCCCTTGGCCCGCAAGGCGGTGTCGGCCGCGCCCAGCTGCCGCCGGAGAGTGGCGTTGGCCTCTGAAGAATGAAAAGAAAAAGGACGTTAAGTCACCAACTAAGAAGGTCGCTGCGAAGATCCGGCCCGACTGCTCAGCAGTCGGCCCGAATCTCGGGGACTACAGCCCGCGGGTGCGCCAGCGCGCCCCCACGAAGAAGAAAGAAGACTCACCCCGGCTCCTCGGCAAGTCGGCGGTCCGCTTGCCCAGCTCCTCAACATTGCGGTTGAAGGCAGTGGCGCGGAGGTTGTGATACTCCTGTGATAAGCATTTCAGACAAAGGTAAATGTTTGGAATTCGCCAGATAGAGTTCCGAGCCGCCTGCTCAGCAACCGGCCCGAAACTCGGGGACTACTGTCGGAGTAATGGGCCACGGGTAGGCAAACCCGAGCCCCCGGACCTTTCAAGACATCAGGGCAGGCTGCGCCCCTCAAGACCCCAAGACAAAGAGCCGCCTTCTGAGAGTCGGCGGCAGAGCCGCCGACTGCCCCTCACGGCCGAGTCCCAGAGACGGCTTCGAGATAAGCCGACTCCCAACTGGCGGCTTCCTGAGAAGCCGGCTATGGGGAGTCGGCCCGCGACTCCAACCGCCTCCTGCCTACGCAACTATGGACGGGATGGGGTGCGGCCGCCGCGCGGCCCATCCCTGCCCCGTTCACGAAGGGCAGGCATGGCCACAGTGCGCCGTACTGATGGAGATCTCCATCCGGCGCGGCACTGTTGCCATGCCGGCCCTGACGTCAGCCCCGTGGGCGGTGCCCTAAGCCCACGACGGCCTGTCTGTACGACCCAGAGATGGCGGGACCCGCCTGTCGGCGGGGGTGCAGAAGACGGCGAGAGCGCCACAAGCCGGTCCCGTTGGGAGTCGGCCCCCAGGAGTCGGTCGGCCCCTCCCACGGGCTCCACACGCAATTAACCAGACAAGACAGGGAATGGCAACAGTGATCGCCCATCAGGCGGCGGCACTGTTGCCATGACCCCATGACCAAGCCAGTGTCATTAGATGCGCAGCTACAGTAATCCGCAGCCGGCAAGACCCGCCCGCCGCGGACAAGGCTTGTCGGCCCCATGCTGGGCCGTCGGCGGGGCCCACTAGTCGGGGGGCCCCAGCAGTCGGCGGAGAAGACGGCGACCTGAGAGACAGACGGCTGGGACCCGCGCCCAGCCGGATTACCATTGTACCCCCGGGGGGTAGGCCTATATAAACCCCCCGGGGCACCCATGCAAGAGGTTGGACCCTAGTAGTTTGAGACACACATAGAGGGAAGAGAAGAGCTAGCCATGCCCTTCTCCTTCCCCACCTCGAACAACTCAAGAAGCAACCTTGTACCCACTTTGCCATAGTGATCATGCGGAGACCCCACAGAGCAGCAGTAGCGGTATTATCTCCACGGAGAGCCCTGAAGCTGGGTAAGATCCGCCGGCGTGCATGCCTTCGCCTCATCCTATTTCCAGGCACCGGCGATGTTCTACTCGCCCCCACCATGAAGCCATCCTTTGGCATATGTCGCACCCAACCCCCGACAATGACCAAGATCATAGTTTGTTAGTTCTCAATGAAGTTTCTGATTCATACTTGACATTGTGAATAGATTATTACTTGAGCATAAGAAATCATATGATAATATCCATATATGTTGCTGTTATAATAATGATCATGATGCCCTCATGTCCGTATTTTGTTTTATCGACACCTCTATCTCTATACATGTGGACATATTTATCGTTATTGGCTTCCGCTTGAGGACAAGCGAGGTCTAAGCTTGGGGGAGTTGATACGTCCATTTTGCATCATGCTTTTATATCGATATTTATTGCATTATGGGCTGTTATTACACGTTATGCCACAATACTTATGCCTATTCTCTCTTATTTTACAAGGTTTATCTGAAGAGGGAGGGCCGGCAGCTGGAATTCTGGGCTGGAAAAGGAGCAAATATTAGAGATCTATTCTGCACAATTCCAAAAGTTCTGAAACTCCAAGGAAGTTGTTTTTGGAATTTATAAAAGTTACTGAGCGAATAAAGTACCAGAGGGGGGCCACCCACCATCCACGAGGGTGGGGGGCGCGCCCTACCCCCTTGGGCGCGCCCCTCTCTCGTGGGCCCCCTGGCAGGCCTCCGGTGCCCCTCTTTTGCTATATGAAGTATTTTAACCTGAAAAAATCATAAGCAAGCTTTGGGGAAGAAACTCCGCCGCCACGAGGCGGAACCTTGGTGGAACCAATCTAGGGCTCCGGCGGAGCTGTTCTCCCGGGGAAACTTCCCTTCGGGAGGGGGAAATCATCGCCATCGTCATCACCAACGATCCTCTCATCGGGAGGGGGTCAATCTCCATCAACATATTCACCAACACCATCTCCTCTAAAACCCTAGTTCATCTCTTGTATCCAATCTTTGTCCCAAAGCCTCAGATTGGTACCCGTGGGTTGCTAGTAGTGTTGATTACTCCTTGTAGGTGATGCTAGTTGTTTATTTGGTGGAAGATCATATGTTCAGATCCTTTATGCATATTAATACCCCTCTGATTCTGAACATGAATATGATTTGTGAGTAGTTACGTTTGTTCCTGAGGACATGGGAGAAGTCTTGTTATAAGTAGTCATGTGAATTTGGTATTCGTTCGATATTTTGATGAGATGTATGTTGTCTTTCCTCTAGTGGTGTTATGTGAACGTCGACTACATGACACTTCACCATTGTTTGAGCCTAGAGGAAGGCATCGGGAAGTAACAAGTAGATGATGGGTTGCTAGAGTGACAGAAGCTTAAACCCTAGTTTATGCGTTGCTTCGTAAGGGGCTGATTTGGATCCATATGTTTCATGCTATGGTTAGGTTTATCTTAATACTTCTTTTGTAGTTGCCGATGCTTGCAATAGGGGTTAATCCTGAGTGGGATGCTTGTCCAAGGAAGGACAGCACCCAAGCACCGGTCTACCCACATACCAAATTATCAAAGTAACGAACGCGAATCATATGAGCGTGATGAAAACTAGCTTGACGATAATTCCCTTGTGTCTTCAGGAGCGCTTTTCTCTATGTAAAAGTTTGTCCAGGCTTGTCCTTTGCGACAAAAAGGATTGGGCCATCTTGCTACACCTTATTTAATTTCATTACTTGTTACCCGTTACAAATTACCTTATCACAAAACTATCTGTTACCGATAATTTCAGTGCTTGCAGAGAATACCTTACTGAAAACCGCTTATCATTTCCTTCTGCTCCTCGTTGGGTTCAACACTCTTACTTACCGAAAGGACTACGATAGATCCCCTATACTTGTGGGTCATCACTGCGTGACCTCGCTAGGGCGCTTAATCTCCAAGCTGGGGGAGCGCGCATTGCCGTTCTTCAAGCTGATGAAGAAGAAGGGCCCGTTCGAGTGGACCCCGGAGGCCGACCTGGCGTTTCAAGACCTCAAGAGATACTTGACTATCCCCCTGGTGATGGTGGCTCCACGTCCCCTCGAGCCCCTGGTGCTTTACCATGCCCCCACTCCCTACTCTGCCACCGCGGCGCTAGTGGCGGTGCGGGAGGAGCGCCAGGCCAAGAGTCCGCCGCGCCGTGCCGCACCCCCAACAGAAGCGATGCGACAGCAAGAGGATGCCGCAAGGGCCGCCACAACATGGACAAGCGACTAGGTCTAGCAAGATGGCGTTCTCGGGCCTGCAGAGACCCTAATGGATGGCCAGGCTCCGGGAGTGTCGTCACCTCAGGGAGCGCTCCAACCTCCGGCAGACGCAGGCTCCATCGGCGCTCCTGCCCTCGTCGAGCACCCAGTGTACTTCGTCGGCACGATGCTGCGGGATGCGAGGGAACGGTACCCTATGCCACAGAAGCTCCCGCTCGCACTCTTGGTGGCCTCACGCAAGTTGCGCCATTACTTCCAAGGCCACCCGATTAAAGTCGTCTCAGCTTACCCACTGGCGAGGGTACTTCGGAGCCCTAATGCCGTGGGAAGGGTCACCGAATGGAACATCGAACTTCAGTCATTTCAGCTCGAGTTCAGCACAACCAGGATCATCAAGGGGGCCGCCCTAGCCGACATTGTGGCCGAGTGGACCGACGCCCCGGAACCCAAGGTCAGCGAGGGTCGATCCCTCTCGCCGGGGAGTGAAGCACCAGATGGTTGGGTCGTGTATTTCGACGGTGCCTTCGCACACCAAGGTGTGGGAGATGGAGCCGTGCTCATCTCGCCCACCCAAGACAAGCTCTACTACGCCGTGCAGCTCTGCTTCCAACGGGGCGAGAAGGTCTCCAACAACATCGCGGAGTACGAGGAGTTGATCGCTGGTTTCAAGGCCTCCATGGCCCTGGGGGTAAAACGTCTCACCATCACGGGTGATTCGCAGCTCCTCGTCAACTTCTCCAACAAGGTGTACGAGCCGAAGGACGAGCACATGGAGGCGTACCTCGCGGAGGTGCGCAAGATGGAGAAGCAGTTCTTGGGTCTGGAGCTGCAGCACGTGCCTCGTGGCATGAACAAGGAAGCCGACAACATCGCCAGAAGAGCATCCAAGCATCTGCCCCAGGAGCCCGGCGTCTTCGAGGAACGGCTTTCCAAACCATCAGCAGCACCCTCGTCTGCGGGGCTGCCGTCGCCTCGGGAGGAACTCCCTCAACCACCGGCCTCGGGAGCCCCCGCCTGTGGCACGACCACAGGAGCGCGCCTGCTCCTAGCACTCGAGGCTCGGGAGGGGTGTTGGACCGAGGAGTTTAAGGAATACCTGACGCGAGGGAGGCTGCCGGAGAAAGATGAAGACGCAGAGCACGTGGGCCGACAGGCTATGACATACTGCATCCAGGATGATGAGCTATACAGGAAGCGGCCAAATGATATTTCCTTGCGATGCATCTCCAGGGAGCAGGGGAATGAGTTGCTAGTTAACATACACGGCGGAGACTGCGGGCACCACTCGTTGTCACGTACCCTGGTCGGCAAGGCGTTCCGCGGCGGGTTCTACTGGCCTACAACACTCAACGACGCGACCGAGCTGGTGAGGTCCTGCGTGGTCTGCCAATTCCACGCCAAGCAGATCCATCAGCCAGCTCAGGGCCTCCAGACCATCCCACTCTCGTGGCCATTCGCAGTCTGGGGGCTGGATATCCTAGGCCCGTTCCCTCGAGCGCATGGGGGCTACCGCTACCTCTACGTCGCCATCGACAAGTTCACCAAATGGGCAGAGGTAGAGGCCGTCCGCACCATCCCGGCCGGGTCCGTAGTTAAGTTCATCAAGGGCATCGTGAGCCAGTTCGGGGTCCCTAACCACATCATCACCGACAACGGCTCGCAGTTCACTAGCAATCTCTTCAAGAAATATTGTGCTAACCTTGGAACACAGATCTGCTACGCTTCAGTGGCACACCCCAGGAGCAATGGCCAAGTCGAATGCACCAACGCGGAGGTCCTGAGAGGCCTCAAGACCAGGACCTTCAAGAAGAAGCTCGAGGCCTGCAGCAGGGGCTGGCACGACGAGCTCTAGTCCATGATGTGGTCCATCCGCACCACCGCCACCAAGCCAAGAGGCGAGACCCCCTTCTTCCTCATCTACGGAGCAGAAGCGGTTCTCCCTCACGAGGTCAAGCATCGCTCCGCGCGGGTCCTGGCGTTTGATGAGACGCAGCAGGACGCCATACAGGGGATGGACCTTGTGATGGTGGAGGAACGCCGCCGTGAAGCCACGCTCCGAGCGGCAAGATACCAGCAAGCACTGCGACGGTATCACTGCCGCAGTGTCCGCTCCAGGACGCTCGAGGTGAGCGACCTCGTCCTAAGGCGGGTGCTCTCCAGGGAAGGGCTGCATAAGCTCCCGCCCATGTGGGAGGGCCCGTTTAGGGTTGCCAACGTCTCTAGGCCTGGCGCCGTGCGCCTGGAGACGCAGGACGGGGTCCCCGTCCAGAACGCCTGGAACATCCAGCACCTCCGGAAGTTCTACCCATGAAGCAAGGCCTAGTGCCTGTTCAGGTCTCCGCCTGTGACACTCTCACGTAAGAAAAGTGGGGCTGTACACGCCCCGGAGTCTCCGGAGTGCCGCCCTCGGGCCTCGGCGGCTCCCTCCCACGTCCTAGTGGCATCACTTAGCTACACGCTGGTGAGAAGACTAGACTAGGTGCCGGATACGGCTGTTCATTTGCTTTCTGTAGTTGGCTTGCCCCTCTTTAATGGAAATTCACATTCTGGAGTTTCTCGTTGGCTTGGTTCGATTCCCTTTGTCTCTTTGTTTTTTCCCTCGGTTCTTTGTTTTGGCCCGCACTCTCCCTCGCATGTCTCGCGAGGGGGCTGGACAGGGTGCGCGCGTAAGTGTTTCCCCTGGTCTTCGCGAGGCACACTCGTTCGAGCTCGCAAACTGGCGCACCCCCCTCTCTTAAGTCCGTGCCCCACGGGTACCGCGATGTGGACCGCTGGTTCACGACCGACTACGCCTGGGGCCCTGAGCAAGGAAGAATAAGGGTCTCTTAACAAATTTTTGCAGTACCTCGACGCCCCCCAAGTCTGCAGCAAGGAGGTCTCAACAGGTGTTGGATATGCGCGCCTCACGAGGTGGAAACTACTTCAGACACGCCGAGCTAAGTTATCTTTACACGCCTATGTAAAACTCTAACGCCGCGGCACAACTCAGAATGATAAACATAGCAAAGGCAGGAAAAGCGTTACGGTTCATCATACGGCTCCGCGGGGCCCCATACTTGTTTCTTGCGATGCAAGAAGAAAAGAAATAAAAACAGGCAAAAGCGGCCCCAACACCCGCGGCTATGATGACCCACAAGTATAGGGGATCTATCGTAGTCCTTTCGATAAGTAAGAGTGTCGAACCCAATGAGGAGCAGAAGGAAATGATAAGCGGTTTTCAGCAAGGTATTCTCTGAAAGTACTAAAATAAGTGGTAACAGATAGTTTTGTGATAGGATAATTTGTAATGAGCAACAAGTAACAAATGTAAAAAAAAGTGCAGCAAGGTGGCCCAATCCTTTTTGTAGCAAAGGACAAGCCTAGACAAACTCTTATATAGAGAAAATTTGTAACGAGCAGAAGGAAATGATAAGCGGTTTTCAGCAAGGTATTCTCTGCAAGCACTGAAATTATAGGTAACAGATAGTTTCGTGATAAGATAATTTGTAACGAGCAACAAGTAACAAAAGTAAATAAAGTGCAGCAAGGTGTCCCAATCCTTTTTGTAGCAAAGGACAAGCCTGGAAAATTTCTTATATGGAGAAAAGCGCTCCCGAGGACACATGGGAATTATCGTCAAGCTAGTTTTCATCACGTTCATATGATTCCCGTTCGGTATGTGGGTGGACCGGTGCTTGGATCTTGCCCTTACTTGGACAAACATCCCACTTATGATTAACTCCTATTGCAAGCATCCGCAACTACAAAAGAAGTATTAAGGTAAACCTAACCATAGCATGAAACATATGGATCCAAATCAGTCCCTTACGAAGCAACGCATAAACTAGGGTTTAAGCTTCTGTCACTCTAGCAACCCATCATCTACTTATTACTTCCCAATGCCTTCCTGTAGGCCCAAATTATAATGAAGTGTCATGTAGTCGACGTTCACATAATACCACTAGAGGAAAGACAACATACATCTCATCAAAATATCGAACGAATACCAAATTCACATGACTACTAATAGCAAGACTTCTCCCATGTCCTCAGGAACAAACATAACTACTCACAAAGAATATTCATGTTCATAATCAGAGGAGTATTAATACGCATAAAGGATCTGAACATATGATCTTCCACCAAATAAACCAACTAGCATCAGCTACAAGGAGTAATCAACACTACTAGCAACCTACAAGTACCAATCCCAGACTTAGAGACAAGAAATGGATACAAGAGATGAACTAGGGTTTGAGAGGAGATGGTGCTGGTGAAGATGTTGATGGAGATTGGCCCCCTCCGGATGAGAGGAGCATTGGTGATAATGATGGCGATGATTTCCCCCTCCCGGAGGGAAGTGTCCCCGACAGAACAGCTCCGCCGGAGCCCTAGATTGGTTCCGCCAAGGTTCCGCCTCGTGGCGGCGGAGTCTCGTCCCGAAATCTTGCTTATGATTTTTCTTCGGATGAAAGACTTCATATAGCAGAAGATGGGCACCGGAGGGCCAAGAGGGGGCCCACGAGGCAGGGGGCGCGCCCAGGGGGGGTAGGGCGCGCCCCCCATCCTCGTGGACTGGGTGTGGGCCCCCTCTGGTATTTCTTCCGCTCAGTATTTTTTATTATTTCCAAAAACAACTTTCGTGGAGTTTCAGGACTTTTGGAGTTGTACAGAATAGGTCTCTAATATTTGCTCCTTTTCTAGCCCAGAATTCCAGCTGCCGACATTCTCCCTCCTTATGTAAACCTTGTAAAATAAGAGAGAATAGGCATAAGTATTGTGACATAATGTGTAGTAACAACCCATAATGCACTAAATATCCATATAAAAGCATGATGTAAAATGGACGTATCAACTCCCCCAAGCTTAGTCCTCGCTTGTCCTCAAGCGGAAGCCGATAACGATAAATATGTCCACATGTTTAGAGGTAGAGGTGTCGATAAAATAAAATACGGGCATGAGGGCATCATGGTTAATCTTATAACAACAACATATATGGATAATGTCATATGATTTCTTATGCTCAAGTAATAATCTATTCACAATGCAAAGTATGAATTAGAAACTTTATTGAGAACCAACAAACTATAATCTCAGTCATTGAGGCAATTGCAATTTATCATAACATCAGAAAGAGTCTATGTCAGAGCTTTTTAGCACGTCCACATACTCAACTATCATTTAGTCTTTCACAATTGCTAACACCCACGCAATACTTGTGGTTACTGAGTTTTAATTGGAAACAGAGAAAGATAGGGGCTTATAGTTTCGCCTCCCAACGTTTTACCTCAAGGGTAATGTCAACAATAATAGTTCATGCTAACTTACATCCAATTAGATATATATATCAGGATCTTTCCAACATCCTGTGCTTGCCAAAGGAGAAAATGTAAAAAGGAAAGGTGAAGATCACCATGACTCTTGCATAAGGTAGAAGATAACAATAAAAGATAGGCCCTTCGCAAAGGGAAGCAGAGGTTGCCATGCGCTTTCAGGGTGGGATGCACAAAATCTTAATGCGAAAGAACGTCACTTTATATTGCCACTTGTGATATGGACCTTTATTATGCAGTCCGTCGCTTTTATTTCTTCCACATCACAAGATCGTATAAAGCTTATTTCCTCCACACCAATCAGTCATACATATTTAGAGAGCAATTTTTATTGCTTGCACCAATGACAACTTACTTGAAGGATCTTACTCAATCCATAAGTAGATATGGTGGACTCTCATGGCAAAACTGGTTTAAGGGTATTTGGAAGCACAAGTAGTATCTCTACTTGGTGCAAAGAATTTGGCTAGCATGAGGGGGAAAGGCAAGCTCAACATGTTGGATGATCCATGACAATATACTTTATCTCAGATATAAGAAAACATAACCCATTACATTGTCTTCCTTGTCCAACATCAACTCTTTAGCATGTCATATTTTAATGAGTGCTCCCAATCATAAAAGATGTCCAAGATAGTATATTTATATATGAAACCTCTCTTTCTTTATTACTTCCTATTAATTGCAATGATGACCAAAGCTATGTTTGTCAACTCTCAACAATTTTTAATCATCATACTCTTTCTATGTGAAGTCATTACTCTCCATAAGATCAATATGATCTCTTTGTTTTTCTTTTATTCTTTTCTTTTATTCCCTCAAGATCATAGCAAAATAATCAAGCCCTTGACTTAACACTAATCTTTATTATATAGCTCACGGACTAGATTACATAGAGGGATCATAAAGCAAAGCTAAAAAATAAATCATACTAAAATTTTATTCTACTAGATCAAAATATTACTAAAAGGATCGAGCTAAGAAAAACGGGAAAGATAGGATATGTGGTGGTGATACGATATCGGGGCACCTCCCCCAAGCTTGGCAGTTGCCAAGGGGAGTGCCCATACCCATATGATTATATCTCCTTTGTTGGTGAGGAAGGTGGTAGAGTTGTTGATGATGGGTAATCGCACATCGAGCGTAAGAGATCCTCCAACTTGCGGATAATGCCCTTGAGTGCGACCATATGCTCCTTCAACAAAATATTTTCATGTGTCAGATACTTGTTTTGTATACGATCTAACTCAATCATCTTGAAAGCTTCGATCTCAGTTGGTGTAAGAAGATTGTGATCAAGTTGAAGGGTGTCTTCTGCTGCCGGAACTTGGTCCTCTGTGGCCTTCTTGATCCCTTCATCCTTGTTGATCTCCACGGGTTCTTCCCTCTCCAGCTCTATCTTCATTAGCCAAGCATCATTGTCACCATTGTTGGAGGAGGGGTATGACACGATGCCTGGCCTTGACAACCCTGACAGAAAACAGCTCGAAACAAGAACAGAGGACAATTGCGTGATACAGGAGTCAAAACCTTAGGGAGATTATATAATGATTTTTTTCTGACCAAAATACGTATCGTGCAAGAAAACAGAGTCCGGAGAGCGCACGAGGTGCCCACGAGGTAGGGGGCGCGCCCTCCACCCTCGTGGAGACCTCATGTCCTTCCCGGACTGCTTCTTATTTTTCTATTTTTCTGAATATTCCAAAACGGAGAAAAATTGCCACTAGAACTGTTTTGGAGTCAGTTTATGATACGTCTCCGTCGTATCTACTTTTCCAAACACATTTGCCCTTGTTTTGGACTCTAACTTGCATGATTTGAATGCAACTAACCCGGACTGACGCAGTTTTCAGCAGACTTTCCATGGTGTTATTTATGTGTAGAAACAAAAGTTCTCGGAATGACCTGAAACTCCAAGGAACATATTTTTGGAAAATATTAAAAATACTAGAAGAATAATCCACGTCAGGGGGCCCACACCCTGTCCACGAGGGTGGGGGCGCGCCTGCCCCCTCGACGCGCCCCCTGGCTCGTGGGCCCCCTGACGCTCCACCAACCTCAACTCCAACTCCATATATTCGTGCTCGGGGAGAAAAACCAGAGAGAAGGATTCATCGCGTTTAACGATACGGAGCCGCCGCCAAGCCCTAAAACCTCTTGGGAGGGCTGATCTGGAGTCCGTTCTGGGCTCCGGAGAGGGGAATCCGTCGCTGTCGTCATCATCAACCATCCTCCATCACCAATTTCATGATGCTCACCGCCGTGCGTGAGTAATTCCATCGTAGGCTTGCTGGACGGTGATGGGTTGGATGAGATTTATCATGTAATCGAGTTAGTTTTGTTAGGGTTTGATCCCTAGTATCCACTATGTTCTGAGATTGATGCTGCTATGACTTTGCTATGCTTAATGCTTGTCACTAGGGCCCGAGTGCCATGATTTCAGATCAGAACCTATTATGTTTTCATGAATATATGTGAGTTCTTGATCCTATATTGCAAGTCTATAGTCACCTACTATGTGTTATGATCAGGCAACCCCGAAATGACAATAATCGGGACCACTCCTGGTGATGACCATAGTTTGAGGAGTTCATGTATTCACTAACTGTTAATACTTTGATCCGGTACTCTATTAAAAGGAGGCCTTAACATCCCTTAGTTTCCGCTAGGACCCCGCTACCACGGGAGAGTAGGACAAAACATGTCATGCAAGTTCTTTTCCATAAGCACGTATGATTATATTCGGAATACATGCCTACATTACATTGATGAATTGGAGCTAGTTCTGTGTCACCCTATGTTATGACTGTTACATGATGAACCACATCCGGCATAATTCTCCATCACCGATCCAATGCCTACGAGCTTTTCACATATTGTTCTTCGCTTATTTACTTTTCCGTTGCTACTGTTACAATCACTACAAAACCCAAAAATATTACTTTTGCTACCATTACCGTTACTTCCATATTACTTTGCTACTAAATACTTTGCTGCAGATACTAAGTTATCCAAGTGTGGTTGAATTGACAACTCAACCGCTAATACTTGAGAATATTCTTTGGCTCCCCTTGTGTCGAATCAATAAATTTGGGTTGAATACTCTACCCTCGAAAACAGTTGCAATCCCCTATACTTGCGGGCTATCAAGACAATTTTCTGGCGCCGTTGCCGGGGAGCATAGCTCTATTCTTTGAGTCACTTGGGATTTATATCTTCTCGTCATATGAAGAATTTGAAAGACGCGAAAACAAAAATTTATCCCTCAACTACGAGGGGAGGTAAGGAACTGCCATCTAGCTCTGCACTTGATTCACCTTCTGTTTTGAGTAAGCTTGTGACACCTAAACCTGCTTCTGCTATTAATTCTGTTATGTCACATGTTATTGATGATGCCACTTCTGCTATGCATGATACTTATGATGAAACTACTTCTATGCTTGATACTACTGTGCCACTTGGTGAATTTCTTGATGAACAACTTGCTAGGGCTAGAGAGAATAAAATTATTGAAACTGATAATATTGAAGATAGTGATGATGAAGACTCTCCCCCTAATAAATATGAATTGCATGTTGTGCCTGAGGGCTATGTTATGGATTAAGAAATCGCTAAAGCTATTTTTTCTTGCAAAGATAGATATGATCTTAAGAAGTTATCTGCTAAATGGAAGCATCAATCTCTTAATGCTAGAATGAAACCTGAGCCTGCTTTTGCTACATCACCTATCTGTGTTACTGATAAGGATTATGAATTCTCTGTTGATCCTGATGTAATTACTTTGGTTGAATCAGATCCTTTTTATGGCTATGAATCTGAAACTGTTGTGGCACATCTTACTAAATTAAATGATATAGCCACCCTGTTCACTAATGATGAGAGAACTCGCTACCTTTATATCCTTAAAATATTTCCGTTCTCATTAAAGGGTGATGCTAAGATATGGTTTAACTCTCTTGATCCTGGTTGTGTGCGTAGTCCCCAGGATATGATTTATTACTTCTCTGCTAAATATTTCCCTGCTCATAAGAAACAAGCTGCTTTAAGGGATATATACAATTTTGTGCAAATTGAAGAAGAGAGTCTCCCACAAGCTTGGGGGAGGCTCCTCCAATTACTTAATGCTTTGCCTGATCATCCTCTTAAGAAAAATGAAATACTTGATATCTTTTATAATGCACTAACCGATACTTCCAGAGATTACCTGGATAGTTTTGCTGGTTCTGTTTTCAGGGAAAGAACACCGGATGAAGCTGAAATTCTATTGAATAATATGCTGACAAAAGAAAATAATTGGACACTTCCTGAGCCAATTCCTGAGCCTATTCCTAAACCAACTCCGAAGAAGAGGGGTGTTCTATTTCTCAGTCCTAAAGATATGCAAGAGGCAAAGAAATCTATGAAAGAAAAGGGTATTAAAGCTGAAGATGTTAAGAATTTACCTCCTATTGAAGAAATACATGGTCTTAATTTATCGCCTGTTGAAGAA
>LR880972.1:766034842-766050924 GCA_904067115.1 Aegilops sharonensis | reverse complement strand
AAGAAAAATGAAATACTTGATATCTTTTATAATGGACTAACCGATGCTTCCAGAGATTACCTGGATAGTTTTGCTGGTTCTGTTTTCAGGGAAAGAACACCGGATGAAGCTGAAATTCTATTGAATAATATGCTGACAAAAGAAAATAATTGGACACTTCCTGAGCCAATTCCTGAGCCTATTCCTAAACCAACTCCGAAGAAGAGGGGTGTTCTATTTCTCAGTCCTAAAGATATGCAAGAGGCAAAGAAATCTATGAAAGAAAAGGGTATTAAAGCTGAAGATGTTAAGAATTTACCTCCTATTGAAGAAATACATGGTCTTAATTTATCGCCTGTTGAAGAAAT
This sequence comes from Aegilops sharonensis, assembly GCA_904067115.1. NCBI lineage: Eukaryota > Viridiplantae > Streptophyta > Magnoliopsida > Poales > Poaceae > Aegilops > Aegilops sharonensis. The sequence continues at coordinate 766,050,577 of LR880972.1, read as the reverse complement.
ATATGATCCTAATCCATTACCTATTAAAGAAACTCATGGTCTTGATAACCCGACAGAGGTAGTAAAGGTAAATTCTCTCTAGATATGATAAAGCTGAAATCACTCCTACTAATTTTGCTAGCTGACACTACAAAAAAAATACACATCCGTGACATTTTGGGCTGAACGGATTATTTTCTGTCATACATATGACACTTCTATGACGATAATTGTGACAAAACCCGGCATCATCATAGATGTGGTGGGCTCCTACTTCTATGACAAAAAATCATGACAGAAAATGGGCTTTTCGTCCTTGGCGGGCCGGAGACGCAGCTGCATGACATTCTTTGGGCCGTCCTTTACGGAAAAAACCGTGGTAGAAGCGAGGGCGAGGAAAATTTCGGGGAGTTCCCGATTACGGTGGGAGGTCGGGGGCTGAGCGATGCGCATTTCTCTCGTACACGTACGCGCGTGTGTGAGAGGCGTTGGCTCTAACTGAACCCGAGCGAGGCGTTGGGCTCTAACTGAACCCAAGCGATTGCACTGCAGGCTACGTGTTACTGAACCCGAGCAATCGATCGATGGCTGTTAACTAAACCCGATCGAGCGATTCCTTGGCTACTGCTGCTAACTGAAGCCGATCGATGCTGCCTCTGGGATGAATAGTGAGCGTTGCGGGGGGGGGGGGGGGGGGGGGGGGAGAGGGGGGGGGGGGGTTGGCTGGGGGGGAAAGGGACCCCGGGGGGGGGGGGGGGGGGGGGGGGAGAGGGGGGGGGGGGGTTGGCTGGGGGGGAAAGGGACCCCGGGGGGGGGGGGGGGGGGGGGGGGAGAGGGGGGGGGGGGGTTGGCTGGGGGGGAAAGGGACCCCGGGGGGGGGGGGGGGGGGGGGGGGAGAGGGGGGGGGGGGGTTGGCTGGGGGGGAAAGGGACCCCGGGGGGGGGGGGGGGGGGGGGGGGAGAGGGGGGGGGGGGGTTGGCTGGGGGGGAAAGGGACCCCGGGGGGGGGGGGGGGGGGGGGGGGAGAGGGGGGGGGGGGGTTGGCTGGGGGGGAAAGGGACCCCGGGGGGGGGGGGGGGGGGGGGGGGGTGTAGGGCTGAACAGTGAGCGGTGGTGTTGCCTCTGGATGAACAGGACCACGTGGTGTGGTGGAGGGCTGGATGAACAGTAGACGGTGGATGGGTGCCCGTGGAGGGGTGGTTGAACAGGACCCCGTGGTGTGGAGGGCTGGATGAACAGTAGACGGTGGAGGGGTGCCCGTGGAGGGGTGGTTGAACAGTACCCGGTGGAGTAGCGCGCGGTGGAGGCTGGATGAACAGGAGCCCTCGTGTGGAGGCTAGAGGAGGTCGACGGTAGCCCGTGGAGGCTGGAAAAGGTCGACGGTGGAGATGAACAGTATCCCGTGGAGTCCCATTTTGCGGTACGCCACACCTCTCCCGATGAACAGGACCCCCGTTTCGACCGTAGGAGGTCCGTTTCGTCCATTTTGCGGTACGCCACACCCCTCCCGATCAACAGGACCCCGTTTCGACCGTAGGAGGTCCGTTTCATCTGTTTTGCGGTACGCCACACCCCTCCCGATTATCAGGACCCCCATTTCGATCGTAGGAGGTCCGTTTCCTCCGTTTTGCGGTACGCCACACCTCTCCCGATCAACGGGACCCCGTTCCAAATGTAGGAGGTCCGTTTCCTCCGTTGTGCGGTACGCCAGGCCTCGTTTCCATCGCCTGTTCCGTCCAAGCCCTCCCGATGAACACGACCACGCATTCCGTTCCGACCCAGCCGGTTGGCCCCTACGCGTTCCGTTGTCTCCTGATGAACACGACGCATTCCATTGCCTCCTCATGAACACGACGCATTCCGTTGCCTCCCCATGAACACGATGACGACGCTGTTTCTCCATTCCGACCCAACCATGTAAACGAGCCCTGGCCGTACGTATGCGCGAGTAGGCGTTCGAGACCCCGCCCGTATGTACACATACATGGCCGTATTTTCTTTCTTGCACCCTGGCCGCTGTACGTACGTGTACATGCTACGTGCGTGCCTCATATGGGCCACTATTAGGCCCGGAGCGTGGCATGCCATTAATGGACCAGATCAAATATGGGCCGGCTTTTGGCCCAAAACATGGCAGCCAGTTAATGGGCCGGCCTACTAGGGTCCTCAAAATCTTGTGGGCCTGCAGCTGGGCCGGCCATTAATGTCGGCGGAATCTCGTGGGCCTTTAGCTGGGCCGGCCCATTATGATCCGCAAGAATCTTGTGGGCCTTTACCTAGGCCGCCCGTTATGGCCCACAAAAATCTTGTGCACCTTTACCTGGGCCGGCCCATTATGGCCCACAAAATCTTGTGGGCCTTTAGCTGGGCCAGCCCATTATGGTCCGCAAAATCTCGTGGGCCTTTAGCTGGGCCGGCCCATTATGGTCCGCAAAATCTTGTGGGCCTTCAGTTGGGCTGGCCCATTTAAACTTGATGGGCTGGTCCACGTGTCAACATATCATAGGCACGTCTCGCCCATTGGATGAGTGACACCTCTGCCAACACAGACCTGACACGTGTCTCCTCCAGCCAATGATGATTTTACACGTGGAAAATCCCCATTGGTCGGGGCTGTTAACGGGTTATCGGATCCAAAACCCGACCGATAGCTTAACGGCGTTCCGTTACGGTGGATGCCACGTGTCGGTCACCCTTGACGAAAGCACTTCTGTGACGCGCGATTTATCGTCATGGAAGTGGACACTTTCGTGATGATAATTTTGGTAATGTCATGGAACACTTCTACGACAGCACAAGTATGACTATCTTGATTCTGTCATAAATTTGTCATGGATGTACATGCATGACAAAAAACGCGAACTACTGTGACAAACACGTATCATCACGGAAGTGTATTTCTTTTGTAGTGTGATACGTCTCCAACGTGTCTATAATTTTTTATTGTTCCATCCTAGTATATATTCTGTTTTGGATGTTTATGGGCTTTATTATACACTTTTATATTATTTTTGGGACTAACCTATTGACCAAGAGCCCACTGCAAGTTCCTGTTTTTTCCCTTGTTTCAGTGTTTTGACGAAAAGGAATATCAAACGGAGTCAAAACGGAATGTAACCTTCTAGAGAAGTTATTTTTGGAAGGAAAGCAACCCGGGAGACTTGGAGTGCACGTCAGGAAAGCAATGACGGAGGCACAAGGCAGGGGGGCGCGCCAACCCCCCTGGGCGCGCCCTCCACCCTCGTGGGCCCCTCGTGGCTCCCCTGACGTACTTCCTCCTCCTATATATACCAATATACCCTAAAACCTTCGGGGAGCAGAATAGATCGGGAGTTCCACCGCCGCAAGCCTCTGTAGCCTCCAAAAAGCAATCGGTACCCTGTTCCGGCACCCTGCCGGAGGGGGGAACCCTCACCGGTGGCCATCTTCATCATCTCGGCTCTCCAGTACGAGGAGGGAGTAGTTCACCCTCGGGGCTGAGGGTATGTACCAGTAGCTATGTGTTTGATATCTCTCTCTCGTGTTCTTGAGGTGATTCAATCATGATGTCTCGCGAGCTTTGCTATTATAGTTGGATCTTATGTTGCTTCTCCCACTCTACTCTCTTGTAATGGATTGAGTTTTCCCTTTGAAGTAATCTTATCGGATTGAGTCTTTAATGATTTGAGAACACTTGATGTATGTCTTGCCGTGCATATCTGTTGTGACAATGAGATATCACGTGATTCACTTGATGTATGTTTTGGTGATCAACTTGCATAGGGGGTGGGACACGTTTTCGTCTTGATTCTCCGGTAGAAACTTTGGGGCACTCTTTTAGGTTCTTTGTGTTGGTTGAATAGATGAATCTTAGATTGTGTGATGCATATCGTATAATCATACCCACGGATACTTGAGGTGACATTGGAGTATCTAGGTGACATTAGGATTTTGGTTGATTTGTTCTTAAAATGATATTCTAGTACGAACTCTAGGGCTGTTTGTGACACTTATAGGAATAGCCCAACGGATTGATTGGAAAGAATAACTTTGAGGTGGTTTCGTACCCTACCATAATCTCTTCGTTTGTTTTCCGTTATTAGTGACTTTGGAGTGACTCTTTGTCGCATGTTGAGGGATAGTTATATGATCCAATTATGTTATTATTGTTGAGAGAACTTGCACTAGTGAAAGTATGAACCCTAGGCCTTGTTTCCTAGCATTGCAATACCATTTACGCTCACTTTTATCATTAGTTACCTTGCTGTTTTTATATTTTCAGATTACAAAAACCTATATCTACCATCCATATTGCACTTGTATCACCATCTCTTCGCCGAACTAGTGCACCTATATAATTTACCATTGTATTGGGTGTGTTGGGGACACAAGCGACTCTTTGTTATTTGGTTGTAGGGTTGCTTGAGAGAGACCATCTTCATCCTATGGCTCCCACGGATTGATAAACCTTAGGTCATCCACTTGAGGGAAATTTGCTACTGTCCTACAAACCTCTGCACTTGGAGGCCCAACAACGTCTACAAGAAGAAGATTGTGTAGTAGACATCAAGCTCTTTTCTGGCGTTGTTGCCGGGGAGGTGAGTGCTTGAAGGTATATCTTTAGATCTTGCAATCGAATCTATTAGTTTCTTGTTTTATCACTAGTATAGTTTATAAAAGAAAACTACAAAAAAATGGAATTGAGTTTGCCTCATACACTTCATCTTTTTAATATCTTTCGTGAGTATGATGGAAAGGAAAATTGTGCTCAAGTGCTAGAAGAAGAAATCTATGGAATGTTTGGCACTAATATATTTGTATGATGAGCAAGGTTGAAATGTTGTTAGTATGAATTCTTTGAATATCCATGATGCTAATGATATGCAAAGCCACAAACTTGGGGATGCTATGTCTGATGACTATTATAATATTAGTCCCGCAAGTTTTGATGTGCAAATTTATTATGATGAAAGCATGCCTCCTATCTATGATGATTATTGTGATGACACATATGCTTTAAAGAATAATGATAACCATGAAACTTGTCATCTTGATCTTAATTTTCAATCACATGATAGTTGTTTTTTTGACTTTGCTCCCACTACTATTGATGAGAACAAATTTGCTTATGTGGAGAGTAGTAAAATTTCTATGCAAGTAGATCATGAAAAGAATGCTTTAGGTGCTGGTTATTTTGTTGAATTCATTCATGATGCTACTAAAAATTATTATGAGGGAGGAATGTATGCTTGTATGAATTGCAATAATATCAAGTTTCCTCTCTATGTGCTTAAAGTTTTGAAAATATGCTTGTTTCATCTTCCTATGCTAGTTGATTATTGTTTCCATAGGTTGTTTGCCCACAAAATCCCTATGCATAGGAAGTGGGTTAGACTTAAATGTGCTAGTCATATTCTTCATGATGCTCTCTTTATGTTTCAATTCTTATCTTTTATGTGAGCATCATTGAAATCATCATGGCTAGCTAGGGGCGTTAAATGTTAGCGCTTGTTGGGAGGCAACCCAATTTTATTTTAGTTTCTTGCTTTTTGGTTCTGTTTAGGAATAAATAATCCATCTAGCTTCTCTTTAGATGTGGTTTTACGTTTTAATTAGTGTTTGTGCCAAGTAGAACCTTTGGGAAGACTCAGGTGAAGTCTTTATGATCATGCTGTGAAAAACAGAAACTTTAGCGCTCACGAGATTAGCTTCAACTTTTTACTGGAGAGTGCTATTTAGTTGCTTGTCAGTGTACAAAAGTAGGGGCTCTGCTTTTGACCCCTTTACTTGTGCACGGGCAGTCAAAGCCTCCCGCCATGGCCACGAATAGACATAGCAGGAAATGGGAGCTGGAGGGAAGCCGAAGCCACGAGGACAAACGAAGCAATGAAAAGGACCAAGGCCACAAGGATCGGATGGGCGAAACAGTTCTTCCCGGCAAGGACAGCGGCCCCGGCAAGACCCTTGCCAGGGCAGCCCGCCCACGCCAGCTGAGCGAGCCACCCTTGAGCCCACCAACGCTCGACAAATGCGTTGGGGCAGGGCTCGGGAGGCACCTCGGTGGTGACATGAAGATCTTTGTGAAAACATAGAATGCTCAAGATCAAATGAGGATAAGAAGGCAATCATCCTCACCAAAGAAACCCACAAGACCCCCGGCAAGATCCTTGCCGGGGACACCTACGCGCCCCGGCAAGACCCTTGCCGGGGAGGCCAGCATGCGACGGCAAGACCCTTGTCGGGCCACCCGACAAGGCCCTCGCCAAAGCGCATCGGCAGGGCCATTGCCAGGCCCGCACCAGATAAGTCTTCGCCACCGTTCGCATGCAGCTGCCGACCCAACCAACTGGGCAGGCACCTGCGTGGCAGCATGCAAACCTTCCTAGAGGCTCCACCACCGCGCCACCTCAGCTGCCTGCCTTCCTACATGGCACCGCATGCATCGCTGGCCAGGGCGCGTGTTGAAGCAAGGAGGAGCGGCGACGGATGGGACGGGCCTCGCTCCCGTCCCCGATAAAGCAAGAGGACACCTAAGCGATGCATTAAATGCATCTTGTCCTGTAATACGAGGGATAACCTCGCAACACTGTAGCACTTTCCACCTCCTGTGTGCCACTGTGGCAGTCCCTTTCGCCTATGAAAGGAGGCCCATGGCACACAGAGAAAGGATTCGGCTCTTTCGAACCTCACAACACCTAGAGCTAGTTCGAGAGCTCAAGAACACTAGATACATCCACCAAAGCAGGACTAGGGTTTTACACACCTTCACGGCCCGAACCTGGGTAAAATCCCTTTGTGTTGTCTGCTGGTCCCGCTCTTCTCACGATCCCCGCGCCCTGCAACCGTAGAAGGGATTCCAGTGATCCCATAGGTGTCGTTTCCCACCGACATCTTTGGCGCGCCAGGTAGGGGGCGCAATTGTGAGAATCTGGTCTAGCAGTTGAACTAGCTGTTCTTCATCGCCCCGGCCCCTGCAGGGAAGGCGACCAAGGAGGCGGCGCTGCCCGTGGCGCGAAAGACACCGAGGAGGCGACGAGTTCTTCTCTTTAAACATAAGGTTATTATCCTCGACGGTTCAGCCTATGTATGGGAAGCCTGTACGCAGAGGGGCCCTCCTGCGATCGGCAACGCCTTTGTTCTGTTTCGAGTCCGCTCAACAGTTCAAGCGGCCGCATCGAGAGCGGCAGGGTAGCCTTTCGCCATCAACAACGCTCTCAGTTCCGACTCGAGTCAAGCTCGACAGATCGAGCGGCCGCGCCAGGGGCGGTAAGGTGCTTTGCCCGGCAGCAAGCACACCCGGCAGGCTAATGAGGATCCGTCCTCAAAACGCCGCCCTGGGTTTACGTGCCAGTAAGCTTACCCAGTTGACGTGGGGTGGACATACAAAGGAAAATCAAACAGGAAAATAACATGCATAAGTTTCAGGGGCATTACAGAGTTATATTACACAAATTGCCGCCGCGGTTCTAATTAAAGATAGCTTTGTCTTGGTCATGAACCCGCAGCGGCGACGGAGAACGGGATGCCTAGTCCCGGCGCTGGCCCTCAACCCTCTTGATTTTGTCGATGCGGCCGAGGATGGGCTGGATACGCTCATTGAGCGCCGCGATGTCGGCATCCTCCGGCAAGCTTTTCGGCACAGCTCCGAACTCGAGGTCTGGGTGCCAGTGCGCAATCTTGGTGAGCACCCTGGTCATGGTCCCCCGGCAGAGTATCTGGGATTCCTCGGCCAGGGAGGCCGCCCGGTTGGAGTGAAGCCGCTTCAGGGCGTCGACGACCTTCTCAAAGTATATGGTCAGGTTGGCGTTGGGGCTCAGGTTCGCCTTTGGGGCGTACCCCATCTCCGGCATCCCCATGATGCCCAGTTGATCGACGGCCGAGTTTGCGACGGCGGCAAGGCGCCCGAGCCAGCGTTTCTCGCCCGCCTTGTAATCCTAGAGGTTGGCGGTCTAGTTCTTCAGCAGCTGCTTCTCCGTCTCCAGCTCCTTGGCCAGGATCCCCTCCCGGGTCATGGCCCCCGACAGCGTCTCCTCGAGCTCTCCCAGCTTCAGCTTGAGATCTGTGATGGAGGCGTTGGCCTCAGAGAGCTCTCCGGACTTGCTGATGACCTCACCCTGCGCCACCGTCAGAGAACCATTGAGCGTGTGCTTCTCCTGGGCCAACTTCAGAGGTTGCTCCTCCAGCTCCTTCACCTTTCCGGCATGGGCCTGAGCTAGGGCGTTGAGTGCCTTCTGATGCCTCCGCTCCAGCTCTTGGGTCCTTTGCAGGACAAGCTTGTCCGCCTCTTCGTCCTTGCCGCGGAGCGTGGCGGCAAGTTTCTCCTCGCGCTCGACAAGTTTCTCTTCGCCGTCGCCTGGGCTTTCTCGATGTCGGCCAGCTTCAGGGCGAGCTCCACCTCACGGTTGGCCAGCTCACCCCGGGCGGCCTTCAGCTCGTCCTGAGCCTGGCGGAACCAGTCCTGCGACTCGACGACGCGCCCCCCAAAGTCCTCCTCCATCCTCTCCACCACCGCCGTCCTAGACTTGGCCTTGTCCAGGCGAGCGCGGTGGATCGCCTGGAGCTTCCGGAAGCTGGCGCCCATGGCCTGGAGGAGCTGCTCCTCCTGGGAGCCAGCGCCACCAACACCCGGTTCGTCAACAACCTCAAGCCCGACGGTGGCAAGCGCCTCCTCGTCGAACACCTCTCCCTCAAAGGGAGCCCTGGTGCTCGACGCGCCAAGGAGATGGACGAAGAGGTCGTCGCTGACCCTCAGGTACCTGCCAGAGCCCGAGGCAGCGGAGGAGGAGGGCAGGTCGTCAAATGCCCCCTCCTCGGCTGTGGCCTTGCCGGCTCCCTCGGCAGGCCCCTTGCCGGGCTCCTCGGCGGGCCCCTTGGCGGCATCCTCGGTGGCGCCCCTGGCTCCCTCCTTAGCAGTGATCTTCTCCGCCTCCACCGCGGCATCCGCGGCAACCTCCTTGATGGTGGCGTCGACGTCCTCTAAGGAGAGGTCTGGATGCCATGAAAGAGATAGGGCGGAGCCGAGGTCGAAGGTCAATAAGGGAAAAAGAAGAACGCAAGCAGAAGTGGAGAGCGAGTGGTTTACCCGTGCCGGGCCGAGAGGCGGAAGCCCCTTCTCCACCAAGGTCTGGCGTCGAGGCAAATCCACCGGCGCCTACGTTCCCCTCCCCCTCCTCCGTGTGCACAGCCTCGGTGCTCGGTGTCCTTGTCGGGGATGCCCCTTGGGGCGGTGTAGTCGACGGGGGCGGCACGATCGGAGAAGCCCCCTGTGGCTCCCCTTGGTGCTGCTCCCCTCCTGCATCCACGACACGGTTAACACTGAAGCATCATGCGCGACACACATTGATTGAGGGTGGGTGGTGGACTCACGCAGGGGGCTGGGCCGGGGGTGCTCTCCGGACTGCTCGACACCACCAGTGTCGTAATGGAGGTACCTGCCGAGGGCAGGCCGCTCGCTGAAACCCTGGCCCTCTTGATCCTCTAGGCCAGAATCTCCACATCCCTGCAAGACGAAGACAGGTAAGCAACACCGTCAAGGGGGGGGGGGGGTGCAAGGAATGAGGAAGGANCCTCGGCAGGCCCCTTGCCGGGCTCCTCGGCGGGCCCCTTGGCGGCATCCTCGGTGGCGCCCCTGGCTCCCTCCTTAGCAGTGATCTTCTCCGCCTCCACCGCGGCATCCGCGGCAACCTCCTTGATGGTGGCGTCGACGTCCTCTAAGGAGAGGTCTGGATGCCATGAAAGAGATAGGGCGGAGCCGAGGTCGAAGGTCAATAAGGGAAAAAGAAGAACGCAAGCAGAAGTGGAGAGCGAGTGGTTTACCCGTGCCGGGCCGAGAGGCGGAAGCCCCTTCTCCACCAAGGTCTGGCGTCGAGGCAAATCCACCGGCGCCTACGTTCCCCTCCCCCTCCTCCGTGTGCACAGCCTCGGTGCTCGGTGTCCTTGTCGGGGATGCCCCTTGGGGCGGTGTAGTCGACGGGGGCGGCACGATCGGAGAAGCCCCCTGTGGCTCCCCTTGGTGCTGCTCCCCTCCTGCATCCACGACACGGTTAACACTGAAGCATCATGCGCGACACACATTGATTGAGGGTGGGTGGTGGACTCACGCAGGGGGCTGGGCCGGGGGTGCTCTCCGGACTGCTCGACACCACCAGTGTCGTAATGGAGGTACCTGCCGAGGGCAGGCCGCTCGCTGAAACCCTGGCCCTCTTGATCCTCTAGGCCAGAATCTCCACATCCCTGCAAGACGAAGACAGGTAAGCAACACCGTCAAGGGGGGGGGGGGGGTGCTAGGAATGAGGAAGGAAAGCAGAGGCTTACTCTTTGTTCTCTTCCTCCTCCTCCTCTGTTGCTTTCCTCTTCCGCTCTAGGCTGAGAGGCCCGAGCTCTCTCTCCGGGCTGAGAGGCCCGAAGTCAAACAAGTCACCCCCAATCCCTGCATCGATGTTTGCCGGCGAGGGGGGAGGCGATGGCGTCCGGGCGCGCTTGGACGACGAAGAAGCAGGCGTCCTCTTCTTTGACGCCACGGCTTTCGCCGTTTTCTTCGCCGCCACCGCCCTCGTCTGGCGCACGGGCGCCTCCTGGGCTTGCCACAGCTGCACAACCCGGTCAAGGCAGACCGGCTCGCCTAAGGTGGCCCGCCGCAGGACCCGCCTCCTTCCAGTGGTCGGAGGGTCGGTGGTTGCGGTCCTCCCCTCCTCGCCATCCTCCTCCGACGACCCGTCGGCGGCATCCTCGATGAGGGGAGCCCCGGTGTCGACACTGCTGGCCTCCCCAGCGGTTGCTGCACACCGGGCGAGATCCACCTCCTACGCCTCCGCCGCGGCCTTGTCCACCACGCCGCCGGTGCTGCCGGCCTCCTTGACGAGCCTTGCCTCCTCCTCGGCAAGCCTCTCCTCCTCCACCCTAGCGGCAATATAGTCCAGCTCCGCCGGGGAAGTGTCCTGGATGAGCCGCGGCTCGTCGGTGACGTGTATCTCGTGCAGAGTGTCGAAGAACTCCTGCACCGCGAGCTCGTCCAGCTCAACCCAATTCGGGTCGAGGCCGTGCGCGTTGAAGAGTGGCATCATGGCGATGATCTCATTCCGACGAGAATTGTTGCTCAGCGGAACCACTCCCGCCGGCAGCTTGAAAACAGGCTCCTTGTCGACCTTGCCGGCCTTCACGGTGGCCCTGGCAAGCTTGCCGGACCGCTCGACCTCGCCCACGTCGTCGACCTAGAGCTGGAAGATTCGCTGGCAAATATGGGCGTGTCGCAGCACCGTCAGGTTGTTATCGAGGCCGGGACGAAGCCTCATGATGTCGGCGGCGTTCACGTAGAGCCAGGCCGGCCTCCCCTTGTCATGCAGAGGGGCAATCCGGCGGCGGATGTAATCCGCCCCGATCATCTCGAGGGTGAGCCCGGCCTGGGTAAGCCGGAGAATCCTGGTGGTGGCGATCGTGAGCTTCGCATCGTCGGTGTTGACATCACCCCAATTGCCGCCACGAACCGGCGGCTTCTGGCGAACCTCACAGAACGCTGGCGGGTCTTTTTCCTCAATCCAGCAACACCAGCCCCGCAATTCTTCCCACCTCTCTTTCATGGCACCATCCGGGTACGCCCCCTTGGCCCTCGGGATCCAGGCGACGCAGCCAGCAATGGCGCCCCCTGCCTGGATCCGAGGGGAGAAGTAATGGCGGAAGAGCGTCGTGCTGGGGTGCACCCCGACGAAGCCCTCGCGGAGATGGGCGAAGAGGGCCATACACGCCACGGAATTTGGAGTAAAATCCAGGAGGTGGATGCCGAAGGTGTGCATGATGTCCTTGAAGAAATCAGAGAAGGGGGACAGAGCCCGCAAGAGAAATAATCGACGAAGAAGGGGTACCCCTGCAGGGAGGGGGCGGCGCTGACAGGGACGACGGTCGTGGCCGGATGCCCCGTCTTCTCTCCCCCCGTCTTCACAGCCCACAAACACTTGAACATCTCCCGAAGCTCGGGCACGCCAACCGTCAAGGGGAAATAGGCAGATTGCGCTCACCGCGCCACCAGCTCGCTCTCCGGCCGCTCCGACAAGCCGGCATCCTTCGCCACTCCCTTGCTCTTGGTGACTTGGGCGCCATGGCGACTGCGGGAAGCAGAAAGGCAGAGGACGGCGAAAGCACGACATCGATGGGCGAAAGCAGAGAGGCTCGAGAAGAAGGGGGTGGCGGTTCTGAGATTGGAGGAAGGCGCAGGGAAGGGGTAAAAGTGAGCAGCGTGCCGGTAGTTATTCCTTTTTATGGGGAAGGTGTGGGCCGCCTCCTTTTCCAGTAACTGCGATGCGACGCATGCCTGCGGGCGCTGTCCCACGCATGCCTCCCACGTCATGCGCACGCGCACGACCCCCATGTCGCGCGTTCAACGCGGGTCGTGGGGAAGCGCAGCGGACGGAACAGTGGCCGCAGTAAAAATCCGCCCCAACTGCCCGCGCATCGTTCTGGGCCTGGCCCAACAACGTGCTGCGCTTATGTGTGGCCCAGGTCCGTGGGCTCCTGTCAGTGTACAAAAGTAGGGGCTCTGCTTTTGACCCCTTTACTTGTGCACGGGCAGTCAGAGCCTCCCGCCACGGCCACACATAGACATAGCAGGAAAGGGGAGCTGGAGGGAAGCTGAAGCCACGAGGACAAACGAAGCAACGACAAGGACCAAGGCCACAAGGATCGGATGGGCGAAGAAGTTTTTCCCGGCAAGGACCCTTGCCGGGGCAGCCCGCCCACGCCAGTCGAGCGAGCCACCCTTGAGCCCACCAACTCTCGGCAAATGCGTTGGGGCAGGGCTCGGGAGGCACCTCCGTGGTGGCATGTAGATCTTTGTGAAGACATAGAATGCTCAAGATCAAATGAGGATAAGAAGGCAATCTTCCTCACCGAAGAAACCCACAAGACCCCGACAAGATCCTTGCCGGGGACACCTACGCACCCCGGCAAGACCCTTGCCGGGGAGGCCAGCATGCCGCGGCAAGACCCTTGCCGGGCCACCCGACAAGGCCCTCACCAAAGCGCACTGGCAGGGCCATTGCCAGGCCCGCACCAGATAAGTCTTCGCTGTCGTTCGCATGTAGCTGCCGACCCAACCAACTGGGCAGGCACCTGTGTGGCAGCATGCAAACCTTCCTGGAGGCTCCACCACTGCGCCACCTCAGCTGCCTGCCTGCCTACATGGCACGACATGCATCGCTGGCCAGGGCGCGTGTCCAAGCAAGGAGGAGCGGCGACGGATGGGACATGCCTCGCTCCCGTCCCCGATAAAGCAAGAGGACACCTAAGAGATGCATTAAATGCATCTTGTCCTGTAATACGAGGGATAACCTCGCAGCACTGTAGCACTTTCCACCTCCTGTGTGCCACTGTGGCAGCCCCTTTCGCCTATAAAAGGAGGCCCATGGCACACAGAGAAAGGATTCGGCTCTTTCGAACCTCGCAGCACCTAGAGCTAGTTCGAGAGCTCAAGAACACTAAATACATCCACCAAAGCAGGACTAGGGTTTTACGCACCTTCGCGGCCCGAACCTGGGTAAAATACCTATGTGTTGTCTGCTGGTCCCGCTCTTCTCACAATCCCCGCGCCCCGCAACCGTAGAAGGTATTCCAGTGATCCCATAGGTGTCGTTTCCCACCGACACTGATTCTTTTGCATATGATTACTAGACGAATTCCTCATCTCCACCAATTTATTTTAGAATTTTTGGAGTTCCAAAAGTTTGCGTTAGTTACAGATTACTACAGACTTTTCTGTTTTTGACAGATTCTGTTTTTAGTGTGTTGTTTGCTTATTTTGATGAATCTATGGCTAGTAAAATAGTTTATAAACCATAGAGAAGTTGGAATACTGTAGGTTTAACACCAATACAAATAAAGAATGAGTTCATTACAGTACCTTGAATTGGTGTTTTGTTTTCTGTCGCGAACGGAGCTCACGAGATTTTCTGTTAAGTTTTGTGTTGTGAAGTTTTCAAGTTTTGGGTAAAGATTCGATGGACTATGGAATTAGGAGTGGCAAGAGCCTAAGCTTGGGGATGCCCAAGGCACCCCAAGGTAACATTCAAGGATAACCAAGAGCCTAAGCTTGGGGATGCCCCGGATGGCATCCCCTCTTTCGTCTTCATTCATCGGTAACTTTACTTGGAGCTATATTTTTATTCACCACATGATATGTGTTTTGCTTGGAGTGTCATTTTATTTTCTTTAGCTTTGCTTGTTGTTTGAATAAAATACCAAGATCTGAAATTCTTAAAATGGGAGAGTCTTCACATAGTTGCATAATTATTCGACTACTCATTGACCTTCACTTATATTTTTTTGGAGTAGTTTGTCGTTTGCTCTAGTGCTTCACTTATATCTTTTAGAGCACGGCGGTGGTTTTATTTTGAAGAAATAGATGAACTCCCATGCTTCACTTATATTATTTTGAGAGTCTTAAACAGCATGGTAATTTGCTTTGGTTATGAATTTAGTCCTAATATGATGGGCATCCAAGAGAGATATGAAGATGGTAACATTAGAGTCATGATAGTTGATTAGTTGTGAATTTGAGAAATACTTGTGTTAAAGTTTGTGATTCCCGTAGCATGCACGTATGGTGAACCGTTATGTGATGAAGTCGGAGCATGATTTATTTATTGATTGTCTTCCTTATGAGTGGCGGTCGGGGACGAGTGATGATCTTTTCCTACCAATCTATCCCCCTAGGAACATGCGCGTAGTACTTCGTTTCAATAACTAATAGATTTTTGCAATAAGTATGTGAGTTCTTTATGACTAATGTTGAGTCCATGGATTATACGCACTCTAATCCTTCCACCATTCCTAGCCTCTCTAATACCGCGCACCTTTCGCCAGTATCATACACCCACCATATACCTTCCTCAAAACAGCCACCATACCTACCTATTATGGCATTTCCATAGCCATTCCGAGATATATTGCCATGCAACTTTCCACCATTCCGTTTAATATGACACGCTCCATCATTGTCATATTGCTTTGCAAGATCATGTAGTTGACATCGTATTTGTGGCAAAACTACCGTTCATAATTCTTTCATACATGTCACTCATGAGTCATTGCACATCCCGGTACACCGCCGGAGGCATTCATATAGAGTCATATTTTGTCCTAAGTATCGAGTTGTAATTCATGAGTTGTAAGTAAATAAAAGTGTGATGATCATCATTATTAGAGCATTGTCCCAGTGAGAAAATTATGATGGAGACTATGATTCCCCCACAAGTCGGGATGAGACTCCGGACAAAAAAATAAATAAATAAAAGAGGCCAAAGAAGCCCAAATAAAAAAAAGAGAAAGGAGGCCATAAAAAAGAGAAGGCCCAAATAAAAAAAATAAAAAAAATAAAAAAATGAGAGAAAAAGAGAGAAGGGGCAATGCTACTATCCTTTTACCACACTTGTGCTTCAAAGTAGCACCATGATCCTCATGATAGAGAGTCTCTTATGTTGTCACTTTCATATACTAGTGGAAATTTTACTTTATAGAACTTGGCTTGTATATTTCAATGATGGGCTTCCTCAAAATGCCCTAGGTCTTCGTGAGCAAGTGAGTTGGATGCACACCCACTTAGTTTCTTTTGTTGAGCTTTCATACACTTATAGCTCTAGTGAATCCGTTGCATGGCAATCCCTACTCACTCACATTGATATCTATTGATGGGCATCTCCATAGCCCGTTGATACGCCTAGTTGATGTGAGACTATCTTCTCCTTTTTTTGTCTTCTCCACAACCACCATTCTATTCCACCTATAGTGCTAT
>LR880972.1:765976642-766021071 GCA_904067115.1 Aegilops sharonensis | reverse complement strand
GACGCAAAATCCGGGAACATAATACCGATATGACGGAAACTAGGGCGGCAAGAGTGGAACAAAACACCAGGCATAAGGCCGAGACTTCCACCCTTTACCAAGTATATAGATGCATTAATAATATAAGAGATATTGTGATATCCCAACATAAACGTAATCCAACATGGAGCAATCTTCATCTTCACCTGCAACTAGCAACACTATAAGAGGGGCTGAGCAAAGCGGTAACATAGCCAAACAACGGTTTGCTAGGAAGGGTGACAGAGGTTAGGGGTTCATGGCAATTTGGGAGGCTTGAGCAGCAAGTAGTAGGTAAAGCAGCATAGCGATAGAACGAAGCAACTAGCATAGCAATGATAGTAGTGAGATCCAGGGTAGCGGTCATCTTGCCTGAAATCCCGCAAGGAAGAAGAACGAGTCCATGAAGAAGATGAAGCCACGAAGACGAACCAAGCGTAGACGAACGAATCCTCACGATCGCAACGAAATGGGAACTATCGAGAAGAAGCACACAACATGGTAAACACACCACACATAGACAAGACATGATGCACAACCAAGCATGATGCATGACAAAGCTACATGAAGCTACTCATGGCAAGAGATGATGCAAACAAGAGCAACACATCAAGGCAAGTTTAAATGAGGCCGGAAACAACATATAACAATTCCGGTAAGTCCTCATATGCAAATTTCGAAATTGGTCCAGATCTGAATAACCCTTATGTTCAAGTTGTTAAACAGCAAGTTAAGATGCACCACGATAATCTACACGAAATTCTAGTCAAGTTACATATAAAGTTCATTAGATTCGGAGCTACGGCCTAGAAGATATGAGCAAAACAAGTTAAACATAGCGTTGATGCAAAATGCATACAAACATCAAGCAAACACCTCAAAACAAGGATGCAACATGATAATATGAAACTACATGCAAAATCAAGCAAGTTTCATATAGAGCACACTCAAAACGGAGCAACGGTGCAACACATACACTCTATACAAGTTTAAAGGACAAGCTGTCCAAAACAGCAACTAGGCATATTGCAAGCATCAAAACAATATGCTGCAGCACCCTAACATAAAAACAAAAGCCATGTACGTGATGTACAGGTAAAGCATGACAAAAGATGTACACTGAGCTATCTCCAGAAAACACTAGAACATGCTCAGAAAGACATGGCAAGATTGAAAATAATAACAGTTTCAGACTTAGCAGAAAATAACATCAGGTTGCAATGTTTAGGGCTATCAAACAACATGCTACAGGAAATGATCATGGCAAAAAAAGGCATGGCATGAATCTACTAATTTCATAGAACAAAAGTCCTTTACTGACCATGAGCCAAAAGGGCACAGAAAATATGATGGCCCCCATGTAAACATGGCAAGTTATATTACAGATTCATACATGGCAGGAACAACAAGAAGTAGGCATGTTGGTGAGCTTGAACCGCTCACCAAAGAGCAATACATGGCATGGAAAGGCAACCAACAGTTAGAAGACATGTTTATGAAGCTAATCATGGCAAGAGCAAGTTCATAGGGTGCATGGATCACTAGCAACAATCATGGCAACATTGAACTTAAAGTTAATAGGCTGACAGCAACATTATTTAGCAAATTTTGAGAGCAAGATTACAACATGTAACAGCAGGCTATAAATGCAACCAGGGGCATGAATGGATAGATAAATACATGTATAACAAAACATCCTTAGTGAACATCTCCAGATTATGCATAGAATGACTTGTAGAAGCAGGTTAACATAGCATCACGATATAGCAGATTCAGAAAAGCAAAACAGTAACAGCAAGTACCCTACTTAACAAGCTTGATGCACTCATTACAAGAATCACAAAAATACATGGATAGCACCACTGTGAATATGGCATGACATAGATCAATACTCATGTAGGGATCATGCTCATAAGATGCACACATCAAATGCAACAAAAATGACAAAACATCAAGTTATAACAGTTTCAGCAGATTAACATCATATAGCACTCTTGCAACGAAGATTCAGGCATCAAGATGGGCTCAAATGAACACGATGCAATGGAATGAAGTGAAGTACTCGTCAAGGCGAACAATTTGATATATTATACGCACAAAACGGAGCTACGGATGCAGAGATACAACATGATGAACATGGCATGATTATGCAAAATAACAGGGACTTGGGCATTTCGGGGGCAACCTCCAGATCTGCACTGTTTTCAACGCGGCGGCGGATCTCGCCGGAACTGAGGTGCCGGCGGCCGGAGAAGTCGGGGACGGGGCCGGGGAGGCCAGATCCGGCGACGGCGGGGTCGGGGTTCGCCGGAGGAGGCGGCGCGGCGCGGCTCCGGCGCGCCCGGGGTGGCGGCAGAGGCGCGGGCGCGGGGAGCCATGGCCGCGGCGGCGGAGCTCCGAGGCGGCGCCCGCGGCGGCGGCGGCCGGCAACGTAGCGAGGCGGCGGGGACGGGCGGAGGCGGCGGGCGGGCCGCGCTGGCCCGGCTCGGGCCCCGCGGGCCGGCCGCGCGGACGGCGGTGGGAGGCCACGTGGCGCGATGCCACTGGCTCCGGGCGGCGGCGCAGATGCGTCCGGTGGGATCGGACATGTCCGGGCGCGGAGAGGGGAAAAACGCTAGGGTTAGGGTAGGAAACATCCGCGAATTTTCGGGGGGAGGCTACATTTATAGGTAGAGGGAGCTAGGAGAGTCCAAATGAGAAGCGGTTTTCGGCCACGCGATCGTGATCGAACGACCGAGAGCATGGAGGGGTTTTGGATGGGTTTTGGGCCACTTTGGAAGGGGTGTTGGGCTGCACACAAAAGAGGCTTTTGCGGTTACCCGGTTAACCGTTGGAGTATCAAACGACCTCCAAATGGCACGAAACTTGACAGGCGGTCTACCGGTGGTATACCAAGGCCGCTTGGCAAGACTCGGTCCATTCCGAGAAAGTTTAATACCCGCACACGAAGAGAGGCAAGAAGGGGACGTCGGATGACATAGGAGTGCCGGATTGCAAAACGGACAACGGGGAAAATGCTCGAATGCATGAGACGAACACGTATGCAAATGCGATGCACATGACGACATGATATGAAATGCAGATGATGACGTGGCAAAATGCAACACGCAAGCAAATGACATGGCAACTACAACGAATAACTGGCAGACACCTGGCGCATCGAATCCGGGGCGTTACACCAACACACCCACACTACAAAAAATAGACACATCTGTGACATTTTGGGGCAAACGAATTTTTTTTCTGTCATACATATGACACTTCTATGACGATAATTGTGACAAAACTCGGTATCATCATAGATGTGGTGGGCTCCTACTTCTATGACAAAAAATCATGACAGAAAATGGGCTTTTCGTCCTGGGCGGGCCGGAGACGCAGCTGCATGACATTCTTTGGGCCGTCCATGACGGAAAAAACCAAGGTAGAAGCGAGGGCGAGGAAAATTTTGGGGAGTTCCCGGTTACGGTGGGAGGTCGGGGGCTGAGCGATGCGCGTTTCTCTCATACTAGTACGCGTGTGTGTGCGAGGCCTTGGCTCTAACTGAACCCGAGCGAGGCGTTGGGCTCTAACTGAACCTGAGCGATTGCACTGCAGGCTACGCATTACTGAACCCGAGCGATAGATCGATGGCTGTTAACTGAACCCGATCGAGCGATTCCTTCACTACTTCTGCTAACTGATGCCGATCGATGCTGCCTCTGGGATGAACAGTGAGCGTTGCGGGGGGGGGGGGGGGGGGGGGGGGGGGCGGGGGGGGGGGGGGGGGGGGGGGGGGGCGGGGGGGGGGGGGGGGGGGGGGGGGGGCGGGGGGGGGGGGGGGGGGGGGGGGGGGCGGGGGGGGGGGGGGGGGGGGGGGGGGGCGGGGGGGGGGGGGGGGGGGGGGGGGGGCGGGGGGGGGGGGGGGGGGGGGGGGGGGCGGGGGGGGGGGGGGGGGGGGGGGGGGGCGGGGGGGGGGGGGGGGGGGGGGGGGGGCGGGGGGGGGGGGGGGGGGGGGGGGGGGCGGGGGGGGGGGGGGGGGGGGGGGGGGGCGGGGGGGGGGGGGGGGGGGGGGGGGGGCGGGGGGGGGGGGGGGGGGGGGGGGGGGCGGGGGGGGGGGGGGGGGGGGGGGGGGGCGGGGGGGGGGGGGGGGGGGGGGGGGGGTGGTGGGGGGGGGGTTGGATGAACACTGAGCGGTGGCGTTGCCTCTGGATGAACAGGACCCCGTGGTGTGGTGGAGGGCTAGATGAACAGTAGACGGTGGAGGGGTGCCCGTGGAGGGGTGGTTGAACAGGACCCCGTGGTGTGGAGGGCTGGATGAACAGTAGACAGTGGAGGGGTGCCCGTGGAGGGGTGGTTGAACAGTAGCCGGTGGAGTAGCGCACGGTGGAGGCTGGATGAACAGGAGCCCGTGGAGGATGGAGGAGGTCGACGGTAGCCCGTGGAAGCTGGAGGAGGTCGACAGTGGAGATGAACAGTATCCCGTGGAGTCCCGTTTTGCGGCACGCCACACCCCTCCCGATGAACAGGACCCCCGTTTCGACCGTAGGAGGTCCGTTTCATCCGTTTTGCGGTACGCCACACCCCTCCCGATGAACAGCACCTCCGTTTCGACCGTAGGAGGTCCGTTTCGTCCCTTTTGCGGTACGCCACACCCCTCCCGATCAACAGGACCCCTGTTTCGACCGTAGGAGGTCTGTTTCGTTCGTTTTGCGGTACGCCACACCCCTCCCAATCAACAGGACCCCCGTTTCGACCATAGGAGGTTTGTTTCGTCCATTTTGTGGTACGCCAAACCCCTCCCGATGAACAGGATCCCGTTTCGAACGTGGTCGGTCGAACACAAGGCCGTTTCCTCCGTTGTGCGATACGCCCGGCCTCGTTTCCATCGCTTGTTCCGTCCAAGCCCTCCTGCTGAACACGACCACGCATTCCGTTCGGACCCAGCCGGTTGGCTCCCACGCGTTTCGTTGCCTCCCGATGAACACGACGCATTCCGTTGCCTCCCTATGAACACAACGCATTCCATTTCCTCCCCATGAACACGACGCATTCCGTTGCCTCCCCATGAACACGACGACGACACTGTTTCTCCGTTCCGACCCAGCCATGTACACGAGCCCTCGCCGTACGTATGTGCGAGTAGGCGTTCGAGACCCCGCCCGTATGTACACATACGTGGCCGTATTTTATTTCTTGCACCCTGGCCGATGTACGTACGTGTAATGCTACGTGCGCGCCTCTACTACGACACGTTTGCGCCTCTACAGCCACCAGTATATATGTACGTACACGTTCGCGACCAGAATGACAACGCTACGTACGCTTCGACCAGGTGGGTCTCACTGTCAGGAACTTCCTTGCGTGCGAAGATGTAGCTGGTGGGTCCCAGCAGTCAGGGGGCGAATCATTTTTTCCCAGATGCACTTCCTTGAATGTGAAGATGTAGCTGGTGGGTCCCAGCTGTCAGGGGGCGAATCGTTTTTTTGCCCGGACGCACTTCCTTGCGTGCGAAGATGTAGCTGGTGGGTCCCAGCAATCAGGGGGAAATGTTTTTTTCACAAAATACGGTGGCCCGTCCGGTGGGTCCCCGCTGTCAGGTGGAGGAATCATTATTTTGCGTGTAATAAGGAGGCACTTCCTTGCTGCGGCCGTGGACCCAGCTGGAGCCTCTCCACGTACAGTCCACGTCCGATGGAAGTCGTTCCTTGACCACGTTGACCACGCCGCACCGAGAGCACCACGGCGGTGGACGACAGCGAGGACTAGGAAGGGGACGACTCGGAGCCGGGGAAGACGCAGCAGTGGATGCCCACGTGAAGAGGAGTACGAGGGTTCACTGGTTCGGCTACGGTGTGAGGTTGTTGTCGCCGCAGAATAACAGGGGGTGTGGGTGACTAGAGGGATGGCCTGGCCAGCGGTGGGAGTAGTAGGGGGCGGCGAGGCCTCCGCGGAATCACAGCCGGCCACGGGAGGCAGGAGCACGCGGCACGACAGGCGCTGGTTTGGGCGGCTGGAGCAAGAAGACCAAAGGTTGAAGAAGCACTACGGTCGTTGGATGAACATCGCATGGTAACAGGAGCTAGAATCGTTCATATTTACTAAGTTGATAAAGCCCTCCGTCCCCGTCAACTTGGTAGGCCCAGAAGTCAGCCTCCCACTATGCTGGGTTCCAGCTGGCAGGGGGAGTATTCATTTTTTGTGTGTGTAATAAGGAGGCACTTCCTTGCGTGCGAAGATAGCTGGTGGGACCGACATGTCAGCGGGCGGCACGTTATTTTCGCGAAATACAGAGGCCCTTCCGGTGGGTCCCAGATGTCAGGTGGAGGAATCATTATTTTGCTCGTAATAAGGAGGCATTTCCTTGTGTGCGGCCATGGACCCAGCTGTCAGCCTCTCCACGCACAGTCTACTTCCGATGGTGTCGTTCGTTGACCATGTTGACCACGCCGCGCCAAGTGCATCCATGGTGGTGGACGACGGCGAAGCCCCGGACAGCAACGAGCCGGAGATGGGAAGACGCGGGAGTAGAGTCGCAGACGGAGAGGTGTACGAGGGTTAACTGGTTCTAGTGCGGTGTGGTTCGGCAGTCGGTGGAGAAGAACAGGAGGTGTGGAGGGGTGGAGGGATGGCCTGGCCAACGGTGGAGTAGCGTTTCATAGAGAAGCGTGCTAAGCAGAGCTGCTAGCAGCAGGAGGCGGGAGGTGGTCCCGACGGCGCTGGAGGAACTAGACGAGAGATTGAAGATGGATGCCGCTAACATGTCAGAATCATTTGTTGACTAAATTGACAACGACTTGCATTGGCTTCGACCTCTTGGCCCACATTTCAGCCTCCAAAAATGTGGCACGTATTCAACCCATTTTTTTCAGAATTTACAGTCTTTTTTTTTTGCGCTGTAGAATTTATAGTCAATTTGATCTTTTTTTTTAATTACAGCCATCAGCTGGGCTGGGTGAACAAATAATGTAGCGTCCATGTGGCCCATTTATTTTATTTCCTAAAAAATTACAGGCCATTTGCACTTTCTCGAAATACACAATTTTACTGGGCTGATTATAATTATAATGTTGGGTTGGGCCAGCAATGTTATCAAAAAATAAAAAGGGGCTGAGCATTTTGTTATAAATATATTTAAATAATAAGTGATATTATTACATTCGTCCTTAAATCTTACCAAGCTTTTGTACACAATCACCAGGATTTTCGTGCCAAAACAATCTAGGATTTTATTTGTTAAGAAATTATTTTTATAAGTTAATAAGATGTGGGATATTGTTTTCTTACATATGTAAGTATCTGTTAAATATATGATGACAATAAAAATAATATATAATAACATATAAAATAATTTAAATATATATAATATAGTTAGAAGGGAAACATAAGTGGACCTGGCGTTCCTATTCTTATATAGAAAAATAGAACAGACCTCTGCATTTTCTTCAAAAAAAAATACATAAATTGGGCTGCCAAAAATAAAACCTCGGATGCGAGGTCCATAGGCGGGTCGATACATGACGGCCCTAAGAAAATACAAACAGGCCTATGGTCCTCCCATCCGAGGTCGTGGGTTGCGCATGTTAAAAATGAAAGCCTAGACGGGGCAGCCCAAAACCACGTCCAACACTTGCCAAAACTTCGTCCCTCGTTTTCTCTGTGTTTCGCACACTCGACATTGTGTGGGCATTTTGACTGTGCATCATATGAAGATGTGCTATGCATGAATGTTGATCAGCATGATGTTAACTGGCTGGTAGTTCCATTTTCGACCATGAATAAATCTTCCAACATGATGTTAACCCTGTTTGAAAAGGCTGTGTTAATATAAATGATGTGCCTCAGAAAGCTGCAGTTTCTTACTGAAACTGAAACTTGCAGTTTCTTCTCTGAGAATCACATTGTCTGCACTTTTATACTCCTATGAAACTACATTTTTTAAGTGCTAAAAATAGATCTCTAGAATTCATAAAATATTTCATATGCTCAATACTGCAAATCTGAAATTCAAAAGACATTCATATCTGAAAGTACTCTCAAAATACACAACACAAAACACAATTCACAACCTGCAAATACTGACAACACTAAGCTCCTCCTGACAATTCACAACCTGCCCGACTATTGGGCTGGGGGGGCATCCCCCTCCTATTCCTCGGCGGCAGACAGCCGCCCCGTGAGACGATGCGAACGGCGAGGGAGACGATGGCGGGGAAGCATCGTCGGGCCAACTGCTTTTCTCCTCTTGCAGTTGGGTTCGGTCGATGAAGACTCCACCGGCTCGCTCTGGCAGGACACCCTCACAAACGGCACCCTGTAGATGCTCGATCCTTCAATCTCTGGTGGATGCTCCATCTGGGATCGATACTCCCACCACCGCTCCCTCACGATTGGATTCAGTGAATCTGTTTGCTCCATGGCCCAGAGGAGCAGCTCTATGTACTCCGGTGCGACTCCCTCCGGGATTATCGCCACCTTTTCGCTCTGTTCCGGATATTTGGCCATGGATGTCGCCGTCCACGCTAGTTGGTCCTTGTTGTCAAACCAAGACTGTATCTCCAACATCCTAGCTAGCTTCACAGGGTCGCCGTCTTCGATCCTCACGTATCGGTTGTACTCCTCCATCGATCTACTTCTCCGCAACACCTTCACTCGCCGGCGGTGGTTTTTGAATGGAAGAGGGGAGGAGCAGCGCTTGTTTTGGATTAGAACGGGAGAGGAGAGACGCTGGTTTTGGACTGGAACAGGAGAGGAGGGGCGGTGGTTTTGAAATGGAGGAGGAGAGGAGCGGCGCTGCATTTAGATTGGAACAGGAGAGGAGCGGCGGTGGTTTAAGAGGAGAAGAGCGGAAGAGCGGCGCTGGTCTTGGAAGTATTTTTTTGTTGTTTTGCGTATTTTGGGTCAAAGTTTGACCACGTACTGTATTTGACAAGCAAAATGTGAATGCATGTCACCAAAAATTGTATCGTTTGGTTCGTATCTGAATGTACTTTCAAATTATATTATTTTTTGCAACGTATAACATATATTTTATGTGTGAAAATCATGGTCAATTATGACCCAGAATAAAAGGGAGACTAGTTAATGTGGGGTCGCTTTCTTAATTGAAGGGTAAATTGATTTTGATTTTGATCCAGTCACAGCGCGCCGACCCTCTCGTCCAATCCTAAATCGCTGCCGCACGCTCCTCTCGCTCTTCATTGCAAAACCACCTCCTCTCCTCTCCATCATCTCCATTCCAAAACCACAGTCTCGCCTCTCCCTCTTCTGATCTTCTCCATCGCAAAACCACCTCCTCTCCTCTCCATCATCTCCATTCCAAAACCACCATCTCGCCTCTCCCTCTTTTGATCTTCTCCATTGCAAAACCACCTCCTCTCCTCTCCATCATCTCCATTCCAAAACCACCATCTCGCCTCTCCCTCTTCTCTATTGCAAGACCACCGTCTCTCCTCCCATCTTCCAAAGCTAGCACCGGACCACTCAGAAGGACATCTATGGAGAGGATGCAGCAGCGAATCAGGCAGATCGCCGACGGCAACCAGGCAAAGTTAGCAAGGTTGAAGGAGATCCTTAGTTGGTTTGACAATGAGTGGGCGATTTCAAGGACAGAGCGGGCCATGTGGCAATGTATGCGAAAGAGCCAGACGGCGGCGATGAGGGCGGCGATGTACATGTACTTGTCGGATTTCGGGTTCCAGCAGACCCTTGAGGTTCGAACTCTGGGGTGCGCGCGGAGATCAAACCCTCCGCCGTCTCGCTCCTCGCCGAATCGCTGGGACCTAAACTACTAATGGAACAGCACAAGAGACACAAGATTTATACTAGTTCGGGCCACCGTTGTGGTGTAATACCCTACTCTAGTTTGTGGTGTGGTGGATTGCCTCTTGGGCTGATGAGGAACAGTACAGGGCAGAACAGCCTCGCTAGGGTCTGTTCTTGGCGGGTGCGATGAACTGCTAGGTGGTGTTCAGTCGCCTCTCTCTATCTCTCGCTTGTTCTCTTGTTATCTTTCTGGATGTTCGTCCTCCCAAGATGCCCTAGCTCTGAGTGTGGCTACTCCTATTTATAGGCGAAGGCCCTGGGCCTCTTCCCAAATATTGAGCGGGAAGGGCGCCAACAATTGGCCATTTTGAAGGGGAACAACGGGTACACTTATCCTGACTAAAGTTGGTCCTCGCCTGCCAAAGGCTCTGGTGATGACGCCTGCTTGGGCTCCACGATGACTCCCTTCCAGCCGTTGGGGCTGGTCTTGGTCTTGTTGCACCGAAACGGGTGCCTTTGCTTGATGCTCTCGCCTGCGCTTGCTCCCTTTGCACCAAAGAGGAAAGGAGGACGCTGCGCAGGCTGGCGCCCGACTGGTGCCCCTGGTCGTCATGGCTTGCGTCATGGGCACCTCGTGAGGTACCCTGCCTTGAACTCTCCACCTCCTCATGAGCCAGCCTGACGAGGCCGTGCCTGAGGAAGCTCCTTGTCGTCCGCCCCGTGAGGCTTGGCCCCTCGCGAGGGTCTTGAGCTTGCGTTGATGAAGATGGGCCGTCCTGGGCCTCCTTTGAGCCACGTCGCAGGCCGCAGGCAGGCAAGTCTGGGGACCCCCGTTCCCAGAACGCCGACAGTAGCCCCCGGGCCCACGGCGCACCCGAACTTGGCCGAGCAGAGAGGCGAAAGGGAAAGTGCGAAGCACCGCGGGCCCTAACAGCCTGCGGCCTTGAGCGTCGCGTGGCGGTTGATTGGACGTGTGCACACTGCATCCCCACGATGCCTCGGTAACCGCCCGGACTCGACAAGTCCCTGCATGCATAGTCAGTCATGATTACCGGTGATCGTGGAGGCCGATGGTTGGCCTTCGCCGGCTATAAGTACGGAACGGCGCGCGCCCTTCCAGTCTATCCTTTCCTATCTCTCCTTCTTCTCCATGGCTCCACCAAGGAAGTTCTCGGCCGCAGAGAAGGGGAAGGGCCGTCAGGTCAAATCTTCCTCTCCTCCGCCTAAGCGTGGTCGAGGTCGCCCTCGCAAGCATCCCATGGCCTCCACGGCTGTCCCCCGCGGTCGTGGGGGGAGGCTCTCAGCGTGGCGACGAGCGGCTGGCCATGGTCGGGGGGCGTGCCCCTGCCGCGCGTCCCCCGAGGCCGCGCCTCCATGCTGCTGAAGCGCTGCCGGAGTTCATGGTGAGGGCGGAGGAGCCGTCCGACGTCCGGCTTCAGCTCCCGTGCTTCCTCCTGGGTGAGCTCCCAGATGGCGCCCTGAGTCGGGCTTCGTGGGCTTCTCTAGAGGTCTCTGCTGCAGGGAACCTGTTCCTGTCCCGCGGCTGGCAGACGTTCGCTCGCGCGCGTGGTCTTCGCCACCGGTGCTCCCTGCACTTCAAGTATGACGGCGACGCCACCCTCTACGTGAGGGTGTTCGGGGAAGACGGTCGCCGCATGGGGTGCTGCCCCAAAGACGACGACCGCGGCCGAGGACTCAGCCCCGGCGTGGGTGGAGAGGGCAGCGCGCGGGCGGCTGGCGATGCCCGTGACTCTTCGCGCTTCACTAGCTCTTCTTCGGACGGTGATTCTTCCAGCAGCGGCCGTGGCCAGCCCCCACGCCGCCGCGCCTGCTTGGGGGGTGGCAGCGGGTCCGCTTGCCGCCATGCCCCGGTGAAGCGCGAGAGGGAGTCCGCCTGAGCTCCGAAGGCGGCTCGAGCCTTCCAAGAGAGCCGGCACGGGGCGTGCTTCACCTGCTTCTGTCCTTTTCCTTTCTTTTCTCCTGCGCAAAAAGGCAACAATGTGTGGCCCCGTGGGGGCGCGTTTAGGTTAACACCGTTAATTATTGTACTGCTTTTGTTATCCTGGTACTGTTCCCTTCTGCCGTGCGCCCCTTCGCAAGTGAACCCCAGCCGTAGCCGCGGGGGCGACCGATCCAGGCCCCGTGTTCGCGTTGTGCTGCCCGTGAGGCATGGTCAGGAGGGGTGCTCCAGCTGTGGACCAGGGCCGTGAAAACTTGAGCGATAGGGGCAGGAACGCTCGCGGGGGCTCCCGAGGCCTCTGCCTCGTGAGTCCCCACGCAAGAGAAATCGAGGCAGGAGAGCGAAAAAGATCGAAGAACCACAGACCAAAAGAAGGCGATAGTCTCAATAAAAACTCCAAATGGGGAATAACTAGTCAACTGCAGAAAGCAAATGAAAATGCCGCGTCCGGCACCTAGTCTAGCCTTCGACGTCTTCTCACCAGCGCGGAGCTAAGTGCTGCCACTGGGCGTGGGAGGGAGCCCCAGGGCCTGAGGCCGGCACTCCTGAGACTCCGGGGCATGTACAGCCCCAACTCATTATTACGTGAAAGTGTCACGGGCGGCGAGCTTCACAGGCGTTGGCCCTCTTCATAGGCTCCGGGCCTTTCTTCTGGTAAGCAAGCTTCACGGGCGTTTGCCCTCTTCACGGGCTCCGGGCCCTTTCCAGAATGTGACAGCTTCACAGGCGTTCGCCTTCTTCATAGGCTCTGGGCCTTTTCCAAAAAGATGAGCTTCACAGGCATTTGCCTACTTCACAGGCACCGGGCCTTTTCCAAAAAGATGAGCTTCACAGGCATTCGCCTTCTTCACAGGCTCTGGGCCTTTTCCAAAAAGATGAGCTTCACAGGCATTCACCTTCTTCACAGGCACCGGACCTTTTCCAAAAAGATGAGCATCACAAGCATTTTCCTTCTTCACAGACACTGGGCCTTTTAGGGGTAAAACCTCCGGAGGTGCTGGATGTTCCACGCGTTCTGTATTGGTACTCCCTCTTGAGTCTCCAAGCACACGGAGCCAGGCCTGGAAACATGAACAACCTTGAACGGGCCCTCCCACATGGGAGAGAGCTTATGCAATCCCTCCCTGGAGAGGACCCGGCGGAGCACGAGGTCCCCTACCTCGAGAGTTCTGGGGCGGATGTTGCGGCAGTGGTATCGCCGGAGTGCCTGCTGGTACCTTGCCGCTCGCAGCGTGGCTTCTCGACGGCGCTCCTCCCCCAGCACGAGGGTCGTCCCCCGCATGGCGCCCTGCAGCGTTTCATCGAACGCCAGGACCCGCGCGGATCGACGCTTGACCTCGTGAGGGAGGACCGCTTCGGCTCCGTAGACCAGGAAGAAGGGGGTCTCCCCAGTTGGCTTGGTTGCGGTTGTGCGGATGGACCACAACACGGACGGAAGCTCGTCATGCCAGCCCCTGCCGCAGGCCTCCAGTTTATTCTTGAACGTCCTGGTCTTGAGGCCTCTCAGGACCTCTGCGTTGGCCCGCTCGGCCTGGCCGTTGCTGCAGGGGTGCGCCACCGAAGCGTAGCATATCTGCGTCCCAAGGTTAGCGCAGTACGTTTTAAAAAGATAACTGGTGAACTGCGAACCGTTGTCGGTGATGATGCGGTTCGGCACTCCGAACCGGCTCACGATGCCTTTGATGAACTTGACCGCAGAACCAACGGGGATGGCGCGGACGGCCTCGACTTCAGCCCACTTGGTGAATTTTTCCACGGCGACGTAGAGGTAGCGATAGCCCCCTAGCACCCTGTAACGCCCCGGACACACCCGCCGGTGGTCGTTACTCCTGGCGGGATCTAGACTAGCCCCACAGATCAATACTAGTCTTTTCTGCGCACTTTGTCCTCACTCGTGCGCACCCGGGAGCAACTTCCCGGTCGGTCACCCATCCTGACACTACTCCAAGCTGAGCACGCTTAACTTTGGAGTTCTGTCCGAATGGGCTCGGCCAGGCTATCACATACACCCCCACTCAGAGGAACCGACGTCCTCGTCGGGCCACAGGAACGTTCCCTCTTGGCACAAACGTCTGTGCTTCCAGTCCGGTACATGTGCCATGTCGGGTGCCACGACGGGTCACAAACGCCATGAACAACATGACCACGCACCTGTCCGCAACCATCCGTGTAACCGCGAGGGTCGGCTCTGATACCAACTTGTAACGCCCCGGACACACCCGCCGGTGGTCGTTACTCCTGGCGGGATCTAGACTAGCCCCACAGATCAATACTAGTCTTTTCTGCGCACTTTGTCCTCACTCGTGCGCACCCGGGAGCAACTTCCCGGTCGGTCACCCATCCTGACACTACTCCAAGCTGAGCACGCTTAACTTTGGAGTTCTGTCCGAATGGGCTCCCGGAAAAGAAGGAATTCCTTATTGATATGAGTAGTCTATCATCCCTAATAAGCCAGGCTATCACACACCCGAGGAAAAGGGCCCAGAATGTCCAGCCCCCAGACCGCGAACGGCCAAGTGAGGGGGATGGTTTGCAGACCTCCCGCTGGCTGGTGGATCTACTTGGCATGGAATTGGCAAGCCTCGCAAGCCTTCACAAGTTCGATAGCGTCATTGAGCGCGGTGGGACAATAGAAACCGCTGCGGAACGCCTTGCCGACGAGGGTCCGTGACGACGAATGGTGCCCACAATCTCCGCCATGTATATCTGCCAGCAGTTCCTTCCCCTGTTCCCTGGTGATGCAGCGCAGGGATACGTCGTTCGGTCGTTTCCGGTAGAGCTCTCCATCCATGATGTTGTATGCCGTGGCTTGCCGCGCCACACGCTCTGCCTCCTCCTCCTTCTCCGGCAAAGTCCCACGCGTTAAGCAACTCTTGAGCTCCGTGATCTAGCACTCCTCTTGAGGTTCCATCGTTAGGAGCAGGCATGCTCCTGAGGCCGGGCCACAGGCTGGGGCTCCCGAGGCAGGTGGCTGAGGGAGCTCCTCCCGAGGCTGTGCTGTGCTTGATAACAGCGGCATGGCTGAGGGCTTGAAGAGCCGTTCCTCAAAGACGCCCGGCTCCTGGGGTAACCTCCTGGAGGCTCGTTTGGCGATGTCGTCGGCCTTTTGATTGGTGCCGCGAGGCACGTGCTGCAGCTCCAACCCCGAGAACTGTTTCTCCATCCTGCGGACCTCCGCAAGGTAGGCCTCCATGTGTTCATCTCTTGGCTCGTACACCTTGTTGGAGAAATTGACGAGGAGCTGCGAATCGCCCTTGATGATAAGGCGCTTCACCCCCAGGGCAGCGGCAGCCTTCAGACCCGCTATCAGCCCCTCGTATTCTGCTATATTGTTGGAGATCTTCTCGCCATGTTGGAAATAGAGCTGCACGGCATAGTAGAGCTTGTCCTGAGCGGGAGATATGAGCACTGCCCCAGCCCCAGCGCCCTGTCTGGAGAATGCTCCGTCGAAGTACATGACCCAACCTTCTGGCGCTTCGCTTCCTGGGGAGAGGGACCGATCCTAGCCGACCCTGAAACCCGGTGCTTCTGTCCATTCGGCGGCGAAATCTGCAAGCGCGGCCCCCTTGATGACTCTGGTTGTGCTGAACTCGAGCTGGAATGCTTGCAGCTCAATGTTCCACTCGGCGACCCTTCCGGCCGAGTTGGGGCTCCTGAGCACCCTCTCCAGGGGGTATGTCGAGACAACCTTGATTGGATGACCCTGGAAGTAGTGCTGCAGCTTGCGCGAAGCCACCAACAGCGCGAGGAGGAGCTTCTGCGGCATGGGGTACCGTGCCTTCGCATCCCGTAACACGGTGCTGACGAAGTACACCGGGTGCTCGACGAGGTTAGGGGCGTCGGTGTTGGTGGCGTCTTCCGGAAGCTGTGGTGCCTCCCGAGGCGACGGCGCCTCCGGAAGCTGGGTGCTTAGATGGGGGGCCTCTCCCGCCCTTGGTGCGCTCTGCTGCGACGGCTGATCTTCTTCCATTGCGATGCTGGCTTCTGCTAGTTCCTTCTGATTCGGTCTTGCCTTAGCTCGGGTGGCCGCCGTGGTCTTGGCCTGACGATCCTCCCAAACTGCCACCAGAGCTGCGCTAGCTGAGTAGGGAGTGGCGGCGAGGTAGAGGACCAAGGGCTCCTGAGGGCGCGGGGCCACCATCACTGGAGGGCTAGTCAGGTACCTCTTGAGGTCTTGGAATGTTTTGTCGGCCTCTTCAGTCCATTCGAAGGGCCCCTTTTTCTTCATCAGCTGGAAGAAAGGCAGCGCCCCCCCCCCCCCCAATCGGGAGATGAAACGGCCCAGCGCCGTTACGCGCCCCGTGAGCTTCTGCATTTCCCTGAGGGTCTTTGGTGGGCTCATGTATTCAACTGCCTTGACCTTTTCTGGGTTGGCCTCTATGCCTCGGTGGGACACGAGGAAACCCAGGAGTTTGCCCGAGGGAACTCCAAACACACACTTCTCCGGGTTGAGCCGCAGGCTCACTGCGTTGAGGCTCGCGAAGGTTTCCTCCAGGTCTTGTATCAAGGTCTTGGCCTCACGAGACTTCACCACGATGTCGTCGACGTAAGCCTCCACATTCTTTCTGAGCTGCGGGCCCAGGGTGATGTGCATGAGCCGCTGGAAGGTTGCCCCCGCGTTGCGCAGCCCGAATGGCATG
The DNA here is from genome assembly GCA_904067115.1 of Aegilops sharonensis. Classification (NCBI taxonomy): domain Eukaryota; kingdom Viridiplantae; phylum Streptophyta; class Magnoliopsida; order Poales; family Poaceae; genus Aegilops; species Aegilops sharonensis. The sequence goes on along the minus strand of LR880972.1, from coordinate 766,004,709 downwards.
CATGTGTAGCAGTACACTCCACACGGGGTTAGGAAGGCAGTCTTTTCCACGTCTTCCACCGCCATCTTGATTTGGTGATACCCGGAAAAGGCGTCCAAGAAGCATAACTGGTCACACTCGGCGGTGGAATCGACGATCTGGTCGATGCGAGGGAGCGGGAACGGATCCTGCGGGCATGCTTTGTTGAGGTTGGTGAAGTCGACACACATGCGCTCCTTTCCTCCCTTCTTTGGCACCACCACGGGGTTGGCCAGCCAATCTGGGTATCGGACCACGCGAATAACCCCCGCGGCTTCTAGCTTGCGGGTCTCTTGGACGATGAAGGCCTGCTTTTTAGTGGACTTCCTTCTCGCCTTCTGCTTCACAGGACGCACGTTGGGGCACACGTCGAGGTGGTGCTCGATTACGCCCCATGGGATCCCCGCCAGCTGATCGGGCTCCTAGGCGAACACCTCCCTGTTGGCACGCAGGAACCTGACGAGGGCTTCCTCCTGTTCGGGCTCGAGTTTGGCGCCTATGGTGAAGGTGGCGTTTGTGGACCCGTCCTCGTCGACAGGTATCTGCTTGGTCTCCGCCTTGTCTTGAGTGAACAACTGCTTCTTCTTGGTCGGCGCAGCCCCCTTGGGCTTGAGGGCTTCCGCTTCGGCGGGCTGCGCCGCGACCGCCGTCTTGAGGGCGAGCCCGAGCGCTCGCAACACACCTTCAGTATCCTCGGGTACGGTGAGGACGCCGCTGCTCCCGGGCATCTTCATGAGGTTGTACCCCGGGTGGGTTGCGGCCATGAATTTGGCCAACGCTGGATATCCAAGGATGGCATTGTAGGGGAGGCCAATGGGGGCGATGTCAAAGTCGACCAGTTCCGTGCGAAAATTGTCGTAGGTGCCGAAGGTCAACGGAAGCCGGATTTGCCCCAAGGAGCTGGATGACCCTCCTCCTACGCCCGAAAAAGGCTGGCTGGGCTGCAGCCGCTCCCTGGGTATGCAGAGGAGGTTGAAGGCCTCGACTGAGAGTACGTTGAGACCGGCGCCGCCGTCGATGAGGGTCCTGGTGACGGCAACCTGGCATATGGTGGGCGTGCAGAGCATGGGGAGCGCACCCGAGCCGGCCAAGTTGGTGGGGTGGTCCCGAGAGTCGAAGGTCAGCCCGGCCGGCGGCTCCGTTCGGCCCGAGGGAGCCCCCTGCTGCGTGGAGGCGGCGCCGACCCGGCGGACGACTGCCTTGACATGGTGGCTGGAAGGCGGCGCCTGCGAGCCGCCCAGGAGGGCCGCGACGACCGGAGGAACCAGCGCGACGGGACGGGTGACGAGGAAGCTGCGCGGCTCCTCCCCTGGGGTCACCGAGGAGCGCAGGGATGATGCTTGCTGCTCGTTCCCCGCCGGGCCGGTGGCGGCGTTGACGGCAGGTGATGGGGAACGACGAGGGCGCCCGCCGACGGGAGCTGTCTGGGCGACATGGGAGGCGAGGGCGGCTCGGCTCTCGGCGCGGGCCCGACGGGCGTCAGACATGGTTGCGGTGGTCGGGGAAGAACGAGGCGACGACAGGCAGATTCCGGCGCACCCCTACCTGGCGCGCCAAATGTCGGATTTCGGGTTCCGGCAGACCCCTGAGGTTCGAACTCTGGGGTACGCGCGGAGATCAAACCCTCCACCGTCTCGCTCCTCGCCGAATCGCTGGGACCTAAACTACTAATGGAACAGCACAAGAGACACAAGATTTATACTAGTTCGGGCCACCGTTGTGGTGCAATGCCCTACTCTAGTTTGTGGTGTGGTGGATTGCCTCTTGGGCTGATGAGGAACAGTACAGGGAAGAACAGCCTCGCTAGGGTCTGTTCTTGGCGGGTGCGATGAACTGCTAGGTGGTGTTCAGTCGCCTCTCTCTATCTCTCGCTTGTTCTCTTGTTATCTTTCTGGATGTTCGTCCTCCCAAGATGCCCTAGCTCTGAGTGTGGCTACTCCTATTTATAGGCGAAGGCCCTGGGCCTCTTCCCAAATATTGAGCGGGAAGGGCGCCAACAATTGGCCATTTTGAAGGGGAACAGCGGGTACACTTATCCTGACTAAAGTTGGTCCTCGCCTGCCAAAGGCTCTGGTGATGACGCCTGCTTGGGCTCCACGATGACTCCCTTCCAGCCGTTGGGGCTGGTCTTGGTCTTGTTGCACCGAAACGGGTGCCTTTGCTTGATGCTCTCGCCTGCACTTGCTCCCTTTGCACCAAAGAGGAAAGGAGGACGCTGCGCAGGCTGGCGCCCGACTGGCGCCCATGGTCGTCATGGCTTGCGTCATGGGCACCTCGTGAGGTACCCTGCCTTGAACTCTCCGCCTGCTCATGAGCCAGCCTGACGAGGCCGTGCCTGAGGAAGCTCCTTGTCGTCCGCCCCGCGAGGCTTGGCCCCTCGCGAGGGTCTTGAGCTTGCGTTGATGAACATGGGCCATCCTGGGCCTCCTTTGAGCCACGTCGCAGGCCGCAGGCAGGCAAGTCTGGGGAACCCCGTTCCCAGAACGCCGACAGTACTCCTTGGCGGCAGTCACGCCGTAGTCCTCCGAGTTCATCGAGTATCTCCTCTGGGTGATGGATCAGACAGATTCGACTGAGGTGACAGTCAGGCGGAGGTGGTGGGCGTACAGGTCGAAGGTCGAGCACCCAGAGGATGACGAATTGATCGAGTATGATGTGCCCGTTTGTGAGGGTGCAGAGCCAGCCGGAGCCATGGGAGTATCCGTTCTCCCACTGCAAGAGGAGGCCGGATGGTGCGACGTCGCTTCCCCGCCGTTCTCCACGGTTCCCTCGACGTTCGCCTCATTTCAACGGCAGCGGTAGGGTTTAAGGTAAGCTTCGCACTAACCTAGTCTTCCACCTGCTCATGCTTACAATCAGTGTGACATCTAATGAAATCATGCTTACGAACAGTCTCCGAGTACTACGCCAATCACCCTAAAATAGCTTTGGACCTTTGGGTCAAAGTTGTGACACAGTGTATAAACAAAGAAAAATAGATTGGCGCTTCTTTTAGAAAAGAGTACTCCCTAGAAAATTGCCAATATAAGCTACTAGTATTCGGTTAGATGATTTGCTGCCGAGAAAGATCCGTCCACAGAGAGCGCCACACATCCCACTGGTGGTGGTGGATGCCAATGCATGCATGCAGCATGGTTGGTGTCGGTAATTTTTACTTGGCACACCTCGCACTCTGCATATATGCCGGTTCCGTACGTACATTTGTGCAGTTCCACCAAAATGCAGCTGAATAACCCTGTTTGTACAGATAATGAAAAAGCGTGATTACATTATGGTGGCACTAGTTGATGAAACACACAAAATAAATAGAAGAAAATATTGCGATAGTATCATAGTATGCCATGCTGCGAGGGCGAGATGGGCCCTGCGACGCCTCATATGGTACGCCTCATACTGGACATCGTCCCAAGTCTCCCAGATACACCTTCTGCCAGTGATGAACATCAGTGTACATCGGTAGTACAAGGAGGCGCCTTGAGACATTCAAATCTCTATTTTTGTACATATCAACTAAAATTAAGCACCCCAGTTTGCAGAAACGCGTAAACATTAACAATGGGACTAGTTGATGAAACATACAACAACAAAGAGAAGCACTTTCTTTATCTACATTGGAAATGAAATGATAGAGATGACACTCGCTCTATTTTAACTGTATTATTACTTCATTTTATTAGTGACACTAGGGTCGAGCAGGTGGCAAACAAGGTGTACCGTGCGTCGCAAGGATGGAGGCCAGGGGTGCTTAGACTGGGATGCTGAAGCCGGCTCTTTCAGTCACCAACATGGATGATTCAATTCATGGGACCTTTTGGTGCAGTTCACCTAAAATGAAGCAATGTCCCGTGAGCTAGCAGCTTCTTGTTCAATTTTTTTTTAAGAAAAGGGCTCCAGCCCCGGTTCCATTTCCATCAGAAAACGAAACCCACAGAGCTTCTTCTTCATTAGTTGTAATAAAATTGAGCAACATCAAGGTTGGTTGTGAAGCTCCTGGAATGCTCAACTATAATTTGGATATCATTTGTGCAGTTCAACTAAGATCAAGCGTGAAATGTATATCTCTGTTTGCATAGAAAATGTGGAAAGGAGGGTGACTAACAAGTGATGAAACATGCATCAAATGAAAAGAAGCATGTTCCTTATCTGAATGGCAATCCTACAAGGACAGTAGCAATTTCTAAAGCACTGGCATTGCTAGATATTAGTGTGGGCATTAGGATTAACTATGACAACCGTTAAATACGACATTACTTTGGACACGGGAGAGTAGGCGGACCAGGACAGTTGCATTTCTGACGAAAAGAACCAACTTATCTTACTGGGAAATTTTAGCAGGACATGTAAAGAAGTGCCATTGATTCATATTACTGGAGGCATTACATTGAAAACAACATTGGTTTAACGTGTCCTTACTTTTAACAGTGTGACTGCTACATTTTACCAGTGGCATTACATAAGAGTGGCTCGGGGCAACAAACATCAAAATAGGATATCTGGGTTGGTCCCATTTTTGTTCGGTATAGCCACCTTATACTGTGTGAGGCTAGCAAATCTAGTGCTGGACTTACTCTGTTGACTTGTCCCCCAGTCCCGACTTTCTTTCCTTTCTCAACCAATAGATCGGGTTTATATTGAGTTTGTACCGCGTTTCCCTTTATTTCCCAATTAGACCTAGAGACCAGTTGGATAGCCAGCCTCTGCTTCTTTTCGCCCCCATTATTTCCTCTTTCGACCAAGTCCTAGATTCAGGTAACAAATCCTCCCCCAACCCCCAACCCCTTTCTTCCTTGTTTGAACCAAGTAGTACTAGATTCGAGTGCATGAACTAGTTTTGCCTCTTAAACGTAAAAAATTAGGTGGTTTTCAAACAGCCGATCGATCCTATCTACGAGGGGGCCTGAGAAATAGTAAAAGATACAAATGCAGCGATGTCAGGAGCTCGAGAAGTAGAGCAAGGCCAGTTTCGAAGGAAGTTATACCTGATGGTCGCCGGGATGTCGCTAGGTGGGCGGCGGGAGGCCGGATCTGCCCACACTACGGCAGCGAGGACGAAGGGGTCGGAGGCCCTCCCTTGTCAGTGGTGCTTGGGAGAGAACGGCAAGGCAGGCTGATCGGGACGCGCCCAGCAGTGGGTAAGAGCCGTCGCCGAGGACGACCGAGTGAACGTTGCACCTTCTCACCTTCCTCGGCGGAGAGGATCCGGATGGATCTGTGACCAGCGGTGAGCAGAGAGAGAGAGAGTGTGTGTGGCCACCGCTGTCGTGTTTAGATCTGGAGAGGCCAAGACAGTGTGAAGAGAGCAACACTAGAAAGCAAGCGCGGAGGCTCCTGCATATATAGTGGAGTTGTACTAGTTTTCTTTTGTCTACCGGAGCCGGCTTGACCTCATCAATGACTGTCGAGAAGTCTTCATGCACGTGGCCCGGAGGCGTAGTTGTCGTCATTTTGATATGAAGCGCCGGATTATAACATATAACACGAAAAAATGCCAAATGACACGAAATCATAACCTCACTGCCCAAAGGAGACAACATGAATCTCGACGGACAAACTAGGCGAGGAACGAAGCTCAAATTAAAGATAAACTCGTAGAAAAGGGGTCCGTCGATAGATGTCCTAATTAACATAGTCGGCTTGACCTAGATGGTAGCCGAGTAGTTAGTCACTGTTTGTGGAAGTGCCCCCAATGACTAGCCCAACTCAGTTGTCGCTGTTTAACCCTCGCAGTGATCCGAAGCACATGACCCTTATTTTGCGAGATGACAAGAAACCTTTTTTTAAATTTCTCACCACAACTACAGCCATGTACAACACAACCTGCACGATATGTAGACGATAGCCAATCCAGGCGTGTCTGCTGGAGTCTGGTCACATGCATGGACGAATTGATCTTCTGTGTCTTGCAGGGATCGTCCTGGCACCAACGTAGTACAACATTTCTCTAGTACTATCGCTCGTCTCCCTCTTCTATTAAGTCACCCGACTTGCGGGGCCGGGGAGTGTGCCTATGGTCTGTTCTCAATTGCCGTCCCACATGTGTGTGCAAACGCAATATGACACACGTTCTATTCGGGGAGGAGCGTGCCAGACCGACCAACCGTCTGGGGTGCGACGCGAACGTGACGGGCGTGCTGTATACTCCATACATGTGTACCGCTGTTTTCTAGACGCTTTACTCCATGGCGCGGGCGCAATCCATGGATACAAAATTAGTATACTGTATACTATTTAAAAGTCGAGGGCGGGGCTTTTCCTGCGCAGTAGGAGGTGGGGCAGTTCCGCCTAGTCGGTTCGACAGAGACGCGAGAAGACGAGGGAGTAGGCTGCTGCAAACGTACGGCTGTGTGATTTGACAGCGAGTTACTGCTGGACAGGTGGGGCCCCGTGATTTGACTTGCCATTATCATTTTTCCTGCGGCGCTACGAACGGCGTGAGTCTCCCGATTCCTGACCACCTCCATACAGGTGCCTCTCCCAATGCTCCACCATGTAGTAGAGGCTGGCTCTTGCATGAGAGCCCACTTCTCCACTTTTTCCTTGCCTCTCTGTCCTCCACATATGCAAAAATTCCATGTAAAGCGCACTATTGTACTTACTTTTACTTGCTCCTACAGGTGCTTAAGCTTGCCACATAGGCATAAAGTCTTACATGGCAAGTTAATCAAGAAGAGAGAGACTAGTTTGGTGACCCAAGGAAGAAACGGTGCTAAGCGCGTGTACCTAGGTGAAAAGACAATTTTGAGTCTATAGCTAATTAAATGAAGCAAACTTAGCAACACCATTTCATTGAATGAGGTCACTCCTTGGCAAATGCAATAAATACTAGTACTCCCTGTGTCCCATAATATAAGAATGTTTTTGGCAATACACTAGTGTCAAAAACATTCTTATATTATGGGACGGAGGGAGTACGAAGAAAGAGATAGAGAGAAGTAAAAATATACACTTATAGCCAACCTTATAGCCAAAACCTTGTTGTAGTATGAGTGACTAAGTGATGACTATGTATGACATGCCAACATCAGATAGCCTAACGCACCGTGTTAAATCTCCAAGGGCGCGACCGCACAAGCGATGCGATGGTCGTGGTAGGCGCGACCACGATATGGGCTACTGGCAGCCCTTGGATCTGAGATCAAACGGTCGCATGCTAAGTTTCTGAAAATTTGCAGAATAACCCTCCAGGATAGGATATTCACCCATAGGTCTAGAATCACGCCATGCAACCGTTCGATCTCAGATCCAAGGGCTCTCGGAAGCCCATATCATGGGAGAATGGAAAGTTCGATCTCATCATGCAACCGTTCGATCTCACGTTTGCTTGGTCTACCACATATGCCATGCCGACGTTGAGTGCCAGGATTTTAAGAACTTCCTCAAGGACAAAACAGTGAAATTCTTTACTGTAGACTTTAAGAACGACAAAGAAGTCCTGGGTCGGATAGGCCTCGTTCTAGGCAACCCCTTCGACCTCCAGAAGAATCGGCTGGTGCCCTCTCGTCAGCCTTCAATGGTGATCCTGGCAGGAGCCATGGTTCATCCTTCGTACCGTAAACTGGAGAAACCTCATTACACGTTCCATCGTCATGCATGGCAGCGGAATGTACTAGATATAGACCACATCCACTATGCTGCAATGGATGGCTACCTTTGTTTCAATATCTACAAGGGTTGGATGAAGAGCAACAGCCAAGTGTGCGGTTCAAGCAAAGAAGTATCAGCCAAGAGGAAGAGGGACAAGGACGAAGTCGAGGACGTGGACGAGGACTCCGAGTAAGGTGGCAGTGTCGTTGCTCATGGTGGTTCTAAACTTCTAATGCAGTGTCTACCGGATTAGTTGCATAGTTTAATTTCAGGTGTGCTTAATTTAATTTGAGGGGTGTGTTGTGCTGAGCCCCTAGCAGAGCTATGTTATGTTTCTTCTCGTTACTTTAACTCTTCAGTATGTACATACTACTAGTATTTCTTTAATAGAATATAGCACCCCAATTAAGCACGTGCTAGCTTTTCTAATAGTACTATATGCATAATTTGGCGACGAGCGCTCTCAATATGTACCACCTTTTTTTAATTTCAATTTTTGCTCCATGGTGCAATCCATCGATAGTACTACTGTACAAAAGTATACATTTTTTAAAAGGCTAGAGTACTGTTCATCACCATGTAGTAAACCGATACGGAGGAAGTATAGTAAACCGATACGGAGGAAGTATAGTAAAAATGAGGTGATTTTACCTAGCGATCGGCGGGGGAGCATGGTCTGTCATGCGGTCCCACGTGTCATGATGTACCAAGGCGATGCGCGTGTCCCTCTTGAGGCAGAAGCAATACTAGGTGGTTTGAGATGATGGCGAACCGAAGTGTGAAATAATAGTTGCTTCGTCCGTCTGGGAAGGTGCGGCATTGTGATTTGACGTCTCATTGCTCATTACTACTACTGGGCTGGTACGAGTGGGGTGCATCCCCCTGCTGTTCCGCACTGTTATTTGGTGCCTGACACATCGACCCAGTTGCTATATGTCCCACATGTCGGCGACAGGAAGTACAAAATTCATAAAAGGGAGCCTCGACGGAGGAGTATACTACAGAATTCATGAAAGGGAGCGACTTAGTTTTGGGAAAATCTGTTTTTACGGAGTACGTACACACTAGGATTTATAGGGCTCATCTAAAAAACATTCGTTTTTCCGTTTGATAAGTCTCAGTTCTACTATACTAGTAGTAGTACCATTACATGTTGGATTTCGAGGTGCGTTAGATCACCCGATGCAAGCAGTGTCAAGAGGCAACTAACCAATGCATGTACAAGTTCATGGAAATTTAGTGGTCATTCATGCATTCGTTCTAATTAATGCCTCGGTAAACATAACTTCTTGAGAAAAACGAGCGTACTAATTACTTGTGCAAAGTACGAAATTAATTCGACCACTCACCGTCTATCTTGGTTGGAGAGATTTTGAAATTGAGCCATAAACTGGAAAGGAGGGAGTAGTAACTTTTGTCTCGATTACTATTTGTGGCCTTGTATAGATGCAAAATGTATTTTTTTATAGTGGCCTTGTATAAGTAAATGGAGGGAGTACTAACCAAAGTACCCTACGTAGTAGGGACGAGGAGTAAACGGAGGGAGTAGTAAAATTTTCTCCTCGTGCTGCGAGCCACCGCGCGCGTGGGCGAGGGAGCGGGCATAAAGGCGTACAGTAGTAGTAGTAGTAGTAGTAGTAGTAGTAGTAGTAGTAGTAGTAGTAGTAGTAGTAGTAGTAGTAGTAGTAGTAGTAGTAGTAGTAGTAGTAGTAGTAGTAGTAGTAGTAGTAGTAGTAGTAGTAGTAGTCGTAAGCAAGCTTCACCTCATCCTGCGAGCCACCGCGCCCATGGGCGGGGAAGACGGCGTACTAAGCAAGCTTCTCCTCGTTCTGCGAGTTGACGGGACACATCAAAAGTACTCCAGTGTATAGAGCCTTGCCTCTAAGGTAGGCCCCACATGGTTTGCCTCTTTTTTAATTTAACATAACGCGTCAAGTCGCAATTTGTTTGTTCACCCGTGGTAGACGATCCTCCCTCCACAAAGTCGCAATTATGTTTCTTCTCGTTACTTTAACTCTTCAGTACGTACATACTAGTATTTCTTACATTTCATCTTTTAGTTGGTATAGTACTACCAATCGTTTCTTCACATTATATACGTACAATATATATGGCCAACATCATATAGCCATCAGTTTAGTTGTCAAAGAATTTCAGGGTGCTTAGTTTTGTCAAAGAATTCCAGGATGCTTAGAGGGTGCTTGGATCCAAGGGACTTATTTTAGTCTGACTAAAAATAGTCTATTTAAGAGGCTAAAGTTCCAAGAACCCCTGACTAAAGACGGGCTAAAACTAGTCTTGAGTCTAAATTTTTTTAGTTAGGGGTACCCCTACTAAAATGTGGATTAGTCATCTCTCTACTCATTTAACTCCTTTCCTTTAACACAGGCGAGTTCTGGATTGGAGGGTTTGGAGGATAATAAATGCTCATTAACTTGATTTTAGCCTTTTTAGTATTTGGATCCAAGCATGGGTGAGGCTAGAATGTTTTAGTCCCACTACTTTTAGTCATGGGACTAAAACGTATCCAAGCACCCTCTTAGTTTTATTTGAGGGGTGGGTTGTGCTGGACACCATTATTGTGACTAGCCTTTTTAATAGTACTATATGCATAATTTGGCGACGAGCGCTCTCTATATGTACCACCTTTTTTTTAATTTCAAGTTTTGCTCCATGGCGCAATCCATCGATACTACTGCTGTACAAAAGTATATATTTTTTAAAAGGCTAGAGGGCGGGGCAGTCTAGCTTGGTCGGTTTCATGAGAGGCAAGGGCCTTTGTGATTTGACGGCTCATTACTGCTGGAAGGCGGGGCCTTGTGATTTGACTGCTCGTATAAATGCACCGACGACCTGATCGAGGAGGAGCAAACAACCATGCGGTATACTCAAGTTTTTCACTGGAGTAGTACTGCGACGGAGGAGCACGAAACACGGCTGCCTAGTGCCATATGGCGATAAAATGATCTAATTTGCTAGTCATCTCATTGTTAGCATTGTTCTATTCATTCCCTCAAAAAAACCATTGTTCTATTCATGCCTCGCAGAGAACGTGACACGTGCGGTGAAACACCCGAAGCAAAATATGAAACACAGGAGCAAAAGAAGAAGGAAGATTATCACCCCAAATGATCTAATTTGCCGCAGAGTCGTAACTGCTTCTTCATCGCCTCCACGACCTCCATCTCCTTGCGCGTCTCCTCCGCCATCTTCGTCATTGTGTCCATGACGCGGGATTTCTCGACGCGAGCCTTCATCATCTGTTCCACGCACATTACGTACCTTGACAGCATCCGAGTGCTCGATGCGGAGCTTCGCCAACTCCTCCTTCTGTTCCATGACGCGGGCCTGCAGCATCTTCATCCAGGAACTACTATTATCATGCAGCTTCTTCCAGCCGGTGTTCTTCTCCTTCAACAGGTCGATCTCGTGGCAGAGCTTCGCCTTGTCCTCCTGAAGTCGCAGGATTTCGCCGGTCGCCTTCTTCTCCGAGGCAATGCTCTTCTTGAGCAGCATCACCAAGCCGGCGGTCAACTCCCTCTGCTGATTGAGATCAGCGGGCATGTCATCGAGGCTCTCTTTCAGCAACTCCATCAAGCCTTGGATGAACTCCTTCTGCTTATTGAGCTGATCGGGCATGCCGTCGAGGGATAACGACTCCAGCTCCACCGGCTCGGCAAGTTCGCCTCCGCGACTAGGGCGCTCCCGGGAGCCATCGCGTGCCCGTGAGAGATCTTTCGAGGTCTCTGTGTGGCGGCGAGCCCTCTCTTTTTTTCCCACAGCCTTGGTTGCCGCTCCCTTGTTACGAGTAGTTCTCGACCTAGAGCTCTGCTCACCGGCCATGGCAACGACGGACGAAGAAGAAGCACGTATGAGGAGGAAAGTGTAGGACCTTGAAGTATGTCTAGAGGGGGGTGATTAGACTACTTGACCAATTAAAATCTATGCCTTTTCCCAATTTTAGACTTTGGCAAATTTTAGCTATCTTTGAACAATTCAAGCAATCATCACGCAATTCAAGAAAGCATGCAAAGAGTATATAGGCAGCGGAAAATAAAGCATGCAACTTGCAAGAATGTAAAGGGAAGGGTTTGGATAATTCAAACGCAATTGGAGACACGGATGTTTTTGTCGTGGTTCTGATAGGTGGTGCTATCGTACCTCCATGTTGATGGAGACTTCAACCCACGTAGGGTAACGGTTGCGCGAGTCCATAGGGCTTCACCCACGAAGGGTCCACGAAGAAGCAACCTTGTCTATCCCACCATGGCCGTCGCCCATGAAGGACTTGCCTCACTAGCGGTAGATCTTCACGAAGTAGGCGATCTCCTTGCCCTTACAAACTCCGTGGATCAACTCCACAAACTTGTCGGAGGCTCCCAAGTGACACCTAGCCAATCTAGGAGACACCACTCTCCAAGAAGTAACAAATGGTGTGTTGATGATGAACTCCTTGCTCTTGTGCTTCAAATGATAGTCTCCCCAACACTCAACTCTCTCACATAGGATTTGGATCTGGTGGAAAGAAGATTTGAGTGGAAAGCAACTTGGGAAGGCTAGAGATCAAGATTCATATGGTTGGAATGGAATATCTTGGCCTCAACACATGAGTAGGTGGTTCTCTCTCAGAACTGGTAAGTTGGAAGTGTAGGTTTGTTCTGATGGCTCTGTACATGAATGAAGAGGAGGTGGAGGGGTATATATAGCCTCCACACAAAATCTAAACGTTACACACAATTTACCAAACTCGGTGGGACCGAATCAACAAACTCGGTCAGGCCGATTTAGTAAACCTAGTGACCGTTAGGGTTTTCGATGGGACTGACATGCAACTCGATAGGACCGATATGGTTAGGGTCAGGGCATAACGTAATCTCGGTGAGACCGATTACACAAACTCGGTGGGACCGATTTTGGTAATTAGCTAACCAGAGAGTTGGTCGGGTAAACTCGGTGGGACCGATTTGCTCTTTTGGTGAGACCAAAAGTCACAAAAGGGAAACAGATAGTTTACATTGTAATCTCGGTGGGACCGATTCGCTCTTTCGGTGAGACCGAAAAGTTATGAAAGGGAAACAGAGAGATTACAATCCCATCTCGGTGAGACCGAGATCCCTATCGGTGAAACCGATTTGCCTAGGGTTTGTGGCAGTGGCTATGACATCTGAACTCTGTGGCGCCGGATAGAAAGAATCGGTAGGGCCGAGTTTGACTTTAATTTTAGGTCATATGTGGATGTGAGAAAGTAGTGGAGGGTTTTGGAGCATATCACTAAGCACATGAAGCAAAAGGCTCATTAAGCAACACCTCATCCCTCCTTGATAGTATTGGCTTTTTCTATAGACTCAATGTGATCTTGGATCACTAAAATGTAAAATATAGAGTCTTGAGCTTTTGAGCTTGAGCCAATCCTTTGTCCTTCATATTTTGAGGGATCCACTTTCATCATCCATGCCATGCCATTCATTGAGATTTCCTGAAATATTTGTCTTGGAATAGCATTAGCTCAATGAGCTATATGTTGTTATGAATTACCAAAACCACCTAGGGATAGTTGCACTTTCAATCTCCCCCTTTTTGGTAATTGATGACAACATATAGATCAAAGCTTCGACAAATGATAATAAAATTTGAAAAACATCGTCGCTTTGAGAAGTATGTGATAAACAAGAGCTCCCCCTAAATTTGTGCATAGAAATATTTGCTTTAGACTGCAAACGCACAAGGAATTAGGCTCATGGGTTACTCTTCCATGTCACATACATCTTGGTGGAGCGCTCAAAATAACAAAGATTGAATACATGCACTCATCACCAAGCAAAGTGAATGATCATATAAGGATAAAATAAGATAATATGATAACGAGCATAAGTGTAGCTTATGATCATACACATGATCATCAATGTCTCACTGGTAATTGCATAGTATCTCAACCAATCAAAAGCAAATGAAGTTCAACCAAAAAGACAAGAGAGAACAAAAGCAAATCTCTCTCTCTCGAAGCCTATGATCTATACATTTTTCTCCCCCTTTGGCAACAAGTTACCAAAAAGTTCCTAGAAAATGCATAGGACTATATCGTCTCTCAGGCTTGGTCTTCTGGTGGTGGTGGTGTCCGGAGAACTCCAAGAACGAAGGCTTCAGTCGATGTAGACGGAGCTGAAGGAGTTGATGCTGGAGCTGGTTGTGCTGGAGCTGTAGCTAGAGCTGATGAAGTAACTATGGTGTCTTGAACTGGCTCTGCAGCTGATCTCTGAGCTCATGGCACTCTGGCAAATGCATCAGTCGTTGTCCTGCCCTTCCTATCCTGCATGTCATCCTGTAGCTACTCCACAGCTGACTGAATCTCAGTTACTATGACATCAAGATCATAGAATTTTTGTTCCATGATTCTCTCCAGGCTCTCCTGGTTTTGAGTTAGGGTGGCCAACCCCTTCTCAATCCGCAGAGTTGATTCTATCAAGTAACCAAGCTGCTCCTGCTTGTTCTTCAGAAAGTATTCAGATGCCTCTGCTTGAGTTGGCATCCTGGCAGCCTTCTCTTTCCTAGCTTTCTCCTTCTTCTCTTGAGCTTGCACTGATGTTGGTTCATTCTCAATCATGACAACTTGATTGTCCTCAAAGTCAGGATAGAGAACCATGTGTTCCTTATCCAACTGATACTTTCCTGTGCCCATCTTTGAGTTTATCAACTCTTGAATCTGTGGGGCATATCCACAGCTCCACTTCTGGTCTGTTGCAGTCCTCTTGATAGTTTCTACTATGAGGCTCATGACTTTGAATTTCTGAGGCACATAAAAAACGTCAAGCAAGTTGATTGCATGCCCTCTAGTCATGTTCTGGTCACCTGATTTGGGCAAAAGAGTGTGCCTTAGGATCCAGTTGATTGTAGGCAGCCCTGACCGAAGATAGTGAACTGATCCAAACTTGAAGGACTCAAGTGCATCATCTGGGATTTCCTTATACATGTGTGACATTGAGTTGTGACCCATCTTCTTCTTGGCAGAAATGTCCAAGTCATCTTCATCTTCCTTTGGGGCATTGATCAGACTTGCCCATTCCTCTATGGTTGACTGATATCGTGTTCCTTTAGACATCCACACTATCCTGCCATCTGGATAGAAATGTGATGTGGAGTAGAATTGCATAATGAGCTCGTCATTCCAATTTGTGAGCTTCTGCCCAAGAAAATCTGCAACTCCACAAGCACTGAAGATGTCATATACTCCAGGGTAGTGTTCTTCATTCTCCTGAATGTAGGTCCATTCGACCCACCTCATATCACAAACTATGGGCTTCTTATCCAACAAGATAGTCTCATAGAAGTCCTTTTGTTCCTTGGTGTGGAACCTGTAATCCACATCAGTCCTTCTCCTGGTGGCATATGGATCTGTCTCTCTCCATAGTCTCAACCCTTGATCTCTCCTGATCTTCATGTTTTCAGCCAAAGGATGAGCATCATTGTGGTCTATGATCTTGGGTTTTAGCTTCCTTAGGACCTGCCCTTCTTCATCTTCCTCAGCATCAACCACAAGCATTGGAGCCTTGTTCTTCTCAGTTGCTGGTATACTTCTGGTATTTCTCTTTGGTGCACTCTTGGGCTTGGGGGCAGCTTTGGGCTTTGAAGCTGCAGAGCAGCCCCTGACATTATGGCATCACCCATCAGCTTTTGTGCCTTAGGTGCAGGCTCTGTAACCTCTTCTTCTTCCTCTTCTTCCATCATATATGGCTTCCCAATCACCCTGGCCATGGTCTTCTTGACCCTTTCCTTCCTTTTCTTTCCTTCAGCAGCAGCAGGTTCTTTGGGTTGGGATTCCAAAGATGCTTGAGTGGAGACTCTGGCTTTGGACATAGGTTGTCTGCCTGCTGGCCTTTTGATCTTCATTCCAGGCTTAACTGTTGTTGAGCTGTGCTCTCTCTTGAGCACTTTCTTCTTGGAACTGGCCTCATCCTCAGCTGCCACATAATCTTCATCCTCAGACTCTAAGGTCTTCTTATTCCTTGTCCTAGTGGCAGCCTTGGGCAAATTACTGGGAGTGCTTCTGCTCCCCTCATCTGAGCTGCTTGAGGGACAAGTGCCTTAACTCATTTGAATTTGCTCCTCTGACCTGTTCTGGCTGTCACTTTGGTCTGACATGCTGCACTGTCTGACTGCTGACCCTGTGAATAGTTATAGATGAGGTAGAGTGGATGAGCATCACAAAATGCAGAGATTTTTACAAAAGAATGATTAAAAAAAACTTAGTTTTAGTTTCCACAGAAAGCATTTCGGATCCACCGATTTTCAAACTCGGTGATACCGAAGCAGTTTTGGAACCTAAACTAGTGAACTCGGTCAGACCGAGTTACAGTTCGGTGGCACCGTGACTGCTAGGGTTTCACAAAGTCCTAAAATCGGTCGCATCGATTTGTAATTCTCGGTCAGACAGAGACTTACTAGTGCAATGGCGATAGCCAAATCGGTGGGACCGAGTTTTTCAACTCGGTGGGTCCGAGATGGTTTCGGCGGAAACCTAACCCTAAATTTTCGAATCATACCTATTCTAAGGATTGTTTTGACTGGATAGAAGTGTTTCAATCGTGGCAAGATGCATTACGAATACAATGTGCTGAGAATCGGACGAGGATAGCACAAAGATCAAGTTCATACCCTAGTTCGGCGAAGAACTTGCTACGGCGGCAACGGCGGAGGAGAATTCTGTTGACGGCGGCGGAGACCAGCAACAGGAGGCGGCTGGCAACGAACTCGACGATCCGTAGACCAAGTAGGCAGAGTGAGCTATGCGTGGGCGAGAGGTTTCGGAGAAAATTTTCCAAAATTTGCCCGTGTGATATATATAGCCCGACACTGTCGGTGTGACCGAGTTGAACAACTCGGTGGCACCGAGATGCATAACTGTTAACAGTTACAGCAACTCGGTGTGACCGAAAAGTTAAAATCGGTTGCACCGAGATTGAAAACATAGATCGACTTAGTAATCTCGGTATGACCGAAATGGAGGAATCGGTCAGACCGAAAATCACAAAGAAGTTTTGGAAGTTTAAGTCTATGACGAATCGGGGACTCCGAGTGCTCCTCACACAGAGTGGTTCGAATCTGACTTGATCAAATTTTGTGCTGTAGTATGAATAGAGTTTGAGACAAGAAAAGCACAAATAGCTAGAGAATGTTCTTAGGCATTCTTGTCCATCCACTTGGCAAAAGAAAAAAAAGCCAAACAATCAAAACAACAAGTGGATGTCCTCGAATGAGTAAAACATGCAACCAACATGCTCACACAATAAAATGACAAATGAAATATGTGACAAAGCATGCACAACCAATTCTAGCATCTATCAAACAATTGGCGATGACTAGGTCATCTATATATGAGTATATTGACTTAGGAGCCAAATGAGAACATTTGATCATAGGTCATACTCATCGTTTAAGCTCAAGTGGGGTTACCAATTTTACATAAAGCATTTATGTGTTCACATCATTAGAGTTGCTTTGACTCAATTCTTAGAGTTGAGCTCCCCCTAGATGTGAAATCCCCCCTTAGAGGGATAAACTAACCTTGGGTTGTCGTTGATGACTTCATGTAGGTGTTGAAGATGTGGATGCTCAATGTTGATGTAGATCTTTTGGAGCAATCCTTTGGAGTGAGTTGCACTTTCAATACCTACATGGGTTAGTCCCACAAGGAACAAACAAGAATATCCATAGACATAGAGTGATGTACACACAAAATGATGTCCATGAAAACATTAAGTTACCTTGTCCCTTGCCTTACCAACATGAGGGTTTGTGACTCCTTGAACTAGTGCAAGATAAGGAAGTTGATTGCACTTGTCCTTGCCATAATGATATGAGTGAAAAATGTTGGCGGAGTCACCCTCAAGAACTATCTAGTTCTCGTTCTTCGGGATCCACATCATCTTGATGGGAATCCTTGGTGTAGTAGTCGTGCTTGATGAAGTAGAACTTGACGTAGTCTTGGGAACCCACTTGAGCAAGGCCTTAGGTGCTTCTTCAAATGCATCAATCTCCTCTTGAAGCTTGTCCTTGCCTTTGTTCTTGTGGTCTTGTGGTGGAAGATCATCTTGTTCTTGTGTTCCCTTGAAGGAAGTAGGATCATACTTCTCTTGTTGAGGAACAAACTTCGTCTTGGGGTATTGATCTTCTTCGCACTCTACTCCATTGGCATTGAACTTTCGCTCAAAACCAACACCTTGATTCTTCCGGTGCCTTCCTTGCTTGCGCACAATTTCCTCTTGCTCTTGTATACACCTTTCTCTATAATTCCCTTCAATAAGTTGTTTTCTTGCTCAAGTGTAACTTTGCTAAGAGAATCATTAGTGGAATCAAGAGAACTACTAGAAGCAACAATATTGGATTTAGCATTGTTATTGTTACTACTAGAAGAAGAATCCTTCTTGTTCTTGTTACTAGACTTGACTTGAGGCATGTAAGTAGATAAGAGTAAACGCTTGGCAATGTAAGAAGAACTTTTCTTACGAAGATCATCATTGATTGCTTTTAGGAACTCATGTTCTTGCTCAATATTGAGCTTTTCAAAGCGTAACTTCTCATGAGCCCTTAAAAGTTCTCGGTGATCTTCGAAGATAGTTTCATGAGCTAACTTAAGAGTGTTTAGTTCTTTAGTTAGATGCTCAATTTTCTCCTTATCATTGTCATTCGTTTCATCTTGATTAGCATGATTAATTGACGTTTCATCATAGTATTCATCACTAGAGTTGTCAACAAGTAAATCATCATCACCTAGCAAGTCATCTTCATCACTATTAAAATCACCATACTCGGGGTGTGTTACCTTAGGACCTTTGGCCATGAAGCATCTTCCAATTCCTTCATTTGGTGATTCAAATATGTCATAGGAGTTGGTTGACACAAGTGCTAAGCCAGCAACACCTTCATCTTGAGTGTATTCGGAGTCGGAGTGATAGCTTCTCTCGGAGTGATTGTCGGAGTCGGAGCCGGATACCCATTCACCAACATGAGCTTGATGTCTTTGTTTTGTGTAGCTCTTTGATGACTTGTCTTTCCTTTCCGAATCGTTGCTTCTCCGTGAGGGTCTTCGTTCATAACGATCATCTCTACTCCTTCTCTCTCTTGGTGGTGATTCTTCTCTTCTACTTCTTCTCTTGGGAGAATCTTCTCTTCTTTTGTAGGGTGTCGTACACTCATTGGAATAGTGTCTGGGTCTCCCACAATTGTAGCAATTGCGCTCTCGACTAGAAGATCTTTTGTCATTGTAGGACCTTGACTTGGAGCTTCTTTGTTTGCTTCTACTCTTGTAGAATTTGTTGAAGTTCTTCACCATTAAGCTCAATTCTTTATTGAAGGTTTGTTTCTCACTTGATGATGTGGGGGCTTCACATGAGGCTTTGTAAGCACCACTCGACTTGTTGTGAAGTTCCTCCTTATCCTTGAGTGACATCTCATGAGCAACAATTCTTCCAATGACTTCCGTTGGCTTGAGACCTTTGTAATTTGGCATCATTTGGATCAATGTGCACACGGTATCATATTTTCCATCCAATGCTCTTAGGATCTTCTTGATGATGAATCTGTCGGTCATCTCTTCACTTCCTAAGCCGGCAATCTCATTTGTGATAAGAGCAAGCCTAGAGTACATTTCAGTGACACCTTCACCATCCTTCATTTTGAACTTGTCAAGCAGACTTTGGAGCACATCCAACTTGGATTCCTTGACATAGTCGGTACCTTCGTGCATATCAATCAAAGTATTCCAAATTTCCTTTGCATTCTCAAGACGGCTGATTTTGTTGAATTCTTCGGGGCACAATCCGTTGAAGAGGATATCACAAGCTTGAGCGTTGTATTGCAACATCTTCAACTCTTCCGCACTAGCTTCTCGGTTCAGTTCTCTCCCATCAAAGAATTCACCTTGCAAGCCAATACACACAATAGCCCAAACGGCGGGGTTATGTCCGAGAATATGCATTTCCATCTTATGCTTCCAACTAGCAAAATTAGTACCATCAAAGTAAGGACCTCTACGGTGATAATTTCCCTCGCTAGACGCCATACTCTCCTAGGTTGTGAAACCAAGGCTATGACCACCAAAAGCTGTGGAAATCAAAGCAAATGGAGACCAAAGCTATGATACCACTTGTAGGACCTTGAAGTATGTCTAGAGGGGGGTGATTAGACTACTTGACCAATTAAAACCTATGCCTTTTCCCAGTTTTAGACTTTGGCAGATTTTAGCTATCTTTGAGCAATTCAAGCAATCATCACGCAATTCAAGCAAGCATGTAAAGATTATATAGGCAGCGGAAAATAAAGCATGCAACTTGCAAGAATGTAAAGGGAAGGGTTTGGAGAATTCAAACGCAATTGGAGACACGGATGTTTTTGTCGTGGTTCCGATAGGTGGTGCTATCGCGTACCTCCACGTTGATGGAGACTTCAACCCACGTAAGGTAACGGTTGCCGAGTCCACGGAGGGCTCCACCCACGAAGGGTCCACGAAGAAGCAACCTTGTCTATCCCACCATGGCCATCGCCCACAAAGGACTTGCCTCACTAGCAGTAGATCTTTACAAGTAGGCGATCTCCTTGCCCTTAGAAACTCCTTGGTTCAACTCCACAAACTTGCCGGAGGCTCCCAAGTGACACCTAGCCAATCTAGGAGAGACCACTCTCCAAGAAGTAACAAATGGTGTGTTGATGATGAACTCCTTGCTCTTGTGCTTCAAATGATAGTCTCCCCAACACTCAACTCTCTCTCTCTCACGGGATTTAGATTTGGTGGAAAGAAGATTTGAGTGGAAAGCAACTTGGGAAAGGCTAGAGATCAAGATTCATATGGTTGGAATGGAATATCTTGGCCTCAACACATGAGTAGGTGGTTCTCTCTTAGAAATAGGATGCTAGAAGTGTAGGCTTGTTCTGATGGCTCTCTCCACGAATGAAGAGGAGGTGGAGGGCTATATATAGCCTCCACACAAAATCTAACCATTACACACAATTTACCAAACTCGGTGGGACCGAATCATAAAACTCGGTCGGACCGATTTAGTAAACCTAGTGACCATTAGGGTTTTCGGTGGGACTGACATGCAACTCGGTAGGACCGATATGGTTAGGGTTAGGGCATAACGTAATCTCGGTGAGACCAATTACACAAACTCGGTGAGACCGATTTTGGTAATTAGCTAACCAGAAAGTTGGTCAGGTAAACTCGGTGGGACTGATTCGCTCTTTTCGGTGAGACCGAAATGTTACGAAAGGGAAACAGAGAGTTTACATTGCAATCTCGGTGGGACCGATCACTCACTTCGGTTGGACCGAAATGTTACGAGGGGAAACAGAGAGATTACAATACCATATTGGTGAGACCGAGATCCCTATCGGTGAGACCGATTTGCCTAGGGTTTGTGGCAGTGGCTATGACATTTGAACTCGGTGGCGCCGGATAGAAAGAATCAGTAGGGCCGAGTTTGACTTTAGGTTTAGGTCATATGTGGATGTGAGAAAGTAGTGGAGGGTTTTGCAGCATATCACTAAGCACATGAAGCAAGAGGCTCATTAAGCAACACCTCATCCCTCCTTGATAGTATTGGCTTTTCCTATAGAATCAATGTGATCTTGGATCACTAAAATGTAAAATGTAGAGTCTTGAGCTTTTGAGCTTGAGCCAATCCTTTGTCCTTGATATTTTGAGGGATCCACTTTCATCATCCACGCCATGCCATTCATTGAGCTTTCCTGAAATATTTGTCTTGGAATAGCATTAGCTCAATGAGCTATATGTTGTTATGAATTACCAAAACCACCTAGGGATAGTTGCACTTTCAGAAAGGTAGAGTAATTTTTGGTTAGGTAGTTCCCCTTTTTATAACCTAAGTACTAGCACTAGTACTAATACCTGCATAGTGGGAACACGTTCAGGTTTGGTACGTACTAGTAGGTGTGAGCAGCTTTCGAATGTGATGGGAACAAGGTAAAGATTAATTGATGGTTTTGGTTTCGAGGCCCGAAACGGCTCCCGATGAATTTAGCGGAACATAAATTTCAAGTACTACACTGCTCAAATGCGTAAATATTATGTTACTGTCAAAAATTAGCAGAAAATACGAAGGAGACCAATGGAAGTACTACTAGCAACCCACGATTTAACTACTCGCATGCGCGCAGTGGAGTAATAATGTCTTTCTTCCGCCCTCACGCCCACTCAATTTGCATGCGCTGTACTAATTGACCATCAATGAAGTGAATGACTTTACACGCGTCAAATTATCACATGGGGCGGATCGTGGTACAAAATTGTGTCCGCCTGTGTACCCGCGTGTGCGTGCGAGGGAATGAGTGCGTGCGTGGCGTGCGTGCACATCTTCGCTTCGTGCATGTACCGCTAGTATGGCTCGGGGAGGACGAGTACATTCTTTTGGAACCAGCAGCACGTCACTGTGATCAATCCACGCAAGGAGGTCGCGACAACGCCTCCACATGTGCCACGTGGCTTCATGAACTGTAAGAGAGACACTGTGTAGCATGCCATTGGTATTCTAATTTACGTATTTTGCACATACTCGAAGTACTAGTAAGGTACACGTGCATTGCACGCATCAGATTTTGCAACCAAATTATGAATAAATACCACACTATAGCATGTAAGCTCTGAGTCACATATGCCTGATGTAGCCCTTTGTTTAATTCTGATAGTTCATCTCATTCAAAATCAATTAGTTTTTATAAAAAAGCTAAGAAGCGGGAATAGGAAAAACATGGGATTATAGTGGAATGTTGTCTTGAATCCTACAGGATTGTACGAGTGTATGATTGTGAATAGAAAAAATGCAGAATTCATTCAAAGAGGTTTGAGTGGATGGGATGTTTCCTATGAAATCTAGTGCAAATGAATCATACGGAAATAGTCCTATGGTTTACAATCCTACGAATCAAACAACCAAGATAGAAAAAATTCCTAATGATTAGAATCCTCCAAAATTCCTTTGAGAATCCTTTGAATCAAAGAAGCCCTTAATCTATTTTATGATTCATGGAATTGTGCGTTGTAAAGCATAAAGTAAAAACAAATAATGGCAATTCAAATAGAAAAAAAAATCGGCAGTTATGATACGGAAGATTCTAGAACAAAAGAGAACCACTGTTGTTTTGAGGTTTGCGCATTATGCTTAAGTTCAACCATGGAGTCTGCTAGATTGTACATGTGGCAAAATCCGGTGGGGGGCTAGAAGATGGTGCGAGGGGCCGAGTGGAGGGAGACTATGAAGGAATGCACAAGTGCGATATCAATATTTAGAGAGAGGGGGCGAACACGTGCGTTGTTGCGCGCAATGGCGGAGCCATGAAAAATAAATGAGCTAGGGGGCCAAGCATTGCTAATCCTTTACGAGGAGGGTCAGTTCATGAACTTAAACCATTTTTATCAGCAATTGTCTAATGATCACATTCATATTAGCCTCGATATATAGTGATGTTAAGGGGGGAGGGGGAAGGGCCCTTACTGCCCCCTGTCTTCGCCATTGTGCACGCGTCTGAGAGATGAAGCGGAAGGCATCGATGATGAGAGGGGGACGTTGGATATATAATTAATGTTGGTGTATTAGCTATATATGTTAATCCTATATAGAGAGGTATAGATTGATCGATGTGGACGTGGGAAAGAGGGTGAGACCTCACTGGATATATCGATTGATCGGTTTGTGTGGAAAACTATGAAAGACCTAGCTATATACACACATACATAGAGGAACATTGATCGTTGCGCATGCACGCGTGAGAGATAAAGAATGCCCGATATGATGGAGAGGGGGATGTGTGTGGGTGTGTGCCTTCATGGGAGACCGACCTGAAGAAAAAGAATGCATGCGTGCGATGGATAATGACGTAGTGTGTGTGCATGCATGCACGAGAGAAAATTAGTGGTACAATTATAAAGAGAAGACTACTGTGTGGTGTAAAAGAATAGGTGAGGTCATAATCAATGTAAAGTTGAATTCAAATATTTGAATAAGAGATCATGATGTTTGAAACCCATGCATGCATGAATATAACGGAGATCTGCGCGGTGTGCTTTGGAAACGAGCATGTTGTAATGTATACACATTGAACAAGGTCAGACTGATTTGAATTTGAGATACCGATGGCAGACATCATTTGGCCACGTCGCATCCGTGCATGGACAAACTATTCTAATTGGAGATGACGGGCGGCTTTCGCATCACATATCTATATCTATACCCCTATATATATATGTATATATATTATTTTATATTTTTCTATATTGTGTGTGGGTAACTTTAACTTTGAAAGATGGTCGTTGGATGAGGTGAATCCGATGGTCCAAAGATGGCAAATTTGAGCACTACTGGCCGTTGGATATCATCTAGATTCCACCAGATTTCGCCACATGTATAATCTAGAAGACTCCATGGTTGAACTTAAGCATAATGCACAAACATCAAAACACAAGCACTTCTTATTTGTTCTAGAATCTTCCGTATCAGAATTGCCCAAATGTTTTTCTACATGATTTGCCATTATTTGTTTTTACTTTATGTCTTACGACGCACAATTCCATGAATCTTAAACTAGATTAGCTTTCTTATAAAAACTAGATGATTTTGAATGAAATGAACTATAAGAATTAAACGAACATCTACATCATGCATATATGACTCAAAGCTTGCATGCTATAATGTGGTATTTATTCATAATTTGGTTGCCAAATCTCATGCGTGCAATGCACATGTACCTTACTCTAGTCTAAATGGTGTTTGTGTGTGTGTTCTGCGTGTTGAGGTGCAAATTGTCTTTTCTTGGGTACATGTTAAGCTTGTTCTTCTGAAATTTCAAGCCGCGCCTTGTTATGCCGAAAATTCAAGCTAGCGTCTCTATCTATCGGGATGCGAAACTTCCGCCTCTTCAACCCGCGCCTTATTAGCCTGAAATATTTAAGATATATCTTTGTCTCGTTGTGCTCCGACAACTCCCTCCATCTCAACCCGCGCCTTGCTATTCCGAAATTACAACGCGCGCGAAAACTCCCACCTCCTGTGAAATCCCGACACGTGAAATGCCCGTGGTACCCCTGAACCGAAAGAACCGCCTCAAATTGGTGGGGGTACTTTCATAACTTACCCCACATTCCGGGCAAGCGCATCTCTAAGCCATGGTTCCCCACTGCCATCCCATCCGCCCACCCATTCGTACACCGAGGCCGCGAAAACCCGTGACGAAACCCCACACCCTGCTCCGTCCGCCACCCAGCCGGAGCCTCTTCCCCGACGACATCGTCCACAGCAACACCTCGACGTCCCTCGTCCACCATACCGGATGAGGATCCGTCGTCGATCTCATCGTCCCGCGAGTTCAGCCACCCCGTCCTCCACATCCAAGGAGCTGCCCTGACATTCCCCTCGTCTTTCGCGCCACCTCCATTCCCACACCGCCGTCTTCACCTGCACCACCGGAAGAGCATCATCGTCACCGTTTCCTCGGATGAAGCTGCGGCCTAATTGGCGCCACCAAAGAGGTTGTACACTAATCACCGCATTTTCTTCTTGATTCGATCTCACGGTGCTGTCGGCGCTCAGTCCCGAGCTGACACGGCGCGGCTCCATCCACGACGGCATCGCCGGCCACTTCCTCCACGGTGTCGCTCCCTCGGCGGCGACGTCCACATCAGTAGGAGCTGCTGCTGCTTTAGCTCTCGCTCGTGCAGCTGCTTTGTTCTTGCTCTCGGTCCCCTGCCTGGTCTACTCTTGCTATTGCTCTTGCTCGCGCTGCTGCTCTCGGTCTTGCTCTTGCTTACGATGCTGCTCCAATTTAGCTACACTTCAGTCGACTGAATCGACTTTTGGGTCAGTCGATTTTCAGGGGGTGGGGGGGGGGCGGGGGGGGGGCGGGGGGGGGGCGGGGGGGGGGCGGGGGGGGGGCGGGGGGGGGGCGGGGGGGGGGCGGGGGGGGGGCGGGGGGGGGGCGGGGGGGGGGCGGGGGGGGGGCGGGGGGGGGGCGGGGGGGGGGCGGGGGGGGGGCGGGGGGGGGGCGGGGGGGGGGCGGGGGGGGGGCGGGGGGGGGGCGGGGGGGGGGCGGGGGGGGGGCGGGGGGGGGGCGGGGGGGGGGCGGGGGGGGGGCGGGGGGGGGGCGGGGGGGGGGCGGGGGGGGGGCGGGGGGGGGGCGGGGGGGGGGCGGGGGGGGGGCGGGGGGGGGGCGGGGGGGGGGCGGGGGGGGGGCGGGGGGGGGGCGGGGGGCCGCCCGGGGTGACAGGAGGACCGGGCGCGGGGGGGGGGGGTCGGGGGCGGCGGCGCCGGCGGGTGGCTCGGGGGGGGCGGTGGCGGGGGGGCGAGGTGGAGAGGGGGGGGGGGGGGGCGGGGCGGGGGGGGGAAAAAACGAGCCGCGGGGGGGGGGGGGGGGCTCGCCAGGGTGAAGGAAGAACCAGCCGCAGCGGGGAGGGGGGCTTGCCGGAGAGGTACCCCACTATCTATCTTAGGGTTCAGGATGGGGGCGGTGGTCGCCGGTGTTGGGGAACGTAGCAGAAATTCAAAGTTTTCTACGCATCACCAAGATCAATCTATGGAGAAACTAGCAACGAGGGAAGGAGAGTGCATCT
Source organism: Aegilops sharonensis (assembly GCA_904067115.1). NCBI lineage: Eukaryota > Viridiplantae > Streptophyta > Magnoliopsida > Poales > Poaceae > Aegilops > Aegilops sharonensis. The sequence continues at coordinate 765,978,497 of LR880972.1, read as the reverse complement.
ACATACCCTTGTAGATCGCTAAGCAGAAGCGTTCAAGAGAACGGGGTTGAAGGAGTCGTACTCATCGTGATCCAAATCACCGGAGATCCTAGTGCCGAATGGACGGCACCTCCGCGTTCAACACACGTACAGCCCGGTGACGTCTCCCATGCCTTGATCCAGCAAGGAGAGAGGGAGAGGTTGAGGAAGACTCCATCCAACAGCAACACAACGGCATGGTGGTGGTGGAGGAGCGTGGCAATCCTGCAGGGCTTCACCAAGCACCTAAGGGAGAGGAGGAGGTGTCACGGGAGGGAGGGGGGCGCCAGGGGCTCAAGTGTGGATGCCCTCCCTCCCCTCCACTATATATAGGGGCAAGGGAGAGGGGGGAGGCGCAGCCTTGCCCCGTCCTCCAAGGAAGGGATGCGGCCAAGAGGGGGGGGAGGAGTCCATCCTCCCCAAGGCACCTCGGAGGTGCCTTCCCCCTTGAGGACTCTTCCCTCCCCAAGTTTCCTTGGCGCATGGGCCTCTTGGGGCTGGTGCCCTTGGCCCATATAGGCCAAGGCGCACCCCCTACAGCCCATGTGGCCCCCCGGGGCAGGTGGACCCCCCCGGTGGACCCCTGGACCCCTTTCGACACTCCCGGTACAATACCGATAAAGTGCGAAACTTTTCCGGCGACCAAAATAGGACTTCCCATATATAAATCTTTACCTCCGGACCATTCCGGAACTCCTCGTGACGTCCGGGATCTCATCCGGGACTCCGAACAACATTCGGTAACCACATACAAACTTCCTTGATAACCCTAGCGTCATCGAACCTTAAGTGTGTAGACCCTACGGGTTCGGGAATCATGCAGACATGACCGAGACGTTCTCCGGTCAATAACCAACAGCGGGATCTGGATACCCATGTTGGCTCCCACATGTTCCACGATGATCTCATCGGATGAACCACGATGTCAAGGACTCAATCGATCCCGTATACAATTCCCTTTGTCTAGCGGTATTGTACTTGCCCGAGATTCGATCGTCGGTATCCCGATACCTAGTTCAATCTCGTTTCCGGCAAGTCTCTTTACTCGTTCCGTAACACATCATCCCGTNCTACGGGTTCGGGAATCATGCAGACATGACCGAGACGTTCTCCGGTCAATAACCAACAGCGGGATCTGGATACCCATGTTGGCTCCCACATGTTCCACGATGATCTCATCGGATGAACCACGATGTCAAGGACTCAATCGATCCCGTATACAATTCCCTTTGTCTAGCGGTATTGTACTTGCCCGAGATTCGATCGTCGGTATCCCGATACCTAGTTCAATCTCGTTTCCGGCAAGTCTCTTTACTCGTTCCGTAACACATCATCCCGTGATCAACCCCTTGGTCACATTGTGCACATTATGATGATGTCCTACCGAGTGGGCCCAGAGATACCTCTCCGTCAACCGGATTGACAAATCCCAGTCTCGATTCGTGCCAACCCAACAGACACTTTCGGAGATACATGTAATGCACCTTTATAGCCACCCAGTTACGTTGTGACGTTTGGTACACCCAAAGCATTCCTACGGTATCCGGGAGTTGCACAATCTCATGGTCTAAGGAAAAGATACTTAACATTAGAAAAGCTTTAGCATACGAACTACGATCTTTGTGCTAGGCTTAGGATTGGGTCTTGTCCATCACATCATTCTCCCAATGATGTGATCCCGTTATCAATGACATCCAATGTCCATGGTTAGGAAACCGTAACCATCTATTGATCAACGAGCTAGCCAATAGAGGCTTGCTAGGGACATGGTGTTGTCTATGTATCCACACATGTATTTGAGTTTCCTATCAATACAATTATAGCATGGATAATAAAC
>LR880972.1:765923742-765941093 GCA_904067115.1 Aegilops sharonensis | reverse complement strand
TGGGAGGCAACCCAATTTTATTTTAGTTTCTTGCTTTTTGGTACTGTTTAGGAATAAATAATACATATAGCTTATGTTTAGATGTGGTTTTGTGTTTTAATTAGTGTTTATGCCAACTAGAACCTTTGGGAAGACTCGGGTGAAGTCTTTATGATCATGCTGTGAAAAATAGAAACTTTAGCGCTCACGAGATTAGCTTCAACTTTTTACTAGAGAGTGCTATTTAGTTGATTATTTTTTCATATGATTACTAGACGAATTCCGCAGGTCCACCAATTTATTTTAGAATTTTTGGAGTTCCAGAAGTTTGCGTTAGTTACAGATTACTACAGACTGTTCTGTTTTTGACAGATTCTGTTTTTAGTGTGTTGTTTGCTTATTTTGATGAATCTATGGCTATTAAAATAGTTTATAAACCATAGAGAAGTCGAAATACAGTAGGTTTAACACCAATACAAATAAAGAATGATTTCATTACAGTACCTTGAAGTGGTGTTTTGTTTTCTTTCGCTAACGGAGCTCACGAGATTTTCTGTTAAGTTTTGTGTTGTGAAGTTTTCAAGTTTTGGGTAAAGATTCGATGGACTATGGAATAACGAGTGGCAAGATCCTAAGCTTGGGGATGCCCAAGGCACCCCAAGGTAATATTCAAGGATAACCAAGAGCCTAAGCTTGGGGATGCCCCGGATGGCATCCCCTCTTTCGTCTTCATTCATCGGTAACTTTACTTGGAGCTATATTTTTATTCACCACATGATATGTGTTTTGCTTGGAGCGTCATTTTATTTTCTTTTAGACTTGCTTGCTGTTTGAATAAAATACCAAGATCTGAAATTCTTAAAATGGGAGAGTCTTCACATAGTTGCATAATTATTCGACTACTCATTGATCTTCACTTATATTTTTTGGAGTAGTTTGTCATTTGCTCTAGTGCTTCACTTATATCTTTTAGAGCACGGCGGTGGTTTTATTTTGAAGAAATAGATGAACTCTCATGCTCCACTTATATTATTTTGAGAGTCTTAAACAGCATGGTAATTTTCTTTGGTTATGAATTTAGTCCTAATATGATGGGTATCCAAGAGGGATATAATAAAAACTTTCATATAAAGTGCATTGAATACTATGAGAAGTTTGATTCCTTATAATTGTTTTGAGATATGAAGATGGTAATATTAGAGTCGTGCTAGTTGAGTAGTTGTGAATTTGAGAAATACTTGTGTTAAAGTTTGTGATTCCCGTAGCATGCACGTATGGTGAACCATTATGTGATGAAGTCGAAGCATGATTTATTTATTGATTGTCTTCCTTATGAGTGGCGGTCGGGGACGAGCGATGGTCTTTTCCTACCAATCTATCCCCCTAGGAGCATGCGCGTCGTACTTTGTTTCAATAACTAATAGATTTTTGCAATAAGTATGTGAGTTCTTTATGACTAATGTGGAGTCCATGGATTATACGCACTCTCATCCTTCCACCATTGCTAGCCTCTCTAATACCGCGCACCTTTCGCCAGTATCACACACCCACCATATACCTTCCTCAAAACAGCCACCATACCTACCTATTATGGCATTTCCATAGCCATTCCGAGATATATTTCCATGCAACTTTCCACTGTTCCGTTTATTATGACATGCTCCATCCTTGTCATATTGCTTTGCATGATTGTCGGATTTCGGGTTCCGGCAGACCCTTGAGGTTTGAACACTGGGGTGCGTGCGGAATCTCGCCTTCTACCTACCTGCACCCCGCCGCCTCGCTAGGATCTAAACTACGAAAGGAACAGCACAAGAGACACAGGGTTTATACTAGTTCGGGCCACCATTGTGGTGTAATACCCTACTCTAGTTTCTGGGGTGGTGGATTGCCTCTTGGGCTGATGGTGATGAACAATACAGGGAAGAACAGCCTCGCGAGGGTTTGTTCTTGGCTGGTGCGATGAATTGCTAGGGGGAGTTCAGTCGCCTCTCTCTATCTCTCTCGTTTGTTCTCTTGCTATCTTCTTCACTCTCTGATCCCGGGGTCCGTTCTTACTATGGTGGCTAGCTCTACTTATAGGCGGAGGCCCTGGGCCTCTTCCCAAATATTGAGCGGGAAGGGCGCCAACAATTGGCCATTTTGAAGGGGAACATATGGTACACTTATCCTGACTAAAGTTGGTCCTCGCCTATCAAAGGCTCTGGTGGTGACGCCGGCTTGGGCTCCACAATCACTTCCTTCCTGCCGTTGGACAGGTCTTGGTCTTGTTGCACCGAAATGGACGCCTTTGCTTGATGCTCTCGCCTGCTCTTGCTTCCTTTGCACCAAAGGGGAAAGGAGGACACTGCGCGGGCTGGCGCCCGCCTGGCGCCCTTGGTCGTCATGGCTTGCGTCATGGGCACCTCGTGAGGTACCCCGCCTTGATCTCTCCGCCTCCTCGCGAGCCAGCCTGATGAGGCCGTGCCTGAGGAAGCTTCCTGTCGTCCGCCCCGCGAGGCTTGGCCCCTCGCGAGGGTCTTGAGCTCGCGTTGATGAAGATGGGCCGTGATGGGCCCCTCTTTGAGCCACGCCGCAGGCCGCAGGCAGGCTAGTCTGGGGACCCCCGTTCCCAGAATGCCGACAGTAGCCCCCGCGCCCAAGGCGCGCCCGGACTTGGCCGAGCAGAGAGGCGAAGGGGCAAGTGCGAAGCGCCGCGGGCCCTAACAGTCTGCGGCCTTGTGCGCCGCGTGGCGGTTGATTGGACGTGGGTGCCCCAGCAACCGCGCGACTCGATAAAGGAGCGGCGTCTGCCTAGGCTTTGCTTCCCTTGCTTTCTCTGGTTACTGCTCAGATCCCATTTCTTGCGCCTCTCCTTCCTAGCTCCGAAATCTTCAGATCCACTTCGACTGCACGCCCAAGCAAGGCATGGCGCCTCGCCAGACCCCGGCCGGAGCTTGGTATGCGCCTGCCCTGGACTCGCCGAACGTGTCGGAGGCGAGCCTTGCCCGGGTGCGCCAGATGGCGGCGGCGCAGGGCATCGACGGGGCGAAGGTGTTCAAGGCCGGCTCCGCCCTCCCTGAAGGCCAAGGGAGCACCTTCTATCCGCTCTTTGTAAGTGCCATCGTTGCCGGTCTGATGCCTCCCTTTTCCGAGTTCTTCTTCTCCGTCCTCCGCCATTACAAGCTACAAGCTCTGCACCTCCACCCCAACTCCGTTCTCCTTCTGGCGATCTTCGCCTACTATTGTGAGGCTCACGTTGGGGTGCAGCCCTCAGTGGCCCTGCTACGCCACTATTTCTCCCTCCGGACCTCTCGTGGTTCCGCCTCTGCGTGTGCGAGCTTCGTCGCATACGGTAGCTCCATGACATTTCGAACCCCGGGAAGAGGATTGAGGGCTTCAGGAGCAAGTGGGTCTTGGTGGATGTTGGGCGCATCCACCCTCGGCTAATCTTGCCCACGAAGCACCCCATACACTCCGACGACTGGTCTTGAGTGGAGCTCGTGGATCCCCGCGCGAGGCTGGTGTTGGAGAGGATGGACATGGACCTGAGGCCGGCCAGCATGGCGGCGGCGAAGCTGACCGGCGCGTCGCTGCTGAGGGAATTCCTGGAGCACCAACTGGCTCTGCTTCATCAGTACCCACTTCCGATGTGGAGGCCCCACCCGAGCCCTGCGGTCTTGGCCGATGAAGACCTGGCTGCGGTTCTCCAATCTTTGGTTGGGGGCGATGTGGCAAGGTTGGAGGGCGCTCCTACGCCCCTGTTCCTCCGCGATGACTGGGAGCAGGTAGTGCAGTCCATGCCCGTCTTCAACGGGGACAGGCCCGTGCCGGCGGAGGCTCCCGAGGAACCGGTGGACGTGTCCTCCGACGACTCCAGCGAGGAGAAGGGAGAAGGGGAGCGGGAAGGGGGGCCCGACTCCGAGGCGACCGACGGAGAGTCGAGGGCTCCCCTCCACAGGCGCAAGTCCCGCGTTCTCCACCTCTCACCGAGCGACGACAACGACGAGGATGATGATGAACAGGGCCGCGGGAGCTTGCCCCCGATCCCGAAGAAGGACATGACCAGGCTGGTCCCCCGCGGGTCTGCCCCGGCATCGAGGCGATCCGCAGGCGCGCCTCGTGCTCCCAAGCTCCTTGAGGCTGATCCCAGTAGCCGGCTCTCGGGCTTCAAGTATGGCCGAAGGTTGCTCGAGCTCGCGAGTGACGACCAGTAAGTGCTCGATTCCAGTCTTATTTCTTGTTTTGTCACTGAGGCTTGACGTCTGTATCTCTTGGTTAGGCTAGCTCCCGCGGCAAAGAAGCTGAAGGGATCTCCTGAGGTTCCGTCTGGGGCAACGCCTCTGCCCCTGAAAGATGGTGGCCAAGATGCACGGGCTTCTCCTGCCCGGTCATCCTCGCGAGGCCTGGTGGAGCTGGCTGGGGCGAGCTCAGCCCCCATGGCCCAAGCGACTCCTGAGGTGTCCCTGCCTGATGCCACCGCCACAGCTGTTGGGGCGCAGCAGGTCCCGCCTCAGGACACCGTGGTTACGCTGCCGTCCTCTCCTCCTACTCCACCAACTGTTGTCTCTCCGACTCCTGCTACCGTTCTGGATCGTGCTGCTGCCGAACTAGACCGGTTGCGGCAGGATCTTTCGGGCGCCGACCCTCGTCTGGTGGCCGGGCGCCTGGAGCTGGCTTCCGGCTGGATTCACTCCGATGCTTCAATCCGGGCGGCGTTGGTCCAGGCCTCGACGGCTTGCGACGAGGAGAAGCAAGCTGTCCTTGGGGCGAATGGTGCTCGCGACGCCGCCTTGGGGGAGGTAGCCGAGGTCCGAGGTCGCTGCAAGGCGCTAGAGAGCGAGCTGCAGGGCCTGCGGGACCAGCTCGCCAAGGAGGCCCGCCTTCGCCAAGAGCAAGACGAAGGCATGAAGGCTCACGAGGTGGCCGTCAAGGATCGGGACGCCAAGCTCAAGAAGCGCCGTGAACGCCTAGGCGTGCTGGAGCAAGAGTTGGAGGTGAGGAAGGTCGAGCTGGATGGCAAGGCACGGGTCCTTGCCGAGGATCGCGTGGCCTTCACAAATATGGAGGTGAAGGCTCGCACCTTGCTGAGGGAGCTTTATGATAACGGCCTGGAGAGCCCGCTGGCTGGCGTAGAGGACGGCCCCGCCAAGCTGCTTCCTTTCCTGGTTCGCGCTCTTGAAGATGTCGCCCTTGGCATTGGCCCTACGGCTGAGGCCGAGGCGCGTGTCTTGTCTTCTGCAGCGCTGCCGCGGGTCCTCACCCACGTCTACCTTCGCAATCCCAACGTCGACCTCGACAGCCTGCTGGAGCCAGCGAGCGGCGAGCTTGCCGCTGCCGCTGCTGAAGCCGTGAAGGGTCGTGCAGAGGCTCTGCTAGGGAAGTTCCGGGCCTTCAGCACCAAGCCGAAGCGGGGCGCTGCCAACCCTGCGGCTCCACAAGGTGAACCCGCTCCGCGCAGCTCCACCGCCGACAAGTGACTTCGTTGCGACTCCTGTTCTGCTTTCGATTCCTGCACATGTATCATGCCTCGGGGAGGCGTTTAAACTTGCATTCGGTGTTGTGATAACAGTTATGGACTGTAATATTTGCTTTTGAATTCCTTGAAATTTGCGCTTCCTACTTGCTTATGTTCTACGCCGGCAGGGCCCGGCCCCACGCATACCTCAGCCGCCGTTAGCCCCGACCGGAAACCAGGACGAGACCAAGGAGTGAGGGGCTACGTGACAAGTTAGGCTCCTGAGTCGCGATTCTCAGGAGTCCCCCTTGGCGCACGAACAACAAGTAGGGAGGTGAGATGTGGGTGGATCTACCGTTCTACGTCTGCAGAGCCCGGCCCCGCACATACCTCAACCGCCATTAGCCTTTCGGAACTAAGGAGTGAGGGGCTACGTGACCAGTTAGGCTCCTGAGTCGCGATGCTCAGGAGTCCCCCTTGACGCTCAAACGGCCTTCGTACCTTGGCTCCGCTCGGGGAGGGACGTGCGACGAACCAGGCCTGAGGGGCCTGGCTGGGTGGCGTGCGCCTGGGCGTGACCCAGGCGCAGCCCCCGTGCCCAGCCCCCTCGCGCAGCGCTCCCGAGGGGAGGCGTTGCGACGAGGCCAGACACTGAGCTCTGGGCTCCCTGAGGTTGATGCAGCCCGGGGGCCACCCTCAGTTGTTTATCACCAGCGCGGAGCATAGCGCTTCCGTATGTGTACGGGCATAGCCGCTCCTCGGCAGTGTCGTCAGCCAGCGCGGAGCATGGTGCTTCCACTGGTGCGTGGGAGGGGGCTCCCCTCCGGGAGGAGCCCCCGGGGCGTGTACAGCCCCGCCCTGACACGTGGCTGGCACGGTAGGGCCTGACGAGGTGTATCTGGGCACCCGTGAGCCAGCGCGGGACTCACGGGGCCCTACCTCAAGGCGGGTTGCGCCTGGCACTGGGCCTTATCTTATGATGTGTTCCTGCAGATTTGGTTAGATGCCGGCGCTCTACGTCCTCGGGTCCCGGCCCTCGAGCTGGTCTCAGCCGTCGCTGGTATGCCAGGTCGCGATGCCGTGGACAAGGCCAGAGGGTGAGGGCTGGAGAGCCAGTAGGAGCCCTGAGTCGCGATGCTCAGGTACCCCCCCCCTTTAACGTGCAAGCGGTCGGCATGAACGAAGAGATTGTGCCATGGATTAGCATCAAATAACAAGCATAATGGGTCGAACGCATGACCTGAAATAAACGCAAGAGAGGTACATGCCGCCGGGCCTGGCCCAAGCGACTTGGGGATGATGCAGCCCAAAGGGCGCCCCCAATAAGGTAAGCTAGGAACAGGAAGTAAAAGGGATACACGCCACAGGGACGGACCCACGCGGCCTGGGAATAATGCAGCCCTGGGGGGGCGCTCCCAGCTGGAAATGAAACTTGAACGATGTCACCTGGTAGCGTCGAAAACGAAAGGTTGTCGGTGCGGCAGACTCGGTGGGCTGCGGGAGCCGATCCTCACGAGCCCCCAGGCCCAGGGGCCTTGGGAGACTCCGGAGGCGCTGGTGGCTCCTCATGGACCATCTCCATCTCCGCCAGGGCTGCGGAGCGCCTAGCCTCTTGAGCTTCTAGGATGCTCCTCATGAGGCGCTGGTACGTGGCAGCCGCGTTCGGCAAGCCGTGAGGCATGTGAACGTAGTTGTGGGGTGGACCTTCGCAGCACCCCACGCGAGAGGGCCAGAGGCGCTCCTGAGAGGCGGCTTGGTTGAGCCCTGGTATGTCGATGCAGACGCGCAGCCCACCATCCTCGCCTGGATGGGGAGCCACGGCAGGTAAGCGGCGGTGGCCACGCATGACTCTTAACTCTTGCAGCTCCTGAACGATCTTGCTGACGAACTCCTGAGGGTTTGGCCCTCCTTGCCTTGCTCCTTCTTGAGGGAAACGTGCTTCGAAACACGCTTCCAAGTGGTGCCCAAGCGCCTCCCTCGTGACCCCAGCAAGGTCGGTGGCCCTCCAGGGGTGAGCCCTAGAGCCCTGCCTGAGGAGGGCGCCGGGCGCTCTTTCCTATGCGATAGAAGGAGGTTCCCCTTGAGCAGGCGCGGACCCTACGGGGCCTGCCTCCTGAGGGGCCGGGCCGGACGATGTCTTCTTCTTCTTGGGAGCGGTCTCGGGAAGCCTCCTGCTTCCGCGATCCGGGTCCTCCAATGATGCGACCTCAAAGGCTCGCTCCAGGGAGCACACTGCGTCTTTCTCTTCGTAGGGCACCGTGATGACTCCGCCACTTCCTGGCACCTTGAGGACGTTGTAGCCATGGTGGGTTACGGCCATGAACTTGGCCAGCGCTGGGTACCCGAGGATGGCGTTGTATGGCAGGCGAATGTGGGCGACGTCGAAGTCGACAAGCTCGGTGCGGTAGTTGTCGCGTGCGCCGAAGGAGACAGGGAGGCGATCCTGCCCGATCGGGACCGTGGAGCCGTCGGTGACCCCAGAGAAAGGCTTGGTCGGCTGGAGCTGATTGTAAGGCACTTGAAAATTGTTGAACGTGTCCACGGACAGGACGTTGAGCCCTGCTCCGCCATCAATGAGGGTCTTGGTGACTAGCACGTTGCTGATGATTGGGGAACAGAGCATCGGGAGGACTCCGGCTGTGGCCGCACACTTGAGCTGATCCGCTGAGCTAAACGTGATGGTGCACGCCGACCACCTGAGGGGGTGTGTGGCTTCGAGCTTGGGGAGGACTGCATTCACTTCACGGGCGAACTGCTTGAAGATGCGTTGAGAGGCTGGGGCTTGAGCTCCGCCCAGGATGCAGGCGATCGCGCGCGGCTCCTGGAAGCCCCCAGCCCCCTCGTCCTGATGATGGTCTTCATTTCTCCTTGGCTGCGGTGGCAGAGGAGGGAGGCCTACGTTGCCTTGCGGGCGATCCTCGCGAGGCTGATCCCTCCAGCCTCCCTCGCGAGGCGGGTCTTGCCAGCGATCCTCGCGAGGTTGGTCGCGCCATCCTTGGCGAGGGCCGCGGTCTTCCCAGCGTCCTGCGTTCCTTCCTCTTCCTCGGTCGTAGCCCCGGTCGCTATGGTCGGGACGTCGGCCGATCCTGCCTTCTCGCACGGCTCGGAGTTCTTGACATTCGCTGGTGTTGCGGGTGTGGAGGTCGTGGTACACGCAGTACCGGCCGCCCTTGGAAGACTCGGGCTGATCTCTGCCCTGCTTGGCGTCCGGCTCTGCCGCGAGCACGGCAGCCCCCTTGCGCTTCACGTCCTTGGCCTTGGGTTTCTTCTCTTCTGGGTCCGCGGCTGGCAGCTCGAGGAGGGAGAGACGCCCTTCCTCGGCCCTGGCGCACTTGGTCGCCAAGTTGAACAGCTCCAAGGAAGTGCACAGATCTTCATGCATCGCCAGCTCCTCCTTCATCTTGACGTCGCACACACCGTCGGAGAAGGCGGAGATGATGGCCTCCTCGGTCACCTTGGGAATCTTGAGGCGTGCGTTGTTGAAGCGCTGGATGTACTTCTGCAGGGTCTCTCCTGGTTGCTGCTTGATGCGGCGCATGTCGCTCACGGCGGATGGCCGGTCGCGAGTACCTTGGAAGTTGGCGATGAAGCGGGTACGCATCTCGTCCCAGGAGGAGATCGTGCCTTGGGCCAGGTTCAGGAGCCAGGTGCGAGCCCCGTCTATGAGCGCCATGGGAAACCAGTTCGCCATGACCTTCTCGTCTCCGTTGGCGGCTTCGATGCTCAGCTCGTAGAGCTGGAGGAACTCTGCAGGGTCAGCCGTACCGTCGTAGCGAGGAGGCAGGTCCGGCTTGAACTTTCCGGGCCACGCGACGCTGCGCAGCTCAGGGGTGAAGGCTCGGCAGCCTGCTGTGGCCACGGGAGACCTTGGATGACGAAGAGCTTGGTCTTGCGGGTCCCCGTGCGCTGCAGCTGGGAGCAGCGCGGGGTCTTGACGTGCCGGAGCAGGAGTGTGGTCGCGACGAGCTGGAGCGGGGAGCACTCGGGCAGCTTCTTGCGGGCGAGGGACCTCCTGACAGCTCTGCTCTTGCCGCGCTGGCGCCGGACGGAGCGGGTTCCGCCCAGGGACCACGTGCCTTGGGGCCAGGGCGCCTTCTTGGGGGGGAGGCGGCCGAGGCGCCCACGGAGCTTCGTTGCCCGCGCAGGACGGGGTTCGGTGCAGTGGGACAGACGGCGCGGGGGAGCCCCCTGCGGCGCGGACGAGCTCAGCGACGCGGTCGAGCCACTCTTCGTAGACGTCGTCGACGGAACGGTAGCGCAGGAGCTCGTTTGTCGCGATGAGCGCAGCTCGAGCCTCCATGGGCGCGCGGAACGCGCGAGACGAAGAACCAGCCGGGGCGAGCGAGGGGGTAGCAGTGCGGCCGTCTTGCCTCACGGAGGGATGCTGGGACGATGCTTGCTGCTCGTTCCCCGCCGGGCCGGTGGCGGCGTTGATGGCAGGCGACGGGGAATGACGAGGGCGCCCGCCGACGGGAGCCGTCTGGGCGACGCGGGGAGCGAGAGCGGCTCGGCGCTCGGCACGGGCCCGACGAGCGTCAGACATGGATGCTGTGGTCGACGGAGAACAGGGCGACGGAAGACGAATCACGGCGCACCCCTACCTGGCGCGCCAAATGTCGGATTCTGGGTTCCGGCAGACCCTTGAGGTTCGAACACTGGGGTGCGCGCGGAATCTCGCCTTCTACCTACCTGCACCCCACCGCCTCGCTAGGATCTAAACTACAATAGGAACATCACAAGAGACACAGGGTTTATACTAGTTCGGGCCACCATTGTGGTGTAATACCCTACTCTAGTTTGTGGGGTGGTGGATTGCCTCTTGGGCTGATGATGATGAACAATACAGGGAAGAACGGCCTCGCGAGGGCCTGTTCTTGGCTGGTGCGATGAACTGCTAGGGGGAGTTCAGTCGCCTCTCTCTATCTCTCTCGTTTGTTCTCTTGCTATCTTCTTCTCTCTCTGATCCCGGGGTCCGTTCTTACTATGGTGGCTAGCTCTACTTATAGGCGGAGGCCCTGGGCCTCTTCCCAAATATTGAGCAGGAAGGGCGCCAACAATTGGCCATTTTGAAGGGGAACATCTGGTACACTTATCCTGACTAAAGTTGGTCCTCGCCTGTCAAAAGCTCTGGTGGTGACGCCGGCTTGGGCTCCACAATGACTTCCTTCCTGCCGTTGGACTGGTCTTGGTCTTGTTGCACCAAAATGGACGCCTTTTCTTGATGCTCTCGCCTGCGCTTGCTCCCTTTGCACCAAAGGGGAAAGGAGGACACTGCGCGGGCTGGCGCCTGCCTGGCGCCCTTGGTCGTCATGGCTTGCGTCATGGGCACCTCGTGAGGTACCCCGCCTTGATCTCTCCGCCTCCTCGCGAGCCAGCCTGATGAGGCCGTGCCTGAGGAAGCTTCCTGTCGTCCGCCGCGCGAGGCTTGGCCCCTCGCGAGGGTCTTGAGCTCGCGTAGATGAAGATGGGCCGTGATGGGCCCCCCTTTGAGTCATGCCGCAGGCCGCAAGCAGGCAAGTCTGGGGACCGCCGTTCCCAGAACGCCGACAATGATCATGTAGTTGACATCGTATTTGTGGCAAAACTACCGTTCATAATTCTTTCATACATGTAACTCATGAGTCATTGCACATCCCGGTACACCGCCGGAGGCATTCATATAGAGTCATATTTTGTCCTAAGTATCGAGTTGTAATTCATGAGTTGTAAGTAAATAAAAGTGTGATGATCATCATTATTAGAGCATTGTCCCAGTGAGGAAAGGATGATGGAGACTATGCATAAGAATGATAGGACTTTGCATGCTTCTAGTGAACCTATTGCTGAACCACCTGGGAAACCAAATGATATTTCTATTTCTGATGCTGAAACACAATCTGGTAATGAACATGAACCTAGTGATAATGTTAATGATGATGTTCATGATGATGCTCAACCTAGCAACGATAATGATGTAGAAATTGAACCTGCAGTTGATCTTGATAACCCACAATCAAAGAATCAACGTTATGATAAGAGAGACTTTGTTGCTAGGAAACATGGTAAAGAAAGAGAACCTTGGGTTCAGAAACCCATTCCTTTTCCTCCCAAACCATCCAAGAAAAAGGATGATGAGGATCTTGAGCGCTTTGCTGAAATGATTAGACCTATCTTTTTGCGTATGCGATTAACTAATATGCTCAAAATGAATCCTTATGCTAAGTATATGAAAGAAATTGTTACTTATAAGAGAAAGATACCGGAAGCTGAAATTTCCACCATGCTTGCTAATTATACTTTTAAGGGTGGAATACCAAAGAAACTTGGAGATCCAGGAGTACCTACTATACCATGCTCCATTAAAAGAAACTATGTTAAAACTGCCTTATGTGATCTTGGAGTCGGTGTTAGTGTTATGCCTCTCTCTTTATATCATAGACTTGATTTGAATAAATTGACACCTACTGAAATATCTTTGCAAATGGCTGATAAATCAACTGCCATACCTGTCGGTATTTGTGAGGGTGTGCCTGTTGTGGTTGCAAACGTTACTATTTTAACGGACTTTGTTATTCTTGATATTCCCGAGGATTATAGTATGTCTATTATTCTTGGAAGACCCTTTTTGAATACTGCAGGGGCTGTTATTTATTGCAACAAAGGCAATGTCACTTTTCATGTTAATAGCAATGAGCATACGGTACACTTTTCGAGGAATCAACCTCAAGTCCACAGTATCAATTCTATTGGAAAAATTCCATCGATTATTTTTGGAGGTTTGGAATTTCCTATTCCTACTATCAAGAATAAATATGATATTCTTATTATTGGGGATGTGCATATCCCTGTTGAGGTAACATAGTGTCATTCGATATTTCTCCGGTTTCATGCGATTCGAAATGAGTTTGTTAACAATACCTGATCAACCTTGTTAGTGGATTCCTTTTGATGAGCATGAGATGGATGAAATTAGAAGGCACAACCTTCTGTACCCTCCTTTTACTTTCTGTCATTTAGTTAAAATAAAGTAAAAATAGTATTCTTCTGTCAGTTTTCTGAATTATCCGTGCAATATAAAAATACCCCGAAAATAAAAGTTCGCCAAATGCCCTGAAAATGGAATATGATTTTTTCTGGAATATTTGAGAATATCTGGCACTGAGAACAGAGCAGGGGGAGCAAGCACCTGGACACGAGGGTCCAGGGCACGCCCACCCCTACAGGGCGCGCCCCCTGCCTCGTGGGCCCATGGTGGCTCCCCTCCACTTATTCCTGCACCCATACACTCCTTCTTCCTCCCAAAAAAATCACCATCCAGCTCAAGCACGAGTTCTAGCTCATTTTGCTGCAATTTTCGATCTCCTTGCTCAAAGCACCTCTCACAAAACTGCTTGGGGAGATTGTTCCTTGGTATGTGACTCCTCCATTGGTCCAATTAGTTTTTGTTCTAGTGCTTTATTCATTGCAAATTTTTTCTGCCTAGGTGACCATGTTCTTGAGCTTGCATGTTAAATTTATATTGTTCCAAGTAGTTCTAATGCATGATATAGGCTCTAGGCACTTGTAGGAGTAGTTGCTATCAATTTTGTTGAGCTTGGTTCACTTTTATTTGAAGTTACTAAAATTTTTATAAATTTTTCAAAGGAAGAAATATGCTTAGGAAAATGTACCAAGCTGGTTCTTCAAGGAAGCAAGGACCCAGGGTTGCAATGCGTGATGCTGACGATGAGCCACCAAGGGACGCTCCAGTGCGGCCTTGTGAATAGCCTTCAGAAAACTTTATGGATCAAGCGGGAATCAAGGAAGAATTTAACGCATATTTGCGTAACGCTGATCTTGTGAGCTTCGAGGAGGAAAAGTGCCGCCAGTACCACTATCTCACTAGTTCCTTTGTGAGGAGGTTTGAATTTTCATCTTCACGCAATTCTCCAACTGTCCTGGTTAATCTTTATGAAAAATCTTATACGATGGACTTAGAGGATTTTACCACTGCTTGCAAACTTCCACAATGGGGTAGTGCTAGTGAACCTCGCAAATCTGAATTTAGAAATTTTCTTGCTAGTATAACTGTGGGGGAATCTAGAGATATAGCACAAGCTACCATAGGGAGCATTCATTTTCCTGCTATACATTATTTTGCTCTCTTCATAGGTAGGTGCATAAATGGTAAAGATGAAGCATGTCATATGTGTGTCCCAGACCTCAGTATTCTTAGGAGTGTTGTGTTAGGAGACAAATCTTATAATTTGGGAGCCATTGTTGCACGTAGGTTGCATCATAATAGATTTAATGGAGATTTCTTCAGTGGAATTTATGCAACCCGCTTGGTTGATTTTCTTCGTGTAACCATACGTAATGATGATATTGAATTGCCTCCTACTTACCTAGACTTTAATGCTATGGTTCACCACCAGTTTGTCGAGAGGAATGAATCGCCTCTCCAGTATCGCTTAATCTTTGACTGACGTCATGCTGTCCGTATTACTCTCCCTGCTCCTGCCTTCTTTGATTATCAGGCAAAAGGAAGACATTTTATAACAGAGAGGAGGCATATGAGTACGAGAGGAGGTGCATCCCAGGAGGCAATAGCCGCTGCATCTCAGTACGACCCCAACTACAACTATGGATATCCGCCAGGCCATCCGTGGCAATAAACCAACTTAGGACAAAAGCCTAAGCTTGGGGGAGTACTTATTTCCCACCAACATTACATTCATGTTCACACACTCATTGCTAGATGTCGGTGCTCATACTCTTTCATTGTATTTTCCATGCTAGTTTATTTTATTTTTCTTGCTTTCTTCTTGTGTGTTTAATAAACCTTAAGAAAAACCAAAAAAAAATGGTGTCACTTTTAGTTAGTTTAATTTTCTTGTTGTAGTAGTAATAATTAAAAGAAAACCCAAAAATATTTCCCATTCTTCTATTGCTTGTTGGGAGCTTTCACGTGTAAATAGTTTTATTTCTTTTCTTTTCTTTGGGGGTCTATAGGAGAAGACCATAATGAAATTTTTGAAGTGGCTCTTATATGCATTATTGTTGATTTAACCAAGAGCCCATATTGCCTTGTCTTCTCCTGTTTATTGAATGCTCGCAGATTCCAGCTTAGTCCAATGCACGTGCACTCTTATTATTTTCACATCGTTAGGTCGTGCAAGTGAATGGAAATAATGACGATATATGATGGACTGATTGAGATGAGAGAAGCTGGTATGAACTCGACCTCTCTTGTTTTTGTAAATACGATTAGTTCATCGTTCCTGATTCAGCTTATTATGAATAAACATGTTTGCAATGACAATTAGAGATCATAGTTGCTTATGCCATGCTTGATTAACTATGAGTTATAATGGTTTACCTTGCGTGCCAACATGCTATTAAAATGGTTGTGATGTGGTATAGTGGGGTGGTATCCTCCTTTTAATGATTTAAGTGACTCGACTTGGCACATGTTCACACATGTAATTGAAACAAATCAACATAGCCTTCACGATATTTATGTTCATGGTGGATTATATCCTACTCATGCTTGCACTCAATGTTTATTAATTTTAATGCAAGTTCATGACTGTTGTCGCTCTCTAGTTGGTTGCTTCCCACCCTTTTGCTAGCCTTCACTTGTACTAAGCGGGAATACTGCTTGTGCATCCAATCCCTTAGACCCCAAAGTTATTCCATATGAGTCCACTATACCTTCCTATATGTGGTATCTACCTGCCGTTCCAAGTAAGTTTGTATGTGCCAAACTCTAAACCTTCAAATAAACATTCTGTTTTGTATGCTCGAATAGCTCATGTATCAACTAGGGTTGTACGTATCTTCCATGCTAGGCGGGTTATTCTCAAGAGGAATGGACTCCGCTCCTCACTCATGAGAAAATGGCTGGTCACCGGAATGCCCAGTCCCATGCTTTATGCAAATAAAATGAAAATAATTGCAAACAAAACTCCCACTCGGACTGTTGTTAGTTGGAGGCACTTGTTGTTTCGAGCAAGCCATGGATTGATGCTTGTTGGTGGAGGGGGAGTATAAACGTTACCATTCTGTTTGGGAACCGCCTATAACGTGTGTAGCATGGAAGATATCGCCAACTCTTGGTTGTTATGTTGACAATGAAAGTATGCCGCTCAAAATATTATATATCTCTATTTCAAAATCGAGCTCTGGCACCTCTACAAATCCCTGCTTCCCTCAGCGAAGGGCCTATCCATTTACTTTTATGTTGAGTCATCACCCTCTTATTAAAAAGCACCAGCTGGAGAGCACTGCTGTCATTTGCATTCATTACTATTAATTTATATTGGGTATGACTATGACTAGATCTCTTTTACCATAAATTACAATGTCTAGTCAGTCCTTGATCTTTAAAGGTGCTCTGCATTTATGTTTTGCAGTCTCAGAAAGGGCCAGCGAGATACCATCCTGTTATATCATATTATGATTGTTTTGAGTAAGTGTTGTCATCCGAGATTTATTATTATTGCTCGCTAGTTGATTATGCCATTGATATGACTAAACATGAGACCTAAGAGTTATTGCGAATGTGGTTAGTCATAATCTTTGCCGAAAACTTGAATGCTGGCTTTACATATTTACAACAACAAGAGCAAACAGAGTTTGTAAAAGTTTTTCTTTATCACTTTCAGTTTGTCAACTGAATTGCTTGAGGACAAGCAAAGGTTTAAGCTTGGGGGAGTAGATACGTCTCCGTCGTATCTACTTTTCCAAACACTTTTGCCCTTGTTTTGGACTCTAACTTGCATGATTTGAATGGAACTAACCTGGACTGACGCTGTTTTCAACAGACTTTCCATGGTGTTATTTATGTGCAGAAACAAAAGTTCTTGGAATGACCTGAAACTCCACGGAACATATTTTTGGAAAATATTAAAAATACTAGAAGAAGAATCCACGTCAAGGGGCCCACACCCTGTCCACGAGGGTGGGGGGCGTGCCTGCCCCCCTGGGCATGCCCCCCTGCCTCGTGGGCCCCCTGACGCTCCACCGACCTCAACTCCAACTCCATATATTCGTGTTCGGGGAGAAAAAAATCAAAGAGAAGGATTCATCGCGTTTTAGTTTACTTACCGTACCACATACCTATTCCTTTTCGGAGTCTGAAATGTTCCGGAAAGTGTCCCTTATGTATTCCTCCGGGGTTACGGTTTCAATAACATTAGTTTCAACATTTATAGGATTACCTGAGATATGATGTTTGATTCTTTGACCGTTCACCAACTTCGGATTTGTGCCTTCGAAGTTGTTGATTTTTATAGCACCGGAACGATAGACCTCCTCGATAATGTAAGGACCTTTCCATTTAGAGAGAAATTTTCCTGCAAAAATTTTTAAACGAGAATTGTGTAACAATACATAATCACCTACATTAAACTCACGCTTTTGTATCCTTTTGTCATGCCATCTTTTAACTTTTTCTTATAGGCTTCGGTTCTCCATTCATCAAGTGAGCTAATGTCAAATAACCCTTCTCACCGGCAAGTTTAAAATCATAGTTGAGCTCTTTAATGGCCCAATATGCCTTATGTTCTAGTTCCGGAGGTAAGTGACATGATTTTCCATAAACCATTTTATACAGAGACATACCTATAGGATTTTTATACGTGGTTCTGTAGGCCCATAATGCATCATCAAGTTTCTTGGACCAATTCTTTCTAGATCTATTAACAGTCTTTTGCAAAATTAATTTGAGCTCTCTATTACTCAATTCTACTTGACCACTAGACTATGGACGATAAGGAGATGCAATTCTATGATTAACATCATACTTAGCAAGCATTTTACGGAAAGCACCATGAATAAAATGTGAACCACCATCAGTCATTAAATATCTAGGGACTCCAAACCTCGGAAATAACTTCTTTAAGCATCTTAATATAAGTGTTATGATCAGCACTACTAGTTGGAATAGCTTCTACCCACTTAGTAACGTAATCAA
>LR880972.1:765911502-765923617 GCA_904067115.1 Aegilops sharonensis | reverse complement strand
GGTTCTGTAGGCCCATAATGCATCATCAAGTTTCTTGGACCAATTCTTTCTAGACCTATTAACAGTCTTTTGCAAAATTAATTTGAGCTCTCTATTACTCAATTCTACTTGACCACTAGACTATGGACGATAAGGAGATGCAATTCTATGATTAACATCATACTTAGCAAGCATTTTACGGAAAGCACCATGAATAAAATGTGAACCACCATCAGTCATTAAATATCTAGGGACTCCAAACCTCGGAAATAACTTCTTTAAGCATCTTAATATAAGTGTTATGATCAGCACTACTAGTTGGAATAGCTTCTACCCACTTAGTAACGTAATCAATAGCAACTAAAATATGTGTATATCCATTAGAGGCAGGAAACGGTCCCATATAGTCAAAGCCCCAAACATCAAATGGTTCAATAACAAGTGAATAATTCATAGGAATTTATTGATGTCTACTAATATTACCAATTCTTTGACATTCATCACAAGATAAGACAAACTTACGGGCATCCTTGAAGAGAGTAGGCCAATAAAAACCGGATTGCAATACCTTATGTGCAGTTCTATCTCCAGCGTGGTGTCCTCCATAAGCCTCGGAGTGACACTTGTGTAGGATCTGTTCCTGTTCATGCTCAGGTACACAACGTCTAATAACACCATCTACTCCTTCTTTATAAAGAGGTGGGTCATTATGACAGCCTGGTTTTTGACCTCTCTCATTTGCTCGATTTTCATTTGAAGTCATTTTGAAATTTGGGTTTTTGAATCTTTTCATATGGACTTAAACACTTCGGTCCCCTTGGCTTTCACCCAAGTGCTTCATTTCCCTCCCTAATCATCATTCCCCTTCTGATCCACCCCAAAATAATCTTTGGAATATTTTTCTTAAATGAAAAATATTCATTTTTCTTCCAAAAACCCTAGCTAGCTCAATATGCTCCAAAGCAAACCCAATTTTTATGGCCCAGAAAAATCTGGGAAAATTCACAAATATTCTCTGAACCCTAGGGCACCTTCTTGAGCAAAAATATTTCATCACTTTTCGGAATATTTTTGCTACAGAAAATATTTTCTGGTATGGACATAAATGGTGGTTTCTACAACAACTACCATTTTACTTGCTCGATTGTGCCTGGGTTTTCTTGTGCATTTTCACCTTAGTAGATCATGGCTAATCTCCAAAGCACAGCCTCCAACTCCCAGCCGTTTGACCACAGTAACTGCTCAAAGTTACTGACCAGAAACTTACTTGGCATGTAAAACTTCTCTAATGCACCTGGATCCAAACCAAGGCGTGGTAATATTCAAAACTACCACGAACAACATGCCAGACATGAAGTTTGGGCTTAGGTCGGCATGAGGTCATAGTTCATGCGATGACCGCGTTCGTCCAGGCGTGCTGGCATGCAGCCGACGCGCTCTGCGACGCGCCCGAGCCTCTGTTGCTCGGGTGCTCGCTTCCCCGCCTGCCTAAGCATGCCAAACCTCGCCACCATCATCGTCTCAACGCCATTTACTCCTCCCTGGCGCCCGCCGACGCCGGAGCTCGCCGTAGCGAGCACGGGCATGGTCCGGCCAACCCAACAGTGCGGTGTGCACTGTGCTCGTCGCCTTCTCCTCGTTCCTGTGCTCGTTCCCGTTCGCCAACAGTTGCCACGTGAGTTGCGTCGCCTTGTCCCCCTCTCACTGTCGCCGCTCGTCGCCGGGCGCCATGGACAGGTGTCCACTGGCGGAGCCCGAACCCCCTTCTCCGCTCGCCTATAAATGGAGCCGCCCCCAGCCTCCTCGAGCACCATCCAGCACTCCCACACACCCCACAAGCAAGTAGGAAGCCGTAGCCCAGCCGGGCAGGCCGCGGGCCGCCGTCCTCGAGCTCGAGCTCGCCGGCGATCCACTCTGGTCGCTGTGGTAGCTCCAGCCCGTCCGAGGCCAGGGTGATCCTTCCAAGGCCTCCGCCTCTCTCTTGGTGAAGCCATCCCGTCCCTCTGGAGCCCCTGGAGTAGCCTCTGCTCGCCGTCTTCTTCATCTCCGGCGACCACCGCGTTCAGCCTCCGCTTGCGAGGAAGATTCCGACGCCGTCCGACCGCCCCTAGCTACGCTACGGGTACGGGCAGGTGCGCCTCAACCCCCTCTCTCGATCCCTCCCTCTTTTTTTGGCCAAGGAACACTCGTCGCCGGTGAGAGCTCTGGCGGAGCTGCGACTACCTCTGTTTCCTTCTCCCCCTCCTTCACACCTGAATAGCGGGGCCCGCTAGTCAGCCACTCTGTACGCGCGCGAAGCGGTACTAGTGGTGGCGCCCCTGGGCATTATGCCTTCGACGTCACCCCCCCCCCCCCGGCCAGTATTTTTATTTTTATTCAAATTCATTTGAATTTACAGAACACTTCAAACAACCATAACTCCTCAACCATAAGTCCAAATGAATTGATTCTTTTTGCATCTTGTTCTTTGCAAAGAAATCTAGCAACTCACCAAAGATGAGATTTTTCTGAGCTGTTTAGAATTTCTGGTGATTTTCAGAAGTGTTCTTGATATTTTCTTTTTGTGTTTAAAATTATTTTCAGAGGGTGAGGCTTGTATTGAGGATCACCAGAAGGCTTGTGAACCTCATCTGCAATAAGGCAAGCCGCAACTACATTTTCATGGTGCCATTTCAATATTTATGATTTTCTTACTTGAATGAAATGATTAATCCATGCATTTAAGTAACTATTGTGTTATTTGTATTTTGTTAAGTGTTTGTTAGTTAATATGCTTTATTTACAGAATGTGGAAACTAGCTTAGTTGGTAAAGCAAAGCTAAGATCTATTTGTGGTGATGATAGAAATAATTTTGTTATGCATGTTAGTAATTATTTAAAGTTATGTTCTTGCATAAATAAAATAGAAAATTTTGTTAGAAAATATTCTGTTAAGTACTGGTTTAGCCATGTTACTTGACTTACAGAATGTTTGAACCTCACTTGGTTGGTAAAGAAAATAGGATTTGTTTGTGGTATAATTCTTGCTATGCATATGAGAAAGTAATCGAAGTTATTTTCTTGCATGAGAAAATAATAAAACTTGCTGCAAAATATTATTTTTTAATGTGAGTTACCCTGACCAGCAAAGTAAAATAAGTTGTTGATGTTTATGCTTAGTGTGAATATGGTTGACATCGGTCATTTTCGTTAATAAGTGATGCATGTGTAGTTCTGCATTTCATGGCATGCTATAACACCGGTCATTTTCATTTTAAGGTGAACCTAAACATAACTCAACTTGAATATATCGTTGACTGGGTCATGGTGCCGCTGAATCGAGTTTTTCCCAGTGCAACCACATTTGCCTTTGTGGGAAGGCCTTGATTCGGTCCATTGACATTGCCTCTGGTCGGTGCCTCCAACTAGGTAAGGTTATGGCATGCTTACCCTGGCCCGGTAAGCAGGCATAACCTTGTGTGCCCGTTGTTGAGATTATGATACCGGGTCCCCGAGTGGGATCGTTTTGGCCACGACGGTGGTCGTTATGTCTTTGGTAGACATGGGGCCACCAGGACTAGCCCATTGGGGATTGGGTCGGAGTGGCCGGGAGAGTGTCATGGCAATGGAAGGGTTTAGTCGGAATGTCGTTGGTCCACCCGAAGGGGAGTGCGAGGCCATGGGTTTCGTGGTGGTGGTACAGTGTGCTACCTCTGCAGAGTGTATAATCTATCGATAGCCGAGTCCACGGTCACGGACACCTCGTAGTAGGTCCCACCATGAGTCAACATTAAATAAAATATGCACACTAAGTTATGAATTTTGCACTGTTGATGATGGCTGGAAGGCCATCGAGATGTTCAGGACCAAATATTGGCCATGGCTGTGATCGCCGTAAGGATCACGAGTTACTCTTGTCAAGACCACGATGGTGGTTTGTTTGTGATCCCAAAATGATCACGGTTGGTAAGTTCGTCCCGAGGGACATTCGAGCATGATCACAGCATGTTGGACATATAGTGTTGCATTATTATTAATTGGTTCATTATCATGATATTGTTTGCCATTATGATTATGCATGTTGTGAGCTTGCAAGTACATTTAATGTACTAACCTGGCGTGTCATGCCAGATTTCAGGAAAGTCTCGTTGGAAAGGAGCGCTGCTCGAGTCTAGATCGTGTCCACATCGGTGCCCCTGTGCTTTGGAGTTTCCGCTACGACGTTGTTCCGCTGCCGCGTAGTTGTTGTGATCGAGTCCCCCTTTATGTTCACTAAATAATGTACATATTGTTTAGCCGCACGGGGTGTGCTGCTTGGCCTCGACATCGGTTGTAATATAAACTCTGATCCGCTAGCATCAATAAAGCGGTTGTTTTCTGTACCAAGATGTTGTGTCTTGCCATAGACATGGTCTCTAGGCTGGCAATGCATGGTAAACCGGTCGCTCTAAGCCGGGGTGCCACAACGCTTGGTATCAGAGCCGCGCTGACTGTAGGCCATGCTAGACTACGACGTGTTAACTGGACGATAAATACGAGTTTAAGTTGAGTGCCGGTAGCAACTGTAGTTGGTTGTTGCATTGCATGCATTTGGTTTATATTTTCATGCTAACCTCCTAATGGTAGTGAGTGTAGATGGCTCCGGTGCCGTATCCGTGCTAGTTGCAGTTGATGCCGTACATGTCACCGCACCTCCTTCGCAACGTGTGGCGTCGGCTGTACCCTCTCGAAGACGACCCAGTCTATCGTGTGTACCAGGAGCGTCTAGCTGATTCAGTGTATGAGTATCACGCAGTGGTCACTCTGTGCACCAGTTCCGGTTCCAGCTCTTACACTCGTACTTCTCGGAGCGGTTATGCCTCCACCGCTTCTCAGGCTGTCCAGTTTGCTGCATTCGAGGTCCTTGTCGAGCTTCGCTACAACGAGATCCGAATGCAGAGCCACCCAGGTTTCTATTACTACCCTTCTCTGCACGACAATGGTCATGTTCGTTTCCCTATCATTGATCTGGAGTCTGATAGTGTTGCTAGCCACCTTGCTCGTTATGTCACTGCTAGCTATCTTATGATCCACGAGATGGCTCAAGAGCTGACTCGTGCATGTACTGCTTTAGCCGTTTCTTTAGTCACTACTAGATCTGGCACTACTACATCTTCTCTTGGATTCACCCCTTGTATTCCAGTCAGTTCTAGTTCCCCTATTTCACCGGTTACTCCTCCGAGTAGCACGGGCGTCTCGGCTGTGAATCCTCTCAGTACTCCTGCCGAGTGGGTTTCACTTCTCACTACCCCTGTAGCCCCGATGCTTCATCCTACCCCTGCCCCTGAGGGAGAGCCCTCGAGGCAGCGCCGTCGTGTTACCTTTAACCCGGAGGTTTCCGTTAACCACGTCAGTTCAGGATCCGAGACCGCTTCAGGGGAGGACACCGCAGCACCAGCAGAGCAATAGTATCTTTGAGTATTCGCAGTCGTCCGGATGATGTGCGGATGTAGTCGTACGAGTCATGATGTTTTGTTGCATGTATGAGAGTAGTTGAACCTGACATGTTGTTTATCTTTCATGTATGAGTCTATGTATAATTATGTTGGGACTTTATTCGTCGTATTTTCTTCGCTCTTTTGTTTTCTTCCGGGATTTGTTGCTGGCTTTTCCCCAATTTTATTCTTGGATGTTTCTCATCTCAATTGCGTTGTCTTGGGAAATTCCACAATAGGATGACACAGGGAGGCAGCAGTAGCAAAGTTTGTGAGGGAACTCATGTTCGTTGTTCCGCACGACAGGCAGGACATTCTCTCGAGCCGTACGTTCCGCCACCACCTCCACCGCCAAATCTGCCCTCCACCGAGCAAATTCTATGTATGTTTGAGGAAAGAAGGAACAATGATCTGCTCGAAATATTAAGAAGTGTGCAAGCTATGGTTGGACAGAATGGAAATCAGAACGGTCATCACTCAAAGCTGTCAGATTTTCAAAGGACCAAACCACCCAGTTTCAGTCAGATTGTTGACCCATTGGATGCAGACGATTGGTTGCGTACCATTGAGAAAAAGCTTGAGATTGCTCGTACTGAAGAAAATGATAAAGTTCCATTTGCAACTCATTACCTTGAAGGCGCAGCTGCCATATGGTGGGAAAATGCAAAAGCCATCCGGCCTGTTGATGAAGAAATCACCTGGGAAAAGTTTAACGATCAGTTCCGGAAATATCATATCCCTACTGCAGTGATGAAGACCAAGCAGCATGAATTTCTCGCACTCGTCCAAGGAAATCAATCTGTGGGTGAATATTTGCAAAAAATTCAATCATATGGCCCGTTACTCTCTTTATGACGTGGCCGCCGAAGAAAGGAAGGTTGACAGATTTCTTGGGGGCTTAAATCCGCAACTCCAGTGTGCTCTCAGTATGCTTGATTTCCCAGATTTCCAAACTCTGGTGAACAAGGCTTTCATTGCTGAACGTGAGCACAAGCTTATATCAAATAATAGGCCTGTTAACAACGACAACAAGCGTAAGTTTGAGCCAAAGAAGGATGGGCAACCAGTGCAAAAGGCCAGTACCTGGCAGCAGACTCAGGTGGAATACAAGCCAAATTGGCAACAGAATGTTAACAAGACCACCACTCAAGTCAAGAATGTCGTGACCAACCCAATGCATGAGGAACGTCAGGGCAATAATTCTTTCTTCAATTGTGGGCAGAACAGACATTATGCCAGACAGTGCCCCAAGAACAACAAGGCGAATGCCCTAATCAGGCCACAAGTCAACTTTATGGAGTCATACCCGACCCAGCAAAACTTCACTGGGCACGTGCATCATATCTCCGCCGATGAAGCCCGAGAGGTAAACCAAAAGTTGTCATTAGTATGTTTTCTATTAATGACATACCTGCCGTAATTTTATTTGACTCTGGGGCTTCCCATTCTTTTATTTCTCGGAGTTTTGCTGCCCAAAACCAATTTCCTTGTACGCTTTTGGGCAAAAATATGCTGGTACAAACCCCGGGATCTATAATCAAGAGCAATCTGGTCTGCCGTGATCTGGAAATCAATATCAAAGGAGTCTACTTTCCAACCCCTCTGATCATCATTGAGTCCGAAAAGTTGGACATTATATTGGGTATGAATTGGTTGACCCGATATCAAGTTTGCATAAACTGCGCAACACGAGAAGTCACTTTGACCAGTCTGAATGGGCAGACTACCAAATTCTATGCTCGCAAGAATATACCCAAGCGAGAATTGGTTTGCACCGCTGTGGCTGAGTTGGAATTAATTCATGTGGTCAGCGAGTACCCTGATGTATTTCCAGAAGAACTGTCAGGCATGCCACCAGATTGGGAACTGGAATTTGCAATTGATCTTGTGCCCGGGACTGCACCGTTATACAATAAGTGCCACCGGATGCCCCCATTAGAATTAGTGGAGCTAAAGAAACAGCTTGATGAACTGCTCCAGAAAGGATATATTCGTCCCAGCTCTTCACCATGGGGATCACCTGCTATTTTCGTGGACAAAAAGGATGGCAGTCTCCGCATGTGCATAGATTACCGCCGGTTGAATGAGGTCACCATCAAAAATAAATATCCGCTGCCAAGGATTGATGACCTGTTTGATCAGCTCAGTGGGGCCAAAGTATTCTCTAAGATCGATTTATGGACCGGGTATCATCAGCTCAAGATTAAAAAGGAGGATATTCCTAAGACCGCATTCACTACTCGGTACGGTCTTTATGAATGTACCGTGATGTCCTTTGGTCTCACCAATGCCCCTGCTTTCTTCATGCATATGATGAACAAAGTATTCATGGACTTCCTCGACAAATTCGTTGTAGTCTTCATCGATGACATCCTCATTTACTCCAAGGGTGAAGAAGAGCATAAGGATCACCTCCGAGCCGTGCTGCAACGACTCTGCGACCATCAGCTATACGCCAAATTCACTAAATGCGAATTTGGGCTCAAGCAAGTTGGGTTTCTCGGACATATACTATCCGCCGAAGGTATAGCTGTGGACCCAAGCAAAGTAAAGGATGTGCTCGATTGGGTGCCGCCCATGACCGTGACGCCGATCCGGAGTTTTCTTGGATTAGCTGGATATTACCGTCGTTTCATTGAAGGGTTTTCCAAGATTGCTAAACCCATGATGGAGCTGCTCAAAAAGGATAAGAAGTTTGAATGGATGGAGGACTGTGAGAAATTTTTTAATGAGCTAAAGATACGGCTGACGACCGCACCTGTATTGACTCTTCCAGACATATATCGCAGTTTTGATGTATATTGTGACGCCTCCAGGCAAGGCATTGGTTGCGTACTTATGCAAGACAGCAAGGTAGTAGCATATGCATTGCAATAGCTACGACCCCATGAGGGAAATTATCCTACTCATGATTTGGAATTTCCTGTGGTGGTTCATGCGCTAAAAATTTGGAGACCACAAAAGTCTCAAATACATCTTTACTCAGCCAGATTTAAACCTCCGCCAACGAAAATGGCTAGAGTTGGTCAAGAATTATGATCTTGGAATAAATTACCACCCGGGTAAGGCCAACGTGGTTGCCGATGCACTCAGTCGAAAGCCCGTCAGCTTAAATGTCATATTGAAACCCTTGCCTCCTGAACTTCAAGAGGAGATCGCTCAGCTCAATCTGGTCATAGTGGATTCTGGCCTCGCAAATATTTTGGAAGTTACCCCCACACTTGAGGAAGAGATCTGCAAGGCCCAGCCAGCTGACACCAATCTGCAAAGATATGCCAAAGGCCAGATGGCAAAGCAGACCCCAGATTTCTCCAAGGACAAATTCGGTACCCTCCGATTCCGTGGACGGATTTGTGTACCCAATCAACCGGACTTAAAGAAGAAAATCCAGTCAGAAGCACACGAATCCTCATACTCCATTAACCCAGGAGGTACAAAAATATATGAGGACCTTAGACAAATATTCTGGTGGGATGGAATGAAGAAAGACATTGCCTATTTTGTGGCCTGTTGTGACATATGCAACAAGGTGAAGGCAGAGCATCAGAAGCTAGCCGGACTCCTCCAACCGCTGCCGGTTTCACATGGAAATGGAATGACGTTTGTATGGATTTCATTGCGGGATTGCCTAAGACTCAGCGAGGCAATGATATAATCTGGGTCATAGTGGACACCCTAGCCAAGGTCGCTCACTTCATTCCGATCAGCACCAGATACAGGGCAGATCAACTTGCACAACTGTATGTATCCAGAATAGTCAGTCTGCATGGAGTACCCTGAATTATCACTTCCAACCGAGTTTCCCTGTTTACCTTCGCTTTTTGGTCACGCCTCCATCAAGCCTTGGGGACAGCACTGAAATATAGTACTGCTTATCATCCCCAGACGGATGGACAGACATAACGGGTAAATCAAATACTCGAAGATATGTTGCGAGCATGTGCTTTAGCACAAGGACCCAAATGGGAAGACTGTTTGCCATATGTCGAGTTTTCCTATAACAACAGCTTCCATACCAGTCTGAAAATGTCACTGTATGAAGCTTTGTATGGCCGTAAGTGCCGCACTCCTTTAAATTTGTCTCAAACTGGAGATAGCCGTATCTTCGGAACAGATATCATGATGGACGCTGAGAAACAAGTTAAGGAAATCAGAGACAGATTGCAAATGGCCAAATCACGACAGAAAAGTTATTATGATGCAAAGCACCGACAGATCAATTTTGAACCCGGAGAACACGTATACCTCCAAGTCACTCCTATGAATGGAGTCAAGAGATTTCAGACTCATGGAAAGTTGGCACCCAGATTTATTGGACCATTCCCGGTTATGTCTCGAGTGGGTACTGTTGCATATCTATAGGACCTTGAAGTATGTCTAGAGGGGGGGTGATTAGACTACTTGACCAATTAAAAACTTAACCTTTTCCCAATTTTAGACTCTGGCAGATTTTAGCTATCTTTGAACAAGTCAAGCAATCTTCACGCAATTCAAGCAAGCATGCAAAGAGTATATAGGCAGCGGAAAATAAAGCATGCAACTTGCAAGAATGTAAAGGGAAGAGTTTGGAGGATTCAAACGCAATTGGAGACACGGATGTTTTTGTCGTGGTTCCGATAGGTGGTGCTATCGTACATCCACGTTGATGGAGACTTCAACCCACGAAGTGTAACGGTTGCGCGAGTCCACGGAGGGCTCCACCCACGAAGGGTCCACGAAGAAGCAACCTTGTCTATCCCACCATGGCCGTCGCCCACGAAGGACTTGCCTCACTTGCGGTAGATCTTCACGAAGTAGGTGATCTCCTTGCCCTTACAAACTCCTTGGTTCAACTCCACAATCTTGTCGGAGGCTCCCAAGTGACACCTAGCCAATCTAGGAGACACCGCTCTCCAAGAAGTAACAAATGGTGTGTTGATGATGAACTCCTTGCTCTTGTGCTTCAAATGATAGTCTCCCCAACACTCAAATCTCTCTCACAGGATTTGGATTTGGTGGAAAGAAGATTTGAGTGGAAAGCAACTTGGGAAAGACTAGAGATCAAGATTCATATGGTTGGAATGGAATATCTTGGCCTCAACACATGAGTAGGTGGTTCTCTCTCAGAAATAGGATGCTAGAAGTGTAGGCTTGTTCTGATGGCTCTGTCCATGAATGAAGAGGAGGTGTAGGGGTATATATAGCCTCCACACAAAATCTAACCGTTACACACAATTTACCAAACTCGGTGGGACCAAATCATAAAACTCGGTCGGACCGATTTAGTAAACCTAGTGACCGTTTGGGTTTTCGGTGGGACTGACATGCAACTCGGTAGGACCGATATGGTTAGGGTTAGGGCATAACGTAATCTCAGTGAGACCGATTACACAAACTCGGTGAGACCGATTTTGGTAATTAGCTAACCAGAAAGTTGGTCAGGTAAACTCGGTGGGACCGATTCGCTCTTTTCGGTGAGACCGAAATGTTACGAAAGGGAAACAGAGAGTTTACATTGCAATCTCGGTGGGACCGATCGCTCACTTCGGTTGGACCGAAACGTTACGAAGGGAAACAGAGAGATTACAATCCCATCTCGGTGAGACCGAGATCCCTATCGGTGAGACCGATTTGCCTAGAGTTTGTGGCAGTGGCTATGACATTTGAACTCGGTGGCGCCGGATAGAAAGAATCGGTAGGGCCGAGTTTGACTTTAGGTTTAGGTCATATGTGGATGTGAGAAAGTAGTGGAGGGTTTTGGAGCATATCACTAAGCACATGAAGCAAGAGGCTCATTAAGCAACACCTCATCCCTCCTTGATAGTATTGGCTTTTCCTATAGACTCAATGTGATATTGGATCACTAAAATGTAAAATGTAGAGTCTTGAGATTTTGAGCTTGAGCCAATTCTTTTTACTTGATATTTTGAGGGATCCACTTTGATCATCCATGCCATGCCATTCATTGAGCTTTCCTGAAATATTTGTCTTGGAATAGCATTAGCTTAATGAGCTATATGTTGTTATGAATTACCAAAACCATCTAGGGATAGTTGCACTTTCAATCTCCCCCTTTTTGGTAATTGATGACAACATATAGATCAAAGCTTCGACAAATGATAATAAAATTGAAAAACATCATCGCTTTGAGAAGTATGTGATAAGCAAGAGCTCCCCCTAAATTTTTGCATATTTTAAGTTTTGCTTTGGACTGCAAATACACAAGGAATTAGGCTCATGGGTTACTCTTCCATGTCACATACATCTTGGTGGAGCGCTCAAAATAATAAAGATTGAATACATGCACTCATCACCAAGCAGAGTGAATGATCATATAATGATAAGTAAGATAATATCATAACAAGCATAAGTGTAGCTTATGATCAAACACATGATCATCAATGTTTCACAGGTAAAAGCATAGTATCTCAAGCAATCAAAGCAAACGAAGTTCAACCAAGAAGACAAGAGAGAACAAAAGCAAATCTCTCTCTCTCTCTCTCTCTCTCTCTCTCTCTCTCAGCCTATGATCTATACATTTTTCTCCCCCTTTGGCAACAAGTTACCAAAAAGTTCCTAGAAAATGCATAGGACTATATCGTCTCTCAGGCTTGGTCTTCTGGAGGTGGTGTAGATAGAACTCCAAGGACGAAGGCATCAGTAGATGTGGAAGGAGCTGAAGGAGTTGGTGCTGGAGCTGGTTG
>LR880972.1:765879145-765911461 GCA_904067115.1 Aegilops sharonensis | reverse complement strand
CTCATGGGTTACTCTTCCATGTCACATACATCTTGGTGGAGCGCTCAAAATAATAAAGATTGAATACATGCACTCATCACCAAGCAGAGTGAATGATCATATAATGATAAGTAAGATAATATCATAACAAGCATAAGTGTAGCTTATGATCAAACACATGATCATCAATGTTTCACAGGTAAAAGCATAGTATCTCAAGCAATCAAAGCAAACGAAGTTCAACCAAGAAGACAAGAGAGAACAAAAGCAAATCTCTCTCTCTCTCTCTCTCTCTCTCTCTCTCTCTCAGCCTATGATCTATACATTTTTCTCCCCCTTTGGCAACAAGTTACCAAAAAGTTCCTAGAAAATGCATAGGACTATATCGTCTCTCAGGCTTGGTCTTCTGGAGGTGGTGTAGATAGAACTCCAAGGACGAAGGCATCAGTAGATGTGGAAGGAGCTGAAGGAGTTGGTGCTGGAGCTGGTTGCGCTGGAGCTGATGAAGTGAGTCTGGTGACTGGCTCTGCAGCTGATCTCTGAGCTCGTGGCACTCTGGCAAATGCATCAATCGTTGTTCTGCCCTTCCTCTCCTACATGTCATCCTGTAGCTGCTCCATAGCTGACTGAATCTCAGTTACTTTGACATCAAGATCATAGAATTTCCGTTCCATGATTCTTTCCTCGCTCTCCTGGTTTTGAGTTAGGGTGGCCAACCCCTTCTCAATCCGCAGAGTTGATGCTATCAAGTAACCAAGCTGCTCCTGCTTGTTCTTCAGAAAGTAATCAGATGCCTCTGCTTGAGTTGGCATCTTGGCAGCCTTCTCTTTCCTTACTTTCTCCTTCTTCTCTTGCGCTTGTAATGATGATGGTTCATTCTCAGTCATGACAACTTGATTTTCCTCAAAGTCAGGATAGAGAACCATGTGTTCCTTATCCAACAGATACTTCCTTGTGCCCATCTTTGAGTTTATCAACTCATGAATCTGTGGGGCATATCCACAGCTCCTCTTCTGGTCTGCTGCTGTCCTCTTGATAGTTTCAACTATGAGGCTCATGACCTTGAATTTCTGAGGCACATCAAATATGTGAAGCAAATTGATTGCATGCCCTCTGATCATGTTGTGGTCACCTGATTTGGGCAACAGAGTGTGCCTTAGGATCGAGTTGATCGTAGGCAGCCCTGACAGAAGAAAATGAACTGATCCAAACTTGAAAGTCTCAAGTGCATCATCTGGGATCTCCTTGTACATCTGTGACATTGAGTTGTGACCCATTTTCCTCTTGGCATAAATGTCCAAGTCATCTTCACTTTCCTTGGGGGCATTGATCAGACTTGCCCATTCCTCTATGGTTGACTGATATCTTGTTCCTTCAGACATACAAACTATCCTGCCATCTGGATAGAAGTGTGCTATGGAGTAGAATTTCATAATGAGCTCGTCATTCCAGTTTGTGAGCTTCTGCCCAACAAAATCTGCAACTCCACAAGCACTGAAGCTGTCATACACTCCAGGATAGTATTCTGCATTCTCCTGAATGTAGGTCCAGTCGACCCACCTCATATCACAAACTATGGGCTTCTTATCCAATAAGATGGTCTCATAGAAGTCCTGCTGCTCCTTGGTGTGGAACCTGTAATCTACAGCAGTCCTTCTCCTGGTGGCATATGATTCTGACTCTCTCCACAGCCTCAACCCTTGATCTCTCCTGATCTTCATGTTCTCAGCCACAGGATGAGCATCATTGAGGTATGGAATCTTGGGCTTGAGCTTCCTTAGGACCTGCCCTTCTTCATCTTCCTCAGCATCTACATCAGGCATTAGGGCCTTGTTCTTCTCAGCTGCTGGTATACTCCTGGTATTCCTCTTTGTTGCACTCTTGGGCTTAGGGGCAGCTTTGGGCTTTGAAGTTGCAGCCCCTAATTTTATGGCATCACCCATCAGCTTTCGTGCCTTGGGTGCTGGTTCAGCAACCTCTTCTTCTTCTTCTTCCATCATAGAAGGCTTCCCAATCACTCTGGCCATGGTCTTCTTGACCCTTTCCTTCCTTTTCTTTCCTTCAGCAGCAGCAGGTTCTTTGGGCTGGGATTCCAAAGAAGCTTGAGTGGAGACTCTGGCTTTGGACATTAGTTGTCTACCTGCTGGCCTTTTGATCTTCATTCCAGGCTTAACTGCTGTTGAGCTACACTCCTTCTTGAGCACTTTCTTCTTTGAACTGGCCTCATCCTCAACTGCCACATAATCCTCATCCTCAGACTCTGAGGTCTTCTTCTTTCTTGTCCTTGTGGCAGCCTTGGGCAAGTTACTGGGAGTGCTTCTGCTCCCCTCAGCTGAGCTGCTAGAGCGACTAGTGCCCTCACTCATGTGAATCTGCTCTTCTGACCTATTATGGTTGTCACTTTGGTCTGACATGCTGCACTCACTGACTGCTGACCCTGTGAATAGTTACAGATGAGGTAGAGTAGATGAGCATCACAAAATGCAGAGATTTTTGCAAAAGAATGATTCAAAATCTTAGTTTTAGTTTTCCACAAAAATCATTTCGGACCTACCGATTTTTATACTCGGTGATACCGAAGCAGTTTTGGAACCTAAACTAGTGAACTCGGTCAGACCGAGTCATAGTTCGGTGGCACCAAGACTGCTAGGGTTTCACAAAGTTCTAAAATCGGTCACACCGATTTGTAATTCTCGGTCAGACCGAGACTTACTAGTGCAATTGCGTTAGCCAAATCGGTGGGACCGAGTTTTTCAACTCGGTGGGTCCGAGATGGTTTCGGCGGAAACCTAACCCTAAATTTTTGAATCACAACTATTCTAAGGATTGTTTTGACTGGATAGAAGTGTTTCAATCATGGCAAGATGCATTACGAACACAATGTGCTGAGAATCAGACAAGGATAGCACTGTGATCGAGTTCATACCCTAGTTCGGCGGTGAACTCGCTACGGCGGCAACGGCGGAGAAGAATTCCATTGATGGCGGCGGAGACCAGCGGCAGGAGGCGGCTGGCAACAAAGTCGACGATCAGTAGACCTAGTAGGTAGAGCGAGCTATGCGCGGGCGAGGAGTTTCAGAGAAAGTTTTCCAAAATTTGCCCGTGTGAATATATAGCCCGACACTGTCGGTGTGACCGAGCTGAACAACTCGGTGGCACCGAGATGCATAATTGTTAACAGTTACAGCAACTCGGTGTGACCGAAAAGTTAAAATCGGTTGCACCGAGATTGAAAACCTAGATCGACTTAGTGATCTCGGTATGACCGCGATGGAAGAATCGGTCAGACCGAAAATCACAAAGAAGTTTTGGAAGTTTAAGTCTATGACGAAACGGGGACTCCGAGTGTTCCTCACACAGAGTGGTTCGAATCTAACTTGATCAAATTTTGTGATGTAGCATGAATAGAGTTTGAGACGAGAAAAGCATAGATAGCTAGAGAAGGTTCTTAGGCATTCTTGTCCATCCACTTGATCAAAGAGAAAGAAACAAATCAATCAAAACAACAAGTGGATGTCCTTGAATGATTAAAATATGCAACCAACATGCTCACACAATAAAATGACAAATGAAATATGTGACAAAGCATGCACACCCAATTCTAGCATCTATCAAACAATTGGCGATGACTAGGTGATCTATATATGAGTATATTGACTTAGGAGTCAAATGAGAACATTTGATCATAGGTCATACTCATCGTTTAAGCTCAAGTGGGGTTACCACTTTTACATAAAGCATTTATGTGTTCACGTCATTAGAGTTGCTTCGACTCAATTCTTAGAGTTAAGCTCCCCCTAGATATGAGATCCCCCCTTAGAGGGATAAACTAACCTTGGGTTTTGTCGATGATGACTTCATGTAGGTGTTGAAGATGTGGATGCTCAATGTTGATGTAGATCTTTTGGAGCAATCCTTTGGAGTGAGTTGCACTTTCAATACCTACATGGGTTAGTCCCACAAGGAACAAGCAAGAATATCCATAGACATAGAGTGATGCACACTTAAAATGATGTCCATGAAAACTTTAGGTTACCTTGTCCCTTGCCTTACCTACATGAGGGTTTTGTGACTCCTTGAACTAGTGCAAGATATGGAAGTTGATTGCACTTGTCCTTGCCATAATGATATGAGTGAAAAATGTTGGCGGAGTCACCCTCAAGAACTCTCTAGTTCTTCTTCTTCTGGATCCACATCATCTTGATGGGAATCCTTGGTGTAGTAGTTGTGCTTGATGAAGTAGAACGTGACGTAGTCTTGGGAACCCACTTGACCAGGGCCTTAGGTGCTTCTTCAAATGCATCAATCTCCTCTTGAAGCTTGTCCTTGCCCTTGTTCTTGTGGTCTTGTGGTGGAAGATCATCTTGTGCTTGTGTTCCCTTGAAGGAAGTAGGATCATACTTCTCTTGTTGAGGAACAAACTCCGTCTTGGGGTATTGATATTCTTCCCACTCAACTCCATTGGCATTGAACTTTCGCTCAAAACCAACACCTTGATTCTTCCGGTGCCTTCCTTGCTTGTGTACAATTTCCTCAAATTGCTTACTCCCGGCAAGGCTCTTGTATACACCTTTCTCCATAATTCCCTTCAATAAGCTGTTTTCTTGCTCAAGTGTAACTTGGCTAAGAGAATCATTAGTGGAATCAAGAGAGCTACTAGAAGCAACAATATTGGATTTAGCATTGTTATTGTTACTACTAGAAGAAGAATCTTTCTTGTTCTTGTTGCTAGACTTGACTTGAGGCATGTAAGTGTATAAGAGTAAACGCTTGGCAATGTAAGAAGAACTTTTCTTACGAAGATCATCATTGATCGCTTTTAGGAACTCATGCTCTTGCTCAAGATTGAGCTTTTCAAAGCGTAACTTCTCGTGAGCCCTTAAAAGTTCTCGATGATCTTCGAAGATAGTTTCATGAGCTAACTTAAGAGTGTTTAGTTCTTTAGTTAGACGCTCAATCTTCTCCTTATCATTGTCATTCGTTTCATCATGATTAGCATGATTAATTGACGTTTCATCATAGTATTCATCACTAGAGTTGTCAATAAGTAAATCATCATCACCTAGCAAGTCATCTTCATCACTATTAAAATCAACATACTTGGGTGTGTTACCTTAGGACCTTTGGCCATGAAGCATCTTCCAATTCCTTCATTTGGTGATTCAAATATGTCTTAGGAGTTGGTTGACACAAGTGCTAAACCGGCAACACCTTCATCTTGAGTGTATTCGGAGTCGGAGTGATAGCTTCTCTCGGAGTGATTGTCGGAGTCAGAGCCGGATACCCATTCACCAACATGAGCTTGATGTCTTCGTTTTGTGTAGCTCTTTGATGACTTGTCCTTCCTTTCTGAATCCTTGCTTCTCCGTGAGGGTCTTCGTTCATAACAATCAGCTCTACTCCTTCTCTCTCTTGGTGGCGATTCTTCTCTTCTACTTCTTCTCTTCTTTTGTAGGGTGTCGTACACTCATTGGAATAGTGTTCGGGTCTCCCACAATTGTAGCAATTTCACTCTCGACTAGAAGATCTTTTTTCATTGTAGGACCTTGACTTGGAGCTTCTTTCTTTGCTTCTGCTCTTGTAGAATTTGTTGAAGTTCTTCACCATTAAGCTCAATTCTTCATTGAAGGTTTGTTTCTCACTTTATGATGTGGGGGCTTCACATGAGGCTTTGTAAGCACCACTTGACTTGTTGTGAAGTTCCTCCTTATCCTTGAGTGACATCTCATGAGCAACAATTCTTCCAATGACTTCCGTTGGCTTGAGATCTTTGTAATTTGGCATCATTTGGATCAATGTGCACACGGTATCATATTTTCCATCCAATGCTCTTTGGATCTTCTTGATGATGAATCTGTCGATCATTTCTTCACTTCCTAAGCCGGCAATCTCATTTGTGATAAGAGCAAGCCTAGAGTACATTTCAGCGACACCTTCACCATCCTTCAGTTTGAACTTGTGAAGCTGACTTTGGAGAACATCCAACTTGGATTCCTTGACGGAGTCGGTACCTTCATGCATATCAATCAAAGTATCCCAAATTTCCTTTGCATTCTCAAGACGGCTGATTTTGTTGAATTCTTCGGGGCACAAGCCATTGAAGAGGATATCACAAGCTTGAGTGTTGTATTGCAACATCTTCAACTCTTCCGCACTAGCTTCACGGTTCGGTTCTCTCCCATCAAAGAATTCACCTTGCAAACCAATACACACAATAGCCCAAACGGCGGGGTTATGTCCGAGATATGCATTTTCATCTTATGCTTCCAACTAGATAAATTAGTGCCATCAAAGTAAGGACCTCTACGGTGATAATTTCCCTCGCTATACGCCATACTCTCCTAGGTTGTGAAACCAAGGCTATGACCACCAAAAGCTATGGAAATCAAAGCAAATGGAGACCAAAGCTCTGATACCACTTGTAGGACCTTGAAGTATGTCTAGAGGGGGGGTGATTAGACTACTTGACCAATTAAAAACTTAACCTTTTCCCAATTTTAGACTTTGGCAGATTTTAGCTATCTTTGAACAAGTCAAGCAATCTTCACGCAATTCAAGCAAGCATGCAAAGAGTATATAGGCAGCGGAAAATAAAGCATGCAACTTGCAAGAATGTAAAGGGAAGGGTTTGGAGGATTCAAACACAATTGGAGACACAGATGTTTTTGTCGTGGTTCCGATAGGTGGTGCTATCGTACATCCACGTAGATGGAGACTTCAACCCACGAAGGGTAACGGTTGCGCAAGTCCACGGAGGGCTCCACCCACGAAGGGTCCATGAAGAAGCAACCTTGTCTATCCCACCATGGCCGTCGCCCACGAAGGACTTGCCTCACTAGCGGAAGATCTTCATGAAGTAAGCGATCTCCTTGCCCTTACAAACTCCTTTGTTCAACTCCACAATCTTGTCGGAGGCTCCCAAGTGACACCTAGCCAATCTAGGAGACACCACTCTCCAAGAAGTAACAAATGGTGTGTTGATGATGAACTCCTTGCTCTTGTGCTTCAAATGATAGTCTCCCCAACACTCAACTCTCTCTCACGGGATTTGGATTTGGTGGAAAGAAGATTTGAGTGGAAAGCAACTTGGGAAAGGCTAGAGATCAAGATTCATATGGTTGGAATGGAATATCTTGGCCTCAACACATGAGTAGGTGGTTCTCTCTCAGAAATAGGATGCTGGAAGTGTAGGCTTGTTCTGATGGCTCTCTCCACGAATGAAGAGGAGGTGGAGGGGTATATATAGCCTCCACACAAAATCTAACCGTTACACACAATTTACCAAACTCGGTGGGACCGAATCATAAAACTCGGTCGGACCGATTTAGTAAACCTAGTGACCGTTAGGGTTTTCGGTGGGACTGACATGCAACTCGGTAGGACCGATATGGTTAGGGTAAGGGCATCACGTAATCTCGGTGAGACCGATTACACAAACTCGGTGAGACCGATTTTGGTAATTAGCTAACCAGAAAGTTGGTCAGGTAAACTCGGTGGGACCGATTCGCTCTTTTCGGTGAGACCGAAATGTTACGAAAGGGAAACAGAGAGTTTACATTGCAATCTCGGTGGGTCCGATCTCTCACTTCGGTTGGACCGAAACATTACGAAGGGAAACAGAGAGATTACAATCCCATCTCGGTGAGACCGAGATCCCTATCGGTGAGACCGATTTGCCTAGGGTTTGTGGCAGTGGCTATGACATTTGAACTCGGTGGCGCCGGATAGAAAGAATCAGTAGGGCCGAGTTTGACTTTAGGTTTAGGTCATATGTGGATGTGAGAAAGTAGTGGCGGGTTTTGGAGCATATCACTAAGCACATGAAGCAAGAGGCTCATTAAGCAACACCTCATCCCTCCTTGATAGTATTGGCTTTTCCTATAGACTCAATGTGATCTTAGATCACTAAAATGTAAAATGTTGAGTCTTGAGATTTTGAGCTTGAGCCAATCCTTTATCCTTGATATTTTGAGGGATCCACTTTCATCATCCATGCCATGCCATTCATTGAGCTTTCCTGAAATATTTGTCTTGGAATAGCATTAGCTCAATGAGTTATATGTTGTTATGAATTACCAAAACCACCTAGGGATAGTTGCACTTTCAATATGAATTGGAACTACCCGCTGAGTTGGCAGACGTGCACAACGTGTTTCATGTTTCACAATTGAGACGATGCATATCCCCGCCTGAGAAAAGGACTGCTATGGCTGAGGTAGAGTTGGCAAATGATTTAACTTATGAAGAGAGACCGTTTAGAATTTTGGATCAGATGGAAAGGGTCACTCGCAGTAAAGTAAGGACATTTTACAAAGTTCAGTGGGAGCATCACACAGAGTCAGAATCAACTTGGGAGCGGGAAGAATTTCTACAGTCACATTATCCAGAGTGGTTTTCCCAAGCAACCGAATCTCGAGGACGAGATTCATTCTAAGTGGGGGAGGTTTGTGACAGCCTGGTTTTTGCCCTCACTCATTTGCTTGATTTTCATTTGAAGTCATTTTGAAATTTGGGTTTTTGAATCTTTTCATATGGACTTACACACTTGGGTCCCCTTGGCTTTCACCCAAGTGCTTCATTTCCCTCCCTAATAATCATTCCCCTTCTGATCCACCCCAAAATAATCTTTGGAATATTTTTCTTAAATTAAAAATATTCATTTTTCTTCCAAAAACCCTAGCTAGCTCAATATGCTCCAAAGCAACCCCAATTTTTATGGCCCAGAAAAATCTGGGAAATTCGCAAATATTCTCTGAACCCTAGGGCACCTTCTTGAGCAAAAATATTTCACCACTTTTTGGAATATTTTTGCTACAGAAAATATTTTCTGTTATGGACAGAAATGGTGGTTTCTGCAGCAACTACCATTTTACTTGCTCCATTGTGCGTGGGTTTTATTGTGCATTTTCACCTTAGTAGATCATGGCTAACCTCGAAAGCACAGCCTCCAACTCCCAGCCGTTTGACCACAGTAACTGCTCAAAGTTACTGACCAGAAACTTACTTGGCATGTAAAAACTTCTCTACTGCACCTGGATCCAAACCAAAGCGTGGTAACATTCAAAACTACCACGAACAACATGCCAGACGTGAAGTTTGGGCTTAGGTCGGCATGAGGTCATAGTTCACGCGGTGACCGCGTTCGTCCAGGCGTGCTGGCATGCAGCCGACACGCTCTGCGACGCGCCCGAGCCTCTGTTGCTCATGTGCTCGCTTCCCCGCCTGCCTAAGCATGCCAAACCTCGCAAGCACGGGCACGGTCCGTCAACCCAACAGTGCGGTGCGCACTGTGCTCGTCGCCTTCTCCTCGTTCATGTGCTCGTCCCCATTCGCCAACAATTGATGCGTGAGTTGCGTCGCCTTCTCCCCCTCTCACTGACGCCGCTCGTCGTCGGGCGCCGTGGACATGTGTCCGCCAGCGGAGCCCGAACCCCCCTCTCCGCTCTCCTATAAATGGAGCCACCCCCAGCCTCCTTGAGCACCATCCAGCACTACCACACACCCCACAAGCGAGTAGGAAGCCGTAGCCCGGCCGGGCAGGCCGCAGGCCGCCGTCCTCTAGCTCGAGCTCGCCGGCAATCCCCTCGGTCGCCGTGGTAGCTCCAGCCCCTCCCAGGCCAGGGTGATCCTTCCAGGGCCTCCGCCTCTCTCCGGTGAAGCCATCCCGTCCCTCTGGAGCCCCTGGAGTAGCCACTGCTCGCCGTCTTCCTCATCTCCGGCGACCACCGCGTTCTGCCTCCGCTTGCGAGGAAGATTCCGATGCCGTCCGACCGCCCCTAGCTACGCTGTGGGTACGGGCAGGTGCGCCTCAACCCCCTCTCTCGATCCCTCCCTCTTGTTTTGGCCAATGAGCACTCGTCACCGGTTAGAGCTCTGGCGGAGCTGCGACTCCCTCTGGTTCCTTCTCCCCCTCCTTCTCACCTGACTAGCGGGGGCCGCTAGTCAGCCACTCTATACGCGCGCGACGCGGTATGAGTGGTGGTTCCCCTAGGCTTTACGCCTTCGACGTCACCCCCCGCCAGTCTGTTTATTTTCATTCAAATTCATTTGAATTTACAGAACACTTCAAACAGCCATAACTCCTCAACCATAAGTCCAAATGAATTGATTCTTTTTGCATCTTGTTCTTTGCAAAGAAATCTAGCAGCTCAAGTGTTCTTGATATTTTCTTTTTGTGTTTAAAATTATTTTCAGAGGGTGAGGCTTGTCTTGAGGATCACTAGAAGGCTTGTGAACCTCATCTGCACTAGGCAAGCCACAACAACATTTTCATGGTGCCATTTCAATATTTATGATTTTCTTACTTGAATGAAATGATTAATCCATGCATTTAAATAACTATTGTGATATTTGTATTCTGTTAAGTGTTTGTTAGTTAATATGCTTGATTTACAGAATGTGGAAACTAGCTTAGTTGGTAAAGCAAAGCTAAGATCTATTTGTGGTGATGATAGAAATAATTTTGTTATGCATGTTAGTAATTATTTAAAGTTATGTTCTTGCATAAATAAAATAGAAAATTTTGTTAGAAAATATTCTGATAAGTACTTGTTTTGCCATGTTACTTGACTTACAGAATGTTTGAACCTCACTTGGTTGGTAAAGAAAATAGGATTTGTTTGTGGTATAATTTTTGCTATGCATATGAGAAAGTAATCGAAGTTATTTTCTTGCATGAGAAAATAATAAAACTTGCTGCAAAATATTTTGGTTAAAATGTGAGTTACCCTGACCAGCAAAGTAAAATAAGTTGTTGATGTTTATGCTTAGTGTTAATATGGTTGACATCGGTCATTTTCGTTAATAAGTGATGCATGTGTGGTTCTGCATTTCATGGCATGCTATGACACTGGTCATTTTCATTTTAAGTTGAACCTGAAGATAACTCAACTTGAATATATCGTTGACTGGGTCATGGTGCCGCTGAATCGAGTTTTTCCCAGTGCAACCACATTTGCCTTTGTGGGAAGGCCTTGATTCGGTCCATTGACATTGCCTCTGGTCGGTGCCTCCAACTAGGGAAGGTCATGGCATGCTTACCCTGGCCCGGTAAGCAGGCATAACCTTGTGTGCCCGTTGTTGAGATTATGGTACAGGGTACCCGAGTGGGATCATTTTGGCCACGACGGTGGTCGTTGTGTCTTTGGTAGACATGGGGCCACCCAGGACTAGCCCGTTGGGGATTGGGTTGGAGTGGCCGGGAGAGTGTCATGGCAATGGAAGGGTTTTATCGGAATGACGTTGGTCCACCCGAATGGGAGTGCGAGGCCATGGGTTCCATGGTGTGGGTACAGTGTGCTACCTCTGCAGAGTGTATAATCTATCGATAGCCGAGTCCACGGTCACGGACACCTCGTAGTAGGTCCCACCATGAGTCAACGTTAAATAAAATCTGCACACTAAGTTATGAACTTTGCACTGTTGATGATGGCTGGAAGGCCATCGAGATGTTCAGGACCAAATATTGGTCGTGGCTATGATCGCCGTAAGGATCACGAGTTACTCTTGTCAAGACCACGATGGTGGTTTGTTTGTGATCCCAAAATGATCACGGTTGGTAAGTTCGTCCCGAGGGACGTTCGAGCATGATCAGAGCATGTTGGACATATAGTGTTGCATTATTATTAATTGGTTAATTATCATGATATTGTTTGCCATTATTATTATGCCTATTGTGAGCTTGCAAGTACATTCAATGTACTGACCTGGCGTGTCATGCCAGATTTCAGGAAAGTCTCGTTGGAAAGGCACGCTGCTCGAGTCTAGATCGTGTCCACATCGGTGTCTCTGTGCTATGAAGTTTCCGCTACGACGTTGTTCCGCTGCCGCATAGTTGTTGTGATCGAGGCCCCCTTTATGTTCACTAAATAATGTACATATTGTTTAGCCGCACCGGGTGTGCTGCTTGGCCTCGATATCGGTTGTAATATAAACTCTGATCCGCTAGCATCAATAAAGCGGTTTTTTTCTGTACCAAGATGTTGTGTGTTGCCAGAAGACATGGTCTCTGGGCTGGCAATGCATGGTAAACCGGTCGCTCTGAGCCGGGGTGCCACAGTCATCCCAAAAGTAATGTCTCAAATCATAGAAAAACTTTTTCTTTTGCTAGTATGTGAAACTAGGTGGTATAAATTTAGCAACAGTGTAATTAGCATAATCAGCATACCATGGAGCAGTACGAGAAGCATTTATGGCATTTAATTGTTCATCAGGAAATCTATCATCAATAGGTATTGGGTCATCAAAAACATTTTCTAACCCAGACAAGTTGTCTGCAACGGGGTTCTCAGCTCCCTTTCTAGCAATAATATGCAAATCAAATTCTTGTAGCAAGAGAACCCTTCTAATAAGTCTAGATTTAGCATCTTTCTTTTCCATAAGATATTTAATAGCAGTGTGATCAGTGTGTATAGTTACATTAGAATGAACAATATAAGGTCTGAACTTATCACAAGCAAATACAACTGCTAAGAATTCTTTTTCAGTAGTAGCATAATTTTTATGGGCATTGTCTAGAGTTTTACTAGCATATTGAATAACATTTAATNTGTGGGTCATCCCAAAAGTAATGTCTCAAATCATAGAAA
The DNA here is from genome assembly GCA_904067115.1 of Aegilops sharonensis. NCBI lineage: Eukaryota > Viridiplantae > Streptophyta > Magnoliopsida > Poales > Poaceae > Aegilops > Aegilops sharonensis. Next base: position 765,898,895 of record LR880972.1, on the reverse strand, counting down.
AACTTTTTCTTTTGCTAGTATGTGAAACTAGGTGGTATAAATTTAGCAACAGTGTAATTAGCATAATCAGCATACCATGGAGCAGTACGAGAAGCATTTATGGCATTTAATTGTTCATCAGGAAATCTATCATCAATAGGTATTGGGTCATCAAAAACATTTTCTAACCCAGACAAGTTGTCTGCAACGGGGTTCTCAGCTCCCTTTCTAGCAATAATATGCAAATCAAATTCTTGTAGCAAGAGAACCCTTCTAATAAGTCTAGATTTAGCATCTTTCTTTTCCATAAGATATTTAATAGCAGTGTGATCAGTGTGTATAGTTACATTAGAATGAACAATATAAGGTCTGAACTTATCACAAGCAAATACAACTGCTAAGAATTCTTTTTCAGTAGTAGCATAATTTTTATGGGCATTGTCTAGAGTTTTACTAGCATATTGAATAACATTTAATTTCTTATCAACTCTTTGCCCTAGAACAGCACCTACAGCATAATTACTAGCATCACACATTCAAAGGGTAAATTCCAATCAGGTGGCTGAACAATAGGTGCAGAGATCAGTGCTTTCTTAAGTATTTCAAATGCTTCTACACAATCATCATCGAAGACAAATGGTATATCTTTTTGTAATAAATTAGTCAGAGGCCGAGAAATTTTTGAGAAGTCCTTAATGAACCTCCTATAAAATCCGGCGTGACCAAGGAAACTTATTATACCTTTGATATCCTTGGGGCATGGCATCTTTTCAATAGCATCAACTTTAGCTTTATCAACTTCAATACCTCTTTCAGAAATTTTATGCCCCAAGACAATACCTTCATTAACCATAAAGTGGCACTTCTCCCAATTCAAGACAAGGTTAGTTTCTTCACATCTCTGCAAAACTCGATCAAGGTTGCTCAAGCAATCATCGAAAGAGGATCTATAGACGGAGAAATCGTCCATGAAAACCTCGCAAATCTTTTCACAAAAATCAGAGAATATAGCCATCATGCATCTTTGAAAGGTAGTGGGTGCATTACATAAACCTAAAGGCATACGTCTATAAGCAAAAGTACTGAAAGGGCAAGTAAATGTGGTTTTAGCTTGATCCTCGGCTGACGCGGGTATTTGAGAGAAACCAGAATAACCATCTAGAAAGCAAAAATGTGTATGTTTGGATAATCTTTCTAGCATTTGATCAATAAAAGGTAAGGGGTAATGATCTTTTTTAGTAGCTTTATTTAATTTGCGGAAATCAATTACCATCCTATAAACTGTAATAATTCTTTGCGGAATCAATTCATCTTTATCATTAGGAACAACAGTAATACCTCCCTTGTTAGGAACACAATGGACAGGACTTGCCCACTGACAATCAGCAACGCGATAAATTATACCTGCCTCAAAGAGCTTTAATATTTCCTTTCTTACCACTTCTTTCATTTTAGGATTTAGCCGTCGTTGATGATCAATAACTGGTTTGGCATCTTTCTCCAAATTTATTTTGTGTTGACATAGACTGGGACTAATGCCCTTAAGATCATAAAGAGTATATCCAATAGCAGCACGGTGCTTCTTCGGAGTTATCAATAATTTTTCTTCCTCCTTCTCTGAAAGGTTAGCACTAATAATAACATGATATATCTTCTTTTCATCAAGGTAAGCATATTTAAGAGTATCAGGCAATGGTTTAAGCTCAAACACGGGGTCACCCTTGGGTGGAGGAGGATCCTCTAAGATTTCAACAGGCAAGTTGTGTTTCAGAATAGGTCCCTGTTTAAAGAACACTTTCTATTTCCCTTCTTTCATTCATAAACATATCATTTTCATGGTCTAGCATATATTGTTCTAAATGATCACTAGGAGGTACGGCAATAGAAGCAAGACCAACAATTTCATCTTTACTAGGCAATTCCTCTTCACGGTGTTGTCTACGAAATTTAGAGAAGTTGAACTCATGAGACATATCACCTAAACCAATATTAACTACATCCTTTTCGTAGTCTATCCTAGCATTAACAGTTTTTAAGAAGAGTCTACCAAATATAATGGGACAAAAGCTATCTTGTGGGGGAACCAAGAACGAGAAAATCAGCCGGATATTTAGTTTTCCCACATAAGACTTCAACATCTCTTACAATCCCAATTGGTGAAATAGTATCTCTATTGGCAAGTTTAATTGTGACATCAATATCTTCTAATTCAGCAGGTGCAATATCATGCATAATTTCTTTGTATAAGCCAATAGGTATTGCACTAGCACTAGCACCCATATCACACAAGCCATGATAACAATGATCTCCTATTTTAACGGAAATAACAGGCATGCCTACCACAGGTTTATGTTTATCTTTAGCACAAGGTTTAGCAATTCTAGCAGTCTCATTACAGAAATAAATAACATGCCCATCAATATTATCAGCCAAGAGATCTTTAACAATAGCAATATTAGGTTCAACTTTAACTTGCTCGGGAGGTGTATAAGTTCTAATATTGCTTTTACGAACCACAGTTGAAGCTTTAGCATGATCCTTTATCCTAACAAGAAAAGGTGGTTTCTCAACATAAGCAGTAGGAACAATAGGATCACTATAAGTGATAGTCTTTTCTTCAACTTTAATAGGTGCAGCTACTTTTACTTCTATGGGAGGATGATACTTAAACCACTTCTCCTTAGGGAGATCAACATGAGTAGCAAAAGATTCACAAAAAGAAGCTACTATCTCAGAGTCAAGTCCATATTTAGTGCTAAATTTACGGAAAACATCGGTATCCATAAAAGGTTTAACACAATCAAACTTAGGTGTCATACCTGACTCCTTACCTTCGTCGAGATCCCAATCTTCAGAGTTGCGTTTAATTCTTTCCAATAAATCCCATTTGAATTCAATAGTCTTCATCATAAAAGAGCCAGCACAAGAAGTATCGAGCATGGTGCGATTATTATCAGAAAGCCGAGCATAAAATTTTTGAATAATAATTTCTATTGAGAGCTCATGATTGGGGCATGAATATAATATTGATTTAAGCCTCCCCCAAGCTTGAGCGATGCTTTCTCCTTCGCGAGGCCAAAAATTATATATATAATTGCGATCACAATGAACAAGATGCATAGGATAAAACTTCTGATGAAATTCCAGTTTCAATCGTTTGTAGTTCCATGATCCCATATCATCACATAGCCTATACCATGTCAATGATCTCCCTTCAAAGATAAAGGGAAGACCTTCTTCTTGATAACATCATCGGGCATACCTGCAAGCTTAAAAATCCACAAACTTCATCCACATATATTAGGTGCTCATCAGGATGTAATGTTCAATCTCCTGCAAAAGGATTAGCTAGCAGTTTTTCTACCATACCCGAAGGAATTTCAAAGTAGACATTTTCATTTTCAGTAGGTTCAGTAGGTTGAGGAGAAACTCTTTGCTCTACTGGTCGGGGTGAAGATACCCCGAACAAGCCCCTCAGAGGATTACTTTCCATAGTAACAAGTGACAGTAAATTTCAGCACACTATAAATTTTTCCTTACCAAATTCCACCTACCAAAGGCGCTTCACTCCCCGTCAACGACGCCAGAAAAGAGTCTTGATGACCCACAAGTATGGGGGATCTATCGTAGTCCTTCGATAAGTAAGAGTGTCGAACCCAACGAGGAGCAGAAGGAAATGATAAGCGGTTTTATGCAAGGTATTCTCTGCAAGCACTGAAATTATAAGTAACAGATAGTTTTGTGATAAGATAATTTGTAACGAGCAACAAGTAACAAAAGTACATAAAGTGCAGCAAGGTGTCCCAATCCTTTTTGTAGCAAAGGACAAGCCTGGACAATTTCTTATATGGAGAAAAGCGCTCCCGAGGACACATGGGAATTATCGTCAAGCTAGTTTTCATCACCTTCATATGATTCGCGTTCGGTACTTTGATAATTTGATATGTGGGTGGACCGGTGCTTGGGTGCTGCCCTTACTTGGCCAAACATCCCACTTATGATTAACTCCTACTGCAAGCATCCGCAACTACGAAAGAAGTATTAAGGTAAACCTAACCATAGCATGAAACATATGGATCCAAATCAGCCCCTTACGAAGCAACGCATAAACTAGGGTTTAAGCTTCTGTCACTCTAGCAACCCATCATCTACTTATTACTTCCCAATGCCTTCCTCTAGGCCCAAATAATAGTGAAGTGTCATGTAGTCGACGTTCACATAACACCACTAGAGGAAAGACAACATACATCTCATCAAAATATAGGACGAATACCAAATTCACATGACTACTAATAGCAAGACTTCTCCCATGTCCTCAGGAACAAACGTAACTACTCACAAAGCATATTCATGTTCATAATCAGAGGAGTATTAATATGCATAAAGGATCTGAACATATGATCTTCCACCAAATAAACCAACTAGCATCAACTACAAGGAGTAATCAACACTACTAGCAACCTACAAGTACCAATCCCAGACTTAGAGACAAGAATTGGATACAAGAGATGAACTAGGGTTTGAGAGGAGATGGTGCTGGTGAAGATGTTGATGGAGATTGGCCCCCTCCCGATGAGAGGAGTGTTGGTGATGACGATGGTGATGATTTCCCCCTTCCGGAGGGAAGTGTCCCCGGCAGAACAGCTCCGCCGGAGCCCTAGATTGGTTCCGCCAAGGTTCCGCCTCGTGACGGCGGAGTCTCGTCCCGAAAGCTTGCTTATGATTTTTCTTCGGACGAAAGACTTCATATAGCAGAAGATGGGCACCGGAGGGCCAACAGGGGGCCCACGAGGCAGGGGGCGTGCCTAGGGGGGTAGGGCGCGCCCCCCACCCTCGTGGCCAGGGTGTGGGCCCCCTCTGGTATTTCTTCCGCTCAGTATTTTTTATTATTTCCAAAAACAACTTTCGTGGAGTTTCAGGACTTTTGGAGTTGTGAAGAATAGGTCTCATATTTGCTCATTTTCCAGCCCAGAATTCCAGCTGTCGGCATTCTCCCTCCTTATGTAAACCTTGTAAAATAAGAGAGAATAGGCCTAAGTATTGTGACATAATGTGTAGTAACAGCCCATAATGCACTAAATATCGATATAAAAGCATGATGCAAAATGGACGTATCAGGCTACTCCTGAGAATCAGTCCCCAACGCTCCCTCCAACTCAGCCAGAGTCCTTCTCGCGCTTCACCGGGGTGCGACGGCGGGACAACCCACCACCGCCCTCAAAGCGAGCACAACGACGGGGCGGCTGGTCATATCCGCCGCTGCTGGAGCCTTCGCCGGAGGAGGAGCCGCTGCTGCTAGACGAAGCGCGGCCATCACCAAGGGCGGGCTCGCCCTCGTCCTCGTCGCGGCCGTCGCCAAGGCCGAGCACTTCGCCACCGTCGTTGTCCTCTGGGCAGCACCCGGTGCGGCGGCCGTCTTCCCCGAACACCCTCACGAAGAGGGTCGCGACACCGTCGTACTTAAAGTGGAGGGTGCACCGCCTGCCCAGGCTGCACGCGCGGGCGAACATCTGCCAGCCGCGGGCCAGGGCTATGTTGCCCGCGACAGAAATCTTCACCGTGACCCACAAGGCCTTGCTGCAGCAGCCGTCCGCCTGCAGCCAGAGGCCACCAGGAACCGAAGCCGCCAGCTCTCCGGCAAAGAAGCGTGGAAGCTGGAGCCGGGTGCTGGTCGGGTTATCTGACCACACAACGAACTCCGGCAGCACTCCCTTCATCAACAAGGCCGCCGCGCCTCAAGCGGCTCCCACTAGGAGGAGAAGCGCCGCTTCAGACGCCTGAGCGGCACCAGACCCCGAAGAGACTCGCCCTCGCCCGCGGGGAACCACAGCAGGGGTCGCGGCGTGCTTACGAGGGCGACTGCGCCCCCTCTTGGGCGGAGGAGAGTCGGGCCCTTCTTGGCGAGCCTTTCCTTTCTTCGCGGCAGAGAACCTCTTCATCGGCGCCATGGATGTCGCTGCTAGCAGTGAAGCAAGGAAAACGAAGCAAGCGGAACGGGAGGAGATGGGCAACGGGGGCTCCGCCCCCTCCCCATTTATAGCAGGAGAAGGCCAACCGCCGACCCCACGATCACAGGTAATGATGGTTTCTTCTGCATGCACCAAGGACTCATCAAATTGGGCAGTGCGTGGGGAAGCGGAGACGCCCACGCCCAGTCGGTCGCCACGCGTCAATCAAGGCTGGAGGCGGTTGGGGCCCGCGGCGCTCCGCACTTGCCCCTTGGTTTCGCGTCGAAGCCAAGTCCGAGCGCGCCTTGGGCCCGGGGGCTACTGTCGGCGTTCTGGGAACGGGGGTCCCCAGACTTGCCTGCCTGCGGCCCCCGGCGTGGCTCCTCTAGCGGCCTGGTGCGGCCCATCTTCACCAGCAAGCACTCAAGACCCTCGCGAGGGGCCAAGCCTCGCGAGGCGGACGACACAAGACCTCCTCAGGGGCAGCCTCACTAGACTGGCTCGCGAGCGAAGAGATCAAGGCAAAGGGCACCTCGTGAAGTTCCCGTGACGTGAGCCATGACGACCAAGACCAGCAGGACGGAGGTCATCGCGGAGCCCACGACGGCGTCACCACCAGAGCCTTTTAGCCGGCGAAGACCACCTTTTGTCAGGATAGCTTGTACTAGTTGTCCCCCTTCAAATTGGCCGTTGTGGGATCCCTTCCCGCCTAACATTTGGGAAGAGGACCGGGGCCTCTATAAATAGGACTAGCCACCATCATAGGAAAGGACGGACTTTGGATCATATCCATTCCACCCTCGCACGCACAAGCTCACCGAGCTCAAGAACACCTCTCCTCAGGAGGCTATTCTTCCCTTGTACTTGTTCATCCTCGGCCTACAAGACAATCCACCACACCACACTGGAGTAGGGTATTACACCACATCGGTGGCCCGAACCAGTATAAACTCGTGTGTCCCTTGTTCTCCGAGTTCGACGAGCTGAGCTTTGAGATCGTGGTGAGTGAGTGAGCTAGGGGGAAGGAGTGTGCACCCCAGAGTTCGAACCTTAAGGGTTTTGCCGGAACCCGCAATCCGACAAAACTGGCCTGCCTGAAACCTCCTCTCCAGCGAGGACGTTGTACGACACCGCTGCTCCAATGAGGCGGACGAGTACACGCTTGAAGGAGGGCCCACCGCCATCTGCCGACACCACCGCTACAGCCTCCACCAACACGTCCCGTGCTGCTTGTCCTCGCCAAAGGGACAAAAGTAAGAGGCCTCGCCGCCGCCGCGGCCACGCGGGCTTTGCCCAGTGGGGCTTGCTGGGAACGGCGAGGGAAGGGGGAGTTGCCTTGTTGGCTAGGGTTTTGCCCAGGTCGCCCACAGAGAGACGACACAGGGGCTGGGAAAAATATGCTCTCGTTCTTATGCATGCAGTTTCATTTTTTATCTGGAACTTTCTTTTAGTCCTGCTTTTCTGTGTCCAAAAGGGCCTTACTGATGGACTACAAATAGGCCTTCGATATACACTTGATATTGAGCCTCGTAAGTCGGTAAGTGGGACGTCAAGTGTTTCTCACAATTGCCTAAAAAAAAGTGTTTCTCCCAAAAGTGGGACCTCAAGCACTACTGATAAAATGGACAAATGATGAAACTAGATTGTCTCAATATTTTATTAATGAAACTAGAAAAACAGTCGAATGGTTTCCGTTCAACCAAAAAAATAGGTAAAAAATAGTACTCCCTCCGTAAACTAATATAAGAGTGTTTAGATCACTAAAGTAATGATCTAAACGCTCTTATATTAGTTTACAGAGGGAGTACTAGCGAAACTAGGATCTTTATTGCTGATTAAGTGTGTGTGTAGGGAGCTTTTTCAAAAAAAAAAATGTGTGCGTAGGGAGCAGCCGTGCCGCGCCAGCGCCGGTGCAGCCGAGCTGAGGGGCAACGAGAGTCCTGCGCATGCCGCGCTCCATGGCGTCGGCGCGGGTACGTCTGCGTCGTGTCGGTGGAGGCGGCGGAGTGACCGACAGTTAAAGTTGTTGCCGATGGCTTAAGGTCCTAAAATTAAGAGCGCACGACTGCCTGCTAAGTAAACACGAGCACAGGTAACACCTTTTAAGGCACCAAAGCCATCATCCACACCACACCAAACGACACGATGGCGCGCCTGGAAGCCACTCGATCCTGTGCTGAGATCGGGACGCGCAACACCGATCGACATGGAACATGCAGGCACAAATTCCGGTGCTCCTCTCTCTCTCTCTCTCAGGCATGCGGCCTCGCCCCTGGCTTTCCTCATATCCCTTTCGCCTGAAGACCTGGTTCCTGGCAGCACACAACCTACGCATCACATCACCAACCAAAGCCACTACCCCGCCCGATAGTTGAGAGTAGTCAGGCTTCAAGGCCGCGCATCCATCACGTCAAAATCGTGCGGCGAATCGAGAGGAGAGCACACCGACGACGGGGCGGAATGGCGCCGCGATGTCTATCCATACTGCTAACCAACACTACACCACTGCTGAGTATTGACCTAGGAATAAGCCGTACATAGGCTCAGCGGGACGATCGAACGCGACAGGCGAATGTGTATGTCGTGATCATTTATTCTCCGTGTAGTGCTCGTCGAGCCGCCGCATCGCAGTCGCGGCTTTCGCCGGATCGGCGTGAGGGCGACGCTTCTTCGATTTGTCAAAGATCGGGCACTACCAGCGGCCGGCTCCTTTCCCCGTACTCAAGAAACCAAACAAGTGGATTTCTCCTCAAGTAAGTATTTTGCTTGGCAGTAGCCACCCTGAGCGATTGAGCATCCATCGTGTGGAGAATCGCTTCGCACTCATCTATATTTATTTTTTGTGCAAAAGCGCCAAGCAAGCATACTTAGCAGCATTCGTGTAATGTACTACTATCTGAAAAGACAGAGATCGTTGTATACGGACACTTTATTTCCGTCTGAGATGACAGGTGGAGATATATGAACCTCATGAATAGATGCTCAACTATATCAGAGACATATACTTCCTCTGATCTTTTCTTTTTCTTTCTTTCTTATGGAGAGGACTTGTCTTTCTTGAACCATGTCCTGCTTAGAAAAATTATTTATCTTTTGTTCTCTTCCTGGTAGGGTGTCATCCCGTTCTCTCGGATAGTGATGCGGAAATCCAACATATCATGTTTAACTTTTGGATAATCTCAAGAGCCGGGCGAATCCACAATTTTTTTTTGATCCGAAAACCGTAGAACTAAACCATAGAACAATAGTTCTACGGAATAATTATAGTAAAGTAAATATGTTACAAGTTACAAATTACATAAAGACCCAAGGGGCCTAACCAATACCAGTTTTAGGAATCATGAACATTATATTACAAGTTGCAACTGATCCAGTCTGTAAGCTCTTGGAAATACTTTTCTTTCACTTTGAACCGGAGTAGTTTGAGGTCTTTCTTGAAGAAGAAACGCCAAGCTTGCACGGACTATTGTTGCTATCTGAAGATCTTGTCATTGCGTTGTGCCCAAATGTTCCAACAGCCCAACATGACTATTTCTGAGGCGAAGTGTTTGGGAAGATGAATTTTTGCGAGATTTATGTCTTCGAAGATTGAACTCCCTCTTTTCCTCCCTGGAATAACAGTATCCCAGCAGTCTTGGGCAAATTGGCAGTCCCAGACCAAGTGCATTGGTGTTTCTTCGGCCCTCTAAGTACAGTTTGGATAGGATGTATCAACAAGATGCATGCCCTTGCGTTGAAGCAAAGACCTAGTATTGATCCTATAGTGTGCCATCAACCAGGTGAAAATCTTATGCTTGAGCCTGCTAGAGGAAGACCGAATCATTTTAAAGAATGGATGTCCTTCCTCATCTCCCATCAGTTTATTGTACATCCTCATTGATGAGTATTTATTGGCTAAACCATTGATAATCCATATATCTTTTCCACTATCATCAAGCTGTGGGAGAATTTCTTGCAAAAGATTGAACTGCTTATATGCAATAGTTGACATTGGCAAGTGGAAATGCACTATAAGATCATGGGGCAGGCTGAAATTGTGCACTGAGATGGAGTCATCTATTGCAAATGAGTGAAGTTCTGGGAATTTGTCTTGAATTGGTTCTCCTGCCCAGTTATCCCTCCAGAAGAGCGCAGATGTTCCTGAAGAAACTTTGCATGTGCTTGCTTGTTTGAATTCAGGCCAGAGTGCTAGGTGAGCCTTCCACCATGAAGATCCTTCCATTTTCCCCAGAGGCATGTGATAACCCACAAGTGTAGGGGATCGCAACAGCTTTCGAGGGTAAAGTATTCAACCCAAATTTATTGATTCGACACAAGGGGAGCCAAAGAATATTCTCAAGTATTATCAACTGAGTTGTCAATTCAGACATACCTGGATAACTTAGTATCTGCAGCAAAGTGTTTAGTAGCAAAATAGTATGATAGTAGTGGTAACGGTAACAAAAGAGTAATGAAGGCAAAAGTAATATTTTTGGTGTTTTGTATTGATTGTAACAGTAGCAACGGGAAAGTAAATAAACGAATAACAGTATGTGGAAAGCTCGTAGGCATTGGATCGGTGATGGATAATTATGCCGGATGCGGTTCATCATGTAACAGTCATAACATAGGGTGACACAGAACTAGCTCCAATTCATCAATGTAATGTAGGCATATATTCCTAATATAGTCATACGTGCTTATGGAAAAGAACTTGCATGACATCTTTTGTCCTACCCTCCCGTGGCAGCGGGGTCCTAATGGAAACTAAGGGATATTAAGGCCTCCTTTTAATAGAGAACCGGAACAAAGCATTAGCACATAGTGAATACATGAACTCCTCAAACTATGGTCATCACCGAGAAGTATCCCGATTATTGTCACTTCGGGGTTGTCGGATCATAACACATAATAGGTGACTATAGACTTGCAAGATAGGATCAAGCACTCACATATATTCATGAAAACATAATAGGTTCAGATCTGAAATCATGGCACTTGGGCCCTAGTGACAAGCATTAAGCATAGCAAAGTCATAGCAACATCAATCTCAGAACATAGTGGATACTAGGGATCAAACCCTAACAAAACTAACTCGATTACATGATAGATCTCATCCAACCCATCACCGTCCAGCAAGCCAACGATGGAATTACTCACACACAGCGGTGAGCATCATGAAACTGGTGATGGAGGATGGTTGATGATGACGACGGCGACGAATCCCCCTCTCCGGAGCCCCGAACGGACTCCAGATCAGCCCTCCCGAGAGGTTTTAGGGCTTGGTGGCGGCTCCGTATCGTAAAACATGATGATTTCTTCTCTCTGATTTTTTTCTCTCCAAAAGCAAATATATAGAGTTGGAGTTGGCGTCGGAGGGTCTCCAGGGGGCCACGAGGTAGCGACCCTAGGAGGGGCGCGCCCCCCACCCTCGTGGACAGGGTGTGGGCCCCCTGGTCTTCATCTTTGGCGAGGATTTTTTATTATTTTTTCTAAGATGTTCCGTGGAGTTTCAGGTCATTCCGAGAACTTTTGTTTTCTGCACACAAAACAACATCATGGGAATTCTGCTGAAACAGCGTCAGTCCGGGTTAGTTCCATTCAAATCATACAAGTTAGGGTCCAAAACAAGGGCAAAAGTGTTTGGAAAAGTAGATACGACGGAGACGTATCAACTCCCCCAAGCTTAAACCTTTGCTTGTCCTCAAGCAATTCAGTTGACAAACTAAAAAAGAAAAAGAAAAACTTTTACAAACTATGTTTGCTCTTGTTGTTGTAAATATGTAAAGCCAGCATTCAAGTTTTCGGCAAAGATTATGACTAACCACATTCGCAATAACTCTTAGGTCACATGTTTAGTCATATAAATGGTATAATCAACTAGCGAGCAATAATAATAAATCTCGGATGACAACACTTACTCAAAACAATCATAATATGATATAACAGGATGGTATCTCGTTGGCCCTTTCTGAGACTACAAAACATAAATGCAGAGCACCTTTAAAGATCAAGGACTGACTAGACATTGTAATTTATCGTAAAAGAGATCTAGTCATAGTCATACCCAATATAAATTAATAGTAATGAATGCAAATGACAGCAGTGCTCTCCAGCTGGTGCTTTTTAATAAGAGGGTGATGACTCAACATAAAAGTAAATGGATAGGCCCTTCGCTGAGGGAAGCAGGGATTTGTAGAGGTGCCAGAGCTCGATTTTGAAATAGAGATATATAATATTTTGAGCGGCATACTTTCATTGTCAACATAACAACCAAGAGTTGGCGATATCTTCCATGCTACACACGTTATAGGCGGTTCCCAAACAGAATGGTAACGTTTATACTCCCCCTCCACCAACAAGCATCAATCCACGGCTTGCTCGAAACAACAAGTGCCTCCAACTAACAACAGTCCGAGTGGGAGTTTTGTTTGCAATTATTTTCATTTTATTTGCATAAAGCATGGGACTGGGCATTCCGGTGACCAGCCATTTTCTCATGAGTGAGGAGCGGAGTCCATTCCTCTTGAGAATAACCCGCCTAGCATGGAAGATAAGGGCAGCCCTAGTTGATACATGAGCTATTCGAGCATACAAAACAGAATGTTTATTTGAAGGTTTAGAGTTTGGAACATACAAATTTACTTGGAACGGCAGGTAGACACCGCATATAGGAAGGTATAGTGGACTCATATGGAATAACTTTGGGGTTTAAGGGATTGGATGCACAAGCAGTATTCCCGCTTAGTACAAGTGAAGGCTAGCAAAAGACTGGGAAGCGACCAACTAGAGAGCGACAACAGTCATGAACATGCATTGAAATTAATAAACATTGGATGCAAGCATGAGTAGGATATAATCCACCATGAACATAAATATCGTGAAGGCTATGTTGATTTTGTTTCAATTACATGTGTGAACATGTGCCAAGTCAAGTCATTTAAATCATTCAAAGGAGGATACCACCCCACTATACCACATCACAACCATTTTAATAGCAAGTTGGCACGCAAGGTAAACCATTATAACTCATAGCTAATCAAGCATGGCACGAGCAAGTATATCTCTAATTGTCATTGCAAACATGTTTATTCATAATAAGCTGAATCAAGAACGATGAACTCATCATATTTACAAAAAAAAGAGAGGTCGGGTTCATACCAGCTTCTCCCATCTCAGTCAGTCCATCATATATCATCATAATTGCCTTTCACTTGCACGACCGAACGATGTGAATAATAATAAGAGTGCACGTGCATTGGACTAAGCTGGAATCTGCGAGCATTCAATAAACAGGAGAAGACAAGGCAATATGGGCTCTTGGTTAAATCAACAATAAAGCATATAAGAGCCACTTCAACAATTTAAGCATGGTCTTCTCCTATCTACCCCCAAAGAAAAGAAAAGAAATAAAACTATTTACACGGGAAAGCTCCCAACAAGCAAAAGAAGAACAGGAAATCTTTTTGGGTTTTCTTTTTAATCATTACTACTACAGCAAGAAAGTAAACTAACTAGAAGTTACTACTAATTTTTTTTTGTTTTTCTTAAAGTTTATTAAAACACAAGAAGAAAGCAGGAAAAACAAAATAAACTAGCATGGATATTACAGTGAAAGAGTATGAGCACCGACATCTAGCAATGAGTGTGTGTGAACATGAATGTAATGTCGGTGGGAAATACGTACTCCCCCAAGCTTAGGCTTTTGTCCTAAGTTGGTTCATTGCCAGGGATGGCCTGGCGGATACCCGTAGGTGTAGCTGGGGTCGTACTGCGATGCAGCGGCTATCGCCTCCTGAGCCACAGCGTGGCGTCGAGCTGCCTCCGCTCTCCTCTCGTACTCACCTGCCTCCTCTCTGGTAATAACATGTATTCCTTTTGTCTGAGAATCAAAGAAGGCAGGGGCAGGGAGAGTAATACGGACAACATACCGTTTGTTAAAGATTAGTCGATACTGGAGAGGTGATTCAATCCTCTCGACAAACTGGTGGGAAACCATAGAATCAAAATCTAAATAAGTAGGGGGTAACTCCATATCACCCTCACGAATGTCTATCTCAAGAAAATTAGCTAAGCGGGTTGCATAAATTCCTCCAAAGAAATCTTCGTTATATCTATTATGATGCAACCTACGAGCTACTATGGCTCCCATATGATAAGATTGGTCTCCTAACACAGCACTCCTGAGAATGCTAAGGTCAGGGACACACATGTGACATGCTTCATCCTTAGCATTTATGCACCTACCTATGAAAAGAGCAAAATAATGTATAGCAGGAAAGTGAATGCTCCCTATAGGGGCTTGCGTTATATCTTTAGATTCCCCCACAGTTATACTAGCAAGAAAGTCTCTAAATTCAGATTTAAGGGGATCAACAATACTACCCCATTGTGGGAGTTTGCAAGCAAAAGTAAAATCCTCTAAGTCCATGGTATAAGATTTATCATAAAGATCAAACATGACAGAAGGGGAATTACGCGAAGATGAAAACTCAAACCTCCTCACAAATGAACTAGTGAGATCATCATACTGTGGGCATTTGTCTGCCTCGAAGTCCACAAGACCGGCGTTACGCAAATATGCGTTAAATTCTTCTTTGATTCCAGCTTGATCCATAAAATTTTCCGAAGGCCATTCACAGGGCCTCACGGGAGCGTCCCTTAGGGGCTCCTCATCGCGTCGCGCATTGCAAGCCTAGGGCCTTGCTTCCTTGAAGAACCACCTTGGAACATCTTCCTAAACATATTGTTTTCTCTGAAAATTTTCTGAAATTTTTAGTAACTTCAAACAAAAGTGAACCAATTTCAATAAAATTGATAGCAACTACTCCTACAAGTGCCTAGAGCCTTTACCATGCATTAGAACTACTTGGAACCATATAAAATTGACATGCAAGCTCAAGAACATGGTCACCTATGCAGCACAAATTTGCAATGAATAAAGCACTAGAACGAAAACTAACTGGACCAATGGAGGAGTCACATACCAAGGAACAATCTCCTCAAGCAGTTTTGTGAGAGGTGCTTTGAAAAATGAGATCGAAATCACAGCAACGGGGGCTGGAACTCGTTTTGAGCCAGATATTCGTGTTTGTGGGAGGAAGAAGAAGAGGATGGGTGCAGGAATAAGTGGACGAGGGCCACCATGGGCCCACAAGGTAGGGGGCGCGCCCTGGGGGTAGGGCGTGCCCTCCACCCTCGTGGCCAGGTGGCAACTCCCCCCGCGGTAATTTTTGCACCGTAAATCCTCAAATATTCCCGAAAAAATCATATTAAATTGGCATGGCATTCTGAGGACTTTTATTTTCGGGATATTTTTATATTGCACGGATAAGTCAGGAAACAGACAGAAAAATACTATTTTTACTTTATTTAAACTAAATAATAGAAAGTAGAGAGAGGTTACAGAAGATTGTGCTTCTAGTTTCATCCATCTCATGCTCATCAAAAGGAATCCACTAACAAGGTTGATCAAGTCTTGTTAACAAACTCATTCCGAATAACATGAAACCGGAGAAATTTCAAATAACATTATGTTACCTCAACGGGGATACATACATCCCCAATAATTAGAATATCATGTTTCTTCTTGAGTAGGAAGAGGAAATTCAAAACCTCCAAATATAATTGATGGAATTTTTCCAATGGAGTTGATTGTAACACCCCGGATTCGATGCGCCAGGTGTCCGCCAGTTATTCGTCGTCGTTGCCATGTCATGTGCTTGCGTGTTGCACTTTGCCATGTCATCATCTGCATTTCATATCATGTCATCATGTGCATTTCATTTTGCATACGTGTTCGTCTCATGCATCCGAGCATTTTCCCCGTTGTCCGTTTTGCAATCCGGCACTCCTATGTCTCCCGGCGCCCCCTTTTACCTCTTTTCGTGTGCGGGTGTTAAACGGTCTCGGAATGGGCCGAGGTTTGTCAAGCGGCCTTGGTATAGCACCGGCAGACCGACTGTCAAGTTTCGGATCATTTGGAGGTCGTTTGATACTCCAACGGTTAACCGGGTAACCGCAAAAGCCTCCTTCTCCTTGCAGCCCAACACCCCTTTCTAAGCTGCCCAAAACCCACCAAACTCCCCTCCATGCTCTCGGTCGTTCGATCACGATCGCGTGGCCGAAAACCGCACCTCATTTGGACTCTCCTAGCTCCTTCTACCTATAAAACTAGATCCCCCCGAAAATTCGGGGATGAATTCGCAGGCGAAACCCTAGCAATCGCCCCCGCCGCGCCCGGACATGTCCGGTCCGGCCGGACGAAATCGCGCCGCCGCCCTCAGCCACTCCCGGGCCGCCATGTGGCGCTCCCTGCCGCCAGCCGCCGCGCCCCGCCGCCAGGCCCGTCGGGGCCCGAGGTCGGCCCGCCCCGGGCCCGATCTGGGCCGCGCCTCCGCCCGCGAGCGCCTTCTCCCCGCCGCCGTGCTCCGCCCGCGCCGCCGCCGCCGCCGCGCCCGGCCCGCGCCTCCTCGGCCCCGCGCCGCCGGCCCGGCACCCCGCGCCCCGCCGAGCTGGAGCTCCGCCGGCCGCCGGATCCAGCCTCCCCGGCCACGGATCCGCGCGCTGCGCCCCTCCGGCGTCGGCTCCGGTGACCCCCCTCGCCGGCGCCTCCCTCTTCTTCTCCGGCCACCACGCAAACCGGCCGGCCAGCGAGCCTCGAAGTCCGAGCCGCCCCGGATCGGATCTGCCCGCAGTTGACCTTTTCCCCCCTCCAAATTCATCTGTCCCGAAATTATTGCATTTTTGTTGCATTTTCATTGCATCATAACTCTGTCACTGTAGATCCATTTTGCGCGTTTAATATATCAAAATGTACGTCTCGAAGAGTAGATCATTTCATCTCATTGCATCATTTTCATTTGAGCTCATCTTGATGCCCGAAATGCTGTTGGAAGAGTGCTATGTGATGTTAGTTTCTGTTTCTTAACAGAACATGCGCTTTTGTTATTTTTGCTATGTTTGATGTGTGCACCCTATGGACTTGAGTCCTACATGTGTTTTGTAATATGCCATGCCATCTTTCCAGGGGTATATGCCATGTATTTTTGTGATCTATTTGGTTACTAGCACAAGCATGCAAAGTAGGTGTCCTGATGTTGCTGATTTCAGCCCTGTTCTGCTGATATTTTGATGCCATGTTGACTTGATGCTACAGAGAGATCTATGCATATTTTGAGATACTTCAGTAAGGATGTTTTGTTAAACATGTCTTGCTATATCCATCCATGCCCTTGTTTGCAATTATGGAGTGCCATAGCTTGAGTCAATCGAGCTCTACTTTTGCTACTAAATGTTTCCTGGCAGATTGTTTACATGTTATTCAATTTTGCCAAGGTTGTTGTAGTTGATCCTTGCATGCTATGATGTTGTTCTTGCCATGTATAGCTTCTATGCCATGTATTCTTACTGTTGGTTGCCTTGCCATGCCATGTATTGCTCTGTGGTGAGTGATTCAAGCTCACCAACATGCCTACTCATTATTGTTCCTGCCATGTTTAAATCTGTAATATAACTTGCCATGTTTACGTGGGTGCCATCATATCTTCTGATCCTTTTTGGCTTATGGTCACTAAAGGACTTTTGTTCTATGCAATTAGTAGATTCATGCCATGCATTTGTTTGCCATGATAAGTTCCTGTAACATGTTGTTTGATAGCTCTAAACATTACAACCTGTTGTTATTTCTGCCAATGCCTGAAACTGTTATTATTTGCAATCTTGCCTTGTCATTTTGAGCATGTTCTAGTAGTTTCTGGAGATAGCTCAGTGTTCATGTTTTGTAATGCTTTACCTGTACATCATGTCCATGCCTTTTGTTATTATATTGAGGTGCTGTAGCATGTTGTTTTGATGCTTGCAATATGCCTACTTGCTGTTTTGGACAGATTGTTGTTATAACTTGTATTGTGTGTATGTGTTGAACCGTTGCTCCGTTTTGAGTGTGCTCTATATGAAACTTGCTTGATTTTGCATGTAGTTTCATATTATCTTGTTGCATCCTTGTTTTGAGGTGTTTGCTTGATGTTTGTATGCATTTTGCATCAATGCCATGGTTAACTTGTTTTGCTCATATCTTCTAGGCCGTAGCTCCGAATCTAATGAACTTTATATGTAACTTGACTAGAATTTCGTGTAGATCATCGTGGTGCATTTTAAATTGCTGTTTAACAACTTTAACATAAGGTTTATTCAGATCTGGACCAATTTCGAAATTTGCATATGAGGACTTACCGGAATTGTTATATGTTGTTTCCGGCCTCATTTAAACTTGCCTTGATGTGTTGCTCTTGTTTGCATCATCTCTTGCCATGAGTAGCTTCATCTAGATTTTTCACGCATCATGTTTGTTGTGCATCTTGTCATGTTCATGTGTGGTGTGTTTACTATGTCGTGTGCTTCTTCTTGTTAGTTCCTGTTTCGTTGCGATCGTGAGGATTCGTTCGTCTACGCTTGGTTCGGCTCCATCCATTCGTCTTCTTCATGGACTCGTTCTTCTTCCTTGCGGGATTTCAGGCAAGATGACCGCTACCCTGGATCTCACTACTATCATTGCTATGCTAGTTGCTTCGTTCTATCGCTATGCTGCGCTGCCTATTACCTGTTTATCAAGCCATCCCAATTTGCCATGTCAGCCTCTAACCTTTTTCACCCTTCCTAGCAAACCGTTGTTTGGCTATGTTACCGCTTTACTCAGCCCCTCTTATAGCGTTGCTAGTTGCAGGTGAAGATGAAGTTTGTTCCTTGTTGGAACATGGAGATGTTGTTCCTTGTTGGAATATGTTTACTTGTTGGGATATCACAATATATCTTATTTAATTAATGCATCTATATACTTGGTAAAGGGTGGAAGGCTCGGCCTTATGCCTGGTGTTTTGTTCCACTCTTGCCGCCCTAGTTTCCGTCATATCGGTGTTATGTTCCCGGATTTTGCGTCCCTAACGCGGTCNAATATATCTTATTTAATTAATGCATCTATATACTTGGTAAAGGGTGGAAGGCTCGGCCTTATGCCTGGTGTTTTGTTCCACTCTTGCCGCCCTAGTTTCCGTCATATCGGTGTTATGTTCCCGGATTTTGCGTCCCTAACGCGGTCGGGTGATTTATGGGACCCCCTTGACAGTTCGCTTTGAATAAGACTTTTCCAGCAAGGCCCAACATTGGTTTTACCATTTGCTTCACCACCACCTACATTTCCCTTGGGAGTAATTAACCCAAGGGTCATCTTTATTCAGCCCCCCCCCCCCCCGGGCCAATGCTTGTCTAAGTGTTGGTCCAAACTAGAGTGCTTTGCAGCGCCCCCTCAAGGAAACTTGAGGTTTCGTTTTAGTTGTACGGACTGCTCATCCGGTCGTGGCCTGGGACGAGATACGCGCGGCTACTACCAGGGTGTCGGCACGCCGGGAGGTCTTGCTGGTCTTGTTTTACTGCTGTGAAATGTCTTGTAGCCGGGATTCCGAGACTGATCGGGTCTTCCCGGGGAGAAGGAATATCCTTCGTTGATCGCGAGAGCTTATCATGGGCTAAGTTGGGACACCCCTGCAGGGTATAAACTTTCGAAAGCCGTGCCCGCGGTTATGTGGCAGATGGGAATTTGTTAATGTCCGGTTGTAGAAAACCCGAAGTTGATCTTAATTAAAATACACCAACCGTGTGCGTAACCGTGAGTGTCTCTTTTCGGGGTTGATCGAGAGGAGAACACGGTTTCTGGGTTATGTTTGACGTAGGTAGGAGTTCAGGATCACTTCTTGATCATTACTAGTTGTCGACCGTTCCTTTGTTTCTCTTCTCGCTCTCATTTGCGTATGTTAGCCACCATATATGCTTAGTCGCTGCTGCAACCT
>LR880972.1:765863674-765874209 GCA_904067115.1 Aegilops sharonensis | reverse complement strand
CCGGTTGTAGAAAACCCGAAGTTGATCTTAATTAAAATACACCAACCGTGTGCGTAACCGTGAGTGTCTCTTTTCGGGGTTGATCGAGAGGAGAACACGGTTTCTGGGTTATGTTTGACGTAGGTAGGAGTTCAGGATCACTTCTTGATCATTACTAGTTGTCGACCGTTCCTTTGTTTCTCTTCTCGCTCTCATTTGCGTATGTTAGCCACCATATATGCTTAGTCGCTGCTGCAACCTCACCACTTTACCCCTTCCTTTCCCATTTAAGCTTTGCTAGTCTTGATACCCATGGTAATGGGATTGCTGAGTCCTCGTGGCTCACAGATTACTACACCACCAGTTGCAGGTACAGGTTTGCGATGATCATGACGTGAGAGCGATGCTTGCTTGTGTTGGAGTTCTTCTTCTGCTTCTTCTTCGATCAGGGGATAGGTTCCAGGTCGGCAGCCTGGGCTAGTAGGGTGGATATTGTTTGAGTTTCTGTTTATGTTTCATCCGTAGTCGGATGTTGTTCTTGTATATGATGTTGAGGTTTTCTTGTGGCATTTGTGCCTTATGTATGTATCCCTATGTATTATGTAATGTTGATGTAATGATATCCACCTTGCAAAAGCGTTTCAATATGCGGGTCTATCCTTGGTGGGACCTTCGAGTTCCTTTTGGATAGGGTCGCATATTGGGCGTGACATTGATACTATGAACTTGAGGTTGTTTCCTCGGAAAGTGTACCGTATGCTCATTACCATTAACATGAAAAGTGACATTGCCTTTGTTGCAATCAATAACAGCCCCTGCAGTATTCAGAAAAGGTCTTCCAAAAATAATAGACATACTATCGTCCTCGGGTAACAAAGTCCGTCAAAATAGTAACGTTTGCAACCACAACATGCACATCCTCACAAATACCGACAGGTATAGCAGTTGATTTATCAGCCATTTTCAAAGACATTTCAGTAGGTGTCAACTTATTCAAATCAAGTCTACGATATAAAAAGAGAGGCATAACACTAACACCGGCTCCAAGATCACATAAAGCAGTTTTAACATAGTTTCTTTTAATGGAGCATGGTATAGTAGGTACTCCCGGATCTCCAAGTTTCTTTGGTATTCCACCCTTAAAATTATAATTAGCAAGCATGATGGAAATTTCGGCTTCCAGTATCTTTCTTTTATTAGTAATGATGTCCTTCATATATTTAGCATAAGGATTTGTTTTGAGCACATCAGTTAATCGCATACGTAAAAAGATAGGTCTAATCATGTCAGCAAAGCACTCAAAATCCGCATCATCCTTTTTCTTGGATGGTTTGGGAGGAAAAGGCATGGGTTTCTGAACCCATGGTTCTCTTTCTTTACCATGTTTCCTAGCAACAAAGTCTCTCTTATCATAACGTTGATTCTTTGATTGTGGGTTATCAAGATCAACAGCAGGTTCAACTTCTACATCATTATCATTACTAGGTTGAGCATCATCATGAACATCATCATTATTATTTTCGCTAGGTTCATGTTTGTTACCTGATTGTGTTTCAGCATCAGAAATAGATATATCATTTGGATACTCAGGTGGTTCAGCAATAGGTTCATTAGAAGTTTGCAAAGTCGTATCATTTTTCTTTTTCTTCCTTTTAGAAGAACTAGGCACATCAGTATTATTTCTATGAGAATCTTGCTCAGTTCTCTTAGGGTGGCCTTCAGGATACAAAGGTTCCTGAGTCATTCTACTAGTTCTAGTAGCCACTCTAACAGCATAATCATTTTTCTTACTATTCATTTCATTGAGCAAATCATTTTGAGCCTTAAGTACTTGTTCTACTTGAGTGGTAACCATAGAAGCATGTTTGCTAATGAGTTTAAGTTCACCTCTAATATTAGCCATATAATCACCCAAGTGTTTAATCATATAAGCATTTTGTTTTAATTGTCTACCAAAATAAGCATTAAAGTCTTCTTGCTTAAACATAAAGTTATCAAACTCATCCAAGCACTGACTAGCAATTTTAGTAGGAGGGACTTCAGCTTTATCATATCTATAGGCAGAATTTACCTTTACTACCTGTGTCCGGTTATCAGGATCAGGAGGTTCTTCAATAGGTAAAGGATTAAGATCATATGTTTCTTCAACAGACGGTAAATTAAGACCATGTATTTCTTCAATAGGAGGTAAATTCTTAACATCTTCAGCTTTAATTCCTTTTTCTTTCATAGATTTCTTTGCCTCTTGCATATCTTCAGGACTGAGAAATAGAACACCTCTCTTCTTTGGAGTTGGTTTATTAATAGGCTCAGGAATTGGCTCAGAAGGAGTCCAATTATTTTCATTTGTCAACATATTATTCAATAGAATTTCAGCTTCATCCGGTGTTCTTTCCCTAAAAACAGAACCAGCACAACTATCCAGGTAATCTCTGGAAGCATCGGTTAGTCCATTATAAAAGATATCAAGTATTTCATTTTTCTTAAGAGGATGATCAGGCAAAGCATTAAGTAAATTGAGAAGCCTCCCCCAAGATTGTGGGAGACTCTGTTCTTTAATTTGCACAAAGTTGCATATTTCCCTCAAAGCAGCTTGTTTCTTATGAGCAGGAAAATATTTAGCAGAGAAGTAATAAATCATATCCTAGGGACAACGCACACAACCAGAATCAAGAGAATTAAACCATATATTAGCATCACCCTTTAATGAGAACGAAAATATTTTAAGGATGTAAAAGTAGCGAGATCTCTCATCATTAGTGCACAGGGTGGCTATATCATTTAATTTAGTAAGATATGCCACAACAGTTTCAGATTCATAACCATGAAAAGGATCAGATTCAACCAAAGTAATTATATCAGGATCAACAGAGAATTCATAATCCTTATCAGGAACACAAATAGGTGAAGTAGCAAAAGCAGGGTCAGGTTTCATTCTACCTCTAAGAGATTCTTTACTCCATTTAACTAACAGCCTCTTAAGTTCGTTTCTATCTTTGCAGGCAAAAATAGCAACAGAAGATTCCATATCAAAAACATAACCCTCGGGAATAACAGGCATATCTTCATCATCAATTTCATCAACATTATCAGTTTCAATAATTTCTTTCTCTCTAGCCCTAGGAATTTGTTCATCAAGAAATTCACCAAGGGGCACAGTAGTATCAAGCATAGAAGTAATTTCATCATAAGTATCATGCATAGCAGAAGTGGCATCATCGATAACATGCGACATATCAGAACGAATAGCACAAGCAGGTTTAGGTGTCGCAAGCTTACTCATAACAGAAGGTGAATCAAGTGCAGAGCTAGATGGCAGTTCCTTACCTCCCCTCGTAGTTGAGGGATAAATTTTTGTCTTAGCGTCTTTCAAATTCTTCATAGTGTCCAGCAGATATAAATCCCAAGTAAATCAAAGAATAGAGCTATGCTCCCCGGCAACGGCGCCAGAAATTAGTCTTGATAACCCACAAGTGTAGGGGATCGCAACAGCTTTCGAGGGTAAAGTATTCAACCCAAATTTATTGATTCCACACAAAGGGAGCCAAAGAATATTCTCAAGTATTAGCAACCGAGTTGTCAATTCAGCCACACCTGGATAATTTAGTATCTGCAGCAAAGTGTTTAGTAGCAAAGTAGTATGATAGTAGTGGTAACGGTAACAAAAGAGTAATGAAGGCAAAAGTAATAATTTTGGTGTTTTGTATTGATTGCAACAGTAGCAACGGGAAAGTAAATAAACGACGAACGGTATGTGGAAAGCTCGTAGGCATTGGATCGGTGATGGATAATTATGCTGGAAGTGGTTCATCATGTAATAGTCATAACATAGGGTGACACAAAACTAGCTCCAATTCATCAATGTAATGTAGGCATGTATTCCTAATATAGTCATACGTGCTTATGGAAAAGAACTTGCATGACATCTTTTGTCCTACCCTCCCGTGGCAGCGGGGTCCTAATGGAAACTAAGGGATATTAAGGCCTCCTTTTAATAGAGAACAGGAACAAAGCATTAGCACATAGTGAATACATGAACTCCTCAAACTATGGTCATCACCGAGAAGTATCCCGATTATTGTCACTTCGGGGTTGTCGGATCATAACACATAATAGGTGACTATAGACTTGCAAGATAGGATCAAGAACTCACATATATTCATGAAAACATAATAGGTTCATATCTGAAATCATGGCACTCGGGCCCTAGTGACAAGCATTAAGCATAGCAAAGTCATAGCAACATCAATCTCAGAACATAGTGGATACTAGGGATCAAACCCTAACAAAACTAACTCGATTACATGATAGATCTCATCCAACCCATCACCGTCCAGCAAGCCTATGATGGAATTACTCACGCACGGCGGTGAGCATCATGAAATTGGTGATGGACGATGGTTGATGATGACGACGGCGACGAATCCCCCTCTCCGGAGCCCCGAACGGACTCCAGGTCAGCCCTCCCGAGAGGTTTTAGGGCTTGGCGGCGGCTCCGTATCGTAAAACGTGATGATTTCTTCTCTCTGATTTTTTCTCTCCGAAAGCAAATATATAGAGTTGGAGTTGGTGTCGGAGAGTCTCCAGGGGGCCCACGAGGTAGGGGGCGCGCCCTAGGGGGGGTGCCCCCCACCCTCGTGAATAGGGTGTGGGCCCCCCGGTCTTCATCTTTGGCGAGGATTTTTTATTATTTTTTCTAAGATGTTCCGTGGAGTTTCAGGTCATTCCGAGAACTTTTGTCTTCTGCATATAAAACAACATCATGGCAATTCTGCTGAAAACAGCGTCAGTTCGGGTTAGTTCCATTCAAATCATACAAGTTAGGGTCCAAAATAAGGGCAAAAGTGTTTGGAAAAGTAGATACAACAGAGACGTATCAGCATGCTCAGGCTGTTATATTTCTCCCAAATCAGTTTAATCCAAGGAATCTCTTCTTTGTTCAGAAACTTGAATATATTCTTCATGAGAAGGGCTTTATTGTGAGTGCCAATGTCTAATATTCCTAGACCTTCTTGCTTCTTGGGCTTACACACTTTGGACCATGCAATTAGGGCAGAACCTCTGTCTTCCATCCCGAACTTTCTCCAGAAAAAGTTTCTGGGATACTTGTTAATCTGGTCAAGCACTCCTTGTGGTAGTGGTAAAGTACACATGAAGAAGGTTGGGAGAGCTGAGAAAACAGACTTGATCAATTAAATTTTGCCATCATATGAAAGCATGGTGGAGCATCCTGTCAGTCTTCTTTCAATTCATTGCATGATTGGACGAAAGTCCTCAATTCTGAGCCTGCCAGTACTTAAGGGTAGCCCCAAGTATGTAAAAGGGAATGATCCCCTTGAACACCCTAAAATACTCAACAAAATGTGTGTAATCTGCTCAGGAACATTGTTGGGGACCAGCATGGATTTCTCATAATTTACTTTAAGCCCAATGAAATCTGAGTAGTGGCTGATTAGATTTTGAATTTGAGAGATATGTGCTGGGATTGTAGGAAGAATTAGCAGAGTATCATCAGCATATTGAACCACAGGGAACTGTGGGCAGGCCTGACTGCTGATTGGAGCTGAAATAATGTCATGTTGAGTGGCTTCACTCAGAATAGCTTGCAGAAGATCTGCCACCAAAACAAAGAGTAGAGCTGACAAAGGATCTCCTTGTCTTACTCCCCTTTTACAGTGAAACACCTTTCCTGGCACACCATTAAGGAAAACAGCAGGAGAAGCAGATGATAGAATCTTATTAACCCAATTGATCCATCTGTCACCAAATCCTCTAGCTTTCATGAGTGCAATAATAGCATCATGCTCAATTAAAATAAAGGCCTTGGCAAAGTCCAGCTTAAGCACCACTGTAGGGTTTTTGGATTGCTGACACATGTGCAGATATTCAAAAGCCCGGCCCAGACAGTCTTGCATTGTTCTCTTCTTGAGGAAACCATATTGATTTTTTGCACAATTTTCAAAATAATTCCTTGCAATCTGTTGGCCAAGAGTTTTGTAATGATTTTGATTGTGCAATTTAGCAGAGAAATTGGTCTGGAATCATTTGGACTGGTGGGGTTATCTTTCTTGAGAATAAGTGTGATGTATGAAGAGTTTTTACTTTGAAGTGAAATATTCCCTTCGTAAAAATCCCCAGTAAGCTTATAGAAATCTTCAGCAATTATATCCCAGCAAGCTTTTATGAATTCCCCATTAAAACCATCAGGCCCTGGTGCTTTATCAGATGGTAAATGCTTCACTACTTCATCAATTTCTTTTCTAGAGAAAGGCCTTTCAAGATCACTCAGACCATCCAACCTTTTGATGAGAGAAATGATGTTGAAGGGATCATTAGTGTTAGCAGATTGCCCAAGCCTCTCCTTAAAAGATTTCTAAAGGATGGCAGCCTTTGGATGATGCTCAGTATGTTCAATGCCTTGTTCATCTTGGAGAAAATGAATGTAATTATTTCTTTACTTGATTGTGGCTTTGGCTTGATTTTTTTTTTTTTTGAATTCTCATCCCCAGATTTGACCCATTTAATTATTGCTCTTTGCTCCCAATAGATTCTCTGAAAGGAAAGAATGAGCAGGTGTTCTTTTAACAAGTCTCTTCCATTTTTCCCAGCCACTGATAAGGCTCTATATTCCTCAAAAATGTCCCACATCAAGATGGAAGCATTAGTAGCCTGAATATTTCCAGCAAGATTTGACAAATTCTTGCTCCAAATTTTAAGACCTTTTCTAAGTCTCTTGAATTTAGCTGTGATTAACTTGGCACTATCATTCTCCTGTAGAGGTTAACTCCAGATATTCTTTATGGTGTCCTTAAAGCTACTGTGCTGCAACCAAAAATTCTCAAATCTGAATAAGATTGATTTAGGGATATTTGTGCCAATGGAGATAACTATGGGGGAATGATCAGAACTGGCTTTGCCAAAGCAGTAACCAAAGTGTTAGGGTAATCATTGCACCAATGCTCAAAAGTGAATACCCAGTCAATCTTTTTTTGGAGAGGTGCTTGGTGCATATTTCTCCAAGTGAACTTTCTGCCTTTGAGAGGGATCTCCACCAGTGCCAGTGAACTAATGGCCTCATTAAACTGCATCATATTATAAGTATCCCCAGATCCATCATTTTTGTTAGTGGGATAACTTATATGATTGAAGTCCCCTGCAATGAGCCAGTTAGTGTCATCTGGCATTTGAATGTCTTTGGACCGGTTTAAAAAATTGGTTCGGCCAATACTGTCACATGGTCCATAAATGTTTGTAAGAATCCAAGAGCTTCCATTGTGCACTTAAGTGAATCTCAAAGAAAATAAGAAGGTATTTTTAAAAGGCATTCTCCCTGGAAAATATTATCATTCCAAGCAACCAGCAAGCCTCTCGAGGCATCAAAAGATGGGACTAACTCAAATTTGTTTATTCTCTTTGGGCCAAAGTTTTTTAGGTAAGAGTTGTCAAAATGATCTCTTTTAGTTTCTTGCAGGCTTAAAATAGCACATCCAGATTCTTCTATTTTGTTAGAGATAGCAACCACTTGTTACTGGAATTAATGCCCCTAACATTCCAATTCAAAATACTCCAGCTTTTACTCATAGTGACATTGGAGAACTAAACTCTGCTCCACAGCAAGACTAAAGCCCCGGCTAGAGACAGCATACCCCTTCTCATGACAGATTAAACTGTTCCAACTGAACAAAATAAAGGTCCACAGAAAATAAAAGTCCACTGAGAGAAACAAGCATCTAGAAGTGCCTATTACATAGCCATATCCAGAGGAAGTACAAGTTTTCTTTCTAGCTACATTAGCAAAATACTGCATCATTATCAGATCTCTTCTTCTAAGTTGCATAGATTTCCTTAGTCCTTCCATCACGGTTGCTTCCCTCCTTTCTTCACCTTTTTCTTCAGAAGGACTTCCTCTGTGCAGTTATTGGCATTCACCTTGCAATAAGAGATGTTCAAATTTTTAATGACTTTGCAATTACAAGCAGGTGGCTGGGCAAGACAGGCCATACAATTAGCATATTGGCAGGTTTTTCTTTTTGAATCCTTTCTTAACATGCAGCAGCCTCTCACTCCTTCTTACCTCAGATTCAACCACAGGAGGTCGCTCCTTTCTCTTGCCTTTGAATTGCTGCTCCACCAGAGCTGAAGATTCGCCATCTTTAACATGTGTGGAAATAGGGCTCCTGCTACTCTCAGAAGCTTCCTGAGCACAGAGAGGCGGCTCGTTAACTGGGCATGTAACAGGAATGACAAATTCTAGATATTCCTTGCAAATATTTCCTTCTTGTATGATTTGCCACATTGGTGATTGTAGAAAAGATTTTGCCCACTCAAATCTATCTGGAGTTAACAGTAAGGAGCAAATGAAGTTAACCCAGTCAATAGATACCTTAATGACAGGCAGGGTAACATCATCAGCAGGAGCAAAAAACCTCTTCCAGGCTTCCGAACTTGAGGCAGCAATGCTAGGAGGAGCTGAAACATTCATTTGTGGGCCACTTGTATTATATTTGACTTTGACAGAATACCTAGGGGGAGGAGAGCAGCTCGAATTAGAACCTGATTGTGAAGAAGAATAGTTGTGCAGCTGATCAGAGGTGTTTGAGAAAATATCTGGAGCTTCATCTATCTCAATCTCTTCATCCACAGCTTCACTTTCTTCAGGCTGAATTTCATCAAAAGCAAAAACGGAAGAGGGGTCCACAAGTTGGATCACAGGGTCATCTCCATCAACCAAGTTCAGAGCAAAGAAAGAATTGTCTTCATCACCATAAGTGGCAATAATCTCCTGGTCATCAGATAGAGGCTCTACGTTGAGGTCCACAATGATCTTGGCATTAAGTCCCGGAGCTGGCCCAACAGAAACTGGGGGAATATCATCATGCATGATCTGATCTGGTATTGGGAAAGGGGGCTCCATCTGCAAGTTGGGGACAACAAACTGTGGTGGTAGCTGAATTGGTTGGGCTATAGGCCCCACCTTGAGATTGAGATCTGGAAGTCCATCAAGGGCCTCATGGGCATGGCCCAATAAATTTAAATGCCCATTTACCTCCAAACGCAAGGGTGCAACCTCTTCATGTTGATCAATCTGAACCCCATTGGAGCCCAAAGAAATGGTGAGCTCACTATTGACATCCATATCCAGCATTTCTTCCAGAACATGCTGCTCCTCTAAAGGCTGCATCAAATCAGCAAGCTCCATAATTCCCCTTCTTCAATTTCATGATCAATTTTAGCACCCATGGCCCAATGCCCCCAACCAGGTAGGTCCTCATCATCTTCACCAGGATTGTTCTCCCCAGCAACATCATTTTGCAGAGCCTGCTGATGAAAATTTCCTTCATTGTGGGGCATGACATCTTGAGCTTGATGT
Organism: Aegilops sharonensis; assembly: GCA_904067115.1. Taxonomy (NCBI): domain Eukaryota; kingdom Viridiplantae; phylum Streptophyta; class Magnoliopsida; order Poales; family Poaceae; genus Aegilops; species Aegilops sharonensis. The sequence goes on along the minus strand of LR880972.1, from coordinate 765,864,860 downwards.
TGAGGTACTGGCCCCACAAAGTGATTTAAATGATTTGGGTGGAAGAAAGGATTTGCAGGCTGAGGGTGCGGGTTACCATCAACAGGAATTGGATCTTCATTAGGGGGACCTTCTCCAGCTGTAGCTTGCTGCACAATCACAACAAGGACTGTCCAGGATTCAGAATTTGGGTTTTCAGATTCACCCACAACAATGCTTATGGGAACATCCCTAAGTTAATCAACTCTGAGCTGAACCATCAAAGCAGCCCTGGTGCTTCTAGCTCTATTCCACAGCGACAATTTTTCAAAACTCCTGAAAGAGTTAGCAATCTCATGAATATCTCTTTTGTCAAAAGGAAAACCAACAAGCAGCACCCAGCTATCGCGATTCAGAGCAAGATTTCTTCAGTTGAGCCCCTGATTATGACTTTGGAAAATTACATGCACATCGCCATACTAGTGAGGGCTTTGCAGAACCATAGCATCACTATCAAAGGCTGAATTGAAGCGCACGTATGCTTGACCAAACGGACATGCGCATATTTCGACAAATGTCAGATGCTTTTCTTGCATAATGAAATCTCCTATGACTTGCCTGACATTGGGGAAGAAGACCTGCCGATTCGGCATTGGAACCACTGTCGCAATGGCCCATTCTTCATGCCTGGGCACCACTTGTTGGGGAACGTAGCAGAAATTCAAAATTTTCCTACGTGTCACCAAGATCTATCTATGGAGAAACTAGCAACGAGGGAAGGAGAGTGCATCTACATACCCTTGTAGATCGCTAAGCGGAAGCGTTCATGAGAACGGGGTTGAAGGAGTCGTTCTCGTCGTGATCCAAATCACCGGAGATCCTAGTGCCGAACAGACGGCACCTCCGCGTTCAACACACGTACAGCCCGGTGACGTCTCCCACGCCTTGATCCAGCAAGGAGAGAGGGAGAGGTTGAGGAAGACTCCATCCAGCAGCAACACAACGGCATGGTGGTGATGGAGGAGCGTGGCAATCCTGCAGGGCTTCGCCGAGCACCAAGGGAGAGGAGGAGGAGGAGAGGCAGGGCTGCACCAAGAGGGAGAGAACTCTCGTGTGTTATGGGCAGCCCCATAGGCCTCATATATATAGGGGAAGGGGAGGGCTGCGCCCCCTCTAGGGTTTCCACCCCCTAGGGGTGGCGGCCAGCCCTAGATGGGTTTTGGGGGGG
>LR880972.1:765794238-765853263 GCA_904067115.1 Aegilops sharonensis | reverse complement strand
ATAACCAACAGCGGGATCTGGATACCCATGTTGGCTCCCACATGTTCCACGATGATCTCATCGGATGAACCACGATGTCAAGGACTCAATCGATCCCGTATACAATTCCCTTTGTCTAGCGGTATTGTACTTGCCCGAGATTCAATCGTCGATATCCTATACCTTGTTCAATCTCGTTACCGGCAAGTCTCTTTACTCGTTCCGTAACACATCATCCCGTGATCAACTCCTTGATCACATTGTGCACATTATGATGATGTCCTACCGAGTGGGCCCAGAGATACCTCTCCGTTTACACGGAGTGACAAATCCCAGTCTCGATTCGTGCCAACCCAACAGACACTTTCGGAGATACCTGTAATGCACCTTTATAGCCACCCAGTTACGTTGTGACGTTTGGTACACCCAAAGCATTCCTACGGTATCCGGGAGTTGCACAATCTCATGGTCTAAGGAAATGATACTTGACATTAGAAAAGCTTTAGCATACGAACTACGATCTTTGTGCTAGGCTTAGGATTGGGTCTTGTCCAGCACATCATTCTACTAATGATGTGATCCCGTTATCAATGACATCCAATGTCCATGGTTAGGAAACCGTAACCATCTATTGATCAACGAGCTAGCCAATAGAGGCTTGCTAGGGACATGGTGTTGTCTATGCATCCACACATGTATTTGAGTTTCCTATCAATACAATTATAGCATGGATAATAAACGATTATCATGAACAAGGAAATATAATAATAACTAATTTATTATTGCCTCTAGGGCATATTTCCAACACCACTGTCGAAGTGATGACTCGAACTCTTGCTGGTCTACCATCAACTTGGATGGCTTGATGGTGCGGGGCAAGGAACGGAGCAGGGTCGAAGGGGAAGTTCGCCATGGCAGGGTTGAAGATCTCTCCTCGGCTGACTGCTTTGTTGCAGGATGAGATTGGAAGTGAGGGCCGGTGGGGGAGGAGAGGGCAAAGCAGAGGTTGGTTCTTCGCGAGGCGCTGCTGCGTTTGGTGGGGGAATCAATCGCAATCCTCTGTTTGCATCGAGCTTAAGAGAATTTCTTTGGGAAGCCGCACCAATTGCTCCCGTGTCAGAGGGAGTTGCATCTGCTGCAGATAGCGATGAAGACCGACAATTTGACGTAACAAGAGGCTGGAAGGCCGATCGACAGTCATTGGCAATGTGGCCCCACCTCTTACAATTACGACACCGGATTTTGTTGGAGCAGGCCGGCCTCTCGTGGCCCACAGAGACACAACGGACACAAAAGGCTTTGGGCTTATTTGACTGGGCTAACCTGGGCTCCTGAGGCTGAGTATTAGGAGGATTACCACGGGCTGCGGCAGTTGCTTGAGTTTGAATGCGCGCATTTCCCGCTCCAGGCGAGGCAGTAAACGGGGGGAATTTGTAACGCCCCGAGTCCGATGCTCCAGATGCCTTACTTTATTTTAGTTGTTGTCGTGTGTTTATTGTGTCTGGCATTGTCATAATTGTTTTGCATATTTCTTTTCCCCTATGTTGTTGACATTATCATGATGAATGTCATTGCCATATTTTGCTTCTTGCATCATGTTCATTTTTTATTCTATTGCATTGTGACATCCTTGTTTGTTTGCCATGGTTGTGTTAGTTGCTTTGTTCTATGCTTCATGTTGTGATATTGCCTTTGTCATTTTGTTGCATTTGCATTATGATCATCATTGTCATGTGCATATTTGTTGTGTGCTTGTTATCTTTGTGAACTCCTTCTCCTCATCTTCTTTGTTGTTCCATCTTGCCCTTCCATCTAGACCATCATCAAGTGCACCACCCCATCACTAGCTTCTTCCTTTCAATTCTCACACATTTATTGCAAGTGGCATTTTTCTATTCCAATAAATGTTCACTTATTTTCTGTAAATCTTAGACCATGCCAGCAACCTCTGTGTCAAGTTTCAGCTGTTTTGGGTTTGATTTGGTTGGGATAAAAAAGACTCAAGTTTGAATTTAATCCAAACTTGGATTATTTTTCTACCTCTAAAAATTGCCAAGTCAATTTATTCTAATCCTGCATAATTCCAGAAGTACAAAAATATTGTTACTTCTTTCAAATTCATCCCCAAAACCCCTGGCCATTTCCCTCTTCTATTCTGTGGATTGTTTACTTGCAGAAAGTATTTAAAGCAGGAACAGGCCGTACATGGGCGCTGCACTTGGGCCTCCTCCCTTCCTTGAGCCCAGCTAGCGCCAGCGTGCCCCTTCTCTCCCTCTTGCTGGTAAATCCTACGTGGATCACCTAGGCGACCCCACCTGTCGTTCTCTCTCCTTCACCTTTCTCCTTCCCCTCGTTCTTCCTCCTCATAGTAAATTCAGAGCACATGGCCACCGCGGCGCCCCCGTGGCCGAGTTGTCCATCTGTGCATCTATAAAGCCGCGGCCCCGCCCCCTAGGGTTTCCCTCTTCCCCTCTCCCCGCCGCCACAAGGCCTCCACCTCCTCTGGTTCTTCTTCTTCAAGAACAGAGCACCCAAGAGAAACCCCGCCGGCGTCCCTCGTCGTGCTTGCAGTCGGAGGGCGTCAAGGTCGTCTCCGACATGTCCATCTTCTTCCTCGACGCCCACTACGTCCGTTCAGGCGTCTTCCCCGCACTAGGTCACCTCCACTACGTCGTCAAGTTCATCGTCGTCTTCTCCCCTGCTTCCTACTACTTCATGGACAGCGCCGGTCGGCGCCTTCCCTCGTCGCCTCCGTTCGTCCCCGAGCACGATCAACACCACCATCCTACCCACCGTGAGCTCCTCACCCTCCTGGCCTTTACCTAGCGCTCGTTTTCATCCTATAGGTCCTGATCCACGCGAGCAGGAGTTCGATCTCCATGAACGCCATGGTAGCAGCTTCGTTAGCTCCTCTGCTCGGCCCCTTGCACACACACCCTCGCATCCGTTGCGCCACCACACGCACCCTGGCACATTTCCGCACCCCCGCCGGTGATTCGCTGCACCTGTAGCCGCTGCTTTGCTCGTCGTCGTCGCCGGCAAGTTGCTATGCGTCCATGGATCTAGGACCGAGTGTTTTCCCTCTTCAACTAGAGCTATGCACCTTCCCAATCACAAGCACTCAGCCAGCCCGACTGGTCAGCACACACACACAAACTAAGCGCTCACTCGGGCCAAATCATCCTGGGCCGCTGCAGGTTGCTGGAATCCGGCCCGTGCATATTTTTTCCCAGTCTGAGTATTTTAGCATTTTCCAATGCATTTTTATTTACAGAATTGCCACTGTTTTACATTGTCTATAGCTAAATATGCATGCATCCAAACTAAACAAACTATATATGCGACATGCTTAGAATTTCATCTAGTTTCATAATTTGTTGTTTTCATCCATGTTTAAAATGTTCAAATTGATGTTTGATTTAATTTGCATAAATGACTTGCTAAAATGGTTTAATTCACATCTAAATAACCGTAGCTCCGTTTTAAATAAACTTTATATGTAAATGGGGTAGAAAAATGCATAGATTAACTTGCTGTTTAACAACATTAAAATTGTGTATAAGGCAGAACAGTACCAAATTCGAAATATGCTTATGAGGATTTTCCGAAATTGTTGTTTGTTGTTCCGGCCTCATTGAACTTGCTTCACCTCTTGCCATGTTAACAACATTTAATCTTGACATGCATCATACTTGGTTGTGCATCATGTCATGTTATGCTTGTTTGTTTACCTATGTTGTTTGCTTCTTTCCGGTATTGCTTCTTCTTGATAGTTCTGGTAACGTTGCGATTGTGAGGATCCGTTCGACTACGTTGGATCATCTTCTTCATGGACTCGTTCTTCTTCCTAGCGGGATTTCAGGCAAGATGACTATCACCTTGGATCTCATTACTATCATTGCTATGCTAGTTGCCTCGATGCTATCGCTATAGCGCGTTACCTACCACTTGCTTATCAAGCCTCCCAAATTGCCATGAACCTCTAACCTTTGTCACCCTTTCTAGCAAACCGTTGTTTGGCTATGTTACCGCTTTTGCTCAGCCCCTCTTATAGCGTTGCTAGTTGCAGGTGAAGATGAAGATTGCTCCATGTTGGATTATGTTTTATGTTGGGATATCACAATATCTCTTATTTTATTAATGCATCTATATACTTGGTAAAGGGTGGAAGGCTCGGCCTTATGCCTGGTGTTTTGTTCCACTCTTGCCGCCCTAGTTTCCGTCATATCGGTATTATGTTCCCGGATTTTGCGTCCCTAACGCTGTTGGGTGTTATGGGAACCCCTTGACAGTTCGCCTTGAATAAAACTCCTCCAGTAAGGCCCAACATTGGTTTTACCATTTGCCTACCACCTATTACCTTTTCCCTTAGGAGTAATTAACCTGAGGGTCATCTTTATTTTAGCCCCCCCGGCCAATGCTTCTCTAAGTGTTGATCCGAACTAGAGCACCGTGCGGGACCGTCCCTTGGCAACTTGGGTTACGTTGGTACATGTACGCTTCGCTCATCCGGTGTGCCCTGAGAACGAGATATGTGCAGCTCCTATCGGGATTTGTTGGCACAGTCGGGTGGTCTTGCTGGACTTGTTTTACCATGGTCGAAATGTCTTGTAAACGGGATTCCGAGACTGATCGGGTCTTCCTGGGAGAAGGATTATCCTTCGTTGATCGTGAGAGCTTATAATGGGCTAAGTTGGGACACCCCTGCAGGGTTTGAACTTTCGAAAGCCGTGCTCGCGGTTATGTGACAGATGGGAATTTGTTAATATCCGGTTGTAGTAAACTTGAAGTAAACTCTTCTGAAATACACCAATCGCGTGCGTAACCGTGATTGTCTCTTTTCGGGGTTGTTCGAGAGGAGAACACAGTTTTTTTTTGGGTTATGTTTGACGTAAGTAGGAGTTCAGGATCACTTCTTGATCATGACTAGTTGGCGACCGTTTGCTTAGCTCCTCTTCTCACTCTTGTTTCTTAAGTTAGCCACCATACATGCTTAGTCGTTGCTGCAACCTCACCACTTTACCCCTTCCTTACCCATTAAGCTTTGCTAGTCTTGATACCCATGGTAATGGGATTGCTGAGTCCTCGTGGCTCACAGTTTACTACAACACCAGTTGCAGGTACAGGTTATGTGATGATCATGACACGAGAGCGATGTTTATAGTTTTTGAGTTCTTGTTCCGCTTCTTCTTGTTTGAGGGATAGGATCCTGGTCGGCAGCCTGGGCTAGCAGGGTGGATGTAGTTTGAGCTTTTGTGTTTCATCCGTAGTCGGATGTTAATCTTATGTATGATGTATTGATGTATTTTTGGGGCGTTTGTGCCTTTTGTATGTATCCCCATCTATTATGTAATGTTGATGTAATGATATCCACCTTGCCAAAGCATGTCAATATGCGGTTATATCCTTGATGGGACCTTCGAATCTCTTTAAGATAGTATCTCATATTGGGCGTGACAGAATTGAAGTCTGTTAAACACCGAAGTAACTGCCACCGTTGATGGAGGTAACGTTGATGGAGCCTGAGATCGACGATTTGGAGGAGAATTGTTCCTGCGCGAAACGATGAATCTGGGCGCTCGCACAGCATCTGCATATGATTTTTGTCTGCGTGATCTGGAAATTTGCGTCCAACCATCGTCTCTCTCCGGATCAGGAAGAGAGCGATGTTTAGGCCCATTTGCTCCCCAAAGAAGAAAACCCCTGTTGAATTGGGATTGAGATATTCCCTCCATTGTAAATGGCAAAACCAACATCCAAAGAGGAGACCGAGAACTTGAACAGATGATCTTGAAGCTTACGAACCTTGAATAACGAAGCACGTCCTCCAAAACATGAGAGCAGGATCATACCAACGAACTCCTCCGTGAGCCTGATCTGAGAACAAGTAAATTTCGCAACCAAGAAGAATTCTCTTAATCCGCTGTCCTAAGTGAAGTTGATTGGGAGATGAAGGGAATTCTAGATGCTATCCTCAAACGCATGCCCTTTGTCGAAGCGAAGATCAGAGAGAGACATGGCGACCAAGACTCAGGAACCGAAAGCTGCTTGGTGGCTGCCGCAGCCGGAGTGGCTTGCGACGAGGATGGGTGGCCGCCGCGGCCGGAGTGACCTGCGGCAAAAGATGGGAGGCCGCCGCGGCCGGAGTGGCCAGCGGCGCGGCTAGGCGGAGCGGTGTCGCCTGAATCCACAAATTTTACAAGTGGTATGCGCCTCGGTTATTCTTTCTTCCAGAATGGTAATAGCACTTAATTTTTAGTTGCAAAGGTCAAACTAATTTAATAATCAACTGTTAGCAGGGTTAGCATCATATCTACTACAGAATAGGTGAGTGCTAACATATGCGGCCTGTGGATTTGGCTAACTGGGCAACACACATTGGACGAAATGTTGTCCCCACATGTTAGCCACCTCAAATCACTAAAAAGCTGCGAAGTGGAATTAGCTTTCTAAAATGTAGTGCAACACGGTAGTAAAAAATTTAAAATGTAGGGCAACATGTCACCCCTTTACAGATACATAGTGCAAAGTGGAATCATTATATGCTTAAATAGATACGGGACCTCCCCGGCCTCTTCTATTTATTTTCCATTCTTCCTGGAGAGGACTCCTCTATATACATCTTGATACAACCATTATTTATCTTTTGTTCTGATCCTTTTAGGATGTCATTTCATTCCCTGGTAAAGTGATACGGAACGTTACAAATCATGTTCAGTTAACTTTTGGATTATCTGAAGAGCCGGACGAACCCACAGAATAACTAGTGGTACAAATGTGGGTTATTCTTTCTTCCAGAATGGTTGGGCTTAAACTTTTTTCTTTTGCAAAGAGTCAAACTAATTTATTCCAATCAAGAGTAACTAGTTATTAAAAGACACCCAAAGGGCATCTTATATCTATAAATATTAAGAAAAACAATAATCAGTACAATGGACAAACTATTGAATACAAAAAGATCAGTGAAAAATAAAACTACATTAAAAATCATACAAGTATTCTTCTTCCTTCGACTGTACGCCAACCTTCAGACATTGAAATTTTCACTGAACCAATAGTGAAGGGAAGGGACACCTGCAAAGGCCCCTCGCCATAGCAGGTTTTGAAGGCCCCAATAGTCAACTCGCTCTATGAGACAAGATTTAGAAATCACTGAAGTAGCATCATTTAGAATATCACCCCCACACAGTACATGCTTGCAATGGGTTGGACAAATCGAACCATGCTGCAAAACAAAATGGAAGAAGACGTCGTAGTCGCTGTACTAATAGTTAGCAGATAGCTCTCCTTAGAAGACACACCAGCTACCAAGATCTAAAGGGAGCCAACATATATAGAGATACAAACTCTTACATGTCCTTTGTTAGTGATGGATCAAATGTCGTCGAGGTAGGAAGAGACCGGAAAGCCTTATCTAACATGCAGTCGCCGTCACCACCTCGTCAATTTTGCTAGGAAAAAAAACAAAGAAAATTAGACAGATGAGTCCCCACTCCTCTTGCCCGCGACAAGGCCTCCGGACAAGAGATAGGAGACGGACAAAGGCGACGGCGATGGCATGTAGGAAAGTTTTGGCCTCCACGACTATAGGGTTGGGAACCCTACGCACCACACATCATCCACACTGATTGTAATGCCTTACAATGTAGTACTACATCGCTAGTAACTGTTAATAAAGCTAGCTAGCACCATATTTAGATTAGGTGAGAGTTGACATAAGGTGCAATGTGTAAGAGAATTAAAATCTAATGCAACATGTCTACCCTTTTATGAATACATGACCAAAAGTTGATTGTTTTTCTGAGGAAAATTGTATGCTCACAACACGCACGCGTACACAATCACCTCTATGAGCACATGCACACTGCCTCTATGAGCATCTTCAAAAAACTAACCCGACAAATGTTCAGATTGACAAAGTCACCCAGGCACCTCGTAATTGACGAGCACAAAGAATAGCGTAAAAAACTAAAATAGATCAAAAAAAAGTTTGAGAACCCATGCCATCCTATGAGCATCTTTGAGAGACTAAGTCGACAGATCTACAGATTGACGAAGTCAATCCGGCACCTCGTAATCGACAAACATATATAACACTAAAAAATAGTTTTCAAAAGCTTGAAGTAAATCCAGAAAATATACGAAAATCAATACGAAGTCTAGCTGTAGCACTTGAATTCAGATAGGTTAATTCCACCACAAGAAACTAAGCCATTAAAGCTATGCTTAATCCGTTGAGGAAAGTGAAATTCATTTTGTTGTTAACTAGTACTCCCTCTGTAAAGAAATATAAGATTGTGTAGATCATTACGGGACCTGCTCCTCCTCTTCTCTTTGTGTTAGCCCACTAAGACCACTCCTCTATCTTGAACCATGTCATGATTAGGAAAGTTATTAATCTTATGTTCTGTTCCTGTGAGGGTGTCATCCCATTCCTGGTAAAGACGTAAAGTGATGCAAAGCATCAAGCAAATCACGTCTAGTGAACCTTTGGATAATCTGAAGGGCCGGAGGAATCCGCATATCTAACCAGCGGTGTGCATCCGGGTTATTCTGTCTTCCAGAATGGTTAAGACTTAACTTAACTTGCCTTTGACGGAGGGTTAAACGAACTTAATCATTACACTGTCAACAAAGTTAGCTAATAATGCATCAGTCAAAAAAAAGCTAGCTAATAATTCACCCCGCCAGCTTTACTTTTGCCTGGGCCATACCACCACTAATTAGCTCCATCACCAACTAATCTAATCTTCGCGCAAATGGATTTGCATGCGTGATGTCAAAAGCTGGAAGCAGCATACTACAACTACTCCACAAGGTGAGGACGACGTCCTCGATCGATCTCTAGCGTGTGTGTGTGTGGAAGGAATGGATGGTTTGTGACTTGACCATGCACCTTTGGGACATGGCGACCCGATCGTCAACTCGGCGACGACCAGGTCGCGCAGTACCGGCGGTCGGTTCGTGCTCGCGCAACCGCCTTTTCTCCCCTTTTCCCGTTTTTCTCGTCTCTTTTGCATCAGCCGTAGCCTGAAGATATGCATACATGCACATGCACCACACAACACGCATCATCGTAGGAGCAGTATATGGTTTGGTTGATTTCTCATGAGAATCCAGCTAGCAAGCAAGCAGCCGTCGATCTAGGTAGCCGGTGACCAGCTAGTGCTAGTGCTGCCAGATGGGGGATTTCCCTTTCAAATATTTAGGTGTCCCCCTTCACTTTAAAAAGTTGAGGAGGGAGGACCTTCAACCCATTATTGATAGGATTATTAAGAACATCTAGGGCTGGTTGGGGAGATTTCTATCTTATAGAGGGAAATTGATTTTGCTTACCACATGCATTGCTAGTATTCCTGCTTACCTTATGTCTATTATGAAATTTCCCAAATAGGCAATTGATATGATTACTTCTCAAATGTCTCATTTCTTTTGGGGTAACATGGGGGATTCTCATAAATACCACCTTGCTAATTGGGGGCTGATCTCTAGGAAAAAAGAGTTTGGTGGCTTGGGGTACCCAATCTTAGAGAATTTAACATGGCTCTCTTGGCATCATGGGGAAAAAGATTTTATGACGAAAGGGACAGTGATTGGAAGAAAGTGCTGAAGTATAAATATAATACCACTTGTCCTAATTTTTTTTCATACTAGGATGGTTCTTGGTTCTCCATTTATGAAAAGTTTATCTTGGGCCCTTACAGCTGCTAAGAACTTCTATAGATGGGTTCCTGGGGATGGGAATAGCATTGCCTTCTGGCATGACATTTGGGCAGGAGATTGCTCTTTGAAAACTGCATTTTGGGATCTTTACAGTATTTGCCAACAACAAGAGTCTACCCTGGCCCAGGTCTGGGTAGATGGTGAGCTTCGGTTAACATTTAGGAGGTGTGTCATAAAAAATACATTAATTAGATGGGAGGAACTCACTGCGATTGTTAAGACTGTTTGTTTGTCTGACTCCAGATCAACCTCTCTGGATTTTAAATTCTTCTAACAAGTACTCTGTCAAATCCTTTTACAAGCTAATTAACTTTGGAGGGATTCCCTCTATCATTAAAGATGACATATGGAAGATCAAAGTGCCACCAAATATACATGTCTTTCTCTGGCTGGTTTATTAAAACAAGAGTCTAACCAGAGATAATTTAGCTAAGCGTAGACATGTTGAGGACATGTCCTGTGTCTTTTGCTGTGAATCTGAATCTATTCAGCATCTGTTTTTTGACTGCGTTGTGGCTGAATCTGTCTGGAGCTTAATTGCTGATATCTTTGCGATAAATGTTCCTAAATCTTTTGATCAATTAATTTCCTTCTGGAAGAGAAAGAAACATTGTGAAGCCTAAAATATTGTTTCTGCTGCTGCCTTGTGGAGCTTATGACGTCTTTGGAATGATTTTGTTTTCCAGGGGCGAAGATGGCGAAGTATGAGGTGTGTCTTGGACCTGTTTGGGGCGACGATCAAGAAGTGGAAAGTGCTATGTTCCGAAGCTCAGGGTGCGCTACTTCTCCGGTGCTTAAGGCTTCTGGACCACCGAAGAGGGGAGTTGCTTAGGATTGCGTGGAGATCTTAGTGCTCTTTCTCAGTATGGCGTTGCTGGAGTTGTAGTCGCTGTTACTTGTGTTTGAACTATCCTTGAGCTTGTAATACGGTAGTCCTTAAAACCCTTTCTATTTGCGGCAGCTACTCTCTGTCGTCGAGCGCTGTTTAACAGTCCGTGACTGGTTGTTTTGCCTTGGCTTTTTATAAAAGTTGAGGTGGGGGAAACCCCTTTCCGTCAAAAAAAAAAACTAGTGCTAGCAGGACGGACGGAGGTCCAAGGCGGCTAGTACGCGGCCGGCAGCACGCAACACGGGATCGTGAATCGATGCAACTCATCCTTGTTGTAGCTGACAGTTCCAGCTGTGGATGGCTAAATCTAGCCAGCGGCTTGCTTGCTTCGAGACGCGCACACGTCACGCGTCCCACGCAACGCGTGCGCACGACAGCACGGCACGGCAGCTGTCTTCCTTCCCGTACGTACTATACGTGCCTGTGTGAATGGATGATTGAATGCGCGCGGCGACTCGATCTCGGGTCGGGTGGCAGAGGCGTAAAGCCAAAGCGGCCGGCCGGTGAGCTACCTCTCGCCCGCATGGATCCATGACGACGACGCCGCGTACCGATATCCTTGGATGTACTACGCGCGACCGCCATGCCCTGTCGGTTAGTGTTCGAAGAGTTAGTTTAGCTCGTCCATCAGCATGCCATGACGACGACGTCGATGGATCTTGTGGTGGCGATGGCGTGGAGCGTATGGAGTGCGAGACACGGCTCGTGCACGTACCAGACGTGTTCTACGCATGCACGGCACCGCGGAGCGTGCATGTGTTGTTTATGTGACCGGCTGGACGCGGCGGACAGGAAACCAATCGCCGCAAAAGGAGCGCGGTCGCATTCAACAACCTTGACGGCAGCGGCGACAACAACTCGTTCTCCTGGAGTGCCGCTACGGCAGAGGAGTACCGTGACGGGGAGCGGCTCCAGCAGGACAGGCGCAACGCTGCGCGGTCAGAGTTCACGGACTACGATGTCCCGCTGTCACCCATCCTGGCAGACCCGGAGTATTTAATAAGGAGCAGAGTATGTGCATAATTACCCGGAGTGCATTAACTACCAACAGTCGACACAAGGTCTTACTTCCTCCGGTCATTTTTACTCTGCATATAAAAATTATTTGAAGTCAAACTTCTTAAAGTTTGACCATATTTGCATGAAAAAATATCAACATCTGCCTTGCTAAAGTTATATAATGTGAAAATTTAAGTCATGCACGCATTTGCTGATATTGATTTCACATTGTGGATGTTGATATTTTTTTTATAAAATAGGTCAAACTTTACGAGGCTTAATTTTAGATAAATCTTATCTGTAAACTAAAAAGGACTGGAGGGAGTACTAGCTGTACTGCACTGCACGAACACGAAACGCAGGGCACGTGCATGGCTCGCCGCCACGTCGATCGTTCAATTCCCAGCGACGGAACGAGCCTGGAAGGCTAGCACGAAGCGGCGCATACACGAACCACCCCGAGCCCCTGGACCAGGTTCGTCAGACGGTCGAATCCATCTATTTTCATGGCAAGGTTCGCTTAATCTCCATCGCCCTCTCTAGCAGTATTGCTTTGCTCCATTGATTTCCCCAGCTGCCTAGCGGTGCATGCATGGGCTTAATTAGAAACTCAACAGTACGCGCCGGCATTGAAACTGCAACTGCCGCGTCGCATGCACAGCTGACGGCGCAGTACAAAGTTGGCGATCATGCGCTGTCGCCACGCCGCCGTCGGTTTGTTCTGACTTTCAAATGTGTCTAGGATCAACAGGGCGTTGATCATCCCAATCCCCTGAACCAAGTTCAGTGGCCGGGCAAGTATGCACCGTCTTCTTTTTTTTGCCGAAAGCATGCGTTTGATCTCCACATGGCTAGGGTAGGTTCACTGAATCTCCTCCGTCCAAAGTTCTGCATAAAGCTCTGCCACTACCAGTACCAGTGCAGTCGTACCTCGGCGTTCTCGAATCTCGAGTATCCGCTTCGCGTTTCACCCACATATTTTTGCAGAAAGTTCCAGAACCTTAGATAAGTCACAGAAATTAATTGTAGTACACCGAATTCGGTTTTTATCCAAAGGCAAAAACCAGGTCCCATCATCCAAGAGGCCCAAACCCAGACGTTACTGTGCATGCAGCCGCAGCAACAGAAAAGCGGCCAAACCCAACCCAACCAAACCCAGCAGCGCAGTAGCACCTGGGGGAGGCAGGAGGCGGAGCAGAGCTGACAAGCAACGGGAAGCTCCATCGCGCCGCGCCGCGCCGCGCCGAGCGGTTTCTTTTCCCCGCTCTCTCTCTCGCCCCCCTCCCGCGCGCCACCTATAAATACCCCGCCTCCCTACTCCGTCCTCTCCCCCTCAGTCAGACGTCACAGCCACACAGAACAAGCGAGAAACCACTCTGCACGCACGCCCACAGAAGAGAGAGAGAGAGAGAGAGGGAGAGAAAGGAAGAGGAAGATAGAGGGAGAGGGATCGACATCCGTTCGATTCACCCTTCATCATGAGGCCGATCAGAGAAGGCGAGGCGCTGGTCGGAGTCGCCGGGGCTCCGGCGGCGGCCGGCCACGGCCACGGCGCGCACCCGGGGCTGTGGAGGACGCCGACGCCGTACCTCTTTCTCGGCTTCGCGCTCATGATGGGGCTCATCGCCGTGGCGCTGCTCGTGCTCGTCTGCACGCGCCGCAAGCCGTCCGGGTCGTCGCGGCGGGGGAGCGCCGCCGAGGACGCGTCGGCCCGCATGATGGCGCCGCTCGACAGGGAGCCCAAGGTCGTCGTCATCATGGCCGGCGACGACTTGCCGTCCTTCCTCGCCAGCGCCAGGCCGTTCGCGTTCCCTGCTGCCGTGACCGCCGCCGACGCCGGCGAGCAGCGGCAGGAGGACGCGGCGTAGGCGCGACGCCCGCCCACCCGCCCGTGTAACCGCGGGACCAATTTTGGCCTCTAGGATTTTCCCTGCGCGATCTGTCCGTAGAATCTGCTACTACAACTCAATTAGCAGAGAAGATAGAGCTGTAGTAGGCTAGTAGCTTGCGTTTCTTGGTGAGGTGTGGTGAGGTGAGCGGCGCGCATGGCGTGCGTTGAGTTGAGATCTGGCAAAAGCGAATGGAATTTTGGCTTGCATCTTCATTCAATAAATGCATGATGCTTGCTTTTTTTTGAGTTAATGCATGATGCTTGCTTGGCTGCTCCCCAATTCGATTTCCACTTGAAATTTCGGCGCTTTCTGTTTGGGTGCGCGGTATAAAATACTCGCCCGTCGTCGTCATTCTGGGAGACTGTCTCTCTTGGAAGTTTCACCGTGAGTCATCCAGCATTAACCGCTCTCCCATCCTGATCGACTTTGATCACCACGTAATAATAAAAGTTTGTGCGGAGTGACGGAGCTCTCCGGGCAAACATTTTAGTCACAGTGGGAGTAGTAGTATACTAGTAACATAGCGTATTTCAAGAAATTTTTGCTTACTCCAAGAAATTTTTGCTTATGTGACAAGTTTTTAATGTGAGGTGGTAACATAAGGCTGGTCATAGTGGGAGTAACTTAGCAAGTAACATAACATATCCCAAGAAAAATTTGCTTACGTGACATGTAGTTAATGAGGGGAGAGAAGGTTGGAGTAACATAATATGTTACTGTAACATAACACATATCAAGGCAAAATGAGTCTATATCTTAATAAATGCTGGCTTGCATGATATCAACTATATGTTACTTTCCACTATGAATGTAGTAACATAGACTATTAACATATGTATGTTACTAGTCTAAGTTACTCCCCACTATGACTAGCCTAAGGCTGGTCATAGTGGAGAGTAAGTTAGACTAGTAACATATATATGTTACTAGTCTATGTTACTACCTTCATAGTGGGTAGTAACATGTGGATGGTAACATGCAAGCCTTCATTAATTGAGATATAGACTCATTTTACCTCGGGGTGTGTTATGTTACAGTAACATATTATGTTACCACAAGCATCTCTTTCCTCATTAACTTCATGCCACATAAGCAATTTTTTCTTAGGATGTATTATGTTACTAGCTATGTTACTCCCACTATGGCTAGCCTAATGTGTTACTGTAATATAGCGTTTCTCAAAACAAGATGAGTCTACGAGTTAATAAATAAAGCCATCTATGACACTATTATCATGTTACTTTGCATTATAAAGGTAGTAAACACTAATCTAAGTTACTCCCTAAGTTACTCCCGACTATGACCAGCCTCCACATGATTGTTCTAGTAGACTGCAACTGCCGGTTAAGTGAATGCATGTTGAAACGCCCACAGTGAACTTTCGGTTGTTTGTCCATGTTGAAACGTACACAGTACACAGTGAAAATGAGCAAAAGTACACAGTGAAAACGAGTATAGCATTACATGGGGTGCATTAATCGACTGTCCAGTCTTTAGACGCGAGCACGTAGGCTAGAAAACAAAAATAGGCGAACCTAGCGCGTCGTCGACACGTCGCGTAGAATTTATGCAACGGACTGTATGCGCCGCCCTTTATCAAACCAAGGTCCCGTCGCCTGCATTTGGAAATGGAGATTATATATACATTTAGAGGGCACATAGTACTTTTCTTACAAAAAACTACACGTACTACAGTCTCTTAAATAGCAGAATATGCTTGTTATTGTTAACAATGGTTTTATGTTATCCAATTCGTGAAAGTACGAATTTTCTCACTAAAATCATATTCCTGGTCTCCATTTGTTTTTCTGGCTTTGCTATTTCTTATACACCTACAATTTGTTGTATCGTTGATCGATTTTGGGAGCGGATAGGAGAGCCGTCTCCGAAGCCGAGACGGACGACGGAGCCGGCCATGGTGTCCGTGACGTGGCCTTGATCGAGCAGGATGCTTCATTGGTTCAGGGTATCTACAACATGGATCATCCAACCTTTCCCCTAATGTTTGGACGAACGTTGGACACTTTTGGCGATCCAACAGCGGTCACTGTATGCCCTTGGATTGGTACGGATGTTCGAAATCACACAAACAATTTGCAAACTAGGGGGTGGGGTGGGATTGGGGAGTCCGAACATCCGGAGACGCTGCCAAATCAGCCTTGGACTCCACTGTAAACTCACTTTCCTCTCTTTCTTCTCTTTCCATAGGACAATGAACGGCCATTTGATGAATATCGCCGGACATTTGGTAATCATATTTGATGACTTCCCTTGGAGATGCCCTCGGTGAAAGGAGATGTGGGGGAGATGAGACGTGTTGTCAAAAGAGAGGAAGCTCGGGTTTGTTTGCTGTAGGATGAAGATGATGGACCAGCCATTGGATTTCAAACTAATGTCTCTAGGTCAAATTGATTGTAAGTTGTCCGGAAAACTTTTTTTTTTACGTGGAAAATGCCCAAAACAAAGTTTGGGCATTTTCAAACTTTGTTTTCCCTACCCGCTTGTGGTGAACAGGAGGCGGTGACAATAGAAAGACAACGGCGTCGTTGCGGGGATCAGCGACCAGGGAACATGTGTGTTTCATGATAGCCCGATCCCACAACCGTGGGAGCCAAAACCGCCATGGCCGTAATCGGGGAAGGAGAGCGGGATATGGTGGCGATGAAGTCGGAGCCATTGAATGAGGATCTGATGGTCTACAGGTGCGCACACTGAGGGAAATCCACTTGTACTATCAGCTAGCACCCCTATCTGTTCGTACTTTGTACTGCAATTTGTAGAACCCGTTTGGCGCCTGTACTACTTGTTTCTTGCTACTACACGCCTGCTGCAGGCCTGCAGTTGTCTTCTAGCCTAACTTGTTGCAGCAGCTGCACTACGTCTCTGCTAAAATGGGTCGCAGCCTGGCCACTAATATCGATCGATTGGATCAAGATCAAGCACTTGAACCGCACGTATGGGGAGCTCACATGCCACTGTTTTGTGCTAAGCACCATATGTCAACTCGAGCCGTACTTGCCCACGAAACATATCGTATCTGTTGCAATTTTGCAGCCGAGAGATCAATCAATCATATAAGTTGTGCTTAGCTCATGGAGAACCCATTATCTACAAAAATCTAATCAAGCATCAGCGGGCTAAAGCTAGTAGTGGCCCCTTTACAAAGGTGTCCCCCGATCCTATTCGTCGCGACAAAGCGGTAAAGAAATGGCGAAATGGCATGCCGATTCCTCTTTCTCTCGAGTTGGATCGTCCCCGGTATAAGTTTCAACTCAGTCCTTATTTTAAGAAAGGTGAAAAGGTTTCCACTAAATCATAAAGAGTTGAAGAAATCCTTGTTTTTTATTAATATCTTGAAATGGAGAAAGTGGGAAGAAAAAGGAAAGAAAGGTATATTGGGGGAAAGCGAAGCAAATAGAGAGGTCCAAATCCAACAACGAATGCCAATGCCAAGATGATACTATGGGGGTCAGGTCACGCGGGGCCATGGCACTCTCCAAAAGGGAGCGCTTTGTGTTTTATTTACGGATTTGCTATTTACTTATCGCGGCTAGGCCGGAAGCGGCGCCTCGACCCCGAGCCAGTAGCTAGGGGGGTGGGTGACAAGAAAACAAAGTTTGTGCTCTTCCTCCCTGCGTCCTCGTCACCATATTCTCACCCTACATGCATAGTCCCACTACCATAGCTAGCCATCATACAAGTTCTTCCTAGGTAGTCTTATCAAATATCAACCCAGGTGCGTTCTGGAATTACAGTACCGAATAATACGTCGTTCCATGCATTAGCAGATCGGAACGAAGAAGTGCCAACGGCTAGCCAGCCTAGAGGCTGTTCATGTCATGTCAATCTGTGTGCGTTCTGGAACTTCATTCCGTTTCATGGAGCTGATCGGATTGGGAAATGCTAATTCCTTTTGCTCCTCGTGCTTGATCTGTTCTTCGTGTGCATCCTTCCTTCAGTCCTGGAACACGAACAGAAGAGGAGGCGTACGTGAAAGCGAACCAGTTCTAGCCTTCTAGCTAGGGTTTGGGTGGACGGAGAGATAGCAGATGGGCTGGTGGCGGCGGCATGCATGGGGTTTGGGTGGAGGCGGTTGTTTCCTTGTCGCCGGAGCAGCAGCGTCCTGTCTGCTTCGTACCAGTTCCGTAGGGATAAGGTTGGCGGGCATGGTTTACCTTGTTCCTGTTGCTAGTGGAAGCGGCGCATCGTAAGAAACTCGAGAGTCCACAGTACAAAGTCGACGAGCTATCTGGACTTTTTCAAGGGAAGAGCGAGTGGGGTCCTAGTCAGAACCCAGATACGGAGTATGAACAGCGGCAGCAGCAGCAGCTTGCTTGTTGTGACTGCCCGGCGGGCATCATCATTGCCTCCTCCACCGACGAGTGAGCGTCATTTTTCTCCCTTTGCCGCGGAGAATATCCAGGAGCATATGGCTGCTCCTCCTCCCCGGCGGTCTTCGCCGTCCTTCCATGTTCCATGTTGCCGTACCCGGCCCACCGAGACCGAGGTCATCATGGCCAGGGAGAAAATGTTTACTCCCTGATTAGTTCCGAGTCAGAGATGCTGTGCTGCACTGCACTGCACTGCTTGGAAACATAATGATAGTAGTAGCAGTAGCTGCCTGGCCTATTGCTATCCGCCAACTTTTGTAGCTGCTCTTTTGGCCCTTGGCTTGATGCTTTCCAGTTCAGACGTTTGTTTATTGGAATTGGATGATCATTGCAGTAGTTAACTCGTTTACCGAATAGTATTACGGACTTACGGTCACGGAGACCTTGGAGTAATTCTGGTGCTTTAACGTTCTCACTACTTAGTTTATTTCGATGTTAATTCTGAACTGGAAAATTCAGAGAGTAGCGAACACTTGTCCATCGAAAAACCTCACAATTCGATTCTAAAAAAAAAACTTCGCAAATCGCCAATTCGTATGTGAGAAGAAAAGAGGGAGTGAATGAAAGGCGATTCGAGTAGGTGGGCGCGTGTACGTGCGGCCTCCGTAGGATGTCAGATAAAGGGGAGGCGAGGTTGGAACTTGGGAGGAGCATTATCCTCACGAATATTCTGGCTCAGTTGGAGCCTCTGTAATCTCATCTGCTGGGAACGGTCGAGCAGTGCGCCCATGGACGCAGCAGGATGCCATGTTTGGCGATCCTTTCGATGAGCCACCCGACGGCAGTGCTACATGCAGCTGCTCACTTCCAGGCCCAGGAAAAGGACGAGGGCGATGACTCGGATCCTATTCATCACCAGGCCGATCATGGCAGCTACTATAGCTAGAAGCTTGTTGCGGACCTTTTCCGTCCCTTTTGACACGCCGTTGGGCCGCCGCGTCCCTTTGCGCCAGCGTTTCTCGTAGCTAGCTAGGGTTCAACGAAAAGCGATCGCCCATTTTCACCTCCAGCAGGGGCTGCATGGCACGGAAAGGTGTCGTCACACGGCCACACCATGTCGACACAGACACGAGCACGTTGAGAGGGCCTCGTGGCATCACGTCGGCCGTGCGCTCCTCCGCCCGACACTTCCCGGCCGCCGCACCGCACGCACGATCACTCAGCAGCTACGCTACGCACCGTCACCTTTTTGTGCGAGAAAAGAGATTGCATTGCCCAGCCCAAGGGATCACGTACAGTCGTTCATGCACAGCAAATCGATCTCATTTGGACCTGACCTGAGCCACACGGCATAGCGTGGAGCTGCGCACCGTCGCTTGTTATCGGCATGGATATGGATGATCGTGAGAGGATAATGCGTCCATGTTTCGATCGATCGATCGATGGATCGGACTGGACCTACGTACGTACGTGTGCTATTCGATCCTTGCCCTGGGCCAGCAACGCGACAGCCCGCGGCCCCGGGTCGACGCCGACCGATCGTACCGCGAGCTGCCACCGGCCGTGCTATCTATCCTTCCTCGTCGACGTGAAATGAAAGGACCATGCATGCATCAAGATCGACAGCGCGAATCGCGGGCAGAGACGGCCTCTTCGCTTCCCGGCCCCAGTTCGATCGGTCCGGTTGGATGGATTGATGGATCAGCCACAACATGTGGGTTTGTGTAAAAAAATAGTTTCTTTGGGTTACAGCATTTACAGCAGGTAATCTCAAACCCCTCTGGCACGCGTCAAAAATCTCCATCTCAGACCGACGCCTTAAACCAGCCTCCAGACGCCCGGGCTGACCGGCATCCCCCTCGCATCCAGCTCAAATATGTGATGGATATATATGAGAGGTCCAGACGCAACTGGCTGCGTCCGCCACGTCAGGCCCGGCCCACGATGGCTCACCTGACCCACATATATTTGTTCACACATCCGCTTCTCGGACCAAATCCACTCCACTCCACCCCACTCAGCAAACCAAGCTTTTGTCCGGCGATCTCCGGTCTTCACTAACATGACGGGCAGTGGATCTGACTCCGATCAGTGCAGATCCGTCGGCTAGGGTGTCGTCCCGTGCAGGTTGGAGGAGGCAATGACCATCCGCATTGCACTCCGCCGCTCCCTGGAGTACCGCGCCCGACCGACGGCAGTATCTATGTCCGGTGAGGATCCATTGCATCGCCGCATCGGGCGCTTGGATCCTCCAGGGCTGGATCATTGCAGTCCTCCCATGAGCCTTCCAATCTTCCTTTCCCCATCGCGGGCCCGCCGGAGTATGAGTGGTACCGGGATCAGTGTGCCCGCAGTGGGAGGAGAGGATGAGGGTGGCCAAGGCCCGCCTCGCAGCCGGTATGGCGGCGGTTGATGCCGCTGATTCGACAGCGCGTGCTGCTGCAGAGGAAGAAGCCATCCGCGCCCGCATTGTAAAGAAGCGGCAATGGGGAAATATGCGCGCCCATGTCCGAGGGCAGAATCGGGCGGTCCGTGCCATGGCCAGACTGCCCCCAACGGAGGAGAAGGAAGACATCGATGGGTTGGACAGCTCCGACGATGAGCAAATCCGTCTCAATCCGTACTGCATTTTCGACCGCTACTTCCGCGACAAGGACAACAAGAGCACCAAGAAGGGCAAGCACGACCATGGATGATATTCTGCATAGCTAGTATGTAGGTAGAACATGCCAAATTTTGATTGTCCGATGGCAATGTCCTGATGTAGTAGCCGGGCGATGTGTTTAATGCATCATTCATGTAGTAACATTACTTTGTATGGATTTGAGGCATTGCCAATTGAGGTGTCCGGTTGTGAGAAGAGAAATTTAAGATGTGACCAGTAAATGCTCACGAGCGTGTCCTGATGGCGCGTTTACGGGCTTTTGGGGCCGGATTTGCCAAGTCTGATTGTAGATGCTCTTATCATTCAGCGCGATTGTGTAGACAGTGTTTTTTTAGCTTGGTCTCTAGGCTAGTTTGTGCACTGTACAAGGATCACATGGCAGGCGATCATCCGTCGGTATGCTAGTGAGGGTGCGTCTATGCTTGTTTCTCACCCTGAGAGAAGTGGGAGCTGCGTGCTGCGGTGCCACGACGATGATACTCCATGACCGTGGTTTTAAGTGGATGATATTATCTGATTGATGTGTTGAACTAGGTCGGATCGAGGTTCGCAAGTTTCTCCCGTGAAGCTTGCCTTCAAAATCAGATTTATTTATCCTCGATCCATGCAATGGTTGATTGTTTGGTGATGCTTTGTTAATTGGTGTTATTATTTTACGGTTGTTAAGATTGGTGTTTGTCAGAGGTGAAGTCGAAGTCGTCTGGTTCAGATATCACAGACATGATATCGATGGACAATGCCCCGATGATCCAATTTGTGTTATTATTGGTGCTGATATTTTGTTAGTGGTCAAGTAGTCCACGAGTACCCTATGTGTTGGGCTTTTTTGTAATATATTTTTTCCTAATTAATCAGATAACTCCATTCCAGTTAATGAATAAAAATAGCAAACCTTTGCTTCATATTTGCTAGTCGCTTCATGCATCCAAAAATTAATATGGTAAAGGCGCGAATACCAGACATATGATTCATTTTCAATGAAAAATATGATTAATAAGACAAATCCGACAAAGGCATGCAAAATAAGCTTTCACACTCATACTTTTACCAATAAATTGCACACATCTTCACACTAGCATCTTATCAGACTGAAAGACCAACTTATAGCCACCATGACACATGAAAACAAGATTTTTATTGACTGTAGGGACATGTTGCACGTTATTTAGCCGCACGATCTTTTCCGAAGTAAATTTCAGATCGACTGTACAACATGAACAAAAGCATGTGGCCCATTTCCAATAAACATATAGGTAGTCCTTGGCACATGATAAGAAAAAAAAATGGAGAGATCAACACACACATGCATATTGGCACACGCGTCAATCCACCGTTCATAAGAATGACATACTGAAATAACAATAAAAAAATTACCATACCCGTCGTCCTTCACCTTACTATCACCAATAACAAAGTTGTCGGTCTTGTCGTTGTTCCCATGTTACCCCTTGTCAAAGCGATTCACGCAATCAGGAGCCCAATATTCATATTCACTGAAGACATGTCATGCTCCTTCCTTTTTACCTGTCTCATCTTAGTTCCTAAAATTAATAGATTGTGAGGTCTTGCTTTTGCCTTCAAACTTTCCTTTGCCCTCATAGTTGCTCTTGTTCTTAAACTTCTGGGGTTGCAAATTCCTCTTGTGCATGAGATAGTCCCTAGAATTCCCCTCATGGGCTGGATCACATGTGTCTTTTCTCCTCGTATTATCTTCCAGGTCAAGACCACTAATGAGATCCAGAATGGAAAACTCATGGCCCATGTGTCTCCAAACAATGGCAAAATTCCTCCTTGAAGGAAAGTCTTGTTCGGTAACACACAATTGAAATATCCACGCTTCTTATTGAGTGACTGTATTTTGTTAGCATGCTCGACTAAAACACTTTGTACTCATGGTATTGTTCCATAACATATAACTCACTTCATGTGTCCAAGACACTGAACTTGGTCTGGAGCCTGTCTCACATATCCTCGCCAAACATAATGCTCTTGAAAGGATTAACGATCTTGTTGCCAAGAAACTCAGAACAACACCTTTGAAGAGGATTTCAGTATCTTGGGAAGCTTCAATCTGTTCAGGAGTAACTGGTCCCTCTGCTAAAGAGCATTTCATGATGGTTTGTCGCACACCATCTCTGGCAATTCAAACCGTCATACATGGGAGGTTTGTAGGGTACAACAAAATCAATTGAAGAAAATTGCATGTACTTAGGTTTTTTTATTTTGAAAATATGAGTAATTTCCTCTAAGTTTAACCTAAATAATAAAATTGAAACATCATAATGAACATAATAGACATGATTGTCTCACTAGGTAAAATACTAATCAACCTAAACAAGTGATTTGATATGTAAGATAAAAAGAGCGTGTCCATGCCAATTGCGAGCACTAGTAATACAAATACAATCTCTGACGCAAGAGATAGGAGCACATAAGTGCGGTGGACGAGTATATATTCGCGGTAGCATCAGAAGGCTATGGAAGTATTGGTTGTTGTGTGTGCGAAATTGCTGTTTATGATGATCAATTCACCTACTAGTTGCTATAATTATGATTTACTCCCTCTTTTCATAAATATAAGACGTTCTAATTTTTTTATATGAATCATATGTGGTACATAGACATGTTTTAGTGTTCTTGTTCATTTATTTTCATCCGTATGTATGTAGTTCATATTAAAATATCCAACTAGTATTTGTGAAGGAAGGGAGTATGTTCTATAATTAGTCATGTTTTTTTTCAACAGAGACCGAAATTTCACTGTGCACGTTTCAACGTGCGCGCAACCGGCAGTGACTGTTTACAGCAATCGTGTAAAGCCCCGTCATTTCGCACAAACTAATGCTCGTCACTTTGTGTCATGCCTGCAGATCAATCTGGATCAGTATTGGAGAGTGGTTCTCTCTCATTGTTGAGGGGTGGTTAATGCTTGGTGACTCATCGTTGAGATTTACCTTGGTGACTCATCGTTGAGATTTACCTTGGTGACTCATCGTTGAGATTTACCACTACGAGAGAGACAGAGTCTCAGCATGACGACGATCGGGGAGTAGTTAATACCGCCCACCCAAACGAGAAGCGTGGAAATTTGTGAGTGAAAAAATCGAATTAAGAGAGCAGGCAAAAAGCAAGCAAATGCAAAAGCCGAAACTTCATTCGCTTTCACAGATCTCAACGCCGCCGGGCACTCACGTCGTGCGCGCCGGTTATCTCATCGAACTAGATACTACTACTACCGACAAAATTACTTAGGGTAAATCCTAGAAATCTGATTGATGAGCAAAATTGGTCCCGCGTCCCGCAGGGCACACGGGCGCGGCGCGCGCGCGCTCAGACCGCGTCCGCCTGGCGTGGCGGCTCGACGGCGTCAGGGAACGCGAACGGCCTGGCGCTGGCGAGGAAGGACGGCAAGTCGTCGCCGGCCATGATGACGACGACCTTGGGCTCCCTGTCGAGCGGCGCCATCCCGCGCGCCGATGCGTCCTCGCCGGCGCTCCCCCGGCGCGACGACCCGGACGGCTTGCGGCGCGTGCAGACGAGCACGAGCAGCGCCACCGCGATGATCCCCATCATGAGCGTGAAGCCGATGAAGATGTACGGTGTCGGCGTCCTCCACGCCCCCGGGTGCGCGCCGTGGCCGGCCGCCGCGGGCGCCCCGGCGACTCCCACCAGCGCCTCGCCTTCTCTGATCGGCCTCATGATGAACGGTGAATCAAACGGATGTCGATCCCTCTCCCTCTTTCTTTCTCTTCCTCTCTCTCTCTCTCTGTGGGCGTGCGTGCAGAGTGGTTTCTCGCTTGTTCTCTGTGGCTGTGACGTCTGAGTGAGTGGGAGAGGAGGGGGGAGGGAGGCGGTATTTATAGGTGGCGCGCGGGGGAGGGAGGCGAGAGAGAGCGGGGAAAAGAAGCCGCTCGGCTCGGCTCGGCTCGGCGCGGCGCGATGGAGCTTCTCTTTGGTTTGCTTGCCAGCTCTGCTCTCGCTGCCTCCCCCAGGTGCTACTGCTGCTGCTGCTGCTGGGTTTGGTTGGGTTTGGCCGCTTGGATGGTGGGACCTGGTTTTTGCCTTTGGATAAAACCCGAATTCTTTGGATAAAAAGAATTCAGTGTACCACAATTAATTTCTGTGACTTATCTAAGGTTCTCGAACTTTCTGCAAAAGTCTGTGGGTGAAACGAGAAGCGGATACTCGAGATTCGAGAACGCCGATGTACGACTGCACTGGTACTGGCAGTGGCAGGGTTCAACAGAACTTCGGGTGGAGGAGATTCACTGAACCTAGGCATGTGGAAATCAAACGCATGCTTTTGGCCAAAAAAAAAAAAAAGGAAAAAACAATGCATGCTTGGCCGGCCACTGAACTTGGTTCAGGGGAGCAGGATGATCCACGCCTTGTTGCTCCTAGACACATTGGTTCAGGGGAAGCTGGAGCAAACCGACGGCGGCGTGGGGACAACGCATGATCACCAACTTTGTACTGCGCCGTCAGCTGTACGTGCGACGGAGCAGTTGCAGTTTCAATGCCGCCGCGTACTGTTGCATTTCTAATTAAGCCCATGCATACACTGCTGGGCTGGGCGGCTTGAAGATCAGATCGGTGGAGCGAGCAATACTCTTAAACAGGGCGACGGAAGTTCAGCGAACCTTGCGGTGAAAAAAGGAGTCGTCGCGTCGCCCGTCGACGAACCTGGTCCGGGCTTGGGATGGTTCCTGTATGCGCCGCTTGGAGCAACTTCAACGGGCCGACCCAACCGGACGACGTTTTTGTTCGATTTTTATCTGTTTGGGTTGGCCGCCCGTCCGCCGTTCGCCTTCTTTTAGTTTTAGGTCGGCAGTGCGTTCAACGGACCGACCCATTTCATGACGCGCGTCTTTAAAATCATGCCGTCGCCTTGGTTTTGGCGCTCCAGCGCGCAGGAAAGGTTCGCGCGTGGGGGGAAGCGCCTAGCGCGCGCGCTGGTTTTGGCGCTCCAGCGCGCGGGAAAGGTTCGCACACGCGCCGCTGCCGGCCCTCGTTATAAAGAAGGCGCTCCCTCCACACTCTGTCCGCCGTTCACTCTCGCCGCCTCTGCGCCACCATGTCGATCCGTCGCCTGGGCGCTTCGGATTTTCGCGGAGTCCGCGAGCTCCGCTCCGGCGCCTTCTCCTCCGGGATCTTCTTTCGCGAGAAACGTCTCATCCTCGGCACCTTCGACACCGTAGAGGAGGCGGCCCACATGCACGACGCGGCGGCGTGGCGCCTCCGGAGGGCTCGTCGGGATATGAATTTTCCCAACATGTCGAGCGAGCGGGCGCAGGATCTGGCGCCTCTTCCGCGGCTTTTCATCGACGAGGATCGTCGTGTCCACCGGAGGCGACAGCGTCGACTCGCCATAGAAGAGAAGGACGTGGAAGCCTTGGTGGTGTGGCGCGGAGGCTTCCCGCAAGACATCGTCGACGAGCGCCAGTTCTACACGCAATTGAGGTTGGAGAGGGACGCGAGGAGGAGGGAACGAGCCGCCTATCGGGAGGACAAGCGTTCGCGGAAGCAGGCGGCTCAATTGAAAGTGAAGCTACGAGAAACGTCAGGTTGGAACTTTGAAGACGAGCAGCTTGCTGACGCCTACATTCAGACGTCGGAGGAGGACATTAGAGTCAGAAAGCGACGAGTAGTGGTCTTTTTCTTTTATCTGTGTACGCTAGAACTATCTATGTATCCATTTTAATCTGAAAAAATGGCCGACGGCGTCGGCGACGTAGCAGGCGGGCGAGTGTGTGAATCCGATGAGCCACCAACCAACGGGCCCGATGGCGCGCGCGTCCATTTTGTGTCCGCGACGACGCAAATCAGGCTAAAAAATGAGACATGAATGGGTTAGCAGTCGGATGAAAGCGGACGCGCGTCTGTTTGGATCGGCACGTTGTGCCGGCCTTTTTGTCCGTGCCGACCTAAATAGACGGCCTCGAACGAAATAGGTCGCCCAAATTGCTGTTGGTGGTAGGAGTAGCTGTCAGGCTCTTTCGGGATGAAAGATCGACGTGGCGGCGAGGCGTGTACCATGCAGATGCAGTGCGGTACAACTGGTACTAGTACGAGCTGTCTTCTGTCTTGACCGTTGGTATTTACTCCCTCTGTATCTAAATAATTGTCTTTCTGGAGATTTCAACAAGTGACTACATACATAGCAAAATAAGTGAATTTACACTCTAAAACATGTCTACATACATCCGTATGTTATAGTCCATTTGAGATGGCTAGAAAGACAATATTTTGGAACGGAGGGAGTACTGAGTAATACTCTCCGGGCATTGTCCAAGAGATGAAAGTATTTAAATATATTTTAATTCTAAGAGCAATTTTAATGGAGCGACCCATTTCATCCGCAGACGTCGTTTGGGTCGGCGCGGACACAAAAGACGGCCCAACGCGCCGAATCAAACGGACGGGCGTCTGCTATTCGTCCGCGGGCGACCCATTCCCGGTTCATTTTTGAGCCGGATTTGCGTCGGCGCGGACACGCAACGGACGCACGCACGCTCGCCTTCTCCTCTCCTCGGGCCCGCTGGTCGGTGGCACATTGGCCTCCCCCCTCATCCTCCAGCCAACAGCAACCCTCGCCCGCCTCCTTCGTGGCTGATGCCACCGCCCATTTCTGCTGTCGACTCTACCAGCTGTCGCTGCCTCCACATCCGCCCAGCAACGCCGCCCACTTCCCCCGTCGCCCGCCCCGTTGTCTTGTCGCCGGGGAGCAAATTGCTTCCCAACGCCGCTCCCCCAACCGCACAGCCGCCCGCGATCAAGAAGCCGCCTCGCCGCCCCAGCCAGATCCGACCGCACGCTCGTGGGACGCCGGCCCACTCGTAGGACGCCGGCAGGGCAGCTAGCTGGTCCGTGTGCGCCGCGAGTCCCCTCGTCGGCCGTCTCCTTTTTTGGCGTCTGCAAGCTGTTCGACAGTTTGCCAAGGTACGAAAATGGACTCCGCCGACAAGTTCTTTTTCCACAATTTCCTTTCGACTCTGACGATTCGTTGTCCGACGACGAGGAGGAGATATTGGCTGCCGTGTTGGTCCATCACCACCTCAACAGCCAGCGGCCGCTGTTCCATGGCTCCATTCCGGGTCATCTTCCGGCGTTGAATCGCAACCAACAGAGCGGGCATTTCCTTCTTTCGAAGGACTACTTTGATACAACAAACCCGTTGTTCAAACATCAAAAATTCCGCCGCCGTTTCCGTATGAGTAGGCACTGGAAGTGGAAGAACTGTCCTTCTGCTTGGCAAGGGCAGTATAAAGGACATGTCAGGGCTTGCATTGTCATACTAGAGGCTGTGGCGCCTCCAGATCTCTGGATGTGGCACTCTTTCTTTGGCATGGCTGGATCACACAATGATATCAACGTGCTTCAGCGCTCGCCAGTGTTTGCTAGGCTTGCCGAAGGCAACAGCCCACCAGTGAACTTTACTGTCAACGGCCACAACTATGACAAAGGATACTATCTGGGTGATGGTATCTATCCTCAGTGGACCACTATTGTCAAGACAATACCCAACCCTGTCGGAAAGAAGAGGAAAAGATTTGCCCAAGAGCAAGAGAGTGCTAAGAAGGATGTCGAGTGTGCTTTTGGTGTTTTGCAATCTTGATGGGGCATATTTCGGTATCCTGCTAATACCTGAAGCACGCAAAAACTATGGAAGGTGATGACTGCTTGTGTGATCATGCACAATATGATCGTAGAAGTCGAGCGCCCGGAACGTCTGTACGATCAAGGGTTTCAGTTTCAGGGTGAGAATGTTGTGCCTGAGCATGGAGTAGCAGCAATGTTTGAACAATTCACCCAATTTCATCAAGACATGCATGATTGGGAAACTCACGTGCAACTGCAAAATGATTTGGTTGAACATATGTGGGCTCATGTTGGAAACCAATAGATGTATCTTCTTTTATTTGTTTGCAAAACTATGTGAAACATTTTTATTTGTATCCAGCTTGTAAAATTATACTATTTTATTCGGTGAAGTATGTTTGACATTATGTTTGAATGCAAATAAATGTAATATTAGGTGGCCAGCCGGCACATATGGGTCGGCACGTTGGGCGCGTTGTCGACCCATATCGAAAATAGGGCGAACGCCAAGCGGGCGGCCGACCCAAACAGACAAAAACCGGACGAAATCGCCGGCCGTTTGAGTCGCCCCAATGAAGTTGCTCTAAATTCATTTATTTTTAAAATCATTTCTGCTACAAGTAATTCTGAACGGAGGGAATAGTAAGTAGCACGATATGTTCAACTGGCCACTACAATCAATCCTGCAACCAAAGTTGACGTAGAGCGGCCTGGGCACATCATCACTAAATCAAACACATGGCCAAGATGATGCGCACACGTACGGTGTGCGCACGTGCTGATTCGTTTCCTGTTTCGCCGCGTCCAGACGGACATATAAACAGCACATGCACGCTCCGCGGTGCCGTGCATGCGTTGGACACGTCTGGTACGTGCACGAGCCGTGCCTCGCACTCCATACGCTCCTGAGGTTGGTGATGGACGAGCTAAAACCAACCAAACACTTCGAACGCTAACCGACAGGGCATGGCAGCCGCGCGTTGCGTCATCGTCATGCATGCATGAACCCATCCATGGAGCTGTGCAGCTGGCGAGAGCTGGCTCACCGGCCGCTCTGGCTCGCCTCCCCCACCCGACACGAGATCGAGTCGCCGCGCGCATCCATTCATCCATTTACACAGGCACGTACAGTACGTACGGGAAGGAAGACAGCTGCCTTGCGCAGGCGTTGCGTGCGACGCGTGACGTGTGCGCGTCTCGAAGCAAGAAGCCGCTAGATTTAGCCATCCACTGCTGGAACTGTCAGCTACAACAAGGATGAGTTGCGTGGATTCACGATCCCGTCTTGCGTGCTGCCGGCCGCGTTTTAGCAGTGAAGGGACTATGAGCATAACTAGCCGCCTTGGACCTCCGTCCTGCTGGTCACCGGCTACTACCTAGATCGACGGCTGGTTGCTACTAGCTGGATTCTCATGAGAAATCGACCAAACGATATACTACTACGATGATGCGTGCCGTGTGGTGCATGTATGCATATCTTCATGCTACGGCTGATGGCAAAGAGACGAGAAAAACGGGGAAAAGGGAGAAAAGGGCGGTTGCGCGAGCACGAATCGACCGCCCCTACTGCGCGACCTGGCGTCGTCGACGAATTGACGATTAGGTCGTCATGTCCCAAAGGTGCATGCATGGTCAAGTCAGAAACCATCCATTCCTTTCACACACATGCGAAATATACAAGGCTAGAGATCGATCGAGGACGTCGCCGTCACCTTGTGTAGTATGCTGTGTCCAGCTTTTGACATGACCCATGCAAATCCACTCGCGCGATGATGTGGCCGGCGAGCGCACTACTAGATTACTTGGTGATGGCGCTAATGGTGGTATGGCCCAGCCAAAAGTTAAGGCTGGCGGGGTGAATTATTAGCTAGCTTTTTTTTGACTGATGCATTATTAGCTAACTTTGTTGATATTGTGATGATTAAGGCCCTGTTTGATTAAAAAGTTTTAGGACTTTTTTTAATCCCAACTAAAAAGTTTCTAGTCCCTCCCTGTTTGTTTTCAGGGACTAAAAAGTATTTGGTTTGTCACCAACATTTGGCATTGTCAATACTTGGCAAGCCAATATTTGACAAAAACAAAAGTTGCCAACATTTGGCAACTTTTTGTGAGATTGGCAACTTTTGGCATCAAACCAATTATGCTCATAGTCCCTTCCTAGAGGTTATTAAATCACATGTAAAAGACCATGTTACCCCTAGTATACCGAAAACCGTGGGGCAGCGGGGCAATGGATGCAAGGAGGGGCATTGTTGAAAAAGTCTAAAAAAACCCTCTCCTTGAGAGTCTTCTTCATTTAGTTCCAAAAGGCAACTTTTAGTCCCTAGTAGTCTCTCCTAATTGGTTAAAAAGTCTTTAAAAGGGACTTTTTCTAGTCTCTACATTAAAAAGTTCCTGAAAACAAACACCCTTTAAATTCGTTTAACCCTCCATCGAAGGCAAGTTAGGTCTTAACCATTCTGGTAGATAGAATAACCCGGATGCACACCGCTAGCTGGTTAGATATGCGGATTCCTCCGGCCGTTCAGATTATCCAAAGGTTCGCTAGTCGTGATTTGCTTGATGCTTGCATCACTTTACATGTTTACCAGGGAATGGGATGACACCCTAACAAGAACAGAACATAAGATTAATAATTTTCCTAATCATCATGACATGGTTCAAGATAGAGGAGTGGTCACCAGTGAGCAACACAAGAGAATAGGAGGAGCAGGTCTCGTAATGATCTAGACACTTTTGTATTTCTTTACAGAGGAAATATTAGTTAAGAACAAAGTGAATTTCATCTTTCGCAACAGATTAAGCATAGCTTACATGGCTCGGTTTTTTGTGGTGCAATCAACCCATCTGAATTCAAGTGGCTAGACTTCATATTGATTCTCGTATATTTTCCGGATTTACCTTTAGTGTTATATATGTTTGTCGATTACAAGGGTCCGGATTGACTTTGCCAATCTGCAGATTTGTCGACCTAGTCTCTCGAAGATGCTCGCAGAGTGACATGGGTTCTCATACATTTTCTTGATTTATTTTATTTTTTGATGCTATTCTTTGTGCTCGTGTTGATTACGGGGTCCTTGGGTGACTTCGTCAATCTAAACATTTGTCAAGTTAGTCTTTCGGAGATGCTCACATAGATCGAGTGTGCGTATGTTCATAGAGGTGATTATGTAAGCGTGTTGTGAGCATACAATGTTCCTCAGGAAATATTATCAACTTTGGACCATGTATTCATAAAAGGGTGACATGTTGCATTAGATTTTAATTCTCTTACACATTGCACCTTATGTCAGCTCTCACCTAATCTCTAAATATGCGGAAATCCAATTTGGGTCCTGTGACGCCCGGATAATTAAACTACAGTAACTCCCTGCTAATGATGTCACGTCACTTCTGTCACTGTATTTAATCTCGGGTTAGTTCAAAACCGATTCAAATTCAAAATTGAATTAAAGGCAAACAACAAAAGTTTTCAAACTTCAAAACTAAAATGTCCGGGTTGAGCCAAATAATGCATAGGTAATTATAGCGGAGAAACCACGCTTTTATAAAATGTTTAAACACTAGTAGAAAAAGGGTCATATGTGAAGCACAATAGTGCCGGTTTGAATTTCAGCCGGCATTAATGTGTACACTAGTGCCGGTTCGTGGCGGCGATCAATAGCACCGGTTCGTGGAGAACCTTTAGTACCGGTTCATGCCACAAACCGGTACTAAAGAGGCTGTGTCAGCCTGCGGTCAGGCTATGGCCCCACCATCACCATTTAGTGCCGGTTCGTACCACGAACCGGTACTAATAAGGTTATGGCAAGCTGTTTTTAGTCCCACCTCGCTCCCCTAACAAGCCTTTTACCACCTTAAATATGTTATTTCTCAAACTATCACAAGCACTTGGTCTTCATTGAACTCTATGTGTAGAATTTGTGGCCGCAATATGAGTCTTCATCGGTTTATAAATCGTTGATGACTCATATTGACAATTCAGATTGTACACACAAAGATCATTGATGATCAAAGTATTTTTGATGTTATAAGATCATATTGACAATTTAGACTGTAAAGAAATATAAGATCATGATCTAAATCCTCTTATATTTTTTGCGTTCATTATGCACCATTCAAAGCGACACCATCAACTTTCAACCGTTTATGCCTTCATTTGCTATTTTCATGCATTTAATGATTTGTTTTGAGAACTAAATGACCTGGTAATTGAAAAGCACTACAAATGAACTCTGAAAAAGTTGAAACTTGGCATGGTATCATCATTTCACCCAAATATCATGTTCAAAAAAGTAGAGAGGGTTACGGCAAAAACTGGATGCACTTCGTTTACAAACTGGACAATCTCTTTCGAAGTATTTGGGTTTATGACGAAATTAAACTCATCTGTTACAAAAGCATTTCATTTTTTAAACTTATTACAACTCCAGACTTTTTGTGCATTCAGTATGCACCATTCAACTGCTAGGCGGGAGGAGCTCTTAAGTACCGGTTCCAACTGCTAGGCGGGAGGAGCTGTTTAGTACCGGTTCGTGGCGAACCTTTAGCACCAGTTCGTGCCACGAACTGGTACTAATGAGGTTGTGTCAGGTAAGGCTGGGGCCCCACGAGCACCTTTAGTACCGGTTCATGGATGAACCAGTACTACAGTTTCTTATTAAGCTGTTTTTTAGTCCCACCTCGCGAAGAGAGAGGGACTAGGAGCGGTTTATATGCCCTGAGTGCAGAGACGATGAAGAAGAGGCTTAATGCTCACGTTGCTTAGCTTCAAGCCTTCAGGAATATGGTAGACTGCACGGAGCTATGCGCAGTGCAGTTTACACTATTCCGAAAGGCTTGAAGCAAATTAACGAGCATTGCACCTCTTTTTTATTTTTAATAACTTATTACAACTCCGGACTTCTTCTGTTATGGCAAAAACTAATTGCATGTCGGCATTTTTTTTAAAACTTTGGTTATAACTCCAGACTTTGACTATCAAGTTTTGCAGAAAAGAAAAAACAGCAGAAAAGAAAAAATAGCAAAAAAAAAACTATAGCTGAAAAGAAAAAAACTATATAAAATGACCGTGAAATTGAAAATCACTACAAAATGTTGAATTTTGGCAAACTAGATGAAAAACTACTCACAAATAAATAGAAGAAAATAAATATAACAGAAAAGAAAAAACTATACAAAAAACTACGCAGAAATAAATATAAGAAAATAAAGCAGAAAAGAAAAAAAACTATAAAAAAAATTGGGGCGCTGCCCTGTGGGCCTGCTAGGCTACGGGCGTGCAATTACATGCCTTAAAGGCCCAGCAGACTCACAGGGCAGCGCGCAGATTTTAGGCCCACAAGCCTGCTATATAGAGGAGTTCAAAGAGGTAGCCGCGGCTGGGTTTATAAACCAGTGTGACTGCCCTTCGCCCGGCGAGGTGGGACTAAACTTTTGGGTGGCAGCGCGAGGCCTTTAGTATCGGTTGGTGGCTCCAACCGGTACTTACCGGTTGGAGCCACCAACCGGTACTAAAGGCATACTCTTCCCGCCTCTTGGCCTGGCCAAAGTTGGCCTTTAGTAACGGTTGGTGGCTCCAGCCGGTACTAAAGGCCCATCCTATATATATAGCACTTACGAAAATTTCAGTTACATCTCCCCACTTCGTCTCCAACGTCTCGCGACATCGCCGCGCGCCGCTCGATCCCGTCGTCGCCGCCCGTCGCCCGTCGTCCGTCGTCGTCGTCGCTGTCCCCGCCGCCGCCCGTCGTCGTCGTCGTCGTCGTCTCGCGCCGCCGCCCTGAATGCCGCCGCCGTCCGTCGTCGTCGCCGCGGTCCCGTACGTCCCTCGCGCCCCGCCCCGTACGCCGGCGCCCCCGCCCCGTACGCCGCCGCCCCCGCATCGTACGCCGGCGCCCCCGCTCGTACGTACGGGGCGGCGTACACACACATACACATATACACACATATATATACACACATACACACACTACACACATACACACACACACGCACATTTTTTTACTTATTTTCTGTTTTCTGTTTTTTAGAAAATTTAATTAGATATTAATTAGCTAGGTATGTGAGATTTGAACTAGTTGAATAATTAATATAACTAGTTTATTTTTAGTAAGAAAATTGTCGAACTAGTTTATTTAGGTATATATATGAGATTTGAACTAGTTGAATAATTAATATAACTAGTTTATTTTTAGTAAGAAAATTGTCGAACTAGTTTATTTAGGTATTTGAGATTTGAACTAGTTGAATAATTAATATAACTAGTTTATTTTTAGTAAGAAAATTGTCGAACTAGTTTATTTAGGTATATGAGATTTGAACTAGTTGAATAATTAATAGAACTAGTTTATTTTTAGTAAGAAAATTGTCGAACTAGTTTATTTAGGTATTTGAGATTTGAACTAGTTGAATAATTAATAGTAATGTCAATTGTTAGGGATGAATATAGTTAGTTGTATATTTGAATTGGCTGGATATTAATTAATGTTAGATAGTAATAAGTGTTTAATGTTTCACCTATATGAACATATAGGAAATGTCATCTGACGACGAAAAATATTTCATTATGTGCGAACACTGTGAATACCAGCACGGCCTGTGCGACAGAAATTTCCTTGTTGATGGTTGGCGCTTCAGCATCAAGCTGAATAAGACATTCGAAGTGGATACAGTAAGTCACAACGGCAATTATTATTTGAATGCAAAACATATGCTTCATTTTCTTCAACTTATAATTTTAAAGCATGACTTATGCTTCATTTGCTTCAACTTATAATTTTAAAATTTCACTATTCTACTAGCGCATCCCCTGCCATGCAAGAATTTTTGTCTTGGATAAGATAGGTTTAGTGCTATAGATGATATGGAGGTAAAGAGAGTTTACTTGAAGACGGAGCATGGGTATACTTTCAACGTCAAATTATATAATGGAGACACATACACCCATTTTGAATGCAAAACTTGGCAAGCACTATGCAAGGCTTATGCATTTGAGCCTGATATGGTTATCACCTTTGATATTCGTCCGGAAGATGATATTGAAGGTAATATAGACATCTGGGTTGATGTGCAAACGCCTCCAGTTCTACCATTATGTGAGTTTTTCTCAACCATGCATGCATATGTTTATGTCTTTGATACAGTTTATTCAAAAATAGTTGACAATTAATTTGTATTGTCAGCTTATTTTGGTTCAAGCAAACATGTCCGGCGCTTGGTAGACAGGACCTACTACTGCCCCGGGGCTCAACTAAACTGCGAGGAGATAAGTCATTATGTTTCATGGCTTGAGGATCTTAATACTGTCAAGACAATTTTTTTTCCTGAACTTAGAAATGTTAGTACTCAAAACGTGCGACCAATGGTGATCGTATTGAACTACGGCCACATCTATAATCGAAAGATGGTAAGATTTTAACTATTTGTCCTTAATTAGTGCATCTTTGCATACATTATTTTTGAAGCTAAACTTTCATTGCTTAGTATATTAATTACTATACGATGTTCTTTCATCAACATGGACTTCCGATGACAGTTGTGCCTCAGTGGATCGAGACAAAAGGTCGCATGTCAATGGTTAGCTTATGACCAAGATTTCCTACATTACACATGAGTGCATTCAGGATTTCTGAAAGCGAAGAATGCTTAATAGTGAAAGATTGGAGCAAAATTGTAAACGATCACAGAGAAGTACTAGGGGGCAGCAAGGAGAAGCGCAACCCAAGATTAGGATACAGATTCATCTGCATGCTCCAGTATGATGAAGATGAAGAGCTATACATGTTATATGCTATTCTATCTGAGAGGGAGCAACATGAGTAGCTAGTTCATGCTCTTAATTAATTAGTACTTGTCCTCTCTCATGCATGTCCGTATTGTCCTGAACTTCGATGTTGATGATGATTATGTTGAACTCGATGATATCTTTGCTTCTGTTACAAAGTGAACTCGATGATTATGTTGGTGATTAGATAGCTAGCGGTAATGACTATGATGATTAAATAGTAGTGGTAACTATAATGACGACTATGATGATTTTTAGCTAGCTAAAGTTTATTTATTTATTAATATGCAATGATGATGATGATGATGATGACCACTACAACTCACTATAACGTAAAACAATCCTAAATTAAATTGATAACACAAATTTAATTGAAAAATAAAAAATAAAACAAAAACCCACAAACATTTAGTACCGGTTGGTGTTACCAACCAGTACTAAAGGGCTCCCGGCCCCCGGAGCTGCCTCGTGCCACGTGGTTGGCCTTTAGCACCGGTTCGTGCTGAACCGGTACTAAAGGGGGGGGGGGCTTTAGTGACCACACTTTAGTGCCGGTTGTGGAACCGGCACTAAAGGGCCTTACGAACCGGTGCTATTGCCCGGTTCTGCACTAGTGAAATACTCTAAAATGAAGAAAAACAGTAGCAAATACAATTATTTAAATGATTTTAAAATAATAAACAATTTCAAAACTAAATTGTTATAAGTATTAAACTATTGTGGCAGTGGATAATTTGTAGCATCTATTTAGTTTCCACTTTG
The DNA here is from genome assembly GCA_904067115.1 of Aegilops sharonensis. Taxonomy (NCBI): domain Eukaryota; kingdom Viridiplantae; phylum Streptophyta; class Magnoliopsida; order Poales; family Poaceae; genus Aegilops; species Aegilops sharonensis. Next base: position 765,816,638 of record LR880972.1, on the reverse strand, counting down.
GTATTTTACTAAAACTAAAATAAAAGGGAACTAAAGAAAAACAGAAAATAAATAAAATAAGTAGAAAGAAAATAAACTTATAATTAAAATGAAATCCCCCCGGCCTAACTAGGCCTTGGCCCAGCTGGCCAGCCCAGCTCGCCCCCTAGCCTATGACTTCCCCGATCGAAACCCTAACCGCACCCACGATCCCACTACCTCCCTCTCGGTCCACTCCCCCCTCCCCCCGCACGATCTCCTCGCTCCTCTTCCCCCCCCCCCCTCCCACGACCCGACCTGGATCGCGCAACTGCCCCTATCTCATCGCCCCACATCGCCAGCACCCCGATCCCGTCATCGGACTTCCCCACCGCTGCGACGCCCGCGTCGACCCCCTCCCCTGCGGCCACCGTCGTACCTTCATAGGATCTCCACCAACACCGTTGCCGCTCGCCGTCCTTGGAGCTGCCTCGAAGCCGTCTGCGTCGATCCCCTTTGCCGTACTGCATCCCCTACGCCGTCGTCGTCCCCGTCGCCCTCCCCACGCCCCACTGCCCCGTACCCTACGAACCCCAGTGAGGCCCTCCCTCCCTTCTCCTCTGCTCCCGTCGCCATGCACCGCTCCTAGTCGCCGCTGGACGCCCGCGCCTCGACACGCCCGGGGCGCGCCCCGCTACCGCCGCCCGCACCCCCATGGCTCGCTGCACACGGCCTCGCCCCTACCTGTCGCGACAGCTCCAGCCGCTGCCTCGGCTCTGCTGCTGTTGGCCGCCTCCGCCGTCTGCCCCGCACGGCCGCGCCACACCTGCCGCTCACGTGCGCCTCGCCTCCTCTGCACACCGCGCCACGCTGAGTCACCCGCGCCCCTATCCCGCCTCGCCACGCGCGCTCGCACCCGGATCCACTGGCCTCTCCAGCCGCCAACGCCCGCTCGCGGCCGCCGCCGCCCCGCACTGTCCCGCTACCTCCCTGCTCCACCATGGCCGCCGCCCCAACCGCTCCGCTCGTGGCCGTTCCCCACTGCCGCCTCCTGCCCGGCGCACCTCGCCGCAGTTGCCGACGTCCGGCGCCTCCACTAGCTTGGGCAGGCGCCCAAACGGGCTGACGCCCGCAACGCCCAGTCGCCCGATGCCCGCTAGCCCCGTGCCCGTTAAGGCTCCCCTAGAGCCACTAACATGCAGGGCCCACGACCCTGGAATGTTTTAAAAAAGGAATAATAATTAAAAATAATTAATTAGTTCGTTAATTGAGTAAGTAAATTAATTAACCTAATTAATTATAGTTAAAAAACCTAATCAATTAGTTAGACTAACTAAACTTGATTAGTTGGTCTTAGTCTATGACATGCGGGACCCATATGTTAGCAACCCAGTCAACTCCTCTGTTGATTGCTGACGTCATACTGATGCAGTAATGCTATTTTCGAATTAATTTAATAATAGTAATTTAGAAATTGATTAAAACTTTGAAAATTAACATAAAATAATCTGTAGCTTGGATGAAAATACTTTGTACATGAAAGTTGCTCAGAACGACGAGACGAATCCGAATACATAGTCCGTTTGTCAGCCACACATCCCTAGCATAGCGAACATAAAACTTTCCCCCTCCAGTCCGTTTGTCCAAAAACGCGAAACACCGAAATACTTTCCCGGATGTTTCCCCCTTTCGCCGGTATCACCTCCTACCGCGTCAGGGCACACCTAGCACCTTTGTTTGCTTTGTCATGCATCTGTTTGCAATGTATTCATTGTTTCTCCCTCCTCTTCTCTCCGGTAGACTACGAGACGGACGCCGCTGCTGGTGCCCCGATCGACTACGTTGTTGATGACCCTTCCTTGCCAGAGCAACCAGGCAAGCCCCCCTTGATCACCAGATATCGCCTATTCCTTCTCTCTACTGCTTGCATTAGAGTAGTGTAGCATGCTACTGCTTTCGGTTAATCCTATTCTGCTGCATAGCCTGTCTTTGCTACTAATGTTGTTACCCTTACCTGCAATCCTAAATGCTTAGTATAGGATGCTACTATTCCATCAGTGGCCCTACATTCTTGTCCGTCTGCCATGCTATACTATCGGGCCGTGATCACTCAGGAGGTGATCACGGGTATATACTTATATAAATAATATATGATACATGTGGTGACTAAAGTCGGGTCGGCTCGTAGAGTACCCGCGAGTGATTCACGGATTGGGGGTTGAAAGGACCTTTGTCCCGACGGCCCTCTGGGTGGATCTTTGTGATGGAGCGACAGGGCAGGTTAAGACCACCTAGGTGAGAGGTGGGCTGTCCCTGGTCGGCGTCCGCGGTTACTTTAAAATACACGCTTAACGACATCTTGGTATTTGATCTGAGTCTGGCCACTGGCCTATACGCACTAACCAACTACGCGGGGACAATTATGGGCACTCGACATCATGGTATCAGCCGAAGCCTTCTTGACGTCAACGACTGGGCGGCACGCCCGGATTGGACCAGAACGCCTGCTCTTGTATTGGGGAGGCTAGGTCTGCTTTTGGCCGCCCTCGCAACGTGCAAGTGTGTATTGGGCGATGGGCCCAGACCCTGCGCCATAGGATTTAGACCGGCGTGCTGACCTCTCTGTTGTGCCTAGGTAGGGCTGCGACGTGTTGATCTTCCGAGGCTGGGCATGACCCAGGAAAGTGTGTCCAGCCAAAGGGGTTCGAGCGTGTTGGGTAATGTGGTGCACCCCTGCTGGGAAGTTTATCTGTTCGAATAGCCGTGATTCTCGGTAACAGGACGACCCGGAGTTGTACCTTGACCTTATGACAACTAGAACTAGATACTTAATAAAACACACCCTTCCAAGTGCCAGATATAACCCGGTGATCGCTCTCACACTGGGCGACGAGGAAAGGATCGCCGGGTAGGATTATGCTATACGATACTACTTGGTGAACTTACCATCTACTCTCTTCTACATGCTGCAAGATGGAGGCTGCGAGAAGCGTAGTCTTCGACATGACTAGCTATCCCCCTCTTATTCTGGCATTCTGCAGTTCAGTCCATCGATATTGCCCCTTTACAAAGATACCCATGCATATGTACTGTAGATCTTTGCTTGCGATTACTTTGGATGAGTACTCACGGTTGCTTTGCTCCCCCTTTTCCCCCTTTCCTTTCTTCTCGGTTGTCGCGACCAGTTGCTGGATCCCAGGAGCCAGACGCCACCTTCGACGACTCCTACTACACCGAGGGTGCATACTACTACGTTCAGGCCGCCAACGACCAGGAGTAGTAGGATGATCCCAGGCAGGAGGCCTGCGCCTCTTTCGATCTGTATCCCAGTTTGTGCTAGCCATCTTATGGAAACTTGTCTAACTTATGTCTACACTCAGATATTGTTGCTTCCGCTGATTCGTCTATGATCGAGCACTTGTATTTGAGCCGTCGAGGCCCCTGGCTTGTATTATGATGCTTGTATGACTTATTTATTTTTAGAGTTGTGTTGTGATATCTTCCCGTGAGTCCTTGATCTTGATCGTACACCTTTGCGTGTATGATTAGTGTATGACTGAATCGGGGGTGTCACGAGTTGGTATCAGAGCCGACTGCCTGTAGGAATCCCCCTTCCAAACTCCTTGGCCGAAGTTGAGTCTAGACATTGCAAAACTTTTACTAACATGGTTGTGTGTCTTATGGACCCACGTCGCCATTGGGTGGAATTAGGATCTTTTATTCCTCGGCCTATACTCTGGGACTCTAATCTCTCCTCTATTCAGGTTAAATGATTTTACTAAATCTGACTCTAGGTTCTCGTAACTACTTTCTCCCGGAGAGCCCCTTATTAGAAATGATCGCCTACTGCGCCAGAAGATTTCGAAGATACTCTACGATGTTCTCCCGGGACACTTGTGCCCATCGCCTTTGCAAATTCCCTACCACTATTATATCCTTATGGATAACTGCATACATCTACCATTCTTACATTCAATCCCATTGATCTTGTTATTACAAGGTGCAATGAACTGCTCTCCGTTGTTCCGAGAATCCTTTGAGCTTACTGCTTTGCAATTCTTTGCCGCATGAATACACCTACGGATAATACCTCACACTTATCGATGATTCGTTCATCCCCGGTTGTTCATGTGTTTCATAAAATTATTTGAAATACTATTTGATCTTACAAAAATCCTCAACAGGCTGTTGCTCTTGGAATTCTTGTTTTCTTGCATTATGGTTAATCCCATAAGTCTAGTAATCTTATTGGCACCCTTTGTCACTATTATTTTGAGTACATTAATTCGATATGTTTGCGAATACTCGCAATCATCAAGCAATTAGAATTCTTCCCTTCAGCTCAAACGTCACTCCGGACATGAGCTGGTTCTTGACCAATCAATTTGACATCGATTGTACGCCCCTATGTCTATTCGACTATCCATCTTTGAACAGAGCGTCTGCTTCTGATTCTTCGTTTTGGAAATCATAATCCCTTTGTTACCAAAGCATCAAATTATTCAGATGTTCTATAATCCGATGCATTTGCATTCTTTCCTCATCTTATTGAGCACTGATACTCACATCAACTCCGTTGTGCACCGCCAGGCCCATTGCTGGGTTATTATCCGTTAGTATCCTTCACATTGAAAAATTCTTGTGAGTTATTCCCATGATACATAATGTCTTTGACAATCTGTATCTTCTGCTTTGTCAACCATGCTCTTCTTCCGAGCTCGAGATATTTGCTCCTGGAGTTTGTGGTATATGTTTCTAAGATGCCCTTATGGGTAGAAAATATACCTTCCCTAACCATATGCACCCGAGAGTTTTCACGAGTCATACTCTTCTGGTGATTTGCTAGATATAATTTCAACACTACAACTTCATCGAAAGTGGGAAGTGAATGAACGGTTATGCATTGGGGAAGTGGGAGTCGACCTTGAACTTTGTGTTCATGCCCATGGACACGATGTAGATCTTATCATGGAAGCTTCTTGTGATAATAATATCCCCCTTGTTATAAGTTCATCTTGTATCTATGTTTGGTCCTTTGCAGTCGTTGTTCCGACCGTGATTGATTCTCCTTTGATTCTATTTCTCGGGCAGGTTAAAGTACTTCCCTTCTGCAGATAAATACACCTGCCCAACCTCTATTTTGATCTACCTTCGAGTATCACCCCCTGGTATCTCGAGGATAACAACCGATTGCACTACATCTTATGCATTTCTGATGAAGTAGTGCCTTTCCCCGTCATAGTCACTCCACGAGTTCTGGGTTGTCGTCAACCGAGAACACCGATTAGTAAATCGAATCACCCATGTGATTTAGTACTCCTAGTACTTTGTGGTTGAGAAGTTTAGTACTTCATCAGTCATTCCTAGCCTGATCGGCTATATCATTTTGTGCTAAATTTTAACTGCTCTACCTGGTCCTTCCTGGAGCACAATTTTTGACGATGAGATAACCTTATGCCGATCTTCCTCGTCGTATCATTTCGCCTTGAACAGCAAGATCAATTTCGAGTTTGGGTCGTACCCTTGGTTCCAATAACCTTTCGCTTCATCATTCCTTTGACTTGATGTCATCACATATCGGTTACATCTTGAAATCTGTTGACAAATGTGTCGTGATCATCATCAACATTTTGAGCTCTTCCAAGATAACTATTGAATTCTTCATGGGAAATACCATCCTTGTCCCTTGGTAATTTGTGTTGTCATCGACTACTTCCTTGCCTTCTTTCCAACACCAACTTGTTAGTGTTGTGGCCATACCTTGAGTTCCTGGCTATCCAGCTTATCTTATGTCCTACCTTAAAGTAATACCATCTTATATATCAAGAATGTTGTGTGAATTTCAACACCTCTTAAGAATTCTTGATACAATTGATACATCTTGCCATCTACGTTCATCTCTTGGTCCCCGTGTTGTTTCTAACCGGAAAATCGACAATTGAACTATGATGTGCGAATTCAAAACTTCTGCAACCCTATTGCTTTGAAGTTAATGGTCGACATTTCATTCTTAGACCATTGGTTGTCGAATCACCATTCTAACATTGATCCTGCTACCTAAGCCCATATTTCGGGTGCACCTTTCAACCAGTGATTAATTATGTATGTTTCCCTCGAGCATACATCATTATATCATTTGATCTGATAATTGTTATCTCCTTGTTCACATAATTGTGGAGATCCATCTTTTGGAAATCTCGATGAATTGTCGCTAAGACCATCAGCCACCTCCTCATCCTCTCCTTGATTTAATGAAGAACTCTTGTTTCGGAACTCGCTTCCATTGTTCAATTCCCGAGAATCTTACAATGTCATATCGACAATTTGTGTTGCACCCTTCTTCTCAGGCATCCCGAGTCTGAGTTATCCTGACACTAATCAGATCTGAATCTCAGTCAGATATGATGGTTGGAAGATATTTCCAAGAGTTATAACATTGGTCGTTATATGACCCGGTAAGGTGGTGTCATCTTAGTACACCTGGCCGGAGGACCTATTGTTATAGTTTCCTTATTAGCAAGGCTACCCATTCTTCCATGTGGGAATTGTAAGACTTATTCTACAAGTTATTCCTGATGGATCCTTTGTGTTTCCAAATTTTGATCTTTACCCGATGACCATGTCAATGATATCTCGAAGCATGTCTTTGGTACTCTGATTTTCAATAAGAACATTTGAAGCACAATGCTAAATTTCTTTATCAAATTATCCAAACATCATTGTATGGGTAATGTCATGAAATTTATCTCCCCTTTCCTAAAGGGTTTTCTACAAATATATCCTATCATGGATACCATGCTCTCCTTGTCCTTGGGAAGGATATACCCTTGAATTATGTGTTTAAACACAATTTTCCTTTCCATTGTTTTGTTTAACCTTCTTGAGGTTTATATGATCTAAGCAGTAATAAGTCACTGCTTTTGTAAGCACCTCGGTGTACAACTCTATCAGTAAGACCGTGTTACTATTGTTGGTGACATTTCGGTAACCACCGATGGATGAGAACTTTGCCTAGTGGCCTGCCTCGTTCAACGAGCAGGAAAAAGGTTCTCTTCGTCCCTCGCCTCGGTACCAACGTTGTTGCCAACATAACTGACCGGCTATCCTCTGACATACCCTTCTATTTTAACCATGCAAGATGTCACCGCTCTCTCTACTTTTAAAACCTCATGGTGGGCCCATAACCCACAGTTCCACAGAATCGAAACCTGACGCTCCTGTACACCCATGTTGCCAAAGTTATTCCTCACGCTTGATTTCATACGTAATTCATGGGTCATCTTCCTAGTAATCTATTTTGGTATCAGACATAACACTTATTCCCGTTGCTTTAAACCCCTTTCACGCCCTCTTTCAGGCATCGAACGATTGCCTGCCCGCTCGAAACTTCCCATAATACCTCCTCGCTTTGCTCTCAATAATGTCTTAAGTTTCAATTCGAGAGTTACTTTCCGCCACCTTCCCTGATGTTATCTACTAGATAAGCAAACATTGTAGCGGTCCGTTCTTCCGTAATACCCCCTTACCCTTTCGTAAATACGATGGAGTTCTTGAAGAAAGGACGACAACTTCATCATGATGCATTGGAATAAAGAATTGAAGACATCAACCAAAGGGATTAACTTCTTCGAGAAGATCCGTTAGAATATCATAACCAAAACTTTCCCCCTTACTCCCCTCTTAAATCTCGGGACGAGATTTCTTGTAGTGGAAGAGAATTGTGACGCCTGGATAATTAGACTGCAGTAATTCCCTGCTAATGATGCCACGTCACCTCTGTCACTGTAGTTAATCTCGGGTTAGTTCAAAACCGATTCAAATTCAGAAATGAATTAAAGGCAAACAACAAAAGTTTTCAATCTTTAAAAATAAAATGTCCGGGTTGAGCCAAATAATGCATAGGTAATTATGGCGGAGAAACCACATTTTTATAAAATGTTTAAATACTCTAAAATGAATAAATCAGTAGCAAATACAATTATTTAAATAATTTTAAAATAATAAACAATTTCAAAACTAAATTGTTATAAGTATTAAACTATTGTGGCAGTGGCTAAATTTGTAGCATCTATTTAGGTGCCACTTTGGTATTTTACTAAACCTAAAATATAAGGGAACTAAAAGAAAACAGAAAAGAAATAAAATAAGTAGAAAGAAAATAAACTAATAATTAAAATGAAATTCCCCTCGGCCTAACGAGGACTTGGCCCAGCTCGCCCCCTGGCCTATGAATTCCCCGGTCGAAACCCTAACCGCACCCACGATCCCCACTACCCCCCTCTCGGTCCACTCCTCCCCCACCCGCACGATCTCCTCGCTCCTCCCCCCCACGACCGCCGCTCGCCGTCCCTGGAGCCGCCTCGACGCCATCTACCTCGATCCCCTTCGCCGGACTTCCTCCCAAACGTCGTCGTCATCCCCGTCGTCCTCCCCACGCCCAACTGCCCTGTACCCTACGAACCCCAGTGAGGCCCTCCCTCCCTTCTCCTCTGCTCCCGTCGCCATGCACCGCTCCTAGACGCCCGCGCCTCGACGCGCCCGGGGCGCGCCCCGCTACCGCCGTCCGCGCCCCCGTGGCTCGCTGCACACAGCCTCGCTTCTACCTGTCGCTACAGCTCCAGACGCTGCCTCGGCTCTGCTGCTGTGGGCCGCTTCCGCCATCCGGCCCGCACGGCCACGCCACACGTGCCGCTCACGTGCGCCTCGCCTTCTCCGCACATCGCGCCCCGCCGAGTCGCCCTCGCACGTATCCCGCCTCGCCACGCGCGCTCGCACCTGGATCCACTGGCCTCTCCAGCCGCCGCCGCCCGCTCGCGGCCGCTGCCGCCCTGCACCGTTCCGCTGCCTCCCTGCTCCACCATGGCCGCTGCCCCAACCGCTCCGCCCGTGGCCGTTCCCCACTGCCCGGCGCACCTGGCCGCAGCCGCCGGCGCCCGGTGCCTCCACTGGCATGGGCAGGCGCCCAAACGGGATGACGCCTGCAGCGCCCAATCGCCCGATGCCCGCTAGCCCCGTGCCCGTTAAGGCTCCCCTAGAGCCACTGACACGCGGGTCCCATGCCCCTGGAATGTTAAAAAAAAGGAATCGTAATTAAAATAATTAATTAGTTAATTAATTAATTAAGTAAAATAATTAACCTAATTAATTATAGTTAATAAACCTAATCAATTAGTTAGACCAACTAAACCTGATTAGTTGGTCTTAGTCTATGACATGCGGGACCCACACGTCAGCAACCCAGTCAACACCTCCGTTAACAGCTGACGTCATGCTGACGTCATACTGATGCATTAATGCTATTTTTGAATTAATTTAATAATAGTAATATAGAAATTGATTAAAACATTGAAAATTAATATAAAATAATCTGTAGCTCGGACGAAAATACTTTGTACATGAAAGTTGCTCAGAACGGTGAGACGAATCCGAATACGCAGTCCGTTTGTCTGCCACGCGTCCCTAGCTTAGCAAACATGCAACTTTCCCCCTCCAGTCCGTTTGTCCAAAAACGCGAAACACCGGGAATACTTTACCGGATGTTTCCCCCTTTCGCCGGTATCACCACCTACCGCGTTAGGGCACACCTAGCACCGTTGTTTGCTTTGTCATGCATCTGTTTGCAATGTATTCATTGTTTATCCCCCCTTTTCTCTCTGGTAGACTATCAGACTGATGCCGCTGCTGGTTCCCCGATCGACTATGTTGTTGACGACCCCTCCTTGCCAGAGCAACCAGGCAAGCCCCCCCTTGATCACCAGATATCGCCTATTCCTTCTCTCTACTGCTTGCATTAGAGTAGTGTAGCATGTTACTATTTTCGGTTAATCCTATTCTGCTGCATAGCTTGTCTTTGCTACTACTGTTGTTACCCTTACCTGCAATCCTTAATGCTTAGTATAGGATGCTACTATTCCATCAGTGGCCCTACATTCGTGTCCGTCTGCCATGCTATACTATCAGGCCATGATCACTCGGGAGGTGCTCACTGGTATATACTTATATACATAATATATGATACATGTGGTGACTAAAGTCGGGTCGGCTCGTAGAGTACCCGCGAATGATTCACGGCTTGGGGATTGAAAGGACCTTTGTCCCGACGGCCCTCTGGGTGGATCTTTGTGATGGAGCGACAGGGCAGGTTGAGACCACCAAGGTGAGAGGTGGGCCTGGCCCTGGTCGGCGTCCGCGGTTACTTTAAAATAACATGCTTAACGAGATCTTGATATTTGATCTGTGTCTGGCCACTGGCCTATACGCACTAACCAACTACGTGGGAACAATTATGGGCACTCGACGTCGTGGTATCAGCTGAAGCCTTCTTGATGTCAGCGACTGAGCGGCGCGCGCCGGATTGGACTCGAACGCTTGCTCTTGTATTAGGGAGGCTAGGTCTGCTTCCGGCCGCCCTCGCAGCGTGCAGGTGTGCAATGGGCGATGGGCCCAGACCCCTGCGCCATAGGATTTAGACCGGCGTGCTGACCTCTCTATTGTGCCTAGGTAGGGCTGCGACGTGTTGATCTTCCGAGGCCGGGCATGACCCAGGAAAGTGTGTCCGGCCAAAGGGGTTCGAGCGTGTTGGGTAATGTGGTGCACCCCTGCAGGGAAGTTTATCTATTCGAATAGCCGTGATCCTCGATAACAGGACGACCCGGAGTTGTACCTTGACCTTATGACAACTAGAATCAGATACTTAATAAAACACACCCTTCCAAGTGCCAGATATAACCCGGCGATCGCTCTCACACAGGGCGACGAGGAAAGGATCGCCGGGTAGGATATGCTATACGATGCTACTTGGTGAACTTACCATCTACTCTCTTCTACATGCTGCAAGATGGAGGCTGCCATAAGCATAGTCTTTACAGGACTAGCTATCCCCCTCTTATTCTGGCATTCTGCAGTTCAGTCCACCAATATTGCCCCTTTACAAAGATACCAATGCATATGTAGTGTAGATCTTTGCTTTCGAGTACTTTGGATGAGTACTCACGGTTGCTTTGCTCCCCCTTTTCCCCCTTTCCTTTCTTCTCGGTTGTCGCAACCAGATGCTGGAGCCCAGGAGCCAGACGCCACCTTCGACGACTCCTACTACACCGAGGGTGCCTACTACTACGTTCAGGCCGCCGACGACCTAGAGTAGTTAGGAGGATCCTAGGCAGGAGGCATGCGCCTCTTTCGATCTGTATCCCAGTTTGTGCTAGTCATCTTATGGTAACTTTTCTAACTTATGTCTATACTCACATATTGTTGCTTCCGCTGACTCGTCTATGATCGAGCACTTGTATTCGAGCCCTCGAGGCCCCTGGCTTGTATTATGATGCTTGTATAACTTATTTATTTTTAGAGTTGTGTTGTGATATCTTCTCGTGAGTCCCTGATCTTGATCGTACACGTTTGCGTGTATGATTAGTGTACGATTGAACCGGCGAAAATTGCCAAGCATGCTTCCGACACTAACATGAACATCTACAAAAAAATTCAACTTAAAAAAACATTTTAACACTTTCTTTTTGCGGTATCGTTCATCTGGGATCAAATGCTTCCGGAGCCAAAATGCCCCTCCCCTAAATATGGTGCTAGCTAGCTTTATTAACGGTTACCAACGACGTAGTATTTACATTTTAAGGCAATAAAATCAGTGTGGATGGTACGTGGTGCGTAGGGGTTCCCAACCCTAGTTGCCGCGGCCAGAAGTTTCCTACACGCCATCGCCTCCGCCTTTGTCCCTCTCCTATCTCTTGTTCGGAGTCCTTGTCGCGGGCAAGAGGAGTGGGGACTCATATGTCTATTTTTCTGTGCTTTTTTGTTTTCCTAGCAAAATTGACGAGGTGGTGGCCGCGAGAACGTGTTACAATAAGGCTCTCCGGTCTCTTCCTACCTCGACGACATTCTATCCGTCGCTAACAAAGGACATGTGAGAGTTTATATCTCTAGATATGTTGGCTCTCTTTTTATCTTGGTAGTTGGTGTGTCTTTCAAACAGGGCTATTGGCTAACTATTAGTGTGGCGACTACGATGTTGCTTCCTTGTTGTTTTGCAGCATGGTTCTATTTGTCCATCCGTCTTAAATGGTGGTGATTAATTGCAAGCATGTACTATGTGGGGAGATGTTCTAACTGATGCATGCTACTTCAGCGGTTTCTAGATTTTGTCTCATGGAGCCCGTGACTATCGAGGCCTTCAAAGCATGGTATGGCGAGGGTGTTTCCAGGTGTCTCTTTTCTTTACCATTGGTTCAATGAAATTTTCAATGTCGATCAGTTGGCGTATAATTGAAGGAAGAAGAAGTCTAATACTCCATGCCATTTTATTGTGTGTATTAGCTTTTGACCGAAATTCGACATTGTAGTGCGTGCATGCAGTTTTGAACAACCATTACCTTTAGCTGAAAAGATGGGTGTTTTACAGAAGCACATGCACATGAGAATGAGACAAACCTGCATGCATGAGGTATTTTGGTCAAGTACAACAGCCAGCACATGCATTGATATTGGTGCTAGGATCTATGCACACTGTAAATTAGAATGGAGGGACTATGATTTTTAATATAATTTTACTTTTCACTGATCTTTTTTGTATTCAATTGTTTGTCCATTGTACTGATTATTAACTTTCTTAATATTTATCACATATAAGATGCCCTTTGGGTGTCTTTTAGAAAATTAGTTACTCGTGATGGGAATAAATTAGTTTGACTCTTTGCAAAAGAATAAACCAAATCATTCTGGAAGAAAGAATAACCCGCATTCGTTAATCTATGGGTTCGTCAGCTCTTGAGATAATCGAAAAGTTAACTGGACATGATTTGTAACATTCCGCATCATACCAGGGAATGAAATGACACCCTAAAAGGAACAGAACAAAAGCTAAATAGTGTTTCTATTTTTTTTTTGCGAAAGTAGCCAGGACATGGTTCAAGATAGAGGAGTCCTCTCCAGGAAGAACGGAAAGTAAATAGAAGAGGAGGAGGTCCCTTGTCTATTTAAGCATATAATGATCCCACTTTGCACTATGTATTTGTAGAGGTGTGAGTGTGACATGTTGCCCTAAATTTTAATTTTCTTACTACCGCGTTGCACTACATTTTAGAAAGCTAATTCCACTTCTCAGCTTCTAGTGATTTGAGGTGGCTAACATGTGGGGACAACATTTCTTTCACGCGTCCAATGTGTGTTGCCCTGTTAGCCAAATCCGCTGGCCACGCGCGTATGTTAGCACTTAGCCAATCTGTAGATATGATGCTAACTTTGTTAACAGTTGATTATTACTCCTTCCGTTCTTAAATAATTGTCTTTCTAGAGATTTCAATAAATGACTACATACGGAGCAAAATGAGTGAATCTACACTCTAAAACATGTCTACATACATCCGCATGTTGTAGTCCATTTGAGATGGCTAGAAAAACAATTATTTGGGAACGGATGAAGTAGATTAGTTTGACTTTGCAAATAAATTGAAATTAATCATAACCATTCTGGAAGAAAGAATAACCCGGGCGCATACCACTGGTTAAATCTGTGGATTCGTCCGGCTCTTCAGATTATCCAAAAGTTCATTAAGCGTGATTTGATAGTTTTCTCGCATCACTATCCCAGGGAACGGTATGAGATCATGAGACCCTACCAGGAAGAGAACAAAAGATAAATAATTTTTCTAAGCAGGACATGATTCAAGAAGGACAAGTCCTCTCCATATGAAAGAAAAAATAAAGACCAAAGGAGGTATAAATCTCTGATATAGTCGAGCATATTATTCATGAGGTCCATATATCTCCACCTGTCATCTCAAACTAAAATAAATTGTCCGTGTACAACAATCTCTGTCTTTTCAGATAGTACATTATACGAATGCTGGTAACTACGCTTGGCTTGGCGCTTTGGCAGAAAAGATAAAGGACAAATATTGCGAAACGATTCGCCACAGGATGCCCAATCGCTCAGGGTGGCTACTGCCAAGCAAAATACTTGAGGAGCAATCCACTTGTTTGGTTTCTTGCGTACGTCGAAAGGAGCCGGCCGCCGGTAGTGCCCGATCTTTGACAAATCGAAGAAGCGTCGCCCTCACGCCGATCCGGCGAAAGCTTCGACCGCGATGCGGCGGCTCGATCGACGAGCACTACACTAGACGGAGAATAAAATGATCACGCCATACACATTCGCCTGTCAGTCTGTCGCGCTCCATCGTCCCGCTCAGCCTACGTACGGCTAGGTCAATACTCAGCAGTAGTGTAGTGTAGTGTTGGTTAGCAGGATGGATAGACATCGCGGCGCCATTCCGCCCCGTCGTCGGTGTGCTCTCCTCTCGATTCGCCGCACCATTTTGACGTGATGGATGTGCGGGCTTGAAGCCTGACCACTCTCAACTATCGGGGTGGTGGCTTTGGTTGGTGTCTTGGTGATGTGATGCGTAAGCTGTGTGCTGCCAGGAACCGGGTCTTACTATGAAAAGGAGAGCCAGGGGCAATGCCGCATGCATGCCTGAGGGAGAGAGCACCGGATCGATGTTGCGCGTCCCGATCTCGGCCCAGGATCGAGTGGCTTCCAGGCGCGCCATCGTGTCGTTCGTGCTGTGTGGATGGCTTTGCTGCTGAAAGGTGTTTATTGTCTCCCTGTTTGCTTAGCAGGCGGTCGTGCGCTCTTAATTTTAGGACCCTAATAATGGCTTTGGTATGAACTGGTTGCACGAATAACACGCGTTTTAGTTGCCGGTGATCACGCATGTATTTCGTGGTCCGTTTTACACGTCGCCTGCCATGTAACCGGGTCTTACTAAATGGGCGATCACCATGCGGCTCTGCGCGCACGAAACTGCAGCTGGCTAGCTTGTGCCGTGGACATCAGGAGCCATCGGCAGCAGCTTGACTGTCGGTCGCTCCGCCGCCTCCACCGACGCGACGCAGACGTACCCGCGCCGACGCCATGGAGCGCAGCGCGAGGAGGACTCTCGTTGCGCTTCAGCTCGGCCGCACCGGCGCAGGCGCGGCACGGCTGCTCTCTACACACCCCTAATCAGCAATAGAGGTCACTAAGTTTCGCTCATATTTTCTACTGCTTTTTCAAGTTTCATCAGAATTTTTTTGAGACAATCTAGTTCCATCATTTGTCCATTTTGTCCGGAGCTCCTACCCCGCGCATTCTTATGTCCCCCATGTAGCTGATGTTGTTACACCGGAGGCCTTAGCCATGAGAGATGGTCTGATGCTTGCAAACTCACTAGGATTCCCCCGAGTGGAAGCAGAGTCTGATTCCTTGACAGTTATAGATTACTGTACGGGTCAGAGCAGATGGTGGGATGGGGCAGTAGCTATTTTTGCAGAGTGCGTGGATGTGGCCTTACTTATCGGGAAGGTCAAATTTAAACATTGTATGTGATCTTGTAATCAAGTGACGCATGTGCTATCTAGTCATAGTTTTTGTAATAAGTTATCGAGCAGTTGGACAGATGAGGCTCCGGCTCATCTTGTCTCAAAACTTATGGACGATGTAATTCTTTTTGATTCGTAATAAAGCTAGCCATGATGGCCTTCCCTTAAAAAAAACCAATTCGCGCTCGCTGCAGCGCCCTGCTGGGCCGGCCCACGAACGCGTAATGCGAGCGCACAAAAGAAATATCCTAAAAAGAGTTGTGTGATTGATCTGTGCCGGCGCGCCGGCCCCAACGATTCGGCCGGTCGCGCGCGGGCCGTCAGATCCAATTGCGTTAGACCGTCAGATCTAGGTACAAACGGTTCGAGCCAGCTCCCTTCTTCCTCTCGCAGCACCATTGTCTTCCTCCCCGCATCTCGCGCACGCACCCTCCTGCATCTCGCGCACGAACCCTTCTGCATCTCGCGCAGCTCGACGGGGCGGGGGTCGCGCTCTCCTCCTACCCGCCTCCCTCCAGGTCGCAGCACCGCTCCTCCCCTCCTGCTCCTTGCTAGTTCTCGTCGACGGAATTCGCAGGAACCCCACACCAGCATCTTGTTTTCGTAATCGCCGTTCGCGCTTGAAAATGGATGTAGCAAAAACTTCGCCGGTAGTAGCAAATCCAACTATGGTTCCAGCAAATCATCATCGCTACCGTCGCGAGGTCGTAGCTTTGCCTTGATGGAGGTAGCAAAAAACTTCGCCGGTAGTACCAAAAAACAACTACGGTTACAGCAAAACTGTCATCGCCGGTGCCCCACTACCATCCTCTGTTTGTATCAAAAATAAAGCCGGTTGTAGCAAACAACGGAGCCGGTTGCAGATTTTCGGCGTCGTTCATGGCTTCCGTCGTCTATGGTTGAAGCTTTTTTTGCCGCCGGTTGAAGCTTTTCTGTAGCCGGTTGCAACAAAATTAAATGCCAGTTCCAGCTCGCGCTCCGCCCGGTTCCAGCAAAACAGTGATGGTTCCAGCTCCGATGATGGCCGGTTGCAGCAAAAAAGGATGCTGCTTCCAGCTCCCAATCCAGCCGCTTCCAACCAAAAAACTTAGCAGAGTAGCGTGCTCCCTGAGAAGAAGATGGAGGTGTGGAGGAGGAATAGGGAGAGGGGAGGGAGAGGCTTGCGGCGGTGGATCTCATCGGGGGCACGGGCATGGCGGAGAGTGCCGCGGGCGCGGCCGGAGACATGTGTGCTCGTGGGTGCAGGTGGGGGCTGGTGCCTGTGATGCGGGTGCCCCAGCGTCCGCGTTGTGGGGAAGAAGAAGATGGGGAAAAAAACGATCGGAAGCAATGCTCTCGTCGCCTTGTTTTTTCTTCTAAGGGGCGCTCCCATCGCCAGTCTCACGATCGATAGCAATCGCAGGGCCCGCGCGCGTCCGGCAGAACGTTTCCGTCGGCGCGTCGTCTGGAAACGTTTCCCTAAGAGTTGTTACGCCAAGGATTCAAACTCATGCCATTGCTTTCTAAACCGCTCGGCTAATCACAAGAGCTACCTGGTACTAGTAAACAGTAGTACCTCGGTCCATAAAATGGAAGTTCACAGATTAAAAAAAGTTCGTGAATTTTTATCAAAAAAGAAAAGGCTCAGGTAAATATTGAAAAAAATCATGAATTTTAAAAAGATCACTAATTTATGAAAAGTTTGTGAGTTTGGAAAAGTTCACGGATTTGAAAATGTTCAAGTAAATTGAATAAAGTTCACTAATTTGAGAAAAAAGTTCATGAATTTGAGAAAAGAAATTCATCGTATTAAAAAAGTTCATGTAATTTGAAAAAAATGCATCCATTTTGAAAAAATAAATCATGGGATTTGGCAAAAAGTTCATTGAATTTGTAAAAAAATCCATCGGTTCGTAAAAAGTTTATCAAATTTTTAAAAATTCATTGATTTTAAAAAAATCATGAATTTGAAAAAGTTTGTCGATTTGAAAAAAAGTTCATCAATTTCGAAAAGAGGTTCATGAAATTTGAAAAATAGATCACCGAAACTAGCAAAATAGAAAAGAGAAATAGTTAAAGAAAACAAACAAAACTGCTCCAATAAAAAAGGCAAACGGAAAAAAACCAACTAAGAAGAAAGGCGGGAGAAGATGTAGTTGTACACAAAAGGTGAGAGCGGTCCGGTGGTTAGCTCAGTGTAGGAAACACCAGGAGGATGGGACTATATCCGCCTCCTCCTCCTCCTCCACAAAAAGCTAGGGTTTTTGCCTCCCGTCACCGCCGCCGCAGGTCCGCCTCCTCTCCGATGGCCTTAGGACCATGGGGGTGCAGTGGATCTCGGTAAGGGTCGGCGGGAGTGCTCCGTTTTTAATCGTTTCTTTCAGTTTTGCTAGGGTTTGTGTCCTGCTCAGGAAGACGAGACGGCGGCGGCTCCCTGAAGATGGAATAAAGGTCTCCCCGCCTAGCCCCCGTTCGGCGATGCGTCTAGCATCGTTGGTGGGCGTGTGGAGGTGTGTCTCCGGCGGATCTATCTTTGATGGATTTGCTCGGATCTCGTCGTTGTTCGTCTACGTTCGTGTGTCTTCGGATTGGATATTTCTGATCTACGTTATTCTTCATCTGCGGCGGTTGCTGTTCTGGTGCGCTGGTCCTACGGGGCCTTAGCACGGCGAATTCCCGACTGTCTACTACAACAAGTTGTGCCCGACTCCGGTGATGGAGGGGCGATGACGGCGGCGCGCCTTCGGCTCGCTTCAGTGCTGGTAGTTGTCGCTAGGTGGTCTACGGATTTGGATGTGATTTCTATTATTTCTGGTATTCGTTGTACTGCTATGATTGAAGATGAATAGATCGGAAATTTTCTCGTAAAAAAAAAAAGAAAACACCAGGAGATCGCCAGTTCAAATCGAACCTGGGCACGCGCGTGCACAGTATCCCTCTTTTTACAACAGAGAAGAAAAGAAAACACGGGCCGAGCCCAACAAGACTTTGTGAACGGGCGCTTAAGCACCAAGTAGGATCCGCCCATTTTGTCGGCAGTGCTTGAGGTCCCACTCTTTTGAGAAACACTTGAGGTGCCACTTAAGAGGCCCAATATAAAGTGTATACCGCAGGCCTCTTTGTAGTCCATCAGTAAGCCCTTTTTGGACACAGGAAAGCATGCCCATTCAGTTGAGTTCACTAAAAAACAGTTCTGGTTCTTACACTACGAAAATGAAACTGAATGCATAACAACATGAGCATATTTTTTGGTGAACCAACCTGTGATTGGATCGTTAGGTGGACAATGGTATCCACATCCCATCAGAGTTCAAGTCCTAGTGCTCGTATTTATCCTGAATTTATTTCCGGCGATACGCGTTCAGTGGGAGGAGACGTTCCTGTTGACTACGAGGCGCCTATAGTGCCTTCGTAAAATCTCAAGATGATAAGACAGCTCAATTAATCTCTCGGAGGTGCTCATAGGGGTAGGGTATGCGTGTATATGTTCATAGTGGTGAGTGTCTGTGCGTATATATGAGCGTTTCTGTGTGTACTGATGTTCTAAAAAAGGAGCATATTTTTTCCAACACCCATGTCGTCCTCCTGTGGGCGACCTGGGCAAAACCCTAGTGTTGGGGAACGTAGTGTTGGGGAATGCAGTAATTTCAAAATTTTCCTACACACACATAAGATTATGGTGATGCATAGCAATGAGATGGGAGAGTGTTGTCCACGTACCCTCGTAGACCGTAAGCGGAAGCGTTATGAGAATGCGGTTGATGTAATCGTACGTCTTCACGGTCCGACCGATCCAAGTACCGAACGCACGGCACCTCCGAGTTCACACACGTTCAGCTTGATGACGTCCCACGAACTCCGATCCAGCAGAGCTTCACGGGAGAGTTCCGTCAGCACAACGGCGTGATGACGGTGATGATGTTGCTACCGACGCAGGGCTTCGCCTAAGCACCGCTACGATATGATCGAGGTGGATTATAGTGGAGGGAGCACCGCACACGGCTTGGAACAATCAACTTGTGTGTCTATGGGGTACCCCCTGGCCACGTATATAAAGGATGGAGGAAGGAGGAGGCCGGCCCTCATAGGGCGCGCCAAGGTGGGGAGTCTTACTAGGACTTCCTAGTCCTAGTAGGATTCCACCTTCCACATGGAATAGGAAAAAGGGAAGGGAGAAGGAGAAGGAAGGAAGGCCCCCCCCCCCTCCCTAGTCCAATTCGGACCAGTCCATGGGGAGGGGTGCAGCCACCCTTTGAGGCCTTTCTCTCCTTTCCCGTATGGCCCATTAAGGCCCAATACGAATTCCCGTAACTCTCCGGTACTCCGAAAAATACCGGAATCACTCGGACCCTTTCCGATGTCCGAATATAGTCGTCCAATATATCGATCTTTACTTCTCGACCATTTCGAGACTCCTCGTTATGTCCCCGATCTCTTCCGGGACTCCGAACTACCTTCAGTACATCAAAACACATAAACTCATAATACAAATCATAACCGAACGTTAAGCGTGCGGACCCTATGGGTTCGAGAACTATGTAGACATGACCGAGACACGTCTCCGGTCAATAACCAATAGCGGAACATGGATGCTCATATTGGCTCCTACATATTCTACAAAGATCCTTATCAGTCAAACCGCATAACACCATATGTTGTTCCCTTTGTCATCGGTATGTTACTTGCCCGAGATTCGATCGTCGTTATCTCAATACCTAGTTCAATCTCGTTACCGGCAAGTCTCTTTACTCGTTTCGTGATGCATCATCCGACAACTAACTCATTAGTCACATTGCTTGCAAGGCTTATAGTGACGTGCATTACCGAGAGGGCCCAGAGATACCTCTCCAACAATCGGAGTGACAAATCCTAATCTTGATCTATGCCAACTCAACAAGTACCATCGGAGACACCTGTATATCACCTTTATAATCACCCAATTACGTTGTGACGTTTGGTAGCACACAAAGTGTTCTTTCGGTAATCGGGAGTTGCATAATCTCATAGTCATAGGAACATGTATAAGTCATGAAGAAAGTAATAGCAACATACTAAACGATCAACTACTAAGCTAACAGAATGGGTCAAGTCAATCACATCATTCTCTAATGATGTGATCCCGTTAATCAAATGACAACTCATGTCTATGGCTAGGAAACTTAACCATCTTTGATTCCACGAGCTAGTCAAGTAGAGGCATACTAGTGACACTCTGTTTGTCTATGCATTCACACATGTACTAAGTTTCTGGTTAATACAATTCTAGCATGAATAATAAACATTTATCATGATATAAGGAAATATAAATAACAACTTTATTATTGCCTCTAGGGCATATTTCCTTCAGTCTCCCACTTGCACTAGAGTCAATAATCTAGTTCACATCGCCATGTGATGTAACACCAATAGTTCACATCACCATGTGATTATTATCCATAGTTCACATTGCCATGCGGCCAACACTCAAAAGGTTTACTAGAGTCAGTAATCTAGTTCACATCGCCATGTGATTAACACCCAAAGAGTACTAAGGTGTTATCATGTTTTGCTTGTGAGATAAGTTTAGTCAACGGGTCTGCCATATTCAGATCCATAAGTATTTTACAAATTTCTATGTCAACAATTCTCTGCACGGAGCTACTCTAGCTAATTGCTCCCACTTTCAATATGTATCCAATTGAGACTTAGAGTCATCTGGATTAGTGTCAAAACGTGCATCGACGTAACCCTTTACGACGAACCTTTTGTCACCTCCATAATCGAGAAACATATCCTTATTGCACTAAGGATAATTTTGACTGATGTCCAGTGATCTACTCCTAGATCACTATTGTACTCCCTTACCAAACTCAGTGTAGGGTATACAATAGATCTGGTACACAGGATGGCGTACTTTATAGAACCTATGGATGAGGCATAGAGAATGACTTCCATTCTCTTTCTATCTTCTGACGTGGTCGGGCTTTAAGTCTTACTCAATTTCACACCTTGCAATACAGGCAAGAACTCCTTCTTTGAATGTTCCATTTTGAACTATTTCAAAAATTTGTCAAGGTATGTACTCACTGAAAAAACTTATCAAGCGTCTTGATCTATCTCTATATATCTTGATGCCCAATATGTAAGCAGCTTCACCGAGGTCTTTCTTTGAAAAACTCCTTTCAAACACTCCGTTTATGCTTTCCAGAAAATTCTACATCATTTCCAATCAACAATATGTCATTCACATATACTTATCAGAAAGGTTGTAGTGCTCCCACTCACTTTCTTTTAAATACAGGCTTCACCACAAGTCTGTACAAAGCTATATGCTTTGATCAACTCATCAAAGCGTATATTCCAATCCGAGATGCTTGCACCAGTCCATAGATGGATTGCTGGAGCTTGCACATTTCGTTAGCACCTTTAGGATCGACAAAACCTTTTGGTTGCATATATACAACTCTTCTTTAAGAAATCCATTAAGGAATGTAGTTTTGACATCCATTTGCCAGATTTCATAAAATGTGGCAATTTGTTAACATGATTCGGACAGACTTAAGCATCGCTATGAGTGAGAAAATCTCATCGTAGTCAACACCTTGAACTTTGTCAAAAACCTTTTTCGACACTACTATCAGCGTCTGTCTTCCTCTTGAAGATCCATTTTATTCTCAATGACTCACCGATCATTGGGAAAGTCAATCAAAGTCCATACTTTGTTCTCATACATGGATCCCATCTCAGATTTCATGGCGTCAAGCCATTTTGCGGAATCTGGGCTCATCATTGCTTCCTCATAGTTCGTAGGTTCATCATGGTCAAGTAACATGACCTCCAGAATAGGATTACCGTACCAGTCTGGTGCGGATCTCACTCTGGTTGACCTACGAGGTTCGGTGGTAACTTGATCTGAACTTACATGATCATCATCATTAGCTTCCTCACTAATTGGTGTAGCAATCACAGGAATAGATTTCTGTGATGAACTACTTTCCAATAAGGGAGCAGGTACAGTTACCTCATCAAGTTCTACTTCCCGCCCACTCACTTCTTTCGAGAGAAAACTCCTTCTCTAGAAAGTATCCATTCTTAGCAACAAAGATCTTGCCTTC
>LR880972.1:765781458-765794188 GCA_904067115.1 Aegilops sharonensis | reverse complement strand
GCAAGTCAATCAAAGTCCATACTTTGTTCTCATACATGGATCCCATCTCAGATTTCATGGCGTCAAGCCATTTTGCGGAATCTGGGCTCATCATTGCTTCCTCATAGTTCGTAGGTTCATCATGGTCAAGTAACATGACCTCCAGAATAGGATTACCGTACCAGTCTGGTGCGGATCTCACTCTGGTTGACCTACGAGGTTCGGTGGTAACTTGATCTGAACTTACATGATCATCATCATTAGCTTCCTCACTAATTGGTGTAGCAATCACAGGAATAGATTTCTGTGATGAACTACTTTCCAATAAGGGAGCAGGTACAGTTACCTCATCAAGTTCTACTTCCCGCCCACTCACTTCTTTCGAGAGAAAACTCCTTCTCTAGAAAGTATCCATTCTTAGCAACAAAGATCTTGCCTTCGGATCTATGATAGAAGGTGTACCCAATAGTTTCTTTTTGGGTATCCTATGAAGATTTACTTCTCCGATCTGGGTTCGAGCTTATCATGTTGAAACTTTTTCACATAAGCATCGCAGTTCCCAAACTTTAAGAAACGACAACTTTGGTTTCTTGCCAAACCACAGTTCATAAGGCGTCGTCTCAACGGATTTCGATGGCGCCCTATTTAATGTGAATGCAGCCGTCTCTAAAGCATAACCCCAAAACGATTGCGGTAAATCAATAAGGGACATCATGGATCGCACCATATCTAGTAAAGTATGATTACGACGTTCGGACAAACCATTACGCTATGGTGTTCCGGGTGGCGTGAGTTGCGAAACTATGCTGCATTGTTTCAAATGTAGACCAAAATCGTAACTCAAATATTCTCCTCCATGATCGGATCGTAGAAATTTTATTTTCTTGTTACGATGATTTTCCACTTCACTATGAGATTCTTTGAACTTTTCAAATGTTTCAGACTTATGTTTCATTAAGTAGATATACCCATATCTGCTCAAATCATCTGTGAAGGTGTGAACGATACCCGCCGCGAGCCTCAATATTCATTGGACCACATACATCAGTATGTATGATTTCCAATAAATCCGTTGCTCGCTCCATTGTTCCGAAGAACGACATTTTAGTCATCTTGCCCATGAGGCATGTTTCGCAAGTACCAAGTGATTCATAATCAAGTGATTCCAGTATCCCATCAGCTTGGAGTTTCTTCATGCACTTTACACCAATATGATCTAGACGGCAGTGCCACAAATAAGTTGTGTTGGAGATATGCCCTAGAGGCAATCATGTATGATGATATTTCCTATGTGTTTATGAATAAAGATAGTCCTTGGACATTATCAATGATGTGTATCAGCAAGTACGTGACTTGTTTGTGGGACTATGCATTGTATGATGACTGTCCTAAAAGGTCCCTAGTCGAAAGGGTTGTGTGGATGCGCAGCCGACTAGACTGGCATATGACACGGTTGATGGCTTGGTCTCACTAGCCATGGAGCATTGGATGCTAACCGGATAATATGGACTTGGAAAGGTCTGGCCGGATTCGACGTAGTCGGATCCGAGTCGAGATAAGGTCCGAGTCGGACAGACCCAACTATGAGACGCAGCGATATGTCATCTGTGAGTCTCTAGTACAACATACATTCTATGTCCTAAGACCTGAGCTGACGCATGTACTCGAGATGGTGACAGACTTGCCTTGGGCCGACCAAACGCTACTCCGTGATTGGGTAGCTACAAAGGTAGGTTTCGGGTTTGTCCAGTCCCATGCTGCGAGACATGGTTGAGCAAGATGGGATTTGCCCCTCCGATCAGGAGAGATATACTCTGGGCCTCTGGTGTGATCCGACCAGGAATAGCATGGCTATGCGACAAGGATTATGAGATAATTCAGATTGTGGTCGGCATCACTGGAACGAGAAAGAGGTCGGGCTAGCACAAGGATGACAATCTCGCCTTGAGCCCGACAACATATATCGTGTGTCATAGGGAACAGAAGTATGACACATTGTACAGGTTCGCCTAACCAGCTTCATAGTCTGCTTGGTGGTTGGCACGCCTTGCTAGAGGCCGCTACCAACCGTACAGGTCGGAGGTGATCCGAACTGTGACCAAGCCGACTTGAACCTAAGGGGTCGCGCGCTTAAGGGAAGGAACCTACGAGGTCGGTTCGTAGTACACTGGTCGGATGTGATCCGAACTAGACTAGGAACGTGACCGAGTAGACTTTGGGCTTTAGGGTCCGTGCGAGGCCCAAGTGTTGAGCCTGCGATGGACGCCTATATAAAGTGAAGGTGCGGCACACTCATGAGGTTGATCGCTTCGGCTCTGCGACTAGGGTTTGCATGCGTTGCGAATAGCCACCTCCACTCGCCGCCGACTGTGTGACCGGACCTAGCAGTCCGCCGCACGGTTTTCCTCCTGCACGCGCAGATACCGTTAGAGGCGGTGCACTTGCGCCGCTCCGGCGAACTCGTACGTGGGATCGGACGACTGGCTGTTCGAGGGAGATCGGACGAGGAGGAGACGATCCACGCGGACGCGCTGCCCCAACTCTTCTTCCGCTGCACGGCACCACACGTCTAGTGGTAACGAACTGTGATCCATATCCCATAGCATGTTCCTGGATGTTCTGCGCGTAGGAAAATTTTAATTTGCAGTCGATGCACCCTACCGTAGAACCCAACAAGTTGCACTATCATTATTAACTTTGCATCTTTTGGCTTTAAGATTATGAATATGTGTATCACTACGATCGAGATCCAACAAACCATTTTCATCGGGTGTATGACCATAGAAGGTATTATTCATGTAAACAGAACAACAATTATTCTCTGACTTAAATTAATAACCGTATTGCAATAAACATGATCAAATCATATTCATGCTCAATGCAAACACCAAATTTATTTAGGTTCAACACTAATCCCGAAAGTATAGGGAGTGTGCGATGATGATCATATCAATCTTGGAACTACTTCAACACACATCGTCACCTCGCCCTTAACTAGTTTATGTTCATTCTGCACCCCCCGTTTTGAGTTACTATTCTTACCAACTGAACAAGTATCAAATACTGAGGGGTTGCTATAAACAGTAGTAAAGTACACATCAATAACATGTATATCAAATATACCTTTGTTCACTTTGCCATCCTTCTTATCCGCCAAATACTTGGGGCAGTTCCGCTTCCAGTGGCTAGTCCCTTTGCAGTAGAAGCACTCAGTCTCAGGCTTAGGTCCAGACTTGGGTTTCTTCTCCTGAGCAGCAACTTGTTTGCCGTTCTTCTTGAAGTTCCCCTTCTTCTTCCCTTTACCCTTTTTCTTGAAACTGGTGGTCTTGTTGACCATCAACACTTGATGCTCCTTCTTGATTTCTACCTCCACAACCTTTAGCATCGCGAAGAGCTTGGGAATCGTTTCTGTTATCCCTTGCATTTTATAGTTCATCACGAAGTTCTAATAACTTGGTGATAGTGACTAGAGAATTTTGTCAATTACTATCTTATCTGGAAAATTAACTCCCACTTGATTCAAGCAATTGTAGTACGCAGACAATCTGAGCACATGCTCACTGGTTGAGCTATTCTCCTCCATCTTGTAGGCAAAGTACTGTCAGAGGTCTCATACCTCTCCACGCGGGCATGAGTATGAAATACCAATTTCAACTCTTGGAACATCTCATATGCTCCATGGCGTTCAAAATGTTTTTGAAGTCCCGGTTCTAAACCATAAATCATGGTGCACTAAACTATCAAGTAGTCATCATACCGAGCTTTTGTCAAACATTCATAACGTATGCATCTGCTCCTGCAATCGGTCTGTCACCTAGCGGTGCATCAAGGACATAATTCTTCTGTGCAGCAATGAGGATAATCCTCAGATCATGGATCCAATCCGCATCATTGCTACTAACATCTTTCAACTTAGTTTTCTCTAGGAACATATAAAAACAAACGGGGATCTACATCGCGAGCTATTGATCTACAACATAGATATGCTAATACTACCAGGACTAAGTTCATGATAAATTAAAGTTAAATTAATCATATTACTTAATAACTCCCACTTAGATAGACATCTCTCTTATCATCTAAGTGATCACGTGATCCAAATCAACTAAACCATAACCGATCATCACGTGAAATGGAGTAGTTTTCAATGGTGAACATCACTATGTTGATCATATCTACTATATGATTCACGCTCGACCTTTCGGCCTCAGTGTTCCGAGGCCATATATGAATATGCTAGGCTCGTCAAGTTTAACCCGAGTATTCTGCGTGTGCAAAACTGGCTTGCACCCGTTGTATGTGAACGTAGAGCTTATCACACCCGATCATCACGTGGTGTCTCAGCACGAAGAACTTTCGCAACAGTGCATACTCAGGGAGAACACTTATACCTTGAAATTTAGTGAGAGATCATCTTATAATGCTACCTTCGATCTAAGCAAATTAACATGTATAAAAGATAAACATCACATGCAATCAATATAAGTGATATGATATGGCCATCATCATCTTGTGCCTTTGATCTCCATCTTCAAAGCACCGTCATGATCACCATCGTCACTGGCGCGACACCTTGATCTCCATCGTAGCATCATTGTCGTCTCGCCAACTATTGCTTCTACAACTATCACTACCGCTTAGTGATAAAGTAAAGCAATTACATGGCGATTGCATTTCATACAATAAAGCGACAACCATATGGCTCCTGCCAGTTGCCGATAACTCTATTACAAAACATGATCATCTCATACAATAAAATCTAGCATCATGTCTTGACCATATCACATCACAACATGCCCTGCAAAAACAAGTTAGACGTCCTCTACTTTGTTGTTGCAAGTTTTACGTGGCTGCTACGGGCTGAGAAAGAACCGTTCTTACCTACGCATCAAAACCACAACGATATTTCGTCAAGTTAGTGTTGTTTTAACTTTCTCAAGGACCGAGCGTAGCCACACTCGATTCAACTAAAGTTGGAGAAACTGACACTCGCCAGCCACCGGTGTGCGAAGCACGTCGGTAGAACCAGTCTCACGTAAGCGTACGCGTAATGTCGGTCCGGGCCGCTTCATCAAACAATACCGCCAAACCAAAGTATGACATGCTGGTAAGCAGTATGACTTGTATCGCCCGTAACTCACTTGTGTTCTACTCGTGTGTATAACATCTACGCATATACCTGGCTCGGATGCCACTGTTGGGGAACGCAGTTATTTCAAAAATTTCCTATGCACACGCAAGATTATGGTGATGCATAGCAACGAGAGGGGAGAGTGTTGTCCACGTACCCTCGTAGACCGTAAGCGGAAGCGTTATGAGAACGTGGTTGATGTAGTCGCATGTCTTCATGGTCCGATCGATCCAAGTACCAAACGCACGGCACCTCCGAGTTCAGCACACGTTCAGCTCGATGACGTCCCACGAACTCCGATCTAGTAGAGCTTCATGGGAGAGTTCCGTCAGCACGACCGCGTGATGACGGTGATGATGTTGCTACCGACGCAGGGCTTCGCCTAAGCACCGCTACGATATGATCGAGGTGGATTATGGTGGAGGGGGCACCGCACACGGCTTGGAACAATCAACTTGTGTGTCTATGGGGTACCCCCTGTCCACGTATATAAAGGATGGAGGGAGGAGGAGGTCGGCCCTCATAGGGCGCGCCCAAGTGTGGAGTCCTACTAGGACTCCCTAGTCCTAGTATGATTCCACCTCCCACATGGAATAGGAAAAACGGAAGGGAGAAGGAGAAGGAAGGAAGGGGGCGCCCCCTCCCTACTCCAATTCGGACCAGTCCATGGGGAGGGGTGCGGCCACCTGCTACCTCTTGAGCACTGCGTTGGTTTTCCCTTGAAGAGGAAAGGGTGATGCAGCAAAGTAGCGTAAGTATTTCCCTCAGTTTTTGAGAACCAAGGTATCAATCCAGTAGGAGGCTACACGCGAGTCCGTCATACCTACACAAAACAAATAACTCCTCGCAACCAACGCGATAAGGGGTTGTCAATCCCTTCACGGTCACTTACGAGAGTGAGATCTGATAGAGATGAAAGGATAATATTTTTGGTATTTTTGTGATAAAGATGCAAAGTAAAATAAAAGCAAAGTAAAAAGCAAAGGAAATAACTAAGTTATGGAAGATTAATGTGATAAAGATAGACTCGGGGGCCATAGGTTTCACTAGTGGCTTCTCTCAAGAGCATAAGTATTTTACGGTGGGTGAACGAATTATTGTTGAGCAATTGACAGAATTGAGCATAGTTATGAGAATATCTAGGTGTGATCATGTATATAGGCATCACGTCCGAGACAAGTAGACCGACTCCTGCCTGCATCTACTACTATTACTCCACTCATCGACCGCTATCCAGCATGCATCAAGAGTATTAAGTTCATGAAAACAGAGTAACGCCTTAAGCAAGATGACATGATGTAGAGGGATAAATTCATGCAATATGATAAAAACCCCATCTTGTTATCCTCGATGGCAACAATACAATACGTGCCTTGCTGCCCCTGCTGTCACTGGGAAAGGACACCGCAAGATTGAACCCAAAGCTAAGCACTTCTCCCATTGCAAGAAAAACCAATCTAGTAGGCCAAACCAAACTGATATTTCGAATAGACTTGCAAAGATAACCAATCATACATAAAAGAATTCAAAGAAGATTCAAATATTGGTCATAGATAATCTTGATCATAAACCCACAATTCATCGGTCTCAACAAACACACCGCAAAAAGAAGATTACATTGAATAGATCTCCACGAGAGAGGGGGAGAACATTGTATTGAGATCCAAAAAGAGAGAAGAAGCCATCTAGCTACTAACTATGGACCCGAAGGTCCGAGGTAAACTACTCACACTTCATCGGAGAGGCTATGGTGTTGATGTAGAAGCCCTCCGTGATGGATGCCCCCTCCGGCGGAGCTCCGAAACAGGCCCCAAGATGGGATCTTGTGGGTACAGAAGGTTGCGGCGGTGGAATTAGGATTTTGGCTCCGTATCTGATCGTTTGGGGGTACATAGGTATATATAGGAGGAAGGAGTACGTCGGTGGAGCAACATGGGGCCCACGAGGGTGGAGGGCGCGCCCTGGGGGGTGGGTGCGCCCCCCTACCTCGTGCCTTCCTCCTTTCTTTGTTGACGTAGAGTCCAAGTCTCCTGGATCACATTCAGTGAGAAAATCACGTTCCGGAAGGTTTCATTTCGTTTGGACACCGTTTGATATTCCTTTTCTGCGAAACTCTGAAATAGGCAAAAAACAACAATTCTGGGCTCAGCCTCCGGTTAATAGGTTAGTCCCAAAAATAATATAAAAGTGGATAATAAAGCCCAATAATGTCCAAAACAGTAGATAATATAACATAGAGCAATAAAAAATTATAGATACGTTGGAGACGTATCACCACCCTTTGAGGCCTTTCTCTCCTTTCCCGTATGGCCCATTAAGGCCCAATACGAATTCCCGTAACTCTCCGGTACTCCGAAAAATACCCGAATCACTCAGAACCTTTCCGATGTCCGAGTATAGTCGTCCAATATATCAATCTTTACTTCTCGACCACTTCGATACTTCTCGTCATGTGCCCGATCTCATCCCGGACTCCGAACTACCTTCGGTACATCAAAACACATAAACTCATAATACAAATCATCACCGAACGTTATGCGTGCGGACCCTACGGGTTCGAGAACTATGTAGACATCACCGAGACACGTCTTTGGTATTTAACCAATAGCGGAACCTGGATGCTCATATTGGCTCCTACATATTCTACGAAGATCCTTATCAGTCAAACCGCATAACAACATACGTTGTTCCCTTTGTCATCGGTATGTTACTTTCCCGAGATTCGATCATCTGTATCTCAATACCTAGTTCAATCTCGTTACCGGCAAGTCTCTTTACTCGTTCCATAATGCATCATCCCGCAACTAACTCATTAGTCACATTGCTTGCAAGGCTTATAGTGACGTGCATTACCGAGAGGGCCCGGAGATACCTCTCCGACAATCGGAGTGACAAATCCTAATCTTAATCTATGCCAACTCAACAAGTACCATCGGAGACACCTGTATATCACCTTTATAATCACCCAGTTACGTTGTGACGTTTGGTAGCACACAAAGTATTCTTCCGGTAATCGGGAGTTGCATAATCTCATAGTCATAGGAACATGTATAAGTCATGAAGAAAGCAATAGCAACATACTAAATGATCAAGTGCTAAGCTAACGGAATGGGTCAAGTCAATCACATCATTCTCTAATGACGTGATCCCGTTAACAAATGACAACTCATGTCTATGGCTAGGAAACTTAACCACCTTTGATTCCACAAGCTAGTCAAGTAGAGGCATACTAGTGACACTCTGTTTGTCTATGTATTCACACATGTACTAAGTTTTCGGTTAATACAATTCTAGCATGAATAATAAACATTTATCATGATATAAGGAAATATGAATAACAACTTTATTATTGCCTCTGGGGCATATTTCCTTCAGTCTCCCACTTGCACTAGAGTCAATAATCTAGTTCACATCGCCATGTGATTTAACACCAATAGTTCACATCACCATGTGATTAATATCCATAGTTCACATCGCCATGTGGCCAACACTCAAAAGGTTTACTAGAGTTAGTAATCTAGTTTGAGTACTAAGGTGTTATCATGTTTTGCTTGTGAGATAAGTTTAGTCAACGGGTCTGCCATATTCAGATCCATATGTATTTTACAAATTTCTTTGTCAACAATGCTCTGCACGGAGCTACTCTAGCTAATTGCTCCCACTTTCAATATGTATCCAGATTGAGACTTAGAGTCATCTGGATTAGTGTCAAAACGTGCATTGACGTAACCCTTTACGACGAACCTTTTGTCACCTCCATAATCGAGAAAATATCCTTATTCCACTAAGGATAATTTTGACCGATGTCCGGTGATCTACTCCTAGATCACTATTGTACTCCCTTGCCAAACTCAGTGTAGGGTATACAATAGATCTGGTACACAACATGGCATACTTTATAGAACCTACTGCTGAGGCATAGGGAATGACTTTCGTTCTCTTTCTATCTTCTGTCGTGGTCGGGCTTTAAGTCTTACTCAATTTCACACCTTGCAATACAGGCAAGAACTCCTTCTTTGACTGTTCCAATTTGAACTACTTCAAAAATTTGTCAAGGTATGTACTCACTGAAAAAACTTATCAAGCGTCTTGATCTATCTCTATATATCTTGATGCCCAATATGTAAGCAGCTTCACCGAGGTCTTTCTTTGAAAAACTCCTTTCAAACACTCCTTTTATGCTTTCCAGAAAATTCTACATCATTTCCGATCAACAATATGTCATTCACATATACTTATATATCAGAAAGGTTGTAGTGCTCCCACTCACTTTCTTGTAAATACAGGCTTCACCACAAGTCTGTACAAAACTATATGCTTTGATCAACTCATCAAAGCGTATATTCCAATCCGAGATGCTTGCACCAGTCCATAGATGGATCGCTGGAGCTTGTACATTTTGTTAGCACCTTTAGGATCGACAAAACCTTTTGGATGCATCATATACAACTCTTCTATAAGAAATCCGTTAAGGAATGAGCTTTTGACATCCATTTGCCAGATTTCATAAAATGTGGCAATTTGCTAACATTATTCAGACAGACTTAAGCATCGCTATGAGTGAGAAAATCTCATCGTAGTCAACACCTTGAACTTTGTCAAAAACCTTTTTCGACACTACTATCAGCGTCCGTCTTCCTCTTGAAGATCCATTTTATTCTCAATGGCTCACCGATCATTGGGAAAGTCAATCAAAGTCCATATTTTGTTCTCATACATGGATCCCATCTCAGATTTCATGGCGTCAAGCCATTTTGTGGAATCTGGGCTCGTCATCGCTTCCTCATAGTTCGTAGGTTCGTCATGGTCAAGTAACTTGACCTCCAGAACAGGATTACCGTACCACTCTGGTGCGGATCTCACTCTGGTTGACCTACGAGGTTCGGTGGTAACTAGATCTGAACTTACATGATCATAATCATTAGATTCCTCACTAATTGGTGTAGGAGTCACAGGAATAGATTTCTGTGATGAACTACTTTCCGATAAGTTGGAAATATGCCCTAGAGGCAATAATAAATTAGTTATTATTATATTTCCTTGTTCATGATAATCGTTTATTATCCATGCTATAATTGTATTGATAGGAAACTCAGATACATGTGTGGGTACATAGACAACACCATGTCCCTAGTAAGCCTCTAGTTGACTAGCTCGTTGATCAATAGATGGTTACAGTTTCCTGACCATGGACATTCGATGTCGTTGATAACGGGATCACATCATTAGCAGAATGATGTGATGGACAAGACCCAATTCTAAGCCTAGCACAAAGATCGTGTAGTTCGTATGCTAAAGCTTTCTAATGTCAAGTATCTTTTCCTTCGACCATGAGATTGTGCAACTCCCGGATACCGTAGGAATGCTTTGGGTGTACCAAACGTCACAAGGTAACTGGGTGGCTATAAAGGTGCACTACATGTATCTCTGAAAGTGTCTGTTGGGTTGGCACGAATCGAGACTGGGATTTGTCACTCCGTGTAAACGGAGAGGTATCTCCGGGCCCACTCGGTAGGACATGATCATAATGTGCACAATGTGACCAAGGGGTTGATCACGGGATGATGTGTTACGGAACGAGTAAAGAGACTTGCCGGTAACGAGATTGAACAAGGTATCGGTATACCGACGATCGAATCTCGGGCAAGTACAATACCGTTAGACAAAGGGAATTGTATACGGGATCGATTGAGTCGTTGACATCGTGGTTCATCCGATGAGATCATCGTGGAACATGTGGGAGCCAACATGGGTATCCAGATCCCGCTGTTGGTTATTGACCGGAGAACGTCTCGGTCATGTCTGCATGGTTCCCGAACCCATAGGGTCTACACACTTAAGGTTCAATGACGCTAGGGTTATAGGGAATAGATATACGTGGTTACCGAATGTTGTTCGGAGTCCCGGATGAGATCCCGGACGTCACGCGGAGTTCCGGAATGGTCCGGAGGTAAAGATTTATATATGGGAAGTCCTACTTTGGCCACCGGAAAATGTTCGGGATTTTTCGGTATTGTACCGAGAAGGTTCTAGAAGGTTCCGAAGTGGGGCCCACCTGCATGGGGGGACCCACATGAACGTGGGTAGTGGGGGCAAGGCCCCACACCCCTGGTCAAGGCGCACCAAGATCCCCCCTTAGAAGGAATAAGATCATATCCCGAAGGGATAAGATCAAGATCCCTCAAAAGGGGGATAACAATCGGTGGGAAAGGAAAGGATGGGATTTCTTTCCTCCCACCTTTGCCAACGCCCCAATGGACTTGGAGGGCAAGAAATAATCCCCCTCCACCCCTATATATAGTGGGGAGGCGCATGGGAGCTGCACCCTTGCCCCTGGCGCAACCCTCCCCCTCTCCCAAGTCCTCCTCCTCTCCCGCGGTGCTTGGCGAAGCCCTGCAGGATTGCCACGCTCCTCCACCACCACCACGCCGTTGTGCTGCTGCTGCATGGAGTCTTCCCCAACCTCTCCCTCTCTCCTTGCTCGATAAAGGCATGGGAGACGTCACCGGGCTGTACATGTGTTGAACGCGGAGGTGCCGTCCGTTCGGCACTAGGATCTCCGGTGATTTGGATCACGACGAGTCCGACTCCTTCAACCCCGTTCTCTTGAACGCTTCCGCTTAGCGATCTACAAGGGTATGTAGATGCACTCTCCTTCTGTAACGCCCTCGATTCGGCTATATCTCCCACGTGTCGAAGCACGACTTAGAGGCATAACCGCATTGAAAGCGATGTCGCAAGTGAGGTAATCTTCACACAACCCATGTAATACATAAGGGAAATAGATACATAGTTGGCTTACAGTCGCCACTTCACACAATACATAAATAAACATCCATCATTCATATTACACTCAAGGTACGACTACGGAACCAAAAATAAAAGAAGATACCCCAAATGCTACACAGATCCCCGATCGTCCCAACTGGGCTGCACTACTGATCATCAGGAAAAGACACATAGTAACGACCACGTTCCTCATCGAACTCCCACTTGAGCTCGGTTGCATCACCTGCACTGGCATCGTCGGCACCTGCAACTGTTTTGGTAGAATCTGTGAGTCACGGGGACTCAACAATCTCACACCCGCGAGATCAAGACTATTTAAGCTTATAGGAAGGACAAAGTTGTGAGGTGGAGCTGCAGCAAGCGACTAGCAGATATGGTGGCTACATTCGCAAAAGAGAGCGAGAAGAGAAGCAAGGCACGGTCGTGAAGCTAGTA
The DNA here is from genome assembly GCA_904067115.1 of Aegilops sharonensis. Taxonomy (NCBI): domain Eukaryota; kingdom Viridiplantae; phylum Streptophyta; class Magnoliopsida; order Poales; family Poaceae; genus Aegilops; species Aegilops sharonensis. The sequence goes on along the minus strand of LR880972.1, from coordinate 765,781,854 downwards.
GCGATCAAGAAGTGATCCTGAACTACTTACGTCAAGCATAACTCCAACACCGTGTTCACTTCCCGGACTCCGCCGATAAGAGACCATCACGGTTACACACGCGGTTGATGTGTATTTTAATTAAGGTCAACTTCGGGCTTTCTACAACCGGACATTAACAAATTCCCATCTGCCTCATAACCGCGGGCACGGCTTTCGAAAGATAATACCCTGCAGGGGTGTCCCAACTTAGCCCATTATAAGCTCTCACGGTCAACCAAGGATATTCCTTCTACCGGGAAGACCCGATCAATCTCGGAATCCCGGACTACAAGACATTTCGACAGCAATAAAACAAGACCAGCAAAGCCGCCCGATTGTGCCGACAAATCCCGATAGGAGCTGCACATATCTCGT
>LR880972.1:765716385-765754865 GCA_904067115.1 Aegilops sharonensis | reverse complement strand
TAATGAAATGAAAACTAAAACTAAAACAAAAACAGAAAAATGATGTTTTCTAGGGAATAATGAATTAGTTGCATTGGTATTATCATTTAAAAAAAATCAAACTAATGAACTTTTCACAGGATAAATGAATTAGTGGCATTGGTTTTAACCTTTAAGAAGAAATAAAATAAAATACATAAATTGCACACAATTTTGCATTAAAATCATAATATATAAATAATGAACACATAATATTGCAATTTTCACATTGGTTTAATTTACACACATATTGTATAGTACTTGCGTGTATACTTGCTCAAAAAAAAAATTAAGGTTCCTAAGAAAAATAAATTAGTGCCATTCGTATTATGCTTCAAGAAGAAATAAATTGGAAAAGGAAAAAAATTAACACAATTTACACATAAATATTATTTTTTACAATATGCGACAATAAGCATATAATAGTGTATTTTTGCAAGTACAAAGTTTTCTAAGAAGAAATGAATCGATCCATTGGTATTAACCTTGAAGAATAAGATTAACTCTTACCCGAGCGGGATGCCTCCTCCCCAACAAAAGTCTAGGGTTTCCCTGCCTCCTGCCGGCGTCACCGTCAGTCTGCCTCGTCTCAAGTGGCCTTAGGGCCATGGCGGCACGGTGGATCTCGGCCCTTGCCAGTGAGAGGGCTCTGTTTTTAGTTGTTTCTTCGCATTTTGTTAGGGTTTGTGTCCTGCTCAGCAAGATGGCGGTGGCTCCCTGAAAATGGAATAAGGTTCTCCCCGCCTAAACCGCCATTTCGTTGGTGTGTCAAGCATCATCGGTGAGTGTGTGGAGGTGTGTATTCGGCGGATCTGTCCATGGTGGATTTGCTCGGATCCGGTCGTAGTTCGTCTATGTTCATGTGTTTCCAAGTTGGATCATTCTGATCTACGCTACTCTTCATCGGCGGCGGTTGTTGTTCGGCTGCGCTGGTCCTATGGGGCCTTAGCGCGATGACTTCCCGACTGTCTACTACAACAAGTTTTGCCCGCCTTCGGCGAGGTAGGGGCAATGACGGCGGTGCACCTTCGGCTCGCTCCAGTACTTGTAGTTGTCACTGTCGGTGGAAACGACACCTATGGAATCACTGGGATCCCTTCTACGGTTGGCGGGCGCGGGGTTGTGGAAAGAGTGGGTCTGGCAGTCAGCACAAGGATCGTTTACCCAGGTTCGGGCCGCATGGATGCGTAATACCCTGGTCCTGCTTCGGTGTATATTTGAGTGTTCTTCAGCCCTCGAACTAGCTACGGCGCGTGCTTAGTCCAAAAGATCTGAATCCTTCTCCAGTATGCCTCGGGCCTCCTTTTATAGTCACAAAGTGGCTGCCACAGTGGCACACAGGAGGTGGAAAGGTATACAGTGGTTAAGTCTATCCTCTGGCACCGTCGGACAAACACATTTAGTGCGCTGCCGACGTGCCCTTCTTGCTTTATTGGGGACAATGGGGAAGCTCGTCCCAGCTATCGCCGCCTCGCCTGGCTCCGATGCGCATCCGAGTTGATGAGGCGTTGTAGCGCCACGTTGGCTGGCTGTTGGGCTGGCGCGGTGGCAGAGTCTTCACGAAGATCTGCAAGCCACCATGCAGGTGCTTGCTGAGTTGGCCTGGAGGCCGCGCGTCGCCACGCAGGTGCCTCCCCAGCTGGTTGGGCTGGCAGCTGTATAGGAACGGCGGTGGAGTCTTGGCAGACGTGGGCCTGGCCGTGGCCCCATAGGTGTCCTCGGCAAGGGTCTTGTCGGGGCCTCGGCAAGGGTCTTGCCGTGGCATCGCGGTTATCCCCGGCAAGGATCTTGCCGGGGGGCTTGTGGATTTCCTCGGTCATGATCTTGTCGAGGATCGTCGTCTTCTGGTCCTCACCTGATCTTGTGTGCTTATGATCTTCATAAAGATCTGCATGCCACCATGGAGGCGCCTCCCGAGCCTTGGTTCCAATGTGGTTGATGGCGTTGGAACCCTTGGGCTCAAGGGTGGCGTGCTCTGCTGGCGTCGGGCAAGTTGCCCCGGCAAGGCTCTTGCCGGGGCTGTAGGGGCCACCCCGGCAAGGGTCTCGCTGGGGGAGCCCATCCCGCCCTTTTGCTCCTTGTATCTCTGGTCTTGGCGTTGCTTTGATTGTCTTGGGCCTTTGGCTTCCCTCCTCTGCCCTACTTAGTGTGGCCGCGAGCGCGGCTTTGACTGCCCGTGCACAAGTAAAGGGGTAAAATGGAGGGGCCCTACTTTTCTACACCGACAGGAGCCCCCGGGCCTGGGCCACACATAAGCGCAACACGTTAATGGGCTGGGCCCAGAACGGTGCGCGGGCAGGCGGGGCAGAGTTTTACCGCAGTAACTCCTCTGCCCGCTGCGCTTCCCCGCGATGCGCATTGAGTGCGCGGCGTGGAGGGTCGTGGTTGACGTGGGGGTCATGCGTGGGCCGGCCGCCTCACTCATGCGTCATATCGTTGTAAATGGTAACAAAGCGACCCGCGCCTTCCCCATAAAAAAGGAGAAACCGCAGGCGTGATGCCCATTTACCCCCTGTGCTTTCTCCAATCTCGGAACCGCCGATCCTCCCTTCTTCCTTCTCAAGCTCTTGCTTTCGTTCGCCGACGCCGTGCCCTCATCGCCCTTAACCCCACCTCTTCTCTGATCGCCATGGCGCCCAAATCTAGCAGAGGCAAGGGAGTGGCGGAGGACATCGAGGAGAAGGGGGTGCCGGAGAGCGAGCTGGCGGTGCTCCGGACGCAGCTTGCCTACTTCACCCCGATGGTCGATGGAGTCCACCTTAGGTATTACTTCAGGCCCTTGTGGGGGAGGAAGACGACGGGCCATCCGGCCACGCACATCATCCCTGCCAATTTCGCCAAGGCTGGCCCGAATCGGTACCCTTTCTTTGTTGACTACTTCTCCTGCGGGCTCTGCCCCCCTTTTTCCGATTTCTTCAACGATGTCATGCACACCTATGGCTTCCATCTCCTTGATTTCACGCCAAATGCGGTGGCGTGCATGGCTTTCTTTGCTCATCTCTGCGAGGGCTTCACTGGCGTGCTCCCTAGCACGGCGCTCCTCCGCCGCTACTTATATCCCCGCATTCAGGCAGGGGGCGCCATCTCCGGCTGCGTCACCTAGATCCCACAGACCCAGGAGAAGGGGACGTATTCGGAGGGCGCCCGGAAGGAGAGGTGGGAGGAGTGGCGGAGCCGGTGGTTATGGATCGAGGAGAAAGATCCGCAGGAGTTCTGCCAAGTTCGCCAGAGTTCGCCTGTCCGCCGTAAGGATTGGAGCGACGTCGATCTCAATGAGGAGAAGCTCACGATCGCCACCAGCAGAATCCTCCGCCTTGCCAAGGCTAGGCTCACCCTCGAGATGATCGGGGCGTATTTCATCCGACGCTGAATTGCCCCACTACACAACAAGGGGAGGCCAGCCTGGCTCTTCACGAACGCGGCTGTCATCATGAGGTTTCGCCCTGGCCTGAAGCACAACTTCACGGTGATGAGGCACGCCCATTTCTGCCAGAGGCTTTTTCATCTTGACTGAACAACGACGGCAGGGCGGAGAGGAACGGCAAGGCCGCGAAGGCCGGCAAGACCGCCAAGGGGCCTCTGTTTGGGTTGCCGACGGGAGTGGTCCCGCTGAGCAACAATTCTCGCCAAAATGACATCATCGCCATGATGCCGGACTTCAACGCGCATGGCCTGGACCCAAATTGAACCGAGCCGGAGGCGGGGCGGGTGCAGGAGTTCTTCGACAGTCTGTCGGAGAAGTATGTCCGCGAGGAGTCGCTGCTCATTCAGGACACCACCAAGGAGGAGCTGGATTATATCGCCACCAGGGCGGCGGAGGCGGCGCTTGCCCGGGAGGCCAGAAGTGTTGGCCATGAGGAGGACGAGGCCGACTCGGCCGCGGAGGAGAAAGAACTCGCCCAGTGGGCGGAGTCTGCCGGGGAGGCTAGTGGTGCATGTCGTGGTTCTAAGTCTGACAGTAATGTAGGGGGTAGGAATGGAGAGGCAATATCCTAGCTATGGATTAGTTGTATACACACGAGTTTTACGAGTTCAGGCCCTTCTCGGAGGAAGTAATAGCCCTACGTCTCGGAGCCCGGGGGCGGTCGACTGGATTATGCGTGTATGAATTACAGGGGTGCGAACCCTTGACACTGAGGAGGGGGGTGGCTTATATAGAGTTCGCCAGACCCCTACGGCCCTCAGTTATGCAGGGTTTAAGGTACATTAAGGTCGGGCGTTACCAGTAACGCCATAAATAAAGTGATATGATGACCATAAAAGCTACTTAATGACCGACCGTTAGCATGCAGAGTGACTTTAGATCTCCTGGCTGTCGAGTGGTTGGCTTCGTGGTCGAGTGTCTTCGAGTCTGTCGAGTGGAACACTTCTGAGTCGATTGAAAGGTGATTCTTCTAGAGATGTCCTTGGGGAGGGTATCTTGGACAGGTCCATGACCCTACCCTAGGTACATAGCTTCATCATTAGCCCCCGAATGGATCGAGGTTTGAGTGGGGTAGGAGTTGAACACACTTCCGACCCATTTTTCGTGCTATGAGTATACCTTGCTTTGGATCAATGAACTTAGGTGACGATACCAACTTCTTTTTCAGTCGCCTTGATCCATTATTTGTTTATGTCGAGTGAGTTTCATTACTTGAAGAGCTCCGAGTGACAAAGCAGAGGAGATCTTCCGTCTGACAAGTTGTTCTGCAGCTCGCGGATTTCGCAGGATCCGAATTTCGGGAAGCGCGCGGGGCTGAGAAGGCCGCAGTAATTGGATGGGATAAGGCAGGGATGCCTCGATCTTTGCACCACCTTTTTTGCCGCGTATCGCGTGCGCGACTGTTTTGACAGGATCGCCCGGGCCTACAAGTCAGTCACTCGGAAGTAACCTCATATAAGGCGCCGAACCGGGGTTTTTGAACAGTGCGTTCTCATTTCCTCCTCTCTTCCTCGGACTTATCCGCCGCGCTCGCTTTCGTCCCAGTGCCGCTGCTCCATGCGCGTCTCGCCGGTGACGATGGGGAAAGAGAAGACGGTGGCTCTGGAGCGGGCGAAGAAAGCGATGGCGAAGGCGAAGGGGAAGACGACCAGTCGGGACGGATCTTCATCGAGGGCCGGCCTGCCGCAGGGCTGGATCCAGGGCGACTGGATCCGCTCGAAGATTCGTCAAGAATACCTCGACGACCTGGCCAATGGAGGACTGATCCCCCACGGATCGGCGCTGCTTCCGGGGAAGAAGTCCGAGCCGTAGCCTCGGGAGGGTGAGTGCGTTCTCTTGGCCACCCATGTCGACCGTGGGTTTTCCTTGCCTCCTCACCCTTTCTTTTTTGGATTTCTGAATTTCTTTGGGGCACAACTCCACCACTTCACACCCAACACAATCGTGTATCTCGCTGCTTTTGTGTCTTTGTGCGAAAATTTCTTGGGCTGTCGGCCTCATTGGGGCCTTTTCAAGCACATTTTCACCTGTCGCTCCCAGACGGTGAAAAAGGCCAATCCGAGTGACGAGAGAACACAAGTGATTCAGATGTGCGGGGGTTTTGGGGTTCAGATGAGAGGGAAAAGTTCTTTTCTAGCCATGATCCTACCCGACTCGATCCGTGGATGGCAGTCGACCTGGTTTTACTGCAAAGACCAGCCGACGCCAGGTCAGTCGACCGGACTCCCTCCTTTTTCCATGGACCGAGTGAGGAGGCCCTCCTATTTGAAGGTGATCCCGGAAGAGAAGGCGCAGGTTAAGGTACTGGTCGAACGTGTTGTCCAGCTTATCCGTGACGGGGTGACTGGTATGGATCTCTTGGAGGTCTTCCTTCGGCGACGCATCCAGCCACTTCAAGCTCGAGACCATCCGATGTGGATGTATTCGGGCACTGAGGACACCACTCGGATCCACCCGGAGGAGGTCGAGGATGCCACGCTGGAGGGGTGGCTGACGAGCATCACTGGGAACAAAGACAACCGTAGGGGAGCCAGGAGAATTCCTCCACTCGACCAGTCCCACGTACCAGACAAGGTTCAACTCTGAGTTTCCGACTGTAATTTTGACCATGCATCTATTTATGCTCCGTCGATTGACTTTTGTTCTGCTTGTTTTTCTGCCAGGCTCTTATAGAAATGTACTCAATGCCCAACGGGGAGCAAGAGCAAGACCCGGAAGGGCAGGCGAGCGGCGGCGACAGTGGCGACTGGCATTCTGTCGGAGAGGAGAGCAAGGAAAGTGACGACTCAAGTGATGAAGAAGAAACCAAGTCACCTCCTTGCAGGGAGAGGCGATCCAAGCTCGACCAAGACCGGCCGAGCGCCCGTGAAAAAGCGATTGCTCAGACTGGCCCGTCTTCAAAACGCCCTCAAACGTCCTCACCGACTCCGACTGAAAAAGCATCAAAGAAGCCCAAAGTTGTAGTGCAAAGGCCTCGGAAGGCGTTGCCGAAGATTAAGATTGACATCCCCGTCGCTTCTGCGTGAGTGTCTCCCTTTGTACTCACTCGATGCTCTGTGCTGTTTATTTTTTCCTTGATTTGACCAGATAAACTTTGGAACTAGCAGTGCTGCTACTTCCAGGACTTCAGCTTACAGGGATGAGGATGAGGCAATGGAGGATGCAGTCACCTCCAATCTGGTTATGATTTCTCTCGTTCTGTCTTTATTTGGTCGATTCAACTGTAATATATACCATTGGGTGATGCAATTTTGGCGACTGATCTTTGAACAGCTCCCAACATTATTGACCTCCCCGACGATGACGATGAAGAGCTCGAGAGGCCTTCGACGAGGAAAAATAGGAAAACTCCTGCAGACAAGGTGGCACAATCGATGCCGATAGCTGAACCAGTCGTTCAGGACGCTGGTGATGCCAATCGGGCTTCTATTACCTTCGTCGTACCACTGTCAAGTGCTCTGCCTTCTCCATCGACTGCTCAAGCTCCTGCCGATCCACCTTCAGTTTTTGCTACCCATCATGTCCCAGAGGACGAAGTGAATACTGCCAAGGAAGCCATACGCCAAGCAAGTATTATGATGGAGAAGATGAAGATGGTGCGGGATGTCAGTCAGGCCGCCTATGATGCCATCTCGGCTCTCCAAAGCAATGTTCAGGTTAGCAGCGCATTGACTGGTTTTCTTGGCTTGCTCTATTAGGATATGGTACCTGAAAACTCTCTTTCCAAGGATCTTTGCATCTGTGCACCCAGTGGGTGTTTCGACTTGTCACTGAGCAAATCCATACTTTAAGCTGAATTTTTGTTATTGAAGTTTTGTACTAGTGGGGGCACGCTGAGTGCACCCACTGGGTGTAGTCCCCGAGACTATGGTGGACTGCGGGCAGTCGACTGTAGTCTTGACATTTTAATTCCTTCACTCGGTCTGGTCTGGCCATGTCGAGTGTAAACTAAACCAGTGGGGGCAAGCTAAGTGCACCCACTCGGTGTAAGCCCCGAGACCATGGTCGACTGCTGGCAGTCAACTATGGTCTGAAGAGCTTGTTTGTTGTTGTCTTTCTTCATCTTCTTTTTTTTATATATACATTCGCGCCGAAAAGGCCTTGTCGAGTGTTAACAGAACCAGTGGGGGCACGCTAAGTGCACCCACTAGGTGTAGTCCCCGAGACTATGGTGGACTGCGGGCAGTCGACCGTAGTCTTAGTATTTATTGTCTTTGTCGTTTTTCTCTGTAAAATAACCCATCCTCTCTGATTGCAGAAATCTTGTGACCTTGGAGCTCGCTTTGCCGGCTTGGAAAAGCAGAAAATTCAACTCAACCTTGACCTGGAGTTGGCCAAGTCAGAGCTGCAGAAGGCCAAAGATGACGCCAATGGTAAGGAAGCTTTGTCGACTGCTTTGTCTTAGACTCGGATTTCATTCTGCTCTTTCTGAATTGAGCGTTATTTCTTTTCAGAAAAACTGAACCAGGCTCTGGTAAAGAAGGATCATGATCTGGCTGCTGCACAAAAGAAGGCCGATGACCAAACTGCTCTGGCTGAATAGAAGCTGGCTTCAGTCAGCAAACTGGAGGAGGAGAACCCGAAGATGAAATCTGCTCTGGACGAAGCCAACAAGGAGGTAACCCGCTTGAAGAAAGACAAGGTTAACCTGAACGAGAAGATGGAAGGCATTGCTCGCAGGAGGGATAATCTGGAAAGCTATCTGAGGAGCTTCGCCAAGAAGTTATTCATCAAGCTTGAAGGTACATATCCCGTCCCAACTGGTTCATCTTTGTCGACTCGGCATACGAATATTGACTCATCCTTGGACTGTGCATGCAGAGTTTTGCCGAGACTTCGAGGAGAAGACTGGGTGAATCGAACCAAATTTGGACCCTATCAATTCTCACATGAAGGACGAGACTGCTATGAACCTGCTCCGACTGGAATCCCGCATCGACGGTGTTGTTGACTATTTGGCTCGACTGAAAGTCGCCACGTCGCGGATCGACACAGCACTTTGGCCGAGGGCAACACTCCAGAACGACCTCGAGTCTCTGATGACTCGGCTTAACGAGATCCCTGGTCGAGTGCAGGAGTGGAAGAAGTCTTCTGCTCGGTGCGGAGCTGATGTGGCTCCGTTTTTGGTTCGTGTCCACTGTAAAGAGGCGCGAGAAGATAAGCTGGCAGCAATCAAGGTCGCCAACACCAAGAAGCACGATTTCTGATCCTTTATGCAGACTTTCATTGCTGCTGCCACTCGGATCGCCGATGGTGTCGACCTGGACGAGTTCGTCGAGCCTGCCAGTCCTCCTCCCGCGGAGTGAACAAACTTTTATGCCTCACCTTAAATTTTCCTTGGAATGCCGAGTAGATTTTGTAACCGTTAAACTCCTTCGGGCTGAGAGCCCGAGTACTTTGATCTGCGGTTTGGAACGTTTAAGATTTATCTGAACTTGTTTTACTTCTGAATATGCTTGCATTTGCCTTCGAGTGGACTTTGCTCTTCACTCGGAATAGTCTTTGTGTTTGAGATGCAGCTCTGAGGTGGAAGATCCAGTCGACCTGCGCATCATCGCCCTTGCAGGAAGGGATGGAGTACGTATTGCAGTCGACCTGCACCTCGTCGTCCTTGCGGATCAGGATGGAGCGCATGTTGTATTTGTGGCATAGCTCCGAAGGAGAAGGTAGCAGTCAACCTGCACCTCGTCGTCCTTGCGGATCGGGATGGAGCCACATTGTTCTTGTGGCGCAGCTCCGAAGGAGAAGGTAGCAGTCGACCTGCACCTCGTCGTCCTTGCGGATCGGGATGGAGCGCACGTTGTACTTGTGGCGCAGCTCCAAAGGAGAAGGTAGCAGTCGACCTGCACCTCGTCGTCCTTGCGGATCGGGATGGAGCCACATTGTTCTTGTGGCGCAGCTCCGGAGGAGCAGGTAGCAGTCGACCTGCACCTCGTCGTCCTTGCGGATCGGGATGGAGCCACATTGTTCTTGTGGCGCAGCTCCGGAGGAGCAGGTAGCAGTCGACCTGCACCTCGTCGTCCTTGCGGATCGGGATGGAGCCACATTGTTCTTGTGGCGCAGCTCCGGAGGAGCAGGTAGCAGTCGACCTGCACCTCGTCGTCCTTGCGGATCGGGATGGAGCCACATTGTTCTTGTGGCGCAGCTCCGGAGGAGCAGGTAGCAGTCGACCTGCACCTCGTCGTCCTTGCGGATCGGGATGGAGCGCACGTTGTACTTGTGGCGCAGCTCCAAAGGAGAAGGTAGCAGTCGACCTGCACCTCGTCGTCCTTGCGGATCGGGATGGAGCGCATGTTGTACTTGTGGCGCAACTCCGAAGGAGAAGGTAGCAGTCGACCTGCACCTCGTCGTCCTTGCGGATCGGGATGGAGCGCACGTTGTACTTGTGGCGCAGCTCCGAAGGAGAAGGTAGCAGTCGACCTGCACCTTGTCGTCCTTGCGGATCGATATGTTTTCGAACTTAGGCGAGTACTGGACTGCATCTAAGCCTCCAAGTGAGAGGATTGCTCTTCACTCGATAGGGTTTCTCAAACTTAGGCGAGTACTTGGACTGCAGCTAAGCCCCAGAGTGAGAGGATTGCTCGTCACTCGGTAGGATTTCTCAAACTTAGGCGAGTACTTGGACTGCAGCTAAGCCCCCGAGTGAGAGGATTGCTCGTCACTCGGTAAAATTTCTTAAACTTAGGTGAGCACTTGGACTGCAGCTAAGCCCCCGAGTGGGAGGCTAGCTCACCACTCGGTAGGATTTTTTAAACTTAGGCGAGTACTTGGACTGCAGCTAAGCCCCCGAGTGAGAGGATCGCTCTTCACTCGGTAGGATTTCTCAAACTTAGGCGAGTACTTGGACTGCAGCTAAGCCTCCGAGTGAGAGGATTGCTCTTCACTCGGTAGGATTTCTCAAACTTAGGCGAGTACTTGGACTGCAGCTAAGCCTCCGAGTTAGGGGATTGCTCGTCACTCGGTAGAATTTTTTAAACTTAGGCGAGTACTTGGACTGCAGCTAAGCCCCCGAGTGGGAGGCTGGCTCACCACTCGGTAGGATTTTTTAACCTTAGGCGAGTACTGGACTGGAGCTAAACCCCCGAGTGGGAGGCTGGCTCACCCCTCGGTAGGATTTTTTAACCTTAGGCGAGTACTGGACTGGAGCTAAACCCCCGAGTGGGAGGCTGGCTCACCCCTCGGTAGGATTTTTTAACCTTAGGCGAGTACTGGACTGGAGCTAAACCCCCGAGTGGGAGGCTGGCTCACCCCTCGGTAGGATTTTTTAACCTTAGGCGAGTACTGGACTGGAGCTAAACCCCCGAGTGGGAGGCTGGCTCACCCCTCGGTAGGATTTTTTAACCTTAGGCGAGTACTGGACTGGAGCTAAACCCCCGAGTGGGAGGCTGGCTCACCCCTCGGTAGGATTTTTTAACCTTAGGCGAGTACTGGACTGGAGCTAAACCCCCGAGTGGGAGGCTGGCCCACCACTCGGTAGGATTTTTTAAACTTAGGCGAGTACTGGACTGCAGCTAAGCCCCCGAGTGGGAGGCTGGCTCACCACTCGGTAGGATTTTTTAAACTTAGGCGAGTATTGGACTACAGCTAAACCCCCGAGTGGGAGGCTGGCTCACCACTTGGTAGGATTTTTTAAACTTAGGCGAGTACTGGACTGCAGCTAAGCCCCCGAGTGGGAGGCTGGCTCACCACTCGGTAGGATTTTTAAAACTTAGGCGAGTACTTGGACTGCAGCTAAGCCTCCGAGTGAGAGGATTGCTCTTCACTCGATAGGATTTCTCAAACTTAGGCGAGTACTTGGACTGCAGCTCCGAGTGAGGGGATTGCTCGTCACTCGGTAGAATTTCTTAAACTTAGGCGAGTACTTGGACCGTAGCTAAGCCCCCGAGTGGGAGGCTGGCTCACCACTCAGTAGGATTTTTTAAACTTAGGCGAGTACTGGACTGTAGCTAAGCCCCCGAGTGGGAGGCTGGCTCACCACTCGGTAGGATTTTGATGTACTTAGGCGAAAAGGATTCACAGCTAAGCCTCCGAGTGAGAGGCTTGCTCGTCACTCGGTAGGAATTTTTTTTTTACAAACTTAGGCGAAACGGATTCACAACTAAGCTACCCACTGGGGGGTTTCTCACGTAAACAAAAGCAACAAGAATCACTGGGAAAATTATAACATTCTTGTCTTTGATAAATAAACTACATAGGTATTTCTTATTACATCTCATCCGAATGAGTACTTAAGTATAAAAGGGGCGGAGCAGCTCCGCATTCCAAGATCGTGGCTCATCAATCTGGCGATCGATATTTTAAAGATGGTACGCTCCATTGTGGAGAACTCTGGTGACGATGAAGGGGCCTTCCCAAGTGGGAGCGAGCTTGTGTGGTTTCTGTTGATCTACTCGGAGGACCAAGTCTCCTTCTTGGAAGGCTCGACTCTTCACACTTCTGGCATGGAATCGACGCAAGTCTTGCTGATAGATAGTCGATCGGATCAGGGCCATCTCTCATTCCTCTTCTAGGAGGTCGACTGCGTCCTGCCGGGCTTGTTTTGCTTCATCTTCAGAGTAGAGCTCGACTCGAGGTGCATTGTGAAGCATGTCACTCGGCAGAACTGCTTCAGCTCCATAGACCAGAAAGAATGGAGTTCGTCCAGTTGACCGATTAGGGGTTGTCGTTGTCAAAACCGGCGGATCTCGGGTAGGGGGTCCCGAACTGTGCGTCTAGGCGGATGGTAACAGGAGACAAGGGACACGATGTTTTTACCCAGGTTCGGGCCCTCTCGATGGAGGTAATACCCTACTCCTGCTTGATTAATATTGATGATATGGGTAGTACAAGAGTAGATCTACCACGAGATCAGAGAGGCTAAACCCTAGAAGCTAGCCTGTGGTATGATTTTTGTTCGTCCTACGGACTAAAACCCTCCGGTTTATATAGACAACGGATAGGGTTAGGGTTACACAGAGTCGGTTACAATGGTAGGAAATCTACATATCCGTATCGCCAAGCTTGCCTTCCACGCCAAGGAAAGTCCCATCCGGACACGGGACGAAGTCTTCAATCTTGTATCTTCATAGTCTAGGAGTCCGGCCAAAGATGATAGTTCGGCTATCTGGACACCCCCTAGTCCAGGACTCCCTCAGTAGCCCCTGAACCAGGCTTCAATGACGACGAGTCCGGCACGCATATTGTCTTCGGCATTGCAAGGTGGGTTCCTCCTCCGAATACTTCATAGAAGGTTTTGAACACAAGGATAGTGTCCGGCTCTGCAAAACAAGTTCCACATACTACCGTAGAGAGAATAATTTTTGCTCAGATCTGCTGACATATTCCGCGGTGTGACATCACACCACGGCCAAGCCTTTATTTGAATCGTTTTTTACTGTCCCACCTCAGCGCATTTAGCGAGGCGGTTTCCTTGGCACGTCTTATCAAAGCGTAGATCGTGCCCCCTTATTCCGGGATTCTCATCAATACGGACGTGGGTAACCCGACCGTGCCCGTTGGCACGCCTCCTCTATCGAAGGCGAGTCCCAATTGACCACGGGGAGGGCTCTTGGTATTCAACCTCTTTATAATGAGACCAAGGCCCTCTTATTTTTTCCACCCTCCATCCAGTTCGCCTCGCGCTTCGAGTTCTAACACCCAAAGCTTCAGATTTAGGCGCTTCGGACCTTCGACGATGTCCGGCTCCGACCAGCACGGCCGATGGATGTCTTCTTCCGTCACAGAAGAAGATGTGCTAAAGCTGCGAGACGCCAGGTATCTAACCGGCGAGATTTTGCATAGGCTGCCTGCTCCAGGGCAGGTCATTCCCACTCCCGAGCCCGGCGAGAGCGTGGTGTTCGTGTCTCACTTCCTTCGGGGTTTAGGCTTCCCGACGGATCCCTTTGTGCGGGGGCTCATGTTTTATTATGGGCTGGATTTCCATGACTTGAATCCGGAGTCCATCCTCCATATCTCGTCATTCATAGTCGTATGTGAAGCCTTCCTCCATATTACCCCTCACTTCGGATTGTGGCTCAAGACCTTCAAGGTGGAGCCGAAGATGATCGAGGGGCAACAAGCAGAGTGCGGAGGGGCGGTCATAAGCAAGTGTGCTGATGCTCCGTGGCCCGAGGGCTCTTTTCAAGAGGAGCTTGGTTTGTGTAGTGGTTTTATATCACCGCTCCCAGGGGCACCAAATGGGTGGCGCCACCCGCCTTCCGCTCTGGTCCACCACAGCGGCTGGCATCATGGGTCAACCGGGGGCTCGACTGGGGGCCGTCCAAGGACGTTCCTCTGTTGCAGGGCCGTATTCGAGATCTCCAAGAAAGAGAGATCAATCTGGTCGCAGCGGCGCAGGTTATGCTGATTCGGTGCCTTCTGCCCTGCAAACGTCGCCCCCTCCGTCTGTGGGAGTTTAATCCGGAGGGACCACGAGCTCTCCAACATTTTATGGGCGCGACGCCCAAGGAGATGTACAAACTGTTCTTCTGATCACAAGAGAAGTGTCCGGACTTGACCGAGGACGCAGGTCTAAGCTGCAATCACCCAGATACTCAAGTAAGTAACCCTGTAACCGGACAGACTGTTCATTCATTTATCATATATATGCCCTTTAAGGGATCCGTTTCTTGAACAGGAGTGGATAGCCACGGCAAAGTTGATAAGGTGTCCGTCTCCCCTCCCAGAGACCACGCCGGATCCCATGCTGACCAAGATGTTGAAGGCCGCGCCTTTTAAAGAAGGCAAAGGGGGGAGCAGGGAAGCAACTGCCTCCACGAAGGAGGCTTTCAAGGAAGAGGGGATCAGGGATCCTCCCCTCCAAGGGGAGAAGAGGACAGCTTCCGAAGACCCGGAAGCCAAGGCCTCAAAACGGGGAAAGAAGTCTTCGTCAGAAAGTCCGGCGCTGGGAAGTACCCCAGCTGCACTATTTCCCCAAGGGGATCAGCCCTCCAGCGAGCCGTAAGTAAAAAGAAGGGGTCCTGTGAATAAAGAACATCCCTGTATTTATTTCTGAAGATAACCGAAATTGTACCTTGTAGTTCGGATCTCAGCCCTTCTCAGCAAAGCTCGTCTTCGGGGGATCTTCTTCCGGAGATGATGGAGAGCAAAACGCCTCCACCTGTCGCACCTTCATGCGTGGCGGACGACCCTGAGGTGTCGTCGTGGAGGGTTTCCCCGAGTCCGGCGGGGCCGGAAGGTCCGGCGCCAACTGGCGTGCGGTCGGAGGAGCTGAAGGATCTGCTCGGGCGAGCGGCTATCCCAGAAGATCACCATGCGCTAATGGGTACTGTGATTGAAAGAATTGCATCCGCTGAGAGCGGATTGCATGAAGCCGTCAGAAGCTTACTGACGGGGTTCGAGGTACGCAAAAATGATGTACCTTCTGACAGTTATGCATATAGAATGCGCCCTGTATAGATAGTAGCCCCTGAGACTCGGTATGTTGTCAGAATTGACAGCGTGCCGAGGATCAGAATCTCAGTTATAACATATCACCGCTCCTAAATAGGTGGCGGGGCGTCCGGTGGCCAGCTGGACTGATGAATTTGCCGAACTAAAGCGGCAACTTGATGAGGCAGATGCGGACATCGCGCTTGTCAATAAGCGGTTTGACGAGTCACAAGGTATGCGACTTCTTCACGGACGCCTGGTAAGGGAGCTTGACGCCCGTGCCTTACTACTTGTATGCTTAATGCATGTGGTGCCGCTGCTGTGGAGGAGCTGCGGGCGGAACTCGCCCGAGCTAAAGAGCAAGCCAGAAATAGTAATGTGGCCGCTTTAAGGGCGGCCGAAGAGCTAAAAGCCGAACGGGCTGCTCACTGCCAAAGCAAAGAGGAAATGACCGATATGGCCATAAAGTTGAAGAATGCTACCGACCGTTGCGGGGTTCTTGAAAAAGAATGTCAAGCGGAGCAAGAGGACCTGAAAAAGGCCACCGCCGAAGCCAAGGATGCCCGCTCCGTAATGAGAGCTGCAAAGGAGGAGCTGTGTCAGGCTGTGGATGTTGCTGCTGGAAAGGCTTTTCTGCTGTGGAGGAAGTTCACGGATCCGAAGTATGCTCAGTTGGACCGGTTGTGGAGTTCGGAGGATGCTTATCTGGATTTAGTGGCGAGTGCCGCGGACGCGATCGAGCGCTTCCGAGGCCAGAAGGGGCACAGAAGGGAAGAGCTGTTTTGGTCGCAGTTCCATAGTCCAGAGCGTCCTCTTCCGTTAACTGATCGGTTGGCCGAATGGGCCGAGCTGAATCGATTATCCGGACTTGCCATGAAGCATGTCATGACTCATTTGTGGCCAGGCGGACCCCAGCCGAAAAGTTATTTTGGCTTAGTCCATCAGTTCCTTGGTGCGGTACCGCGTATCGACGCAATGAAGCAGTCAGCATGCATAGAGGGTGCGCGGATGGCTCTTGCCCGTGTCAAGACATACTGGGCGGAGATGAAGGCCACCGAAGTTGCATCCCAAGATTCGGACAGAAGCCGAGTACCAGCCGAGCACTATTTTGAGGAAGTCCTGCAGAGCGCTCGTTTAATAGAGACGCAATGCTCGAAGGATGTTATGCTTTAATGGCATGTATGATTTGTGAAAATAATGTTTCAATTTAATGTAAGAGCTTTTTATACTTGTGCCTTCAAGTAGTAAACTACCTCCTGTGTGGCCGTTGATGTATATTTGTATATAACCTGAAAGATGGCAGTCTTCGGCTTCAGCCCCCACGCACATAGTGCGGGGGTGTTTGCAAAGAAGTCGCGCTTTCACACTTAATCCAACGTCTTGGTCCTATAAAGGAGGTGGTAGCGTAGCAAACTAGGCAACCGGACTATAATGCTTTATCACTTTCACTTAGCCATAGGGGTTCGAGGGTGGGGCTACTATATAGCCCCTGGGGGCACCGCACTCTCCCGAATTCGGCGTGCATATGTGCCTGACCGAAAAACGGTCCTTCGTTAATGCGAAGGAATTCTAAACATTCCGGTGGGTCATCGAGTGGTTGACCAGTCTCTCGCTATATCATGACAGTCAGTTTTCGGCTTTCTCTACTGAGGTGCTCGCCCGGCCGAACCGGGGCACAATCGCAGTAGTTCTCCTGGTGCCGCGTTAGCTGATAGAACGGAACATAAGGCAGCAAAACACAGGAGCCTGGCAAACCCAACATTTGACCAAAGACATGATTCGGAGCTGATGCATATAAGGCCTAACTCGAGACGCCGAACACTCCCTAAGGTATTCGGTCTTTTATAAAGCGGGCCAAACAATGCCCTTGGTAATAAGCCCCTGGTGTCCAGGTACGTGCAAAATTCTGACGCGGCCGATGCCAAAACGTCAGCCTCCTCCTCAGTTATAATAAGAGACCGGGGGATGAGTAACAACAAGAGAGAGTAAAAAAGATTTGCGCAGGGTCTTAATCTGAAAAGAATCCTTGCAACGGGTCCCCACTGCACGTCTGCGCCTGTGTCTCCGTTGTGCCGTATCCTGGACGGGTGTAGCACGTTGTTCATCTGTAAAAGAGAGGAACTTAGTTGAAAAGAAAAAATATCGTGCGAGAAGTGTACTTTATATTAAATAAAGAGAGTACGGTTCGGAAGGTAAATAAAATTGAGCTTTATTGTCTCTTGTTGTACGTGCGTGCAGCCCCTTGTATGGGGGTATGCCGCTAGTATGCGCCGGACTTGTCTAGCCGTGTCCGGGGTTTAAATGACCTATTCAGGTGCTTTGATTAGCGGAGCCGTATTGGTGTGGGGCTGTCAAGGCAGTCTCACGTTCTTCCGTGCTCGAGTAACACTTTACACTCCCTTTTAATGAGATGATGCCGCGTGGACCGGGCATTTTAAGTCTAAGAGATGCATAATGCGGTATTGCGTTAAAGCGGGCGAAAGCTTCACGCCCCAGTAGTGCTTGATAGCTACTTTCGAATGGGGCGATGTGGAAGGTTAACTTTTCACGGCGGAAGTTGTCGGATGAGCCGAACACAACTTCTAGCAGTAGGGAGCCCGTACAATGGGCATACAGGCCTGGCATTACCCCTTTGAAGGAGGTGTTGCTATGGCGAATTTTGGTTGGGTCTATCCCCATTTTGCGG
Organism: Aegilops sharonensis; assembly: GCA_904067115.1. NCBI lineage: Eukaryota > Viridiplantae > Streptophyta > Magnoliopsida > Poales > Poaceae > Aegilops > Aegilops sharonensis. Next base: position 765,737,367 of record LR880972.1, on the reverse strand, counting down.
ATTGTGTCCTGAAATAGCAAGTTTAAATCACTGCCCCTGTCCATTAGGACTTGCGTAAATTGAAGACCGTCGATTGTAGGTTCTAGTATCAAGGCAGTCCATCCTGCGTTCCGGATACTTTCGGAGTAGTCCTGATGGTCGAAGGTAATTGGTTTTGATAACCAGCGTTGGGACTCCGCTGGGGTGGATTGTGCGGCGCGTAATTCAATGGGTGCCGCTCTGTTTTTCCCTGTTGTCACTTGAAGTGAGTTCACTGTTTTGACTTTTTGTGGGAAATTCTTTTGTTTTCCGGGGCTCTGCTTGTGGTGCTCGTCATCATCCTTGCTTGGTGTGTCGAGCCCCTTGTGTTCGGCGTTGAGTCTGCCGGACTGCTTGAAGACCCAACAATCTCTATGGGTATGGTCTGCAGGCTTCCCGGGAGTACTGTGGATTTGGCATATCTTGTCCAAGATTGTTTTTAAGTTGGATAGCTCATCGCAATTGTCCTTAAGGGGCAGTTTTTTATTGTTCTGCCGTGAGCTTTTGAATCCGGCGTTGACTGTCGCGCTCTTTGGACCGTTCCCCTTAATCCGGCGCTGGTCCTTGATGCGTCGTGGTTTCCCATTCCCATCCCTGACTTCGGATGTACTTGGGTCGCTGGTACCGCATTTTCCTAGCCAGCTATCCTCTCCCGCGCAAAAGCAGGTCATGAGGCTTGTTAGTGCAGCCATGGTTCTCGGCTTCTCCTAGCCGAGGTGTCTGGCGAGCCATTCGTCTCGGACGTTGTGTTTGAAAGCTGCTAAGGCTTCGGCGTCCGGACATTCGACTATTTGGTTCTTTTTGGTGCGGAACCTGTTCCAGAATTTGCGGGCTGACTCTCCGGGTTGTTGAGTTATATGACTTAAATCGGCTGCATCCGGAGGACGGACATAAGTCCCTTGAAAATTTGCCCGAAAAGCATCCTCGAGCTCTTCCCAACTTCCAATGGTATTTTCAGGGAGGCTTTTGAGCCAATGCCGGGCTGGCCCTTTGAGCTTGAGGGGTAAGTATTTTATGGCGTGGAGATCATCTCCTCTAGCCATGTGTATGTGGAGGATATAATCCTCAATCCAGACTCCAGGGTCTGTTGTTCCGTCGTATGCCTCTATGTTTACGGGTTTGAATCCCGCTGGGAATTCGTGATCCAGCACCTCATCGGTGAAACACAGGGGGTGTGCGGCACCCCTATATTTGGGTGTGCCGTGATGTTCGGATATTTGGCGTGTTGCATTGCTTTGAAGAGCTTGCTTTCTCGGCCCATAGATGGACCTAACTGGGCCATCCTTTTGATGCGAATCCTTATGCGGATCGCGTACCGGCTTGTGTGCGGCGCCATTTGCCGCTCTCTGTTTGCCGTGGGGTCGTCCATCCGACCGGGTGGCCTTTTTGCTTTTTAATTGTGGGGGCTCTACGGCCTCCTTATCAAATTCGGGCAGTAGTTTTCTCTTTGGGTAGCTCTTTGTTCGGCGACTGTCGCCGTATTTGTCTGCGGTGTTGAGTACTTTGCTCCATCTGATTCTGAGTGCATCTTCCGCTGTTTTGAGCTTCCGCTTCTGCTTTTTCAGGTGTGCGACGAGCCTTTTGTGGACGTTCTTCTGCTCCAACAATTTGTCCGGTGTGAGATGGTCCGGACTGTTATCTTCACCGGGGATGGGTTGTTTATCCAAGTTGTCCTGTTCGGACGGTTGCTCGGTAGCATGTTCGTCGTCCACCGGTTCGCCCTGCTCTATGGCTGGGTCTTTGTCGAGGCGGGACTTGGTGCGGCGTTTACGTTGCTGTTTTGACTGTTTTTCGAGGAATTTATCCTTTGTAGTGTCCCGTTGTTCCTCGTCGTCACTTCCTTTAGGTGTATCCACCATGTATACATCGTGGGATGAGGTGGTTGTCCAGTATCCTATAGGTGCTGGTTCCTGGTTGTCTCCTACATCGTCGTCCATACCGTCGATGTCTTCGGAGTCGAAATTGAGCACGTCGTTTAAACTTTCGACAGTGGCTACAAAGTGGGCGGTGGGTGGGCGTTGAATTTCTTCGTCGTCTGCATCCCAACCTTCCTGACCGTTGTCCGGCCAGGGCTCTCCTGATAAAGAGAGAGACTTTAGTGAATTCAGGATGCCGCCAAGAGGCGAGTGCTGAAAGATGTCCGCGGCAGTGAACTCCATGACCGGCGCCCAATCGGATTCGATTGGCAGGGGCGCGGAGGGTTCGGAGTCCGGAGAGGAGTCCGGCGCCTTGGAGTCACGGTCTTCGCAAAGGACAGGGATGGTGTTCGGCTCAATCGTCGTAGAGATTTCAGCCCCCGAGGTGGTGTCCAACCAACCATCCTCGATCGGCGAGATCGGCTCCGAATCAATGGTCGGAGCGGACACTAGTGCGGCCTCCAGGACACTGTTCGGCGGCAGAGTTAGATCATGACCATCGACATAGTGCGGCGCGCTTGGCTGCGGCTCGAATCCGTCGAAGATCAAGTCTCCGCGGATGTCGGCCGTGTAGTTTAAACTTCCAAACCTGACCTGATGGCCAGGGGCGTAGCTTTCGATCTGCTCCAGATGGCCAAGCGAATTGGCCTGCAGTGCAAAGCCGCCGAATACGAGGATCTATCCGGGGAGAAAGGTCTCACCCTGGACCGCATCATTGTTGATGATCGAAGGAGCCATCGGGCCTATCGGTGACGACACAGAGGAACTCTCAATGAAAGCACCAATGTCGGTGTCAAAACCGGCGGATCTCGGGTAGGGGGTCCCGAACTGTGCGTCTAAGCGGATGGTAACCGGAGACAAGGGACACGATGTTTTTACCCAGGTTCGGGCCCTCTCGATGGAGGTAATACCCTACTCCTGCTTGATTAATATTGATGATATGGGTAGTACAAGAGTAGATCTACCACGAGATCAGAGAGGCTAAACCCTAGAAGCTAGCCTATGGTATGATTGTTGTTCGTCCTACGGACTAAAACCTCTGGTTTATATAGACACCGGATAGGGTTAGGGTTACACAGAGTCGGTTACAATGGTAGGAAATCTACATATCCGTATCGCCAAGCTTGCCTTCCACGCCAAAGAAAGTCCCATCCGGACACGGGACGAAGTCTTCAATCTTGTATCTTCACAGTCTAGGAGTCCGGCCAAAGATGATAGTTCGGCTATCCGGACACCCCCTAGTCCAGGACTTCCTCAGGGGTGGTCCTCAATCCCCAAAGAACTGATGGAAGTTCATCGACCCATGCGCCTGCTGCGTGCTTGAGATCGCGCATCAGTCGGGGTTTCAGTCCTTTGAGAATTAGACCGTTTGCTCTTTCCGCTTGTCCATTCGACTGGGGGTGAGCGACTGAAGCATAGTCGACTCGTGTGCCTTGAGAGGCGCAAAAGGCTCTGAACTTGTCAGAATTGAAGTTTGACCCATTATCAGTGATGATGCTATGCGGAACTCCATATATGAATATCAACTCTCTGATGAAACTGATAGCAGTGCAAGCATCGAGATTCTTGATAGGCTTAGCTTCAATCCATTTAGTAAACTTGTCGACTGCCACTAGCACGTGAGTGAAGCCGCTCCTGCCAGTTCTCAGTGATCCAATCATATCCAATCCCAAACAGCGAAGGGCCAGACGAGTGGAATGGTCTTCAAGGCTGACGCGGGTTTGTGTGACATATTGGAGTAGAACTGACATCCTTCACATTTGTCGACTATCTCTTTCGCCATTTCATTTGCTCTTGGCCAGTAAAATCCCGCTCGGTATGCTTTAGCCACAATGGTCCAAGAGGACGCATGATGACCACAGGTCCCCGAGTGGATATCGTCAAGAATTATTTGACCTTCTTCTGGCGTTATACACTTCTGACCGACTCCAGTCGCACTTTCCCTGTATAACTGTCCCTTTATCACAGTAAAGGCCTTGGATCGATGAACGATCTGTCTAGCCTCTTATTCATTCTCTGGGAGTTCTTTCCTTAGGATGTACGCGATGTACGGCACCGTCCAGTCGAGAGTGATGACCAAGACTTCCATGATCAAGTCGACCACCGCTGGAACCTCAACTTCAGTCGGATCTGTGGCACTTTTTGGTTGCGGAGCTTCTTCGGTGAAAGGATCCTCTTGAACTGATGGTGTGTGGATGTGTTCCAAAAACACATTGCTGGGAATGGCTTCTCTCTTGGAACCTATTTTTGCCAAATCATCAACTGCTTGATTTTTCAGTCGGGGTATATGATGAAGCTCTAACCCCTCGAATTTCTTTTCTAGCTTTCTCACTGCATTGCAGTAACCAGTCATGGCCGGACTTCTAACATCCCACTCCTTCATCACTTGATTAACCACCAAATCTGAGTCACCATAGACCATGAGGCGACAAACGCCGAGTGAAATGTCCATACGCAACCCATATAAAAGTGCTTCATATTCTGCTTCGTTGTTGGAAGAATCAAAGTGAATTTGAAGGACATATCTGAGCTTATCTCCTCGGGGGGGGGGGGGACTAACACTACCCCAGCACCGGAGCCATTCAGCATCTTGGAACCATCAAAGAACATGGTCCAGTGCTCCGAGTGAACTTGAGTCGGCAGTTGTTGTTCAATCCACTCGGCGACGAAATATGCTATTGCTTGGGACTTGATGGCTTTCTTTGCCTCAAACTTGATATCTAGGGCAAGGAGTTCAATCGCCCATTTTGCCACTCGACCAGTTGCATCTCTGTTGTGCAGAATCTCTGACAATGGAGCGTCGCTGACGACTGTAATGGAATGGTCAGAGAAGTAATGTGCAACCTTCTTCGTGGTCATATAAATCCCATATACAAGCTTCTGATAATGAGGATATCTTTGTTTTGACGGAGTTAAAACTTCAGAAACATAATATACTCGGCGCTGAACTTTAAAGGATTTTCCTTGTTCTTCTCGCTCGACCGTAAGTACTGTACTGACAACTTGTCCTGTGGCTGCAATGTAAAGCAGCAAAGGCTCTTTGCTGATTGGGGCAGCAAGCACCGGCTGGGTGGAGAGCAGGGTTTTTAGCTCTGCAAACGCTGCATCAGCTTCAGGAGTCCACTCGAACTTGTCTGACTTCTTCATCAGTCGGTAAAGAGGCAATGCCTTTTCACCGAGACGAGAAATGAATCGACTTAAAGCGGCCAAGCAACCAGTAAGCTTCTGGACATCGTGCACACGCACAGGACATTTCATTCGGAGTATAGTACCAACTTTCTGTGGGTTGGCGTCGATTCCTCGTTCGGAAACGAGAAAACCGAGTAACTTTCCGCCAGGAACTCCGAATGTACACTTTGATGGATTAAGCTTGATATCATACCTCTAGAGATTGGCAAAAGTTTCAGCAAGGTCAGTCAGCAGGTCGGAAACCTTCCATGACTTGACCACAATATCATCCATGTACGCTTCCACATTCTGATTGATTTGAGTGAGCAAACACTTCTGAATCATCCTCATGAACGTGGCTCCGGCATTCCTTAGGCCGAATGGCATGGTGACATAACAGAAGCACCCGAATGGAGTGATGAAAGCTGTTTTGATCTCGTCGGGTCCATACAGACGGATCTGATGGTAACCGGAATAGGCGTCTAAAAAAGATAGGCGTTCACATCCCGCAGTTGAGTCGACTATCTGGTTGATGCGGGGGAGAGGAAAATGATCTTTCGGGCAGGCCCGATTGATATGTTTGAAGTCAATGCACACGCGAAGTGAATTGTCCTTCTTGGGGACCATGACAACATTGGCGAGCCACTCGGAGTGGTAAATCTCTCGGATAAACTCCGTTGCAAGGAGTCGAGCCACTTCTTCACCGATTGCTTTCCTCTTCTGTGCGGCGGACCGTCGAAGATGTTCCTTGACCGGTTTTACCTTCGCGTCGACTCGTAAACGATGCTCAGCCAGTTCCCTGGGAACACCTGGCATGTCAGAAGGTTTCCATGCAAAGATGTCCCAGTTCTCACGGAGGAACTGAGTGAGCGCTTCTTCCTGTTTGGAGTCGAGTGTTGTTGAGATATGAGTCGGAGCAGCATTGGGGTCGGTCAGGTGAATGTGAATCGGCTTTGTCTCACCGGACGACTGAAACGCTGATTCCGTAGCGGGCTTCTTGGCTCGCAACAAACCACTCGGGTCTGCAGTTTTCTGGTATCCTGCAATTCTACCACTGCCATCTGAGCATCGACGATCTTTGAGCCTTTCTGAAAACACTCTTTGGCTTTCTTCCGATTGCCGGTGACAGTGATCACACCTTTGGGACCTGGCATCTTCAGTTTAAGGTATACATAACATGGTCGAGCCATGAAACGTGCATACGCTGGCCTTTCCAGAATAGCGTGATAAGCACTCTGGAAACCCACGACTTCAAACGTCAACTTTTCTTTGCGAAAATTCTTGGAGTCCCTGAAAACCACATCAAGAGCAATCTGACCGAGTGACTCGGCCTTCTTTCCAGGAATGACTCCATGGAAACTCATGTTGCTGGCACTGAGCCTGGACATCGGAATGCCCATCCCTTTAAACGTCTCTGCATACAGTATATTCAGACCACTGCCACCATCCATCAAAACTTTAGTCAGTCGAGTGCCTTCGACAACTAGGTCGACCACCAAAGCTTGCCTCCCAGGGGTGGCTATGTGCGTCGGGTGATCAGACTGGTCGAATGTGATGGCAGTCTGAGACCATTTCAAATAACTGGGTGTCGCTGGAGCGACCATATTCACCTCTCGGTTGATAACTTCCAATCGACTTTTGCTTTCAACGTGAGCAAAAATCATCAGGGTGGAATTGACCTGGGGGTATCCATCATCACTATCTTCCTTGTTTTCAACTTTGTCCGACTCCTTTTCCTTATCTTTGGGATGTTTCCCCTGGAACTGCTGGATCAAGAGCCGACACTGTCGAGTGGTATGCTTTGGGTAAATGAGTTTACCCTCTTCATCTTTCTCTGTGTGAATGTGGCATGGCAAGTCTAATACATCATTTCCGTCTTGATCCTTCACTTTCTTGGGATTCCAAGGCCCTTTGGGCTTCCCCTTAAGCTTTCCTTGAGTCACGACCAAGGCTTCTCCAGGAGCAGCTGGCTCGGCTTTCTGCTTCTGCTTCCGACTGGAATTTCCTCCTCCGGTTTCATGAGCGACTGACTTGTGCTTGCCACTCCGGAGCCGATCCTCTTCTTCACCATTAGCATACCTGGTGGCAATCTCCATCATTCGACTCAGAGACATGTCTCCGGTTCGACCGAATTTCAGATTCAGTTCTCTGTACTTAATGCCTTCCTTGAAGGCACAAACTGCCTGGTGATCCGACACGTTCTCCACTGTGTGATGTAACATGATCCATCTCTGGATGTAATCCCTCAAAGTTTCATTTGTCTTCTGCACGCAAGATTGCAATTCTGTAAACCCTGCTGGTCGCTTGCAGGTCCCTTCAAATGTTCTGACAAACACTCGGGAAAGATCTTCCCAAGTGTAAATGCTGCTGAGTGCTAATTGGTTCAGCCACGCTCTGGCCGAGCCCTCCAACATAAGAGGCAGGTGTTTCATGGCCACTTCATCATTGCCGCCGCCAATCTGAACAGCCACTCGGTAGTCCTCAAGCCAAGTATCAGGTTTGGACTCACCAGTGAACTTACTGACTCCAGTCGCCAACCTGAAGTTGGGAGGAATCACTGCGGCCCTTATGGCTCTGCTGAAGCACTCTGGTCCTGAGACGTGTACTCTGTTTCTGTCGACCAAACCCTGAACGAGAATGGATCTCGCATCAAAGCCTGGTTCTCTGGGGTCGACTGGAATCCTTCGCCCAACACTGTGAGGGTGTTTGTCATCCTGCTGTCGAGGCACGTATGACCCACTCCTTGGGGAAGGGGTGGGCTCTCGACATCGATCATCGCGATCGAGTCGGTGATCAAACTGCTCACGGTTCCTATACTAATCTCGCCGGTCTTCACGCCCCTCATGCCTCAGGGGCGATCTTGGGCTGTGAGCCGACTGAACTGTATCTGCAACAACGGATTTGCTGTGGATCCTATTCCGCGACTGTGATACAGCTGAATTCTGGTCTCCTGCTGCCCGAAATAATGCTCTGATCTGCAACAAGCCTCTTCCAGCCTCGGACTGGAAGGCTGAATCAACTCTGCTATACGGGCCGCAGCTGCTAAATTTTGAATCGGAGTTCGATATACCTGAGTCGGTGGCTGAAAGAGCTGACGTCGACTGGATGCTGAGACCCATTGTCGCGCTCGTTCGTCGAGTACTCGCTGGAGATTCTCCAGTCGAGTGCGCTCAGCCAAGTTGGCCAAGAGCGCGTCTTCCAAGGCACGGGCCTCGGGGGTTTCTCCAATGATAGGAGTGTGAAGTGCATCCATGTTCCGGCGGCAAAGTTCCTCCCTCTGCAGCGAAGTGAGGGGCTCGGGGAGGTACTCTTCATGGGCATGCGACGGAGAGCCTTCGCTGTCGCCACCGTCGGCGCGGGGAAAGCCGGGAGAACTGCGTGGTCCATCGACCATCAGGACTTCCGCCGCTGGATCACTGTTGTCGCACTCAGATGCAGTCTCTGCGGAGCCAGTCGAACAGGCCGTAGAGAGATTCGTCGGGCTCGATCGCCGCGACTTGGGGGGTGGCCGACTGGCGAGCCACCGCGTGCCTCACCCACCGCTGAAGCCTCGACCGACCGAAACGCTTGCGCCGGCGGGCAACAGGGAGGGAGGATGCCACAGGAGCCGACTGATACTGGGTCGACGGCTGCCGCAAGAGGACGCCACGGATGCACGCGCGAAAGTGCGTTGCCCCGCGAACGGGGAGCGCGTCAACGTCGAGTGGTGCCTCCTGAAGCCAAGCGGAGTCGTCGTCGACGAATACGAGCGCGCCGAGACGGATCTCGCGGCCCTGAGCCAAACCTCCGCCTGAAACCATGATGAAGGGGATCGGAAAAACTGCAACTTCTCCAACAAGTCGCTAAGAGACCTGCCCCACAGTGGGCGCCAACTGTCGTGGTTCTAAGTCTGACAGTAATGTAGGGGGGTAGGAATGGAGAGGCAAGATCCTAGCTATGGAGTAGTTGTATACGCACGAGTTTTACGAGTTCAGGCCCTTCTCGGAGGAAGTAATAGCCCTACGTCTCGGAGCCCGGGTGCGGTCGACTGGATTATGCGTGTATGAATTACAGGGGTGCAAACCCTTGACACTGAGGAGGGGGTGGCTTATATAGAGTTTACCCGACCCCTCCGGCCCTCAGTTATGCAGGTTTTAAGGTACATTAAGGTCGTGCGTTACCAGTAACGCCACAAATAAAGTGATATGATGACCATAAAAGCTACTTAATGACCGACCGTTAGCATGCGGAGTGACTTTAGATCTCCTGGCTATCGAGTGGATGGCTTCGTGGTCGAGTGTCTTCGAGTCTGTCGAGTGGAACACTTCTGAGTCGATTGAAAGGTGATTCTTCTAGAGATGTCCTTGGGGAGGGTATCTTGGAAAGGTCCATGACCCTACCCTAGGTACATAGCTTCATCAGTGCCAACGCCGAGGCCCCCCTAGTTGAAGACGTGGACGAGGAGTCGTCAGAGGAAGAGGCTGAGGCCGTCGACCCTCCGGCCGCGGGGAAAAAGCGTGTCCTGTACCGGGCTGGCTCCGGCGAGCCGGTCCGGCCCGGCAGGACCGTACATCGGCAACAGGTCCAGGAGCAATCTGTGTGCCAGACGCGTGCCGCGACATCGAAGAAGGCAGTGAAGGTCCCAGTGGGGAAGAAGAAGGTGACTGCCTCTTCTTCGTCCAAGCGTCGCCGGACCCCATCTCCTTCCCCTCCTCCCGCAGACGTCAACACGGAGGTCGTCTTCAATTTTGGGTCTCTCAGCCCAAGGAGGAAGAGGAAGCCAGTAGAAGAGGAGGAGGTGGAGGAAGAGTAAGTATCTTGCCCCACTCCCGCATTAACCCCTTACTTTAGTCCTACGTCATCTTTCCTTGACCTGGTGTTGTCTCCACAGGGACACGGAGGCACTGGCACAGAGGGTGGCAAAGAGGGCCAAGGCCTCGACGGGCGACATGCCCCCGGCGGGTACTTCGAGCACGCCGCTGGTGGTAGAGAGCAGCCCGTAGGGCAGCCCCCGACGCAGCCCCCGCTTCAGCCCCCAGCGTGAGTCTATCACTCACTCCTCCATTGATGAACTTTGGGGTATGAATCTTTGATGCTGATCTTGTCGGGTTTGCAGGACAAGAGCGGCAGCAGGAGGAGCCACCGAGGGCTACCCCCAACATGCCGCCCCTCTCGACTACGCCGCCCCGAGGGGCGTCCCCGGCAAGGGCATCCACCACCGAGCCCACGTCCATGGAGGACGAGGAGGAGACGAACTTGGGTGCCAGTGGTTCCATTCCGGCAACGAACGTTGGCGGGGAGGGCGCCACTTCTTCCCATCCCGGTGCAGGTAAGTTTGCTCACTTCCCGTCCCTGTTCCTCCTTCTTATTCTTGGGCCTTGACCTTGGCTCCGCCTCATTCCCTTTCTTGGTGTCCAGGCCCTTCCTCGGCGGATCAGGAGGATGTCGACGTCGTCATCGGGGAAGTCGCTAGGGACGCCGAGGCCGAGGCCGAGAAGATCGCCACCGAGGAGGCCGCCAAGACCGCTGCTGAGGATGCCGCCAAGGGGCCCGACGAGGAGGCTGGCAAGGGACCATCCGGAGAGGCCAGCAAGGCCGCTGCCGAGGAGGGGATGGTCGACAACCAGCCTTCCTCCTCTGTTGCCTCCGGCTCGGGCAAGTACCTGATGGTGAGCAATGATCTGTTCGTCCACCTCCCAGGGACGGCGAGCACCAAGGCGCCCACCGAGGGGGAGGTTTTCAACGATGGAGTGCTCGCCGCCGCCGGGCTTGAGGTTGTCGACGAACCAAGCACCGGTGGTGGCGGTTCCCAGGAGGAGGAGCTCCTTCGAGCCAAGAGCGCCAACTTCCAGAAGCTCCGGGCGCTTCACCGTGCCCGTCTGGACAAGGCAAAGTCTAGGACGGTGGCGGTGGACAAGGCGGAGGCGGATCTCGCCGAACGCGTTGCCGAGACCCAGGCCTGGTTCTGCCAGGCCCACGAGGAGCTGAAGGTCGCCCGGGATCTGCTGGCCGAGCGCAAGCTGGAGCTTGTCATGAAGCAGGCCGACATCGAGAAGGCCCAGGAGGTGGCGAGGGAACAGGCCACTCGCCACCAGCACCAAGCCGAACTGAACTCCCAGGAGGAGGATCTTTCCGCTCGTAAGGGGGCGCTCACCGCCACACTCCGCGGCAAGGATGAGGAGATCGAAAAGCTCGTCGCGCAGCGGACCCAGGAACTGGAGCAGAAGCACAAGAAGGCGTTCGATGCCTAGGCCTTGGTACATGCCGGCAAGGTGAAGATGCTAGAGGTGGAGCAGGATGGGCTAAAGGAACAGGCCCTGAAGCTGGCGAAGGAGAAGGACACGCTCAACGGTGCTCTGGTGGAGGCGCAGGCCGTAGTCCTTAGCAAGGCTGAGGAGCTCTCCAAGGCCAACGACTCCATCAAAGACCTGAGGCAGAAGCTGGAGGGTCTTGAGGGGACGCTTTTGGAGATCTGGGCCCAGGAGGGGACCCTGACCAAGGATCTGGAGAAGGAAAGGCAGCTGTGGAAGAATGACGCTGCCAACCACGCGGATTACGTGAAGGGCGAAAACCTCTGAATCAGCCGCCTCGAGGACGTCGCCGGCAGGATCACCACGAAGCTGGCTGCCATGGGGATGCCAAACGTGCGGTACGCCCCGGAGCCAAACGTGAGTCCCAACGCCAAGCTGACCATGTTCTTCGAGGGTGTTCTTGGAGCCCTGGAGCAGTTTCGCTCCAACAGGGCGACCTCTCTGGCAAATGAGGCCCGGAGGCTTTGCCGGGGTGCCATGACCAAGGTCCTCACCAAGGTGGCGTACTGTAACCCCAACCTCGACTTCGACGCCGCGCTGGAGAGCTTGCCGGAGGGTGTGGACCTTGCGGCGCTCGAGTAGCGTATCGAGCCCGTCATGAGCCGCGTTGGCGGAGTTCGGAGGATAGAGGGCCAGCGCCGGGACTAGGCACCCCGTTTCTCATCATCGCTGCGAGTTCAAGACCAAAACGATTTCATCTTAAGTTAGAACCGCAACGATTATTTGAGGTAATATAACTCTGCAATATTTTAGTATCATGCATGCTATCTTCCTGTTAGATCTCTCTTTGTATGTTCGCACCCTACGCTTGTTGGGATAAGGCTGCCGGCGCGTAAGCCCATGCTGTGGTGCTTTGAGGACGGATCCTCAGCAACCTGTCAGAAGCGCGCTTGCTGCCGGGCAAGCCACCTTGTAGCCGCTAGCGCGGTCGCTTGAACTGTCGAGCGGACTCGAAACAGGACAAGAGCGCTGCTAGTGGCAGGTAGGCCACCTTGCCGTTCTCGACGCGGCCGCACGAATTGTCGAGCGGACTCGAGACAGAAACAAGGGCATTGCCGATAGCGGAAGGGTCCCATTGCATGCAGGTTTCCCGTACAAGGAACGAGATTTTTCGGGGAGGACAGACTTATATAAATGAAATTGGCCAAAGTTTCGCATGACTTAGCTTTTTTTTGCCGCTGCGTGAGCATTCCCTGCATCCGCCGATGACACCGCTCGTCTGGTCGTCTTTTTCCTTGGAGCGACGACCACGATGAAGCCTCTGCTCTAACGGGACAAGATTTCCACAACTGCTTTGGCCCCTACCTGGCGCGCCAAAGATGTCGGTGGAAACGACACCTAGGGAATCACTGGGATCCCTTCTAAGGTTAGCGGGCGTGGGGTTGTGCAAAGAGCGGGTCTGGCGGTCAGCACAAGGATCGTTTACCCAGGTTCGGGCCGCAATGATGCGTAATACCCTAGTCCTGCTTTGGTGTATATTTGAATATTCTTGAGCCCTCGAACTAGCTACGGCGCGAGCGTAGTTCAAAAGATCCGAATCCTTCTCCAGTATGCCTCGGGCCTCCTTTTATAGTCAAAAAAGGGCTGCCACAGTGGCACGCAGGAGGTGGAAAGGTATACAGTGGTTAAGTTTATCCTCTGGCACCATCGGAAAAACACATTTAATGCACTATCGACGTGCCCTTCTTGCTTTATCGAGGACGGCGGGGAAGCTCGTCCCAGCTATCGCCGCCTCGCTTGGCTCCAACGCGCGTCTGAGCTGATGAGGCGTTGTAGTGCCACGTTGGCTGGCGGCTGGGCTGGCGCGGTGGCAGAGTCTTCACGAAGATCTGCATGCCACCACGCAGGTGCTTGCTGAGTTGGCCTGGAGGCCGCGCGTCGCCGCGCAGGTGCCTGCCCAGCTGGTTGGGCTGGCAGCTGTATGGGAACAACGGTGGAGTCTTGGCAGACGTGGGCCTGACCATGGCCCCGCGGATGTCCTCAGCAAGGGTCTTGCCGGGGCCTTGGCAAGGGTCTTGCCGTGGCATCGCGATTGTCCCCGACGGTCTTGTGGATTTCCTCGGCCAGGATCTTGTCGAGGATCATCGTCTTCTGGTCCTCACCTGATCTTGTGTGCTTATGATCTTCACAAAGATCTGCATGCCACCATGGAGGCGCCTCCCGAACCTTGGTTCCAATGTGGTTGATGGCGTTGGAACCCTTGGGCTCAAGGGTGGTTCGCTCTGCTGGAGTCGGGAAAGTTGCCCCGACAAGGCTCTTGCCGGGGCTGCGGGGCCGCCCCGGCAAGGGTCTCGCTGGGGGAGCCCACCCCGCCATTTTGCTCCTTGTATCTCTGGTCTTGGCATTGCTTTGATTGTCTTGCGCCTTTGACTTCCCTCCTCTGCCTTACTTAGTGTGGCCGCGAGCGCGGCTCTGACTGCCCGTGCACAAGTAAAGGGGTAAAAAGGAGGGCCCCTACTTTTGTACACCGACAGTCACTAGGTGGTCTACGGGTCTGGATGTAATTTTTATTATTTTTGGTGTTCATTGCACTGCCATGATTAAAGATGAATATATTAGAAGTTTTCTCGCAAAAAAGAAAAAAACTTGAAGAATAAAGAAAATGAAATGAGAAAATAGTTTTTTCGAAGAAAAATAAATTGGTAGCATTGATAATGCTCTTTAAGAAAATGAATAAAAACTTAAAAAACTAGCACACAACTTTGCATTGTTGCACTGTTTTAGTATGCAAGTAATAATCATATAATAGTACAATTTTAGCACATACTCCCGAATTACTTGTCTTAGATTTATCTGATACAAATGTATTTAGACAAGTTTAATTGTTAGATACATATGTATCTAGACAAATGTAAGACAAGTAATTTGGGATGAAAGTTGTATTGTATAAATATCTATGTGCATACATTTACACTCAATCAATTTCCATAAAAGAAAAAAGAAAAAATCAACTAATAAAAAAGGAAAAAACCAAAGAAAATGCATTAAAGAAATCACATTAGCTAAACATTAGTCGATTGACTTTAGCATTTGGGTCAGTCGATTTTGAGATGGCTGAAAAAGTTCGCCGGAGGAAGGCCGAAGGGCAGGAAGGATCTCGTTGAGAGGTTGCCCCACCATCCATCTTAGGGAAGTGGATGGTGCGGAAGAACAACGCTGGTGGGGGCGGCAGGATGGCGGTAGTGCATCTTAGCCGAGGAAACAAATGTGGACGCGAGCGGGGCTAGAGGAATGGCCGGGGCGACAGCAAGTCCATTACGGTGGGGGGAGGGGGGAGGGGGGTTCTGGGAAAGGCCGGGTGGCGAGGCTACGTGGGAGTGCCGCCAACCGCAGGTGGTGATCGCAAGCAGTTTGGCCGGCGGCCCGTGCCGCGGTCTGAGGAAGGAGAAGAGCTAGAGGAAGAAGAAGGGCCAGATATTATTGGATGTGCATCGGACGTTCCAAAATGATCGACAAACCCAAATTTAAAAATCAGGCGACTTACCTATAGCCACGCCCTGAAAAAATAGGCAACGGCAATGGGCTTCTAGCCCAATAAAAAATCCGAACAAAGGCAAATCAGAAATTCAGTTAAATACTACTAAAAGAAAGTCAGTCAAAAAGTTATTACAGAGGCGGAAAGATAGGACGAACGTGACAAAAGTGTCAACAATTAGAAAATCGACTTAATCCAGTTTGAAAATCAGACGTTGTCGTGGTGCTCCTCTCCGTGCCCGAGTTTTAAATGAAAACCTTTGTCCGGTACACTCGGCAGCTGCGGTGTTTGGCCTCGTTTCCTCTTCTCAGGGCGTCGTCGTGGAGTTTAGGTGTGCTAGGGCGTGGTGTGGCATTGTTTTCAGGTCTTCACGTTGTATTTTTTTGTAACGTACTCCCTCCGTCCGGAAATACTTGTCATCAAAATGGATAAAAAGGGGTGTATCTAGAACTAAAATATATCTAGATACATCCCTTTTATTCATTTTGATGACAAGTATTTTCGGACGGAGGGAGTAGTAGTGTGAGTTTTGTGTTTTTTTAATTATTTTAGGATCGGCTGTGTAAAAGGGTTACCTCACCATCTTGTATCTTTTGATCGTGTATTTTTGTTGGTTGTTGCCTTACATAAAACGGGGTGGAAGTCTGTTTGAAGAGTTTAAATATCAGACAACGTACACACATACAGTTAAAGTGAACCAAAGTTGAGTTAGAGCGGCCTGATCACATCATCACTGATCAATCACATGGCCGATGCTCAAAAAAAAAAAAATCACATGGCCCACGTGCGCATACGCTGAGCGCACGTGGTGATTCATTTCCTCTTCGCCGCGTCCAGCCGTGCACGCGTAGGACACGTATCGGACGTGCACGAGCCGTGTCTCGCACTCCATGCGCTCCATGCCATCGCCGCAACATCTATCGGCCGGGGCTGCACGCTGATGTACGTGCCAACCAAACTCTTCGAACGGTAGCCGACAGCACATCAAAGGACATCGGTACGCCGTGTTAAACATTGTATTCTGTGTATATACGCGGTGTACGTATAAACCGTGTATATCACGTTGTGTGTGTTCGTGTGTATCACGTTAGGAAGCTGGGGCCGGTAATTTCCTGTGCCTATTTAACACGAACGCGTCCCTGCTACGAAAGCACAAGCGCTTAACCCTCGTTTTTCACATGGTATACAGAGTCTATCTTTTCCATCGCATCTAGATGTCGAGCTCCTCCTCAGCCGTCGCCATGGCCACACCCTCCATCGCCTCCCTTGGTCACACCATCACCGAGAAACTGACCCGGGAGAACTTCCTGGTGTGGAAGGCGCAGGTCTTGCCACACATCAAGGGGGCAGGGCTGATGGGCTACCTGGACGGCTCGATCAAGGAGCCATCTGCCGTGCTCTACACCGAGAAGGACGTCGCTGGCAAGAAAGAGACCACGTCCTCGCCGAATCCTGAGCATGCTGTGTGGGTTACTCAAGACCAGCAGATCCTTGCGTTTTTGATCTCATCGCTTTCCCGTGAGGTCTTACTGTAGGTCAGCTCCCACACCACTGCCGCATCGATCTGGAACGCCCTGCTGCAGAGCTTCTCCTCGCAGTCAAGGGCTAGGGTTATCCAGCTCCACTCGGCCATCGAGCACACGCGCAAAGGGGATATGTCTGCTGCTGCCTACTACACCAAGATGGTGAGCATTGCCGACGAGCTTGCAGCTGCAGGCAAGCCCCTGGATGAAGACAACATCGTCGATCACATCCTGCAAGGCCTCCTCCACGACCCCGACTATAGCGGCTTCGTCTCGCCCATCTCCACCTGCACCGCCACCGAGCAGCCGATCGGCCTCAGAAAGCTCTTCTCTCTGCTGATGTCGGCTGAAGCCCGCATCGCCGCCCAAAACACCGCTCTCCACTCTGCAAATCTGGCGGCAAGGGGTGGAGGCCGCGGTAACCCAAGGGGCGGCGGCAACAGTGGTGGCTCCCGCGGCTACATCAACAACAACGCGGGCGCTCACTACCCTGACAACCACGGTGGCGGCGACTTTGGAGGTGGCCCGCGGCAAGGAGGTGGTGACCGCGGTGACCGCGGTGACCGCGAACACGAGAAGTGCCAAATTTGCAAGCAAGAAGGACATGGTGCATGGCGCTGCAAGAAACGCTACGATCGCAACTTCAACAACAACGTCTGCAACCCTGCAGGAGGCGGTGGTGGCGGAGGACGCGGTGGTGGTGGAGGACACCGCTCGGCCAACGTTGCCCACGCCTATGGAGTTGATACCAATTGGTATCTTGACACTGGTGCAACTGATCACATGACGGGAGAACTGGAGAAACTTGCGGTTCACGACCACTACACCGGCATGGAGCAAATCCACACTGCGAGTGGTCAAGGTATGGACATTGCTCACATTGGTCATTCAGTTCTTACTACCCCTCATGGCTCTTTGCATCTAAATAATATCATCCATGCCCCTCAAGCCGATCAAAGTCTACTCTCTGCCTATAAACTTATCAAAGATAACAATGCCTTCTTGGAAGTTTACCCCGAATTTTTTTTGTTAAGGATCGGGCCACTAGGAGAACCGTTCTTCAAATCAGGACTAGGGGCCGCCTGTTTCCTGTCTCTGGCCGCCATGATGTCCCTCCTCGACAAGCTCTCAGTGTGGTCAAGCCATCCACTTCAAGATGGCACAAACGCCTAGGGCATCCTGCCTTTCCGGTGGTCCAGAAAATTCTTCGAGATTTTAGTCTTCCAGTATCAAATAAGCAAGATCATCTTCTTGTGTGTGATTCGTGTCACATGGCCAAGAGCCATCAACTTCCATATTCTCGCTCTACTAGTGAATCAAAGGCTCCTTTAGAGCTAGTTTTTTCAGATGTTTGGGGTCCTGGACCCGTTTCTGTTGGCAGACAAAAATATTATGTCACTTTTATTGATGATTTTAGTAAGTTCAGTTGGATCTATTTGCTTAAGAATAAGTCTGATGTGTTTGCAAAGTTTAATATCTTTCAGCAACATGTTGAACGTCTTTTTGACTGCAAAATTCTTGCCATGCAAACGGACTGGGGAGGTGAATACCAGAAACTCCATTCATTTTTTGAGCGCATAGGTATTACTCACCATGTCTCCTGTCCACATGCTCATCAGCAAAACGGATCCGCTGAACGCAAACACCGCCATATCGTGGAGGTTGGTCTCTCCCTTCTTGCTCATGCTTATATGCCTCTCAAATTTTGGGACGAGGCATTTCTCACGGCGGTGTACCTCATAAATCGTGTTCCTAGTAAAGTCATCAATAATCAGACCCCCCTTGAGCGTCTTTTTGGCACTAAACCAAACTACACTTTTCTCCGCGTATTTGGTTGTGCCATATGGCCCAACCTTCGCGCATTCAATAAACATAAGCTAGAGTTTCGCTCAAAACAGTGAGTGTTTCTTGGGTACAATAGTCTTCACAAAGGCTACAAGTGTTTGGATGTTGCCACGGGTCGTATCTATGTCTCCCGTGATGTGGTTTTCGATGAGCAAATTTTTCCTTTCGCAAACCTTCACCCTAACGCCGGCGCACAACTTCGTAAAGAACTTGTTCTTCTTCCCTCCCATCTTCTACCATCACCCAACTTTGTTCTCAGGGGCGTAGAAGATGCTGATGATCATGCGTAAAGGCCCCATAATTCCTTTGATCAAAACTCTGAAGAAAGTGTGCAGGAAAACAGTGCAAACATGGAAGAGGATAAAATGTCTATGATATGATCATAGAGATGAGTATCTGAGTTACGAGCTTTGCACACAATTAAGACATTGTGGAAATTGTTTCACAATTAATACCGCCTGGAACACCATAGTGTGATGGTGTGTCCGGACATCATAGTTGCACCCTATTAGATATGGTGCGTACCATGATGTCTCTTATCGAATTACCACTATCGTTCATGGGTTAGGCATTAGAGACAATCGCACTCACTTTAATAGGGCACCACGTAATTCCGTTGAAACGACCCTGTTTGAACTATGGTTTGGAGAAACCTAAGTTGTCGTTTCTTAAAAGTTTGGGGTTGCGACGCTTATGTGAAAAAGTTTCAGGTTGATAAGCTCGAACCCAAAGCGGATAAAATGCATCTTCATAGGACACCCAAAACAGTTGGGTATACCTCCTAATTCAGATCCGAAAGCAATAGGAATTGTTTCTTGAATCGGGTCCTTTCTCGAGGAAAAGTTTGTCTCGAAAAGTTGAGTGGGAGGATGGTGGAGACTTGATGAGGTTATTGAACCGTCACTTCAACTAGTGTGTAGCAGGGCACAGGAAGTTGTTCCCGTGGCACATACACCAATTGAAGTAGAAGCTTATGATAGTGATCATGAAGTTTCGGATCAAGTCACTAATGTACCTCGTAGGGTGACAAGGAGGCGTACTACTTCAGAATGGTACGCAATCCTGTCTGAAGGTCATGTTGCTAGACAACAATGAACCTACGAGCTATGGAGAAGCAGTGGTGGGCCCAAATTCTGACAAATGGTTAGAAGCCATGAAATCCGAGATAGGATCCATGTATCAGAACAAAGCATAGACTTTGGTGGACTTGCCCGATGATCGGCAAGCCATTGAGATAAATGGATGTTTAAGAAAAGACGGACGTGGACGGTAACATCACCGTCTATGAAGCTCGACTTGTGGCGAAGAGTTTTTCACAAGTTCAAGGAGTTGACTACGATGAGATTTTCTCATCCGTAGCAATGCTTAAGTCCGTCGGAATCATGTTAGCATTAGCTGCATTTATGAAATCTGGCAGATGGATGTCAAAACGAGTTTCCTTACCAGTCTGCGTAAGGAAAGGTTGTATGTGATACAATCAGAAAGTTTTTTTGTCGATCCTAAAGGATGCTAAAAGGTATGCTGGCTCCAGCGATCCTTCTAAGGACTGGAGTAAGCATCTCGGAGTTGGAATGTGCGCTTGGATGAGATGATCAAAGATTTTGGGTTTATACAAAGTTTATGAGAAACTTGTATTTCCAAAGAAGTGAGTGGGAGCACTATAGAACTTCTGATGAGTATATGTTGTTGACATATTGATGATCAGAAATGATGTAGAATTTCTAGAAAGCATATAGGGTAGTTTGAAAAGTGTTTTTCAATGGAAAACCTGGATTAGGCTACTTGAACAATAAGCATCAAGATCTATAAGATAGATCAAAATGTTTAATAATACTTTCAAATGAGCACATACCTTGACATAATCTTGAAAGTGTTCAAGATGGATCAGTCAAAGAAGGAGTTCTTGCCTGAGTTGTAAGGAATGAAGTTAAGAGTTAAAGCTCGACCACGGCAGAAGAGAGAGAAAGGACGAAGGTCGTCCCCTATGCTTCAGACGTAGGATCTACAATATGCTATGATGTGTACCGCACCGGAAGTGTGCCTTGCCATGAGTCAGTCAAGGGGTACAAGAATGATCCAGGAATGGATCATTGGACATCGGTCAAAATTGTCCTTAGAGTAAATAAGGACATGTTTCTCGATTATGGAGGTGATAAAGAGTTTGGCGTAAAGGGTTACGTCGATGCAAGCTTTAACACCTATCCGAGTGACTCTGAGTAGCAAACCGGATACGTATAGTGGAGCAACCATTTGGAATAGGTTCAAGTGGAGCGTGGAAGCAACATGTACAATATGACATAGAGAATTGCGAAGTAAATACGGATCTGAATGTTACAGACCCGTTGACTAAAACCTCTCTTACAAGCAAAACATGATCAAACCCCAGAACTCATTGAGTCTTAATCACATGATGATGTGAACTAGTTTAGTGACACTAGTAAACTCTTTGGATGCTGGTCACATGGTGATGTGACCTGTGAGTGTTAATCACATGGCGATGTGAACTAGATTATTGACTCTAGTGCAAGTGGGAGACTGTTGGAAATATGCCCTAGAGGCAATGATAAATTAGTTATTATTATATTTCCTTGTTCATGATAATCGTTTATTATCCATTCTATAATTGTATTGATAGGAAACTCATATACATTTGTGGATACATAGACAACACCATGTCCCTAGTAAGCCTCTAGTTGACTAGCTCGTTGATCAATAGATGGTTACGGTTTCCTGACCATGGACATTGG
>LR880972.1:765701448-765713705 GCA_904067115.1 Aegilops sharonensis | reverse complement strand
ATGTTCAATATGCTTACCGTTACTAGTCCAATCTTGTTTCGACGGTATTGTGGGATGAAGCGGCCCGGACCGACCTTACACGTACTCTTACGTGAGACAGGTTCCACCGACTGACATGCACTTGGTGCATAAGGTGGCTAGCGGGTGCTAGTCTCTCCCACTTTAGTCGGAACGGATTCGATGAAAAGGGTCCTTATGAAGGGTAAATAGCAATTGACATATCACGTTGTGGTTTTGCGTAGGTAAGAAACGTTCTTGCTAGAAACCCATAGCAGCCACGTAAAACATGCAAACAACAATTAGAGGACGTCTAACTTGTTTTTGCAGGGTATGCTATGTGATGTGATATGGCCAAGAAGAATGTGATGAATGATATGTGATGTATGAGATTGATCATGTTCTTGTAATAGGAATCATGACTTGCATGTCGATGAGTATGACAACCGGCAGGAGCCATAGGAGTTGTCTTTATTTATTGTATGACATACGTGTCATTGAACAACGCCAAGTAATTACTTTACTTTATTGCTAACCGGTAGCCATAGTAGTAGAAGTAATATAGTTGGCGAGACAACTACATGGAGACACGATGATGGAGATCATGATGATGGAGATCATGGTGTCATGCCGGTGACGATGATGATCATGGAGCCCCGAAGATGGAGATCAATGGAGCTATATGATATTGGCCATATCATGTCACTACTATATAATTGCATCTGATGTTTATTATGTTTATGCATCTTGTTTACTTAGAACGACGGTAGTAAATAAGATGATCCCTTATAACAATTTCAAGAAGTGTTCTCCCCTAACTGTGCATCGTTGCTAAAGTTCGTCGCTTCTAAGCACCACGTGATGATCGGGTGTGATGGATTCTTACGTTCACATACAACGGGTGTAAGACAGATTTACACACGCGAAACACTTAGGGTTAACTTGACGAGCCTAGCATGTACAGACATGGCCTCGGAACACAGAGACCGAAAGGTCGAGCATGAGTCGTATAGTAGATACGATCAACATGAAGATGTTCACCGATGATGACTAGTCGTCTCACGTGATGATCGGACACGGCCTAGTTGACTCGGATCATGTAATCACTTAGATGACTAGAGGGATGTCTATCTGAGTGGGAGTTCATAAGATGAACTTAATTATCCTGAACATAATCAAAAGACCCTTTGCAAATTATTTCGTAAACTCGCGCTTTAGTTCCACTGTTTAGATATGTTCCTAGAGAAAATATAGTTGAAAGTTGACAGTAGCGATTATGCGGACAGTAGAAAGCTTATGTCCTTAATGCACCGCTCAGTGTGCTGAACCCCAAACGTCGTTTGTGGATGTTGCGAACATCGGACATACACGTTTTGATAACTACGTGATAGTTCAGTTAAACGGTTTAGAGTTGAGGCACCAAAGACGTTTTTTCGAAACGTCGCGGAACATATGAGATGTTTCGAGGGCTGAAATTGGGATTTCAGGCTCGTGCCCACGTCAAGAGGTATAAGACCTCCGACGATTTTCTTAGCCTGCAAACTCAGGGAGAAAAGCTCAATCGTTGAGCTTGTGCTCAGATTGTCTGAGTACAACAATCACTTGAATCGAGTGGGAGTTGATCTTCCAGATGAGATAGTGATGTTTCTCCAAAGTCATTGCCACCAAGCTGCTAGAGCTTCGTGATGAACTATAACATATCAGGGGTAGATATGATGATCCTTGAAGTGTTCACGATGTTTGACACCGCGAAAGTAGAAGTCAAGTAGGAGCATCAATTGTTGATGGTTGGTAAATCCACTAGTTTCAAAAAGGGGCAAGGGCAACAAGGGATACTTCATGAAACGGCAAAACAGTTGCTGCTCTAGTGAAGAAACCCAAGGTTGAACCCAAACCCGAGATTAAGTGCTTCTGTAATAAGGGGAACAGCCACTGGAGCAGCATTACCCTAGATACTTGGTAGATGAGAAGGCTGGCAAGGTCAATAGAAGTATATTGGATATGCATTATGTTAATGTGTACTTTACTAGTACTCCTAGTAGCACCAGGGTATTGAGATACCGGTTCGGTTGCTAAGTGTTAGTAACTCAAAATAAAAGAGCTACGGAATAAACGGAGACTAGCTAAAGGTGAGCTGACGATATGTGTTGGAAGTGTTTCCAAGTTTGATGTGATCAAACATCGCACGCTCCCTCTACCATCAAGATTAGTATTAAACCTGAATAATTGTCATTTGGTATTTGCGTTGAGCATAGACATAATTGGATTATGTCTATCACAATACGATTATTCATTTAAGGAGAATAATGGTTACTCTATTTATTTGAATAATACCTTCAATGGTCTTGCACCTAAAGGAATGGTTTATTGAATCTCGATCGTAGTGATACACATTTTCATGCCAAGAGATATAAGATAGTAATGATAGTACCACTTACTTGTGGCACTGCCATGTAAGTCATATTGGTATAAAACGCATGAAGAAGCTCCATGTTGATGGATCTTTGGACTCACTCGTTTTTTGAAAAGTTCGAGACATGCGAACCATGTCTATTGGTGTATACGCATGAAGAAACTCCATGCAGATGGATCGTTTGGACTCACTTGATTTTGAATCACTTGAGATATGCAAATCATACCACATAGGCAAGATGACTGAAAAGCCTCGGTTTCAGTAAGATGGAACAAGATAGCAATTTGTTGGAAGTAACACACTTTGATGTGTGCAGTCCAATAAGTGCTGAGGCATGCAGTGAATATCGTTATGTTTTACTTCACAGATGATTTAAGTAAATACTGTATATTTACTTGATGAAACACAAGTCTGAACTATTGAAGGGTTCAAGTAATTTCAGAGTGAAGTTAAAGGTCATTGTGACAAGAGGATAAAATGTCTATGATATGATCATAGAGATGAGTATCTGAGTTACGAGCTTTGGCACACAATTAAGACATTGTGGAAATTGTTTCACAATTAATACCGCCTGGAACACCATAGTGTGATGGTGTGTCCGAACATCATAGTTGCACCCTATTAGATATGGTGCGTACCATGATGTCTCTTATCGAATTACCACTATCGTTCATGGGTTAGGCATTAGAGACAACCGCACTCACTTTAATAGGGCACCACGTAATTCCGTTGAAACGACCCTGTTTGAACTATGGTTTGGAGAAACCTAAGTTGTCGTTTCTTAAAAGTTCGGGGTTGCGACGCTTATGTGAAAAAGTTTCAGGTTGATAAGCTCGAACCCAAAGCGGATAAAATGCATCTTCATAGGACACCCAAAACAGTTGGGTATACCTCCTAATTCAGATCCGAAAGCAATAGGAATTGTTTCTTGAATCGGGTCCTTTCTCGAGGAAAAGTTTGTCTCGAAAAGTTGAGTGGGAGGATGGTGGAGACTTGATGAGGTTATTGAACCGTCACTTCAACTAGTATGTAGCAGGGCACAAGAAGTTGTTCCCGTGGCACATACACCAATTGAAGTAGAAGCTTATGATAGTGATCATGAAGTTTCGGATCAAGTCACTAATGTACCTCGTAGGGTGACAAGGAGGCGTACTACTTCAGAGTGGTACGCAATCCTGTCTGAAGGTCATGTTGCTAGACAACAATGAACCTACGAGCTATGGAGAAGCAGTGGTGGGCCCAAATTCCGACAAATGGTTAGAAGCCATGAAATCCGAGATAGGATCCATGTATCAGAACAAAGCATAGACTTTGGTCGACTTGCCCGATGATCGGCAAGCCATTGAGATAAATGGATCTTTAAGAAGAAGACGGACGTGGACGGTAACATCACCGTCTATGAAGCTCGACTTGTGACGAAGAGTTTTTCACAAGTTCAAGGAGTTGACTACGATGAGATTTTCTCATCCGTAGCAATGCTTAAGTCCGTCGGAATCATGCTAGCATTAGCTGCATTTATGAAATCTGGCAGATGGATGTCAAAACGAGTTTCCTTACCAGTCTGCGTAAGGAAAGGATGCTAAAAGGTATGCTGGCTCCAGCGATCCTTCTAAGGACTGGAGTAAGCATCTCGGAGTTGGAATGTGCACTTTGATGAGATGATCAAAGATTTTGGGTTTATACAAAGTTTATGAGAAACTTGTATTTCCAAAGAAGTGAGTGGGAGAACTATAGAACTTCTGATGAGTATATGTTGTTGACATATTGATGATCAGAAATGATGTAGAATTTCTAGAAAGCATATAGGGTAGTTTGAAAAGTGTTTTTCAATGGAAAACCTGGATTAGGCTACTTGAACAATAAGCATCAAGATCTATAAGATAGATCAAAATGTTTAATAATACTTTCAAATGAGCACATACCTTGACATAATCTTGAAAGTGTTCCAGATGGATCAGTCAAAGAAGGAGTTCTTGCCTGAGTTGTAAGGTATGAAGTTAAGAGTTAAAGCTCGACCACGGCAGAAGAGAGAGAAAGGACGAAGTTCGTCCCCTATGCTTCAGATGTAGGCTCTACAATATGCTATGTTGTGTACCGCACCGGAAGTGTGCCTTGCCATGAGTCAGTCAAGGGGTACAAGAATGATCCAGGAATGGATCATTGGACAGCGGTCAAAATTGTCCTTAGAGTAAATAAGGACATGTTTCTCGATTATGGAGGTGATAAAGAGTTCGGCGTAAAGGGTTACGTCGATGCAAGATTTAACACCTATCCGAGTGACTCTGAGTAGCAAACCGGATACGTATAGTGGAGCAACCATTTGGAATAGCTTCAAGTGGAGCGTGGAAGCCACATGTACAATATGACATAGAGAATCGCGAAGTACATACGGATCTGAATGTTACAGACCCGTTGACTAAAACCTCTCTTACAAGCAAAACATGATCAAACCCCAGAACTCATTGAGTCTTAATCACATGATGATGTGAACTAGTTTAGTGACACTAGTAAACTCTTTGGATGTTGGTCACATGGTGATGTGACCTGTGAGTGTTAATCACATGGCGATGTGAACTAGATTATTGACTCTAGTGCAAGTGGGAGACTGTTGGAAATATGCCCTAGAGGTAATGATAAATTAGTTATTTTATATTTCCTTGTTCATGATAATCGTTTATTATCCATGCTATAATTGTATTGATAGGAAACTCAGATACATGTGTGGATACATAGACAACACCATGTCCCTAGTAAGCCTCTAGTTGACTAGCTCGTTGATCAATAGATGGTTACGGTTTCCTGACCATGGACATTGGATGTCACTGATAACGGGATCACATCATTAGGAGAATGATGTGATGGACAAGACCCAATCCTAAGCCTAGCACAAAGATCGTAGTTCGTATGCTAAAGCTTTTCTAATGTCAAGTATCTTTTCCTTAGACCATGAGATTGTGCAACTCCCGGATATCGTAGGAATGCTTTGGGTGTACCAAACGTCACAACGTAACTGGGTGACTATAAAGGTGCACTATAGGTATCTCCGAAAGTGTCTGTTGGGTTGGCACGAATCGAGACTGGGATTTGTCACTCCGTGTAAACGGAGAGGTATCTCTGGGCCCACTCGGTAGGACATCATCATAATGTGCACAATGTGACCAAGGGGTTGATCACGGGATGATGTGTTACGGAACGAGTAAAGAGACTTGCTAGTAACGAGATTGAACAAGGTATCGGTATACCGACGATCGAATCTCGGGCAAGTATAATACCGCTAGACAAAGGGAATTGTATACGGGATTGATTGAATCCTTGACATCGTGGTTCATCCGATGAGATCATCGTGGAACATGTGGGAGCCAACATGGGTATCCAGATCCCGCTGTTGGTTATTGACCGGAGAACGTCTCGGTCATGTCTGCTTGGTTCCCGAACCCGTAGGGTCTACACACTTAAGGTTCGATGACGCTAGGGTTATAAAGGAAGTTTGTATGTGGTTACCGAATGTTGTTCGGAGTCCCAGATGAGATCCCGGACGTCACGAGGAGTTCCGGAATGGTCCGGAGGTAAAGATTTATATATGGAAAGTCCTGTTTTGGTCACCGGAAAAGTTTCGGGTTTTTCCGGTAACGTACCGGGACCACCGGGAGGGTCCCGGGGGTCCACCAAGTGGGGCCACCAACCCCGGAGGGCTGTATGGGCCAAGTGTGGGAGGGGACCAGCCCAAGGTGGGCTGGTGCGCCCCCCACAAGGGGCCCAAGGCGTGGGAAGAGTGGGGAGGGGCAAACCCTAGGTCCAGATGGGCCTTAAGGCCCACCTAGTGGGCGCCCCCCTCTCTCCCCCCTTGGCCGCCCCCTTAGATGGGATCTAGGGCTGGCCGCACCCCTTGGGGTGGGAAACCCTAAAGGGGGCCCCCCTTCCCCCCTATATATACTTGAGGTTTTGGGGCTGCCATACACATGAGTTTCTCTCCCTCTTGGCGCAGCCCTACCTCTCTCCCTTCTCCTCTCCCGCGGTGCTTGGCGAAGCCCTGCAGGATTGCCACGCTCCTCCACCATCACCACGCCGTTGTGCTGCTGCTGGATGGAGTCTTCCTCAACCTCTCCCTCTCTCCTTGCTGGATCAAGGCGTGGGAGACGTCACCGGGCTGTACGTGTGTTGAACGCGGAGGTGCCGTCCGTTCGGCACTAGGATCTCCGGTGATTTGGATCACGACGAGTACGAATCCTTCAACCCCGTTCTCTTGAACACTTCCGCTTAGCGATCTACAAGGGTATGTAGATGCACTCTCCTTCCCCTCGTTGCTGGTTTCTCCATAGATAGATCTTGGTGACACGTAGGAAAATTTTGAATTTCTGCTACGTTCCCCAACATTTCTCACGGCGGTGTACCTCATAAATCGTGTTCCTAGTAAAGTCATCAATAATCAGACCCCCCTTGAGCGTCTTTTTGGCACTAAACCAAACTACACTTTTCTCCGCGTATTTGGTTGTGCCATCTGGCCCAACCTTCGCCCATTCAATAAACATAAGCTTGAGTTTCGCTCAAAACAGTGTGTGTTTCTTGGGTACAGTAGTCTTCACAAAGGCTACAAGTGTTTGGATGTTGCCACGGGTCGTATCTATGTCTCCCGTGATGTGGTTTTCGATGAGCAAATTTTTCCTTTCGCAAACCTTCAGCCTAAAGCCGGCGCACAACTTCGTAAAGAACTTGTTCTTCTTCCCTCCCATCTTCTACCATCACCCAACTTTGTTCTCAGGGGCGTAGAAGATGCTGATGATCATGTGTCAATGCCCCATAATTCCTTTGATCAAAACTCTGAAGAAAGTGTGCAGGAAAACAGTGCAAACATGGAAGAAAATTCCCATGATTTTATGCAGGCCACGGAATCCTCCTTTCCAGCCGCAGAAGATCCGCCTGCTGATCCCGGAGAAGATCAGGGCGGGATCTCCTCGGGATCGGCTGGAGCAGGTGCGTCAGGAGGATCGCTTGCGGGATCCGCGCCGCAGCCTATCACGGGATCAGGTGGGTCCCCCCTGCATGGCGGCGGCCAGCCACGAGCCGCGTCTGCCAACCCGCGGGGCGCGTCTGTCACGGGACCAGGTGGGTCCCCCCGCATGGCGCTGGTCGGCCACGGGCCGCGCCACAGGCCGCGCCTGCGATGGGATCAGGCGGGTCCCCCTTCGGTCGGTCTTCCTCGGGAACAAGCGCGCCCGCTCGATTGGGCGCTTCCGCCTCGTTGCCTCATGCGTCGCTGGCGGCGACAAGTGGCAGTTCCAGAGAGGCTGGAGCGCGCGTTGAAGCTGATCTCGCTGAGCAAACACAGGAGCTCCAACAGGAGTTCTCGCCTGGATTTTCTGCGGATTCTGGATCCACTGTTTCTTCTTCTTCAAATCGTCTCCAACAGCATGTCTCACATCCAGCTCCGCCTCCTCCTCCACGGTCTCATACCAGGTCATAGAGTGGTATTATCAAGCCTAAGCTTTATAATGATGGTTGTGTCCGTTGGGGTTCTTTTTGTGCCACAGGTGAACCGCAAAATTTGGGAGAAGCCCTTGGAGAACGTCTGTGGAAGGAGGCCATGGATGAGGAATATGATGCTCTTACGGAAAAAAAAACATGGCGTTTGGTGCCTCCAGTCAAGGGGAGGAATGTCATTGACTGCAAGTGGGTCTACAAGGTCAAGCAGAAATCTGACGGTACTGTTGACAGGTATAAGGCACGCTTGGTTGCAAAAGGATTTAAGCAAAGGTATGGAATTGACTACGAGGACACCTTTAGTCATGTAGTCAAAGCAGCCACTATCAGATTAATCCTCTCAATTGCAGTGTCTAGAAACTGGTGCATTCGAAACTAGATGTAAAGACGCGTTCTTGCACGGTGTTCTAGAAGAGGAAGTGTTCATGAAACAACCTCCTGGGTATGAAAGCTCAAAATTTCCACGCCATGTTTGCAAACTTGATAAGGCACTGTATGGATTAAAACAGGCACCTAGAGCTTGGTATTCTCGACTGTCGTCAAAGTTACAATCTCTAGGGTTCTCTCCTTCAAAGGGGGACACCTCGCTATTCTTTTATCATCGGCATAGGATTACCATCTTTATGCTCATTTATGTTGATGATATTGTGGTTACAAGCTCTTCACCTAATGCTGTTGAAGCCCTTCTCAAGGACTTGGGCAAAGAGTTTGCGCTTAAGGACCATGGAAGTCTTCACTCCTTTCTTGGAATCGAGGTAAAGCCTGTTAAAGAAGGGATTGTGCTGTCACAAGGAAAATATGTGCAAGAAATACTTCAGAAAGTAGGCATGAAAGGTTGTAAGCCTTCATCCACGCCTTTGTCTACTTCTGAAAAACTGTCTTTGTATGATGGAGAAGCACTTGGAGCAGAGGATGTAACCAGGTATAGGAGCATTGTAGGAGCACTTCAATACTTGACTTTGACTAGACCAGATATTTCTTATTCAGTAAACAAAGTTTGTCAGTTCTTACATGCTCCTACTAGTGTGCATTGGACAACAGTCAAGAGGATACTTCGATATCTTCAAGGAACCAAGGGTCATGGTCTCAAACTTGGTAAGTCAGATTCAATGCTAGTAAGTGCCTTCTCAGATGCAGATTGGACAGGCTGTCCTGATGACAGAAGATCAAGAGGAGGCTTTGCGGTATTTCTTGGAGGTAATTTGATATCTTGGTGTGCTCGTAAGCAACCCACTGTTTCCAGGTCAAGCACAGAGGCTGAGTATAAGGCTCTAGCCAATGCCACTGCAGAGATTATTTGGGTTCAGAATCTGCTGACAGAATTGGGTGTTTATCATCCAAAGGCTGCATCACTTTGGTGTGATAATCTTGGTGCCACATATTTGTCTGCTAATCCTATTTTTTCATGCCAGGACTAAACATATTGAAATAGATTATCATTTTGTTCGCGAAAGGGTGGCAGATAAGTTGCTGAATATTAGGTTCATACCTACTGGAGATCAAGTTGCAGATGGATTCACTAAGGGCGTATTTGGGAGCCCTCTGGCTTCTCAACTCCTCGACTCCAAGACGGGAGCTGAGCGAACGTTTCAAATCGTGGCTACGAGAGTGGGAAGCTGGCTATTAGGTACGTGCAAATTTGCCGGAGTCGTGGAGCTGGGTATTCGCTACTCTCAGAAAACGAAGGAGCTGGAGTTGGCAATTTTTACGGCCGCCTGCCACCGCCAAGTGACTCTCATCGAACCGGTACGCTGGAAACAACCACGAGCGAACAGAGGAAAGAGCCACGAGCGCCTCTTTCACATGCACCCACCCAACCGGGCCTACAGCCCAGCCTCTTTTACAAGCCACTTGGGCTATCAACCCACTCTAAACGGGTCGAATATAGCATTTTCTGGCCTTTTGGCCTGGCAGATCGCTAGCTGCCAGAAGCTGCCGCACCGAACGGATCCATCGCTCCAGGAGTCTACGTGGGAAGCTGGCTACTGGAGTTGGGCGCTGGAGTTGAGGATTTTGCAGCCATGGGCAACTACCGAACACGCCCTAAGCCTCTTACTCTTAAGCAGCTTGAAGCCTTTAGACGCAATCTCAACTTGAATAGTTGTGATTGAGCGAGAGTGTTAAACATTGTATTTTGTGTATATACGTGGTGTATGTATAAACAGTGTATATCACGATTGTGTGTGTTCGTGTGTATCACGTTAGGAAGCTTGGGCCGGTAGGATCGATCTCATATGTCGTTGTAGCTATCCAGATAAGAGATCGATCCTAACCTCCTCTAACTCCTACGCTTGTAATCTCCTGTGCCTATTTAACACAAACGCGTCCCTGCTACGAAAGCACACGCTTAACCCTCGTTTTTCACACGCCGCGTCATTGTCATGCACGCATGAACCGATCGATCGAGCTGGCTGACCGGCCGCTCTAGCTTTACACGCCTCCCTCGCCCGAGTCGCCGCGCGCGTTCAATCATCCATCCGGTCTCATGGGCAGTGAGCGGCGAGAGTTCTCGCACGTACGCAAGCAGTGCCGTGCGCACGCGTTACGTGGGACGTGTGACGTGCGCGTCTCGAAGCAAGCAAGCCGCTACCTAGATTTGCCCATCCACAGCTGGAATTTCCAGCTACTTATAAGGATCAGTGTGTGGATGTGTGCTGCGTGCAGCCGGCCGCGTACTAGCTGCCTTGGACCTCCGTCCTGCTAGCTGGTCACTGGCTACCTAGATCGATCGATGGTTGCTAGTAGCTGGATTCTTTTTTTTTTTTTTTTGAAACAAGGCAAAAGACTTGCCATTTCATTGATTAAGAAAGAGAATTGCCAGGTTAATTTATGGAAAACCGGGCTAAAACCGATACAACTCAGCCCAGAAAATGGACACTACCGGCTAACCTGGCCACATGCCAACATATGGCCACACGCACCAGCGAACGACAGCTTCGACTTTGACGACAATCTTTACGAGGGAAATATGCAGGGCTTGCGCCGACCGAGTCCTCCGCAAACGACCGCCGAGTGCCTGTCATCGTCACCACTTGGACACAATCCACCGCAGCTTCGACTCCACAACAACCAAGCAACCACGGAAGAGCACATCGGACACGCCGGATAGACCGACTACAAGAGCCCGAGCCGCGACCCCAACTCATCTTGGCGCCATCATCATTGCCAAACAGACATTGACGCCCCTGGCCTCGACGAACCAGCCACCAACAACCATCGGTCTCCTAGTTGCAGTCCGCTTCAAGACGATGCCCCCAAGGAGGAGAAAGGCGCTAGGACGCCTCCATTGCCCGATCCAGATGATCAGAGGTTTCCCTCCGGAGCCAAGGCCGCGGGGAGAGGGGTGACCACACCTCCACAATGACGCTTTCAGGAAAGATCGCGACACCCACGGGCGCCACCGCCGTTGATTCCGGAGAAAAGGATTTCTCCCGGAGATGCCTCGACCACCTGCATCCCACACGACAGACCGCCAACTGCAGCCCACCAACCATCGCAGAACATGTCGAGGCCGACTTCAATCTAGCCACGGGACCCCTCGATCCGCCGTGCCTAGATGCGCTCCGCCCCCGGGCCGAAGCCGCCACCACCAAACCCGGGGCCGCCTGTAACACCTCGGAAGTAACTTTCCATATTTGTAACTTCAACTCTTGCCATTTTCGGCATTGTGATATGATATTCCCTCCGTGGTTGGGGTTTTCTTCTTTTTGCATTTTGTCCATGTCATGCATTTTATATTATGTCATCATGTGCATCGCATTTGCATACGTGTTCGTCTCATGATTCCGAGCATTTTTCCCGTTGTCCGTTTTGCAATCCGGCACTCCTATCTCCCCCGGCGGTTCCTTTTACGTTTTTCCGTGTGCGGGTACTAAAACTTCTCGAAATGGACCGAGGTTTGTCTAGTGGCCTTGGTATACCAACCGTAGACCACCGGTCAAGTTTCGGGTCATTTGGAGCTCGTTTGGTACTCCAACGGTTAACCGCACTCTCGCAAAGGCCTCTTTTAAGTTGCAGCCCAACACCCCTTCAAAACAGCCCAATAACCCATCTAAGTCACTTCCATGCTCTCCGTCGTTCGATCACGATCGTGTGGGCGAAAACTACACCTCATTTGGACTCTCCTAGCTCCCTCTATGCCTATTTAAGCAAACCCCCATTCCAATCTCGGGTCTAAGCCTAGCCTTCCCCTACCTCGCGCCCGGACGAATCGTCCGAATCGTCCGGACACGTCCGCCCCACCAGCCGTCGCCGCGCCCGGCCACTCAGAGCGCGACACGTGACCGCCGCCTCCGCCACCTCGGCCGGCCCCCGACCCCGGCCTCACCCGCCTCCTCCTCGCCCGGGCTCCGGCGAGCCCGCGCCGCCG
>LR880972.1:765567401-765582206 GCA_904067115.1 Aegilops sharonensis | reverse complement strand
AATATTTGAGTTACGAGTTTGGTCTTCATTTGGAACAATGTGGAATAGTTTCGCAACTCACGCCACCTGGAACACCACAGCGTAATGGTGTGTCCGAATATCGTAACCATACTTTATTAGATATGGTACGATCTATGATATCTCTTACCAATTTACCTCTATCGTTTTGGGGTTATGCTTTAGAGACGACTGCATTTACGTTAAATAGGGCACCATCTAAATCTGTTGAGACGACCCCATATGAACTGTAGTTTGGCAAGAAACCTAAGTTGTTGTTTCTTAAAGTTTGGGGTTGCGATGCTTATGTGAAAAAGCATCAACCTGATAAGCTCGAACCCAAATCGGAGAAAATTATCTTCATAGGATACCCAAAAGAAACTGTTGGGTACACCTTCTATCACAAACCCGAAGGCAAGATATTCATTGCTAAAAATGGATCCTTTCTAGCGATGGAGTTTCTCTCTAAAGAAGTGAGTGGGAGGAAAGTAGAACTTGATGAGGTAGTTGTAGCTTCTCTCGAATTGGAAAATAGTTCTTCACAGAAATCAGTTCTAGTGATGCCTAGACCAATTAGTGAGGAAGCTAATGATGATGATCATGAAACTTCAGATCAATTTACTACCGAACCTCGTAGGTCAACCAGAGTACGGTCCGCACTAGAGTGGTACGGTAATCCTGTTCTGGAAGTCATGTTACTAGACCATGACAAACCTACGAACTATGAGGAAGGGATGATGAGCCCAGATTCCGCAAAATGGCTTGAGGCCATGAAATATGAGATGGGATCCATGTATGAGAACAAAGTATGGACTTTGGTTGACTTGCCCGATGATCGGCAAGCCATAGAGAATAAATGGATCTTCAAGAAGAAGACTGACGCTGGCGGTAATGTTACTGTCTACAAAGCTCGACTTGTTGCGAAAGGTTTTCGACAAGTTCAAGGAGTTGACTACGACGAGACCTTCTCACTCATAGCGATGCTTAAGTCTGTCCGAATCATGTTAGCAATTGCCGCATTTTATGATTATGAAATTTGGCAAATGGATGTCAAAACTGCATTCCTTAATGGATTTCTTAAAGAAGAGTTGTATATGATGCAACCAGAAGGTTTTGTCGATCCTAAAGGTGCTAACAAAGTGTGCAAGCTCCAGAGATCCATTTATGGACTAGTGCAAGTGAGGGAGTCCTGGATTAGGGGGTGTCCGGATAGCCGGACTATCATCATCAGCCGAACTATCATTGGCTGGACTATCATCATCGACCGGACTCCAAGACTATGAAGATACAAGATTGAAGACTTCGCCCCGTGTCCGGATGGGACTTTCCTTGGCGTGGAAGGCAAGCTTGGCGATACGGATATGTAGATCTCCTACCATTGTGACCGACTCTATGTAACCCTGGCCCTCTCCGGTGTCTATATAAACCGGATGGCTCTAGTCCGTAGGACTGGAAGAACAACAACCCTTACAATCATACCATAGGCTAGCTTCTAGGGTTTAGCCTCCTTGATCTCGTGGTAGATCTACTCTTGTAAACATCCACAATATCAATATCAATCGAGCAGGACGTAGGGTTTTACCTCCATCAAGAGGGCCCGAACCTGGGTAAAACATCGTGTCCCTTGTCTCCTGTTACCATCCGCCTAGACGCACAGTTCGGGACCCCCTACCCGAGATCCGCCGGTTTTGACACCGACATTGGTGCTTTCATTGAGAGTTCCTCTGTGTCGTCACCGATAGGCGTGATGGCCTCTTCAATCGATAACGACGCCGTCCTGGGTGAGACTTTTCTCCCCGGACAGATCTTCGTATTCGGCGGCTTCGCACTACGGGCCAACTCACTTGGCCATCTGGAGCAGATCGAAAGCTACGCCCCTGGCCGTCAGGTCAGGTTTGGAAGCCTAAACTTCACGGACGATATCCGCGGGGACTTGATCTTCGATGGATCTGAGCCACAGCCGAGCGTGCCGTGCTGTCACGATGGGCATGACTTAACTCTGCCGCCGGACAGCAACTTGGAGGCCGCACACGAATCCGCTCCGACCCATAGTCCGGAGCCGATCGCTCGGATCGAGGACGGATGGCTAGACACCGCCTCGGGAGCTGCAACTTCTACGGCGATGGAGCCGAACACTTACCTTGTCCCGCATCAAGCTCATGACTCCGAGGTGCCGGACTCTCTGCCGGACTCCGAACCTCCTGCGCCCCTGCCAGTCGAATCCGATTGGGCGCCGATCATGGAATTCACCGCTGCGGACACCTTTCAGCACTCGCCCTTCGGCGATATCATAAATTCACTGAAGCATCTCTCGCTATCCGGAGAGCCCTGGCCGAACTACGGCCAGGACGGTTGGGACGCGGACGACGAAGAAATTCAGAGCCCACCCACCACCCACTTCGTAGCCACCATCGACGATTTAACCGACGTACTCGACTATGACTTCGAAGACATCGACGGTATGGACGACGATGCCGGAGACTACCAAGAACCAGTGCCTACAGGACACTGGAAGACCACCTCGTCATACGACATATACATGGTGGACACCCCAAAAGATGGGGACGGCGAAGAAACAGCGGAGGCCGATTCCTTAAAGAAACAGCCCAAGCGCCGACGTCAGCGGCGCCGCTCTAAATCCCGCCACGGCAAGAATGGAGATTCCGGCACAGGAGATAATAACACCCCAGAAAGTGCCGAAGACAACTCCCTCCAGCACGATCCAGCGCAGGAGGAGGCAGAAGCAAGCACTCACGAGAGGGCGGCAGACGACGAGGTCGAGGATGACAATTACTTACCTCCCTCCGGAGACGAGGCAAGCCTCGACGACGACGAATTCATCGTGCCTGAGGATCCCGTCGAACAAGAGCGTTTCAGACGCAGGCTAATAGCCACGGCAAACAGCCTAATGAAAAAGCAGCAACAGCTTCAAGCTGATCAAGACCTACTGGCCGACAGATGGACCGAGGTCCTCGCGTCCGAAGAGTATGAACTCGAACGCCCCTCCAAAAGTTACCCAAAACGCAAGTTGCTCCCCCGATTAGAGGAGGAAGCGTACAAACCTGCATCACCAGCGCACAATACGGCAGACCGACCACCTCGTGGCCGCGACAGAGAGGCGTGCAAGCCCTCCACCAAAACCGTACCCCGCCATCGCTCAAAAAGCACGAAGCCACGGGGGAACGCGCCGGACTTGCGAGATATATTGGAGGACAAGGCAAGACAATCCAGATCTATCTATGGATCACGTGGGCGCCCCAAGACCCGCGACGAATACCGTCGCGCCGGATACAACTACTCCGGCCGGGCCGAACACAGCAGACAACGCTCTCTCGAGCTACGTCATGATATTGCTCAATACAGAGGCGCCGCACACCAACTATGCTTCACTGACGAAGTAATGGATCATCAAATCCCTGAAGGGTTTAAACCCGTTAATATAGAATCCTACGATGGCACAACAGACCCCACGGTTTGGATTGAGGATTATCTACTCCATATACATATGGCCCGCGGCGACGATCTTCACGCCATCAAATATCTCCCGCTCAAGCTCAAAGGACCAGCCCGGCATTGGCTTAACAGCCTGCCCACAGAGTCAATTGGATGCTGGGAGGACCTGGAAGCCGCATTCCTCGACAACTTCCAGGGCACGTATGTGTGACCACCGGACGCAGATGACCTAAGCCACATAATTCAGCAGCCAGACGAATCGGCCAGGCAATTCTGGACACGGTTCTTAACAAAGAAAAATCAAATCGTCGACTGTTCGGATGCAGAGGCCCTCGCTGCCTTCAAACATAACATCCGCGACGAGTGGCTGGCCCGGCACCTAGGACAGGAGAAGCCGAAATCCATGGTAGCCCTCACATCACTCATGACCCGCTTCTGTGCGGGAGAGGATAGCTAGCTAGCTCGCAGTAACAACCTCAGCAAAAACGCTGGCAGTCCGGATACCAAGGACCGCAATGGCAGGTTGCGTCGAAACAAAAACAAACGCCGCATTAACGGCGACAGCAACGAGGATACGGCAGTCAACGCCGGATTCCGAGGCTCCAAGCCCGGTCAACGGAAGAAGCCATTCAAAAGAACCACTCCGGGCCCGTCCAATTTGGACCGAATACTCGACCGCTCCTGTCAAATACATGGAACCCCCGAAAAGCCAGCTAACCACACCAACAGAGATTGTTGGGTATTCAAGCAGGCAGGCAAATTAATCGCCGAAAACAGCGACAAGGGGCTACACAGCGATGACAAGGAAGAGACCCGGCCGCCGAACAACAGAGGACAAAAGGGATTCCCCCCTCAAGCTCAGACGGTAAACATGATATACGCAACGCATATTCCCAAGAGGGAGCGGAAGCGTACACTAAGGGACGTATACGCGATGGAGCCAGTCGCCCCAAAATTCAACCCATGGTCCTCTTGCCCGATCACTTTCGATCGAAGAGACCATCCGACCAGTATCTGCCATGGCGGATTCGCCGCATTGGTTTTAGACCCAATTGTCGATGGATTTCACCTCACGAGAGTCCTGATGGACGGCGGCAGTAGCCTGAACCTGCTTTATCAGGATACAGTGCGCTAGATGGGCATAGACCCTTCAAGGATTAAACCTACAAAGACAACCTTCAAAGGTGTCATACCAGGTGTCGAGGCCAATTGTACAGGCTCAGTTACACTGGAAGTGGTCTTCGGATCCCCGGATAATTTCCAAAGCGAGGAGTTAATCTTCGACATAGTCCCGTTCCGCAGCGGCTATCACGCTCTGCTCGGACGAACCGCATTCGCAAAATTCAACGCGGTGCCGCATTATGCATACCTTAAGCTCAAGATGCCAGGCCCTCGTGGAGTCATCACGGTCAATGGAAACACGGAACGCTCCCTCCGAACGGAGGAACATACAGCGGCTCTCGCGGCAGAAGTACATAGCAGCCTTTTAAGGCAATTTTCGAGTCCGGCCATTAAGCGACCGGACACGGCCAAACGCGCCCGGAGCAACATCAACCAAGACCACCTGGCACGTTCCGAGCACGCGTAGCAATGCGGCCTCAACCCCAGCCCTCGCAAAATTGTAAGACAAACTCTCCGCGTACATAATTACGCCTTGGAGATACCATGGGCATAGGGGGAAAGGAACAACCACAACAGACCCAGAGTGCGGTTCGACCACACCAGGGGCTCCCAAGTGTGTCGCTTTTTTTCTTTTATTTCTGTCTTTTTCTTATACAGAACTCTGTCCGGCGGCGAACCTGCCGAACTCAGGATGCAACAGCCAGGGAAGGACAAAGGCCGCGACGAACACTCAGGTGGTCTCCATCACGAGCATTAAATTTGTTAAATACAACATTCCGCGGCCTACCCCTGGAGGGAGACGCCTTTAATTCGTCCAATCCCTTGCTTTCCGCACTATTTGTATCATTCCGCACTCATAGCATATCTTCTCGAATAAAATGCAGCACCTTTTTGCTTATAATTGCATTACCTTATACATATATATGTTCATTTACGACATGTTGCACCCGTACATTTTGGTACGGCCAAATACACCAGGGGCTGATGTTCTCCGCATTATGGTGTGATAAAGTCCGAACACTTTCACAAGTGCGGCACCCCGAACTTATAGCATTATATGAATCGGCTCCGAATCATGTCTTGGGTCAATAGTTGGGTTTGCCCGGCTCCCATGTTTGGCACCTTATGTTCCGTTCTATCGGCTAAGGTAGCACTGGGAGAACCACTGCGATTGCGCCCCGGTTGAGCCGGGTTAACGCCTCAGCGGAGAAAGCTAAAACTGACTGTCATGATAAGGCGAGAGACTGGTCGCTGTTCGAGAGGTCCTTTCGGGTCCTTAAATACCTACGCCGCTTCGAGCGAAGTTCCGGATAATGTCCGAACAAGGCGTGGATAGCGCCCCAATTCGGTCCTCCGAATACTAGGGGCTTCGCTGAAATTTAAAATTATATAATTCTATGGCTAAGTGAGAGTGTTCAAGCACTATAAGTTTGGTTGCCTGGTTCGTTGTGTTGAGCGCCTCCCTAGATGGACCCAAAAATGGGAACTAGAGTGCTCAAGTTTATCCCGAACACCCCAGCACTCGTGGCATGGGGGCTGAAGCCGACGACTTGCCATCTCTCAGATTTAATAAATGGCCGCACAGAAGGTAATACTTTAAATTAACAAGCGTTGCTTAGCGCATATGAACAAAGTTTTCAGTGCACAGGATAACACATTGAGACTTTACTCAATAATTACATCCCTGGGGCACTCATCCGCAATCTTGCGGGCGCCCTTCAGGACAGTCTTATAATACATCTCGGGCGTACGATATTCCTTACCCGCTGGCGGCGCGTCAGAGATTAGATTCTCCGCATCCAGCTTGCCCCAATGCACCTTTGCGCGGGCAAGGGCCCGACGAGCACCTTCAATACAGGCGGAGCGCTTGATAACCTCCACCCAGGGGCACGCATCCACCAGCCGTCGCACGAGGCCGAAGTAGCTCCCAGGCATGGCCTCTCCAGGCCACAGCCGGACTATGAGGCCCTTCATGGCCTGCTCGGCCACCTTGTGAAGCTCGACCAGCTG
The DNA here is from genome assembly GCA_904067115.1 of Aegilops sharonensis. Lineage (NCBI taxonomy): Eukaryota > Viridiplantae > Streptophyta > Magnoliopsida > Poales > Poaceae > Aegilops > Aegilops sharonensis. The sequence goes on along the minus strand of LR880972.1, from coordinate 765,575,624 downwards.
CTTCAGCTGGTCGCTAGGGGGCACCGGATGGCCGGCCTCAGCATACTGAGACCAGAAGACCTCCTCCGTTGAGCTCCCCTCCTCGGCTCGGTAGAATGCGGCGGCATCAGACACGCTGCGAGGAAGATCTGCAAACGCCCCTGGAGAGCTCCGAATTCGGGTAAGTAACACGTAATTTACATTCACATGCTTGCTTTGCATGAAAAATGCCTTACCCGCCGCTATCTTCCTCATCAAATCAATCTCCTGAAGGGACTTATGGGCATCGGCCTTGGCAGTTTTGGCACTTTCGAGAGCCGAGGCAAGGTCGGACTCTCGAGTCTTTGAGTCACGCTCCAAACTCTCATGCTTTTCCATGAGAGCCTGGAGCTCTTGCTGAACCACCGCCACCCGCGCCTCTTGCTTTTCTCGCTCTGCCCGTTCCGTGGCCGCATTGCGTTCGGCCGCGGACACAGCCTCCTTCAGGGTCGCCACCTCCTTCGTGGCCCCTGCAGTACCCATGTTATCCTTGTTATTTTTTGTTGCAACCTAAATCCTTTTCTGTAAGGTACAAGTTCAAAGTGGTGTTACTCACCTTCTTTGTCCTGGAGCTGTTTCCTGGCGCGGCCGAGCTCTTGTTCGGACCGCTCGAGCTCCTGCTTCAAAGCACCGACCTCCGCAGTCAGTGCGGCAGAGGTCAGCAGCGCAGCCTGCAACCCATATTGACATAATTTTTTAGCAACCCTGCGTATATCTTCTTTTTTTCAGATCCTCAGTCCGGCTTTTCTTTCCGAACACCGAACCGAGCATCAGGGGCTACTGTCTATGTGGTATTACATTACATATTTTTAACTTCTTACCTCAAAGCCTGATAGAAGGCTACTGCAGGCTTCGGTCAGCCCGCTCTTGGCGAGCTGCACCTTCTGAATCACCGCACTCATAATAGTGCAGTGTTCTTCCTCGATGGAAGCGCTCTGCAGCGCCTCCAACAAATTGCCAGGCGCCTCCGGTTGGACGGAAGCCGCCGGCTCACGGTCTTGCCCTTCGTTCGAAGGGGCCGCCGGCCGGACTCCAGAACCACTGCGGGTTCTGATATGGAGTCCGGCGCAAAGTCCGGGAGGACGCCTTGCGGCGCCTCCGGAGCCTCCTCCTGATGGGTCCCTTCTTGGGATCCCACCTCGGCGTCCTCAGTGTCGCGAGGGGTGGAGGCGGTCGGGATGGAGTCTACATCCAACGGAGCCAACGACCCGCTCGATGAAGCGGGGAGATCATCGCTGGCCGGACTACAGGCAGCATGCGATATTAGAATGACACTATGTGGCGCAGAAAAAGAAATTATAAATCATTCAGGAATCCAGATACTTACGATCTCGCCGGAGGCCTGTCCCTTGAAGGCCATTCTTCCTCGCCAACGTCGATGTTGGCGGAGCTGTCCGGGGGAATAGTCCTTCCCCTCTTAGACCCTTCGGCCTCCCGTGTTGGGGAAGCCTTCCTCTTCCTCTCTCCCTCCTCTGGGGGAGAGTACTCTTTCTCCTCCTCGTTTTCGGGGGAGGAGTCCGCCCCGGAGTCGTCGGACACCTAAAAACGGGAACTCTTTCGAGCACCCGTGGCCTCCTTATTGGCCTTCTTCTCCGGCACCACGTGCGGTGCCGGAACCAGCAGCCTCGCTAGACGAGCGTCTACTGGATTTTCTGGCATAGGAGCCGGGCAGATAATCTGCTCCGCCTTCCTCATCCAGTCCTGTCAAAGGAAAAGGGGAAATTAAAACCCGCATAGAGTCAAACTATGAAAAGCAAGTGTCCCGTAAAGGGGTAGAATCACTTACCTCGTTGGCCTGGCGCTGCGAGCGAAATCCGCGATCTTCAGTCGCGGATGCGGGGGCTTCGGCGCCCTTGAACAGCACCCTCCAAGCGCCTTCGTACGTCGTGTCGAAGAGCCCGCTCAGCGCCTAGTGCTGTTCCGGATCGAACTCCCACAGATTGAATGCCCGCTCTTGGCATGGGAGAATCCGGCGGACGAGCATGACTTGGACCACGTTAACCAGCCTGAGCTTCTTCACCAGCTTCTGGATACAAGCTTGGAGTCCCGTCAGCTCCTCCGAACTACCCCACAGCAAACCCTTCTCTTTCCAGGAGGTGAGCTGCGTGGGGATACCAGATCTGAACTCGGGGGCCGCCGCCCATGTAGGGTCACGCGGCTCGGTGATATAGAACCACCCCGATTGCCACCCCTTGACGGATTCCACGAAGGCCCCTTCGAACCAAAGGACATTGGGCATCTTGCCCAACATGGCGCCTCCGCACTCCGCTTGAGTGCCCTTCACTACCTTCGGCTTGACATTGAAGGTCTTGAGCCACAAGCCGAAGTGGGGCCGGATGCAGAGGAAAGCCTCGCACACGACGATAAACGCCGAGATGTTGAGGATGAAGTTCGGCGCCAGATCATGGAAATCCAGGCCGTAGTAGAACATGAGCCCCCGGACAAAGGGGTGAAGTGGAAAGCCCAGTCCGCGGAGGAAGTGGGGAAGAAAGACGACCCTCTCGTGGGGCCTGGGGGTGGGGATGAGCTGCCCCTCGTCGGGCAGCCGGTGCGCGATGTCGCCGGAGAGGTATCCGGCGCCGCGCAGTTTGGCGATGTGCTCCTCCTTAACGGTGGAGGCCAACCATTTACCTCCCGCTCCGGACATGATCGGAGAAGGTTGAGATGAGATGCGCGAACTTGGGCGCTGGAGCTCGAGTGCGCGGAGATGGATAAGCAAAGGAGGAAGAAGGAGTAGGTGAGAAGGTGAATCCTTATCCCTTATATGGGCGGGCGAAGTCTACGCGTCCCCCACCGGCCTGGTAAAACTCGCTTATCTCCCAAGCGTCACCATCAATGGTGCGGTTGGGTTACCCACGTCCGTATTGATGATAATCCCGGATTAAGGGGAAACACGATCTCTGCTTCGACAAGACGTGCCAAGGAATCCGCTTCGCTAAAATGCGCTGAGGTGGTAAAGTAAAAAACAATTCAAGTAATGGCTTGGTAGTGGTGTGACGTCATGCCACAAAAAACGTCAGCAGATTGAACTTGTGTATATATTATTATTCCCTCTACGGTGGAATGTGGAATTTATTTTGCAGAGCCGGACACTATCCTGGTGTTCACAATCTTCTATCATTTGGAGGAGGAACCCGCCTTGCAATGCCAAGCAATATACGCGCCAGACTTATCATCATTGAAGCCTGGTTCAGGGGCTACTGAGGGAGTCCTGGATTAGGGGGTGTCCGGATAGCCGGACTATCATCATCAGCCGAACTATCATTGGCCGGACTCCAAGACTATGAAGATACAAGATTGAAGACTTCGCCCCGTGTCCGGATGGGACTTTCCTTGGCGTGGAAGGCAAGCTTGGCGATACGGATATGTAGATCTCCTACCATTGTAACCGACTCTATGTAACCCTAGCCCTCTCCGGTGTCTATATAAACCGGATGGCTCTAGTCCGTAGGACTGGAAGAACAACAACCCTTACAATCATACCATAGGCTAGCTTCTAGGGTTTAGCCTCCTTGATCTCGTGGTAGATATACTCTTGTAAACATCCACAATATCAATATCAATCGAGCAGGACGTAGGGTTTTACCTCCATCAAGAGGGCCCGAACCTGGGTAAAACATCGTGTCCTTTGTCTCCTGTTACCATCCGCCTAGACGCACAGTTCGGGACCCCCTAACCGAGATCCGCCGGTTTTGACACCGACAGCAAGGCTCTCGGAGTTGGAATATATGCTTTGATAGTGTGATCAAAGCATATGGTTTTATACAGACTTTTGGAGAAGACTATATTTACAAGAAAGTGAGTGGGAGCTCCGTAGCATTACTAATATTATATGTGGATGACATATTTGAAGGAAATATGCCCTAGAGGCAATAATAAAGTTATTATTTATTTCCTTATTTCATGATAAATGTTTATTATTCATGCTAGAATTGTATTACTCAGAAACATGATACATGTGTGAATACATAGACAAACAGAGTGTCACTAGTATGCCTCTACTTGACTAGCTCGTTGATCAAAGATGGTTATGTTTCCTAGACATAGACACGAGTTGTCATTTGATTAATGGGATCACATCATTAGGAGAATGATGTGATTGACTTGACCCATTCCGTTAGCTTAGCACTTGATCGTTTAGTATGTTGCTATTGCATTCTTCATGACTTATACATGTTCCTATGACCAGAGGAACACTTTGTGTGCTACCAAACGTCACAACATAACTGGGTGATTATAAAGGTGCTCTACAGGTGTCTCCTAAGGTACTTGTTGAGTTGGTGTATTTCAAGATTAGGATTTGTCACTCCGATTGTCGGAGAGGTATCTCTGGGCCCACTCGGTAATACACATCACTATAAGCCTTGCAAGCATTGTAACTAATGAGTTAGTTGCGGGATGATGTATTTCGAAATGAGTAAACAGACTTGCCAGTAACAAGATTGAACTAGGTATATATTGAGATACCGACGATCAAATCTCGGGCAAGTAACATACCAATGACAAAGGGAACAACGTATGTTGTTATGCGGTTCTACCGATAAAGATCTTCGTAGAATATGTAGGAGCCAATATGGGCATCCAGGTTCCACTATTGGTTACTGACCAGAGAGGTGTCTCGGTCATGTCTACATAGTTCTCGAACCCGTAGGGTCCGCACGCTTAACGTTTGTTGACGATATAGTATTATATGAGTTATGTATGTTGGTAACTGATAACCCACAAGTGTAGGGGATCGCAACAGCTTTCGAGGGTAGAGTATTCAACCCAAATTTATTGATTCGACACAAGGGGAGCCAAAGAATATTCTCAAGTATTAGCAACTGATTTGTCAATTCAGCCACACCTGGAAACTTGATATCTGCAGCAAAGTGTTTAGTAGCAAAGTAATATGATAGTGGTGGTAACGGTAACAAAAGTAACGGAAGCAAAAGTAATATTTTTGGTATTTTGTAGTGATTGTAACAATAGCAACGGGAAAGTAAATAAGCGTAAACCAATATATGGAAAGCTCGTAGGCATTGGATCGGTGATGGATAATTATGCCGGATGCGGTTCATCATGTAACTGTCATAACATAGGGTGACACAGAACTAGCTCCAATTCATCAATGTAATGTAGGCATGTATTCCGAATATAGTCATACGTGCTTATGGAGAAGAACTTGCATGACATCTTTTGTCCTACCCTCCCGTGGCAGCGGGGTCCTAATGGAAACTAAGGGATATTAAGGCCTCCTTTTAATAGAGAACCAGAACAAAGCATTAGCACATAGTGAATACATGAACTCCTCAAACTATGGTCATCACCGAGAAGTATCCCGATTATTGTCACTTCGGGGTTGTCGTATCATAACACATAATATGTGACTATAGACTTGCAAGATAGGATCAAGAACTCACATATATTCATGAAAACATAATAGGTTCAGATCTGAAATAATGGCACTCGGGCCCTAGTGACAAGCATTAAGCATAGCAAAGTCATAGCAACATCAATCTCATAACATAGTGGATACTAGGGATCAAACCCTAACAAAACTAACTCGATTACATGATAGATCTCATCCAACCCATCACCGTCCAGCAAGCCTACAATGGAATTACTCACGAACGGCGGTGAACATCATGAAATTGGTGATGGAGGATGGTTGATGATGACGATGGCGACGAATCCCCCTCTCCAGAGCCCTGAACGGACTCAAGATCAGCCCTCCCGAGAGGTTTTAGGGCTTGGCGGCGGCTCTGTATCGTAAAATGCGATGATTTCTTGTCTCTGGTTTTTTCTCTCCGAAAGCCAATATATAGAGTTGGAGTTGGCGTCTGAAGGTCTCTAGGGGGGCCACGAGGAGGGAGGCGCGCCCCCCACCCTCGTGGATAGGGTGTGGGCCCCCTGGTCTTCATCTTTGGCGAGGATTTTTATTTTATTTTTTCTAAGATGTTCCGTGGAGTTCAGGTCATTCCGAGAACTTTTGTTTTCTGCACATAAAACAACATCATGGCAATTCTGCTGAAAATAGTGTCAGTCCGGGTTAGTTCCATTCAAATCATACAAGTTAGAGTCCAAAACAAGGGCAAACGTGTTTGGAAAAGTAGATACGATGGAGACGTATCTACTCCCCCAAGCTTAAACCCTTGCTTGTCCTCAAGCAATTCAGTTGACAAACTGAAAGAGAAAAATAAAAACTTTTACAAACTCCGTTTGCTCTTGTTGTTGTAAATATGTCAAGTCAGCATTCAGGTTTTCAACAAAGATTATAACTAACCACGTTTTTAATAATTCTCAGGACTCATGTTTACTCATATCAATGGCATAATCAACTAGCGAGCCATAATAAAAAAACTCAGATGACTACACTTTCTCAAAACAATCATAATATGATATAACAGGAAGGTATCTCGCTAGCCCTTTCTGAGACCGCAAAACATTAATGCAGAGCACCTTTAAAGATCTAGGACTGACTAGACATTGTAATTCATGGTAAAAGAGATCCAGTCATAGTCATACCCAATATAAATTAATAGTAATGAATGCAAATGATAGCTGCGCTCTCCAGCTAGTGCCTTTTAATAAGAGGGTGATGACTCAACATAAAAGTAATTAGATAGGCCCTTCGCAGAGGGAAGTAGGGATTTGTAGAGGTGCCAGAGCTCGATTTTGAAATAGAGATAAATAATATTTTGAGAGGCATACTTTCATTGTCAACATAACAACTAAGAGATGGCGATATCTTCCATGCTACACACATTATAGGCGGTTCCCAAATAGAATGGTAAAGTTTATACTCCCCTCCACCAACAAGCATGAATCCACGGCTTGCTCGAAACAACGAGTGCCTCCAACATACATCAGGTCCCAGGGGGAGTTTTGTTTGCAATTAATTTTGATTTAGTTTGCATAAAGCATGGGACTGGGCATCCCGGTGACCAGCCATGTTCTCGTGAGTGAGGAGCGGAGTCCACTCCTCTTGAGAATAACCCGCCTAACATGGAAGATAGGGGCAGCCCTAGTTGATACATGAGCTATTCGAGCATACAAAACAGAATGTTTATTTGAAGGTTTAGAGTTTGGCACATACAAATTTACTTGGAACGGTAGGTAGATACCGCATATAGGAAGGTATAGTGGACTCATCTGGAATAACTTTGGGGTTTAAGGGATTGGATGCACAAGCAGTATTCCCGCTTAGTACAAGTGAAGGCTAGCAAAAGACTGGGAAGCGACCAACTAGAGAGCGACAACAGTCATGAACATGCATTAAAATTAATAAACATTGGATGCAAGCATGAGTAGGATATAATCCACCATGAACATAAATATCGTGAAGGCTATGTTGATTTGTTTCAAATACATGTGTGAACATGTGCCAAGTCAAGTCACTTAAATCATTCAAAGGAGGATACCACCTCATCATACCACATCCCAACCATTTTAATAGCATGTTGGCACGCAAGGTAAACCATTATAACTCATAGCTAATCAAGCATGGCATAAGCAACTATGATCTCTAATTTTCATTGCAAACATGTTTATTCATAATAAGCTGAATCAAGAACGATGAACTCATCATATTTACAAAAACAAGAGAGGTCGAGTTCATACCAGCTTTTCCCATCTCAGTCTGTCCATCATATATCATCATAATTTCCTTTCACTTGCACGACCGAACGATGTGAATAATAATAAGAGTGCACGTGCATTGGACTAAGCTGGAATCTGCGAACATTCAATAAACAGGAGAAGACAAGGCAATATGGGCTCTTGGTTAAATCAACAATAAAGCATAATAGAGCCACTTCAACAATTTAATCATGGTCTTCTCCTATCGACCCCCAAGGAAAAGAAAAGAAATAAAACTATTTACACGGGAAAGCTCCCAACAAGCAAAAGAAGAACGGGAAATATTTTTGGTTTTATTTTTAATTACTACTACTACAGCAAGAAAGGTAAACTAACTAAAAGCTACACTGTAACATCCCAAATTTCCTATTTGGAATGTTTTACAATTATAGCTAAGCATCTATGCATCCTGTTTGAATTTGAGTGCCATTTGGAGTTTCAGAGTTTTGAGTTTTCAAATTTGAATTCAAACTTGGCAAGTGGGAATCATTTCAAAAACTATGCCTGATAAATACTTGAGCAAAAGTATGAGAGGAGCAAACATGACACTCCAAAAATATCAGAGGAAACAATGCCAAAAGTTTT
>LR880972.1:765507179-765524195 GCA_904067115.1 Aegilops sharonensis | reverse complement strand
TCCACCCTCGTGGCCAGGTGGCAGCCCCCCCCCCCCCCGCGGTAATTTTTGCACTAAAAATCCTCAAATATTCCCAAAAAATCATATTAAATTGGCATGGCATTCTGAGGACTTTTATTTTTGGGATATTTTTATATTGCACAGATAAATCAGGAAACAGACAGAAAAATATTATTTTTACTTTATTTCAACTAAATAACAGAAAGTATAAAGAGGGTACAGAAGGTTGTGCCTTCTAGTTTCATCCGTCAAATGATCATCAAAAGGAATCCACTAACAAGGTTGATCAGGTCTTGTTAACAAACTCATTCCGACTAACATGGAGCCAGAGAAATTTCGAATAACACTATGTTACCTCAACGGGGATATGCACATCCCCTATAATAAGAATATCATATTTCTTCTTGACAGTAGGAAGAGGAAATTCAAAACCTCCAAAAATAATCGATGGAACTTTTTCCAATAGAGTTGATACTATAACTTGAGGCTGTTTCCTCGGAAAGTGTACCGTATGCTCAATACCATTAACATGAAAAGTGACATTGCCTTTGTTGCAATCAATAACAACCCCTGCAATATTCAGGAAAGGTCTTCCAAGAATAATAAACATACTATCGTCCTCGGGAATATCAAGAATAACAAAGTCCGTTAAAATAGTAACGTTTGCAACCACAACAGGCACATCCTCACAAATACCGACATGTATAGCAGTTGATTTGTCAGCCATTTGCAAAGATATTTCAGTAGGTGTCAACTTATTCAAATCAAGTCTACGACATAAAGAGAGAGGCATAACACTAACACCGGCTCCAAGATCACATAAAGCAGTTTTAACATAATTTCTTTTAATGGAGCATGGTATAGTGGGTACTCCTGGATCTCCAAGTTTCTTTGGTATTCCACCCTTAAAAGTATAATTAGCAAGCATGGTGGAAATTTCAGCTTCCGGTATCTTTCTCTTATTGCTAATGATATCCTTCATATACTTAGCATAAGGATTTGTTTTGAGCACATCAGTTAATCGCATACGCAAAAAGATAGGTCTAATCATTTCAGCAAAGCGCTCAAAATCCTCATCATCCTTTTTCTTGGATGGTTTGGGAGGAAAAGGCATGGGTTTCTGAACCCATGGTTCTCTTTCTTTACCATGCTTCCTAGCAACAAAGTCTCTCTTATCATGATGTTGATTCTTTGATTGTGGGTTATCAAGATCAACAACAGGTTCAATTTCTACATCATTATCATTACTAGGTTGAGCATCATCGTGAACATCATCATTATTATTTTTGCTAGGTTCATGTTCATTACCAGATTGTGTTTCAGCATCAGAGATTGATATATCATTTGGATTCTTAGGTGGTTCAGCAATAGGTTCACTAGACGTTTGCAAAGTTCTATCATTTTTATTTTTATTCCTTTCAAAAGAACTAGGTGTATCAATATTATTTCTCTGAGAATCTTGCTCAATTCTCTTAGGGTGGCCTTCAGGATACAAAGGTTCCTGAGTCATTCTACCAGTTCTAGTAGCCACTCTAACAGCATAATCATTTTACTTACTATTCATTTCATTGAGCAAATCATTTTGAGCCTTAAGTACTTGTTCTACTTGAGTGGTAACCATAGAAGCATGTTTCCTAATGAGTTTAAGTTCACCTCTAACATTAGCCATATAATCACGCAAGTGTTTAATCATATCGGAATAATATTTCAATTGTCTACCAAAATAAGCATTAAAATCTTCTTGCGTAAACATAAAGTTATCAAACTCATCCAAGCACTGACTAGCAATTTTAGTAGGAGAGACTTCAGCTTTATCATATCTATAGAGAGAATTTACCTTCACTACCTGTGTCGGGTTATCGAGATCAGGAGGTTCTTCAATAGGTAATGGATCAAGATCATATGTTTCTTCAACAGGCAGTAAATTAAGACCATGTATTTCTTCAATAGGAGGTAAATTCTTAACATCTTCAGCTTTAATACCTTTTTCTTTCATAGATTTCTTTGCCTCTTGCATATCTTCAGGACTGAGAAATAGAACACCTCTCTTCTTCGGAGTTGGTTTAGGAATAGGCTCAGGAATTGGAGCAGGAGCTGGCTCAGGAAGTGCCCAATTATTTTCATTTGTCAACATATTATTCAATAGAATTTCAGCTTCATCCGGTGTTCTTTCCCTGAAAAGAGAACCAACACAACTATCCAGGTAATCTCTGGAACCATCGGTTAGTCCATTATAAAAGATATCAAGTATTTCATTTTTCTTAAGAGGATGATCAGGCAAAGCATTAAGTAACTTGAGAAGCCTCCCCCAAGCTTGTGGGAGACTCTCTTCTTCAATTTGCACAAAGTTGTATATTTCCTTTAAAGCAGCTTGTTTCTTATGAGCAGGGAAATATTTAGCAGAGAAGTAATAAATCATATCCTGGGGACTACGCACACAACCAGGATCAAGAGAATTAAACCATATCTTAGCATCACCTTTTAATGAGAACATAAATATTTTAAGGATGTAAAAGTAGCGAGATCTCTCATCATTCGTGAACAGGGTGGCTATATCATTTAATTTAGTAAGATGTGCCACAACAGTTTCAGATTCATAACCATGAAAATGATCAGATTCAAGCAAAGTAATTATATTAGGATCAACAGAGAATTCATAATCCTTATCGGGAACACAAATAGGTGAAGTAGCAAAAGCAGGGTCAGGTTTCATTCTGTCTCTAAGAGATTCTTTACTCCATTTAACTAACAGCCTCTTAAGCTCGTATCTATCTTGGCAGGAAAAAATAGTTGCAGAAGATTCCATATCAAAAAGATAACCCTCAGGAATAGCAGGCATATCCTCATCATCACTTTCATCAATATTATCAGTTTCAATAGTTTCTTTCTCTCTAGCCCTAGAAATTTGTTCATCAAGAAATTCACCAAGGGGCACAGTAGTATCAAGCATAGAAGTAGTTTCATCATAAGTATCATGCATAGCAGAAGTGGCATCATCAATAACATGCGACATATCAGAACGAATAGCAGAAGCAGGTTTAGGTGTCGCAAGCTTACTCATAACAGAAGGTGAATCAAGTGCAGAGCTAGATGGCAGTTCCTTACCTCCCCTCGTAGTTGAGGGATAAATTGTTGTCTTAGCGTCTTTCAAGTTCTTCATAGTGTCCAGCAGATATAAATCCCAAGTAACTCAAAGAATAGAGCTATGGTCCCCGGCAACGGCGCCAGAAATTGTTCTTGATAACCCACAAGTGTAGGGGATCGCAACAGCTTTCGAGGGTAGAGTATTCAACCCAAATTTATTGATTCGACACAAGGGGAGCCAAAGAATATTCTCAAGTATTAGCAACTGAGTTGTCAATTCAGCCACACCTGGAAACTTAATATCTGCAGCAAAGTGTTTAGTAGCAAAGTAATACGATAGTGGTGGTAATGGTAACAAAAGTAACAGAAGCAAAAGTAATATTTTTGATATTTTGTAGTGATTGTAACAATAGCAACGGGAAAGTAAATAAGCGTAAACCAGTATATGGAAAGCTCGTAGGCATTGGATCGGTGATGGATAATTATGCCGGATGCGGTTCATCATGTAACTGTCATAACATAGGGTGACACAGAACTAGCTCCAATTCATCAATGTAATGTAGGCATGTACTCCGAATATAGTCATACGTGCTTATGGAAAAGAACTTGCATGACATCTTTTGTCCTACCCTCCCGTGGCAGCAGGGTCCTAATGGAAACTAAGGGATATTAAGACCTCCTTTTAATAGAGAACCGGAACAAAGCATTAGCACATAGTGAATACATGAACTCCTCAAACTATGGTCATCACCGAGAAGTATCCCGATTATTGTCACTTCGGGGTTGTCGGATCATAACACATAATAGGTGACTATAGACTTGCAAGATAGGATCAAGAACTCACATATATTCATGAAAACATAATAGGTTCATATCTGAAATCATGGCACTCGGGCCCTAGTGACAAGCATTAAGCATAGCAAAGTCATAGCAACAACAATCTCAGAACATAGTGGATACTAGGGATCAAACCCTAACAAAACTAACTCGATTACATGATAGATCTCATCCAACCCATCACCGTCCAGCAAGCCTACAATGGAATTACTCACGCACGGCGGTGAGCATCATGAAATTGGTGATGGAGGATGGTTGATGATGACGACAGCGACGAATCCTCCTCTCCGGAGCCCCGAGCGGACTCTAGATCAGCCCTCCCAAGAGGTTTTAGGGCTTGGCGGTGGCTCCGTATCATAAAACGCGATGATTTCTTCTCTCTGATTTTTTCTCTCCGAAAGCCAATATATAGAGTTGGAGCTGGTGTCGGAAGGCCTCCAGGGGGCCCACGAGGTAGGGGGCGCGCCCCACACCCTCGTGGACAGGGTGTGGGCCCCCTGGTCTTCATCTTTGGCGAGGTTTATTATTATTTTTTCTAAGATGTTCCGTGGAGTTTCAGGTCATTCCGAGAACTTTTGTTTTCTGCACATAAAACAACATTATGGCAATTCTGCTGAAAGCAGCGTCAGTCCGGGTTAGTTCCATTCAAATCATACAAGTTAGAGTCCAAAACAAGGGCAAAAGTGTTTGGAAAAGTAGATACAACGAAGACGTATCAGTAACTGAATGTTGTTCGGAGTCCCGGATAAGATCGCGGACATGATGAGGAGCTCCGGAATGGTCTGGAGGTAAAGATTCATATATTGGATGATATGGTTAGGCCAAGGGGCCAATCCCATGAGGCTTTAGGTCGGTGCAAAAGGAGTTTTGCGGAGGCCAGGGCTCCAAACGCCGGAGACCCCATGGCATCTGGGCCAGACGCCAAGGATTGTGGCATTTGGTCCTGGAGTCCGAGTGGGACTCTTGCCTTTCGGGCAAAACCGACTTTGAGGAGGCTTTTGCTCCAAGTTTCGACCCCAGGGCTCAACATATAAATAGAGGGGTAGGGCTAGCACCCAAGACACATCAAGAAACACCAAGCCGAGTGCCTGCAACCCCGCCCCCTCTAGTTTATCCTCCGTCGTAGTTTTCGTAGTGCTTAGGCGAAGCCCTGTGGAGATTGTTCTTCACCAACACCGTCACCATGCCGTTGTGCTGCCGGAACTCATCTACTACTTCGCCCCTCTTGCTGGATCAAGAAGGCGAGGACGTCATCGAGCTGAACGTGTGTTGAACGCGGAGGTGGCGTACGTTCGGTACTTGATCGGGATAGATCGTGAAGGTGTACGACTACATCAACCACGTTTATAAACGCTTCCGCTTACGGTCTACGAGGGTATGTAGACAATTCTCTCCCCTCTCGTTGCTATGCATCACCATGATCCTGTGTGTGCGTAGTAATTTTTTTGAAATTACTACGTTCCCCAACAATATTGTTGATTGGAAATGATATAGGATTTCTGTATAGCATAAAAGGTTACTTGAACAAGAATTTTTCAATGAAAGACCTCGGTGAAGCTGCTTATATATTGGGCATCAAGATCTATAGATATAGATCAAGATGCTTTATTGGACTTTCACAAAGCACATACCTTGATAAAGTTTTGAAGAAGTTCAAAATGGATCAGTCAAATAAAGGGTTCTTGCCTGTGTTACAAGGTGTGAAGTTGAGTCAGACTCAATGTACGACCACTACAGAAGAAAGAGAGAAAATGAAATTCATTCCCTATGCCTCAGCCAGAGGTTCTATCTTGTATGCAATGTTGTGTACCAGACCTGATGTGTGCCTTGCTATAAGTTTAGCAGGGAGGTACTAAAGTAATCTAAGAGTGGATCACTGGACAGCGGTCAAGAACATCCTGAAATACCTGAAAAGGACTAAGGATATGTTTCTCATATATGGAGGTGACAAAGAGCTTGTCATAAATGGTTACGTTGATGCGAGCTTTGACACTGATCTGGATGACACTAAGTGATACATCTCCAACGCATCTATAATTTTTGATTTTTCCATGCTATTATATTATCAATCTTGGATGTTTTATATGCATTTATATGCTATTTTATATGATTTTTGGGACTAACCTATTAACCTAGAGCCCAGTGCCAGTTTCTATTTTTTTCCTTATTTTTGAGTTCTACAGAAAAGGAATACCAAACGGAGTCCAGTTGACCTGCCAATTTTTGTGGTTTTTTATGGACCAAAAGAAGCCCCCGAAGTAAAAGAGTTGGGCCAGAAGAGTCCCGATCCATCCACGAGGGTGGAGGGCGCGCCCCCTGCCTCGTGGATGACTTGGAGACCCCCCTGACGTGAGACAGACGCCAAAAAATCCTATAAATACAGAAACCCCCGAAAAGAAACCTAGATCGGGAATTCCGCCGCCGCAAGCCTCTGTAGCCACCGAAAACCAATCGGGACCCTATTCCGGCACCCTACCGGAGGGGGGAATCATCACTGGTGGCCATCTTCATCATCCGGGCATTCTCCATGACGAGGAGGGAGTAGTTCACCCTCGGTCCTGAGGGTATGTACCAGCAGCTATGTGTTTGATCTCTCTCTCTCTCTCTCTCTCTCTCTCTCTCTCTCTCTCGTGTTCTTGACTTGGCACGATCTTGATGTACCGCGAGCTTCGCTATATAGTTGGATCTTATGATGTTTCTCCCCCTCTACTCTCTTGTAATGGATTGAGTTTTCCCTTTGAAGTTATCTTATCGGATTGAGTCTCTAAGGATTTGAGAACACTTGATGTATGTCTTGCGTGGGATACCCGTGGTGACAATGGGGTATTCTATTGATTCACTTGATGTATGTTTTGGTGATCAACTTGCGGGTTCCATGACCTTGGGAATCTATGCATAGGGGTTGGCACACGTTTTCGTCTTGACTCTCCGGTAGAAACTTTGGGGCACTCTTTGAAGTTCTTTGTGTTGGTTGAATAGATGAATCTGAGATTGTGTGATGCATATCGTATAATCATACTCGCGGATACTTGAGGTGACATTGGAGTATCTAGGTGACATTAGGGTTTTGGTTGATTTGTGTCTTAAGGTGTTATTTTACTACGAACTCTAGGGCTATTTGTGACACTTATAGGAATAGCCCAATGGATTGATCGGAAAGAATAACTTCGAGGTGGTTTCGTACCCTACAATAATATCTTCGTTTGTTCTCCGCTATTAGTGACTTTGGAGTGACTCTTTGTTGCATGTTGAGGGATTTTTATATGATCTAATTATGTTATCCTTGTTGAGACAACTTGCACTAGTGAAAGTATGAACCCTAGGCCTTGTTTCGAAGCATTGCAATACCATTTTCGCTCACTTTTACTACTTGCTACCTTGCTGTTTTTATATTTTCAGATTACAAAAACCTATATCTACCATCCATATCGCACTTGTATCACCATCTCTTCGCCGAACTAGTGCACCTATACAATTTACCATTGTATTGGGTGTGTTGGGGACACAAGAGACTCTTTGCTATTTGGTTGCAGGGTTGTTTGAGAGAGACCATGTTCATCCTACGCCTCCCACGGATTGATAAACCTTAGGTCATCCACTTGAGGGAAATTTGTTACTGTCCTACAAACCTCTGCACTTGGAGTCCCAACAACGTCTACAAGAAGAAGGTTGTATAGTAGACATCAAGCTCTTTTCTGGCGCCGTTGCCGAGGAGGCTAGGTAAGCGGCACTAACACCCCATCAACTAAGCTCTTTTCTGGCGCCATTGCCGGGGAGGTTAGTGCTTGAAGGTATATCTTTAGATTTTGCAATCGAATCTTTTAGTTTCTTGTTTTATCACTTGTTAGTTTATAAAAGAAAACTACAAAAGGAAAATGGAATTGAGGGTGCCTCATATGCTGCATCTTTTTAATGTCTTTCGTGAAAACAAGGATTCCGATAATTGTGCCAAAGTGTTAGAAGAAGAATGCAATAAAATGTTTGGCATACAATCTTTGAATGATGAGCATGATTGCAATGTTGTTAGTATGAACTCTTTGAATATCCATAGTACTAATGATGATTGCACTAGTCATGATAAAAATATCTCTTATAAGAATGTCAATTTTTGTGGAGTGCATAGAGCTTGCAAGCACACACCAAATAGGGAAGATAGATTTTGCAAGAGGCATAAGTATTAAGAAACTAAATGGTTGCAAGAGAGGCTAGATGCTTGTGCTAAAAATTTAAAATTTCTTTGCCATCCTTGTGAACTTTGCGATGAACGTGATCATTTAAATCTCCAATGTAAATTGTTTCATGATCGACTCGTGTCCAAAAATTATGATGACTTGATTTCCCTTGCGCATCATAATGAACTTAGTTGCTTGTGGGTTATGAACAAATGAAACGTATAACTAATGATCTTCCAAAAAAAATTCTGCATAAAGTTCTTGATTTTGATCTAGAGGAATTTTATATGTATTGTGTAGTGAATTGCATTGAAAATCCTGATACTGCCATGAAAGTGGGCTTGGAGAGGTCATGACTTTATTTGATGATAATCCCACTATTTTGGAAGAGTGTCAACTTTGCATGCATGTGGATCATGAAGAGAAAATTTTATTTGATAGCTATATTGTTGAATTTGATTATGATCCTACATGTAATTATTACGATAGAGGAAAATATGGTTGTAGAAATTTTCATGTCACTAAATTACCTCTCGTCATGTTGAGATTGATATTGTTTCTTTCTTGTTCCTAGCATATGCTAATTTTTGCTTGTCTTGTTAAATTGTTTGCTCATAAAATTCCTATGCATAGGAAGTATGTTAGACTTAAATGTGCTTTTCACATGTTTTATGATGCTCTCATTGTGTTTCAGTTATTATCTTTCGTGTGAGCATCGTTGAAATCTTATGCCTAGCTAGGGGCGTGAAACTATAGCGCTTGTTGGGAGGCAACCCAATGAATAAAATTTATTTTTGCTTTTTTTCTTTATGTTCTTGAGTGTTAGCACAATTATGCTACTATTATGATTGTGTTTTTTGTGTTTTAATTAGTGTTTGTTCCAAGTAGAACCGATAAGATCTTCTTGGGTGATAGTTGTTTGATCTTGCTGAAAAAGACAGAAACTTTGCACTCACGAAAATAATTCTTATTTTTTACCGTAAAGAGATTTTGCCGTGATTCTTTTTGCAGAAGATTAATATTCAAATTTCTCAGCGCGTCCTATTTTTTTCAGAATTTTTGGAGTTCCAGAAGTTTTCGTTTAAGTCAGATTGCTACAGACTGTTCTGTTTTGACAGATGCTGTTTTCTTGTGTTGTGTGCTTATTTTGATGGCTTTTCTTTGATGACTTTTTGCCATATAAAAGTTGGAATACAGTAGATATAATTAAAAAATGTGAATTGGTTTGATACAGTACTTATAGTAGTGGTTTGCTTTATTACACTAACGGATCTCACGGAGGTTTTGTTGAGTTTTGTGTGATTGAAGTTTTCAAGTTTTGGGTTATCTTTCGATGAATGAAGGAAGGATAGAAGATCCTAAGCTTGGGGATGCCCTGGCATCCCAAGCTATTATCCAAAAATGAGCAACCAACTAAGCTTGGGGATGCACCCGAGTGGCATCCCCTCTTTCTTCCAACAACTATCGATATTTTACTCGAAACTATATTTGTATTCGTCACATGACATGTGTTTTGCTTAGAGCGTCTTGTATGATATGAGTCTTTGTTTGTTTTATTTTGTGTTTTCAGTCATCAATCCTTGCTGGACACACTGATTTGAGAGAGCCAAAATTATGTCATGACTTTTTAGAATTGCTCTCTATGCTTCACTTAATTTTTTTTAGCAATGGACTTGCTCTAGTGCTTCACTTATATCTTTTTGAGCACGGTGTGCTTTATTATTTTTGAAGAAATGCTCTCTTTCTTCACTTAGATTTATTTGAGAGTTTGTAAAATTTTCAAGAAATTATCTCGTGCTTCACTTCAATTATTTTGAGAGATATGATGATGTGATCTGTGAGTTATGTTGGTGAGTAATTATGCTTTAGTAAGAATATTGGTGTTAAGGTTTGTGATTCCCTATGCAAGTACGAAAGTCAATAGTCATGCAATGAAATTATATCCTACTTGTGGTGCATTATTCGGTTTTATTTATGCTTAATGCTTGCTTATGAGACTATTCGTTTCTTGGTTGGTCGCTTCCCAATCTTTTGCTAACCCTCATTTTGCACTAAGTATGATACTTGTGCATCCAAAAACCCTTAAACCAGTTTTGCCACATGAGTCCACTATATCTACCTATATGCGGTATTCTTTTGCCGTTCTAAGCAAATTTTCATGTGCCATCTCTAATTTTCAAAAATTACTTCTCATTTGTGTGTTTGTTTCGCTCGCGAAGCGGTGAAGGGTGGCTAATATTTTCCATGCTAGATGTGTTATTCTCACGATGAGTGTTTATTCACTTGTCATTGCATGAGAGTAAGGCAAAGGTATTAGGGATGCCCAGTCCCGAAATGCAAAAAAATTGAATTTACTTTATGTTGTCAAATAATAAATTCCTTGGAAAGTGTTGGTATGGAGGGCACCCGTGGATACGGTTAGCCATGGAAAGTGAAAGTATGGTGGAAAAAGGAATGAACTTTATTTTCTGTTTGGGAACCGCATATGGCATATCTAGCATGGAAAG
This sequence comes from Aegilops sharonensis, assembly GCA_904067115.1. Taxonomy (NCBI): domain Eukaryota; kingdom Viridiplantae; phylum Streptophyta; class Magnoliopsida; order Poales; family Poaceae; genus Aegilops; species Aegilops sharonensis. Next base: position 765,513,595 of record LR880972.1, on the reverse strand, counting down.
TGTTCGGAACTCTAAGTCGTTCTCGTTGGTGGGATGGATACACCTCCCAAAATGTTTTTATCTCTAAGTTTTTCGCTTTTGAGCTCTGGCACTTCTAGAAATCCCTAGTTCCCTCTGCGAAGGGCCTTTCCTTTACATTATGCAATTTTTATTTTGAGTCTCCATCTTCTCTTATAAAAGGACCAACTAGGAAACAATATGATAGTACTTAAGTATTGGGTGTAGCTAATATTCGAGTGTGTTTCATGAATGGATCAATGTTTGAGCATGATGGGCTAGGGATAACTTATTTTAGCGTTGATATTTTGAAAGACATGGTTGCTTGTTGATATGCTTGAGTATCTAAATTATCATGTCAAAACTAGACTATTTCTTTGACCAACTAAAAGTCCAAATGTCCATGCTATAAAGAAAAGAAATATGATATGACATGTTAGGCAGCATTCCACATAAAAAATTATGTTTTTATGACTTACCTACTCGAGGACGAGTAGGAGTTAAGCTTGGGGATGCTGATACGTCTCCAACGTATCTATAATTTTTTATTGTTCCATGTTGTTATATTATCAATCTTGGATGTTTTAAAATCATTTATATTCATTTTATATCATTTTTTGGTACTAACCTATTGACACAGTGCCAAGTGCCAGTTGCTATTTTTTCCATGTTTTTTACATCACAGAAAATCAATATCATACGGAGACCAAATGCCTCGAAACTTTATGAAGAATTTTGATGGGCCAGAAGGAGCACAACGGGCCCTGGCTGCGCTTGGGGGGTGCCCCGAGGGGGCACAACCCACCAGGGCGCGCCAGGAGGCCCAGGCGCGCCCTGGTGGGTTGTGCCCACCTCGGGTGCCCCCCGGACCACCTCTTTGCTCTATAAATACCCAATATTCCAGAAACCCTAAAGGCATCGACGGAATATTCATCCAGCTGCCGCAGAGTCCAGAACCACCAGATCCAATCTAGACACCATCTCGGATGGGGTTCACCACCTCCATTTGGTGCCTCTCTGATGATGCGTGAGTAGTTCTTTGTAGACCTTCGGGTCCGTAGTTAGTAGCTAGATGGATTTCTCTCTCTCGCTGGATTCTCAATACAATGGTCTCTTGGAGATCCATATGATGTAACTCTTTTGCGGTGTGTTTGTTGGGATCGATGAACTTTGAGTTTATGATTAGATCTATCTTTTTATATCCATGAAAGTTATTTGAGTTTCTTTGATCTCTTATATGCATGATTGCTTGTAGCCTCATATTTCTTCTCCGATATTTGGGTTTTGTTTGGCCAACTTGGTCTATTTATCTTGCAATGGGAAGAGGTGCCCGGTAGTGGGTTCAATCTTACAGTGCTTGATCCCAGTGACAGGAAGGGAAACAACACGTATGTATCATTGCTACTAAGGATAAAACGATGGGGTCTATCTCTACATAGATAGATCTTGTCTACATCATGTCATCGTTCTTATTGCATTACTCCGTTTCTCCATGAACTTAATACACTAGATGCATGCTGGATAGCGGTCGATGTGTGGAGTAATAGTAGTAGATGCAGGCAGGAGTCGGTCTACTAATCTTGGACATGATGCCTATATAATGATCATTGCCTGGATATCGTCATAATTATTTGAAGTTCTATCAATTGCCCAACGGTAATTTGTTCACCCACTGTTTGCTATTTTTCTCGAGAGAAGCCACTAGTGAAACCTACTGCCCCCGGGTCTTCTTTCTCATATATTTGCCTTTCCCGTTTACTTTTTTACTTGCATTTATTTTCAGATCTATTAAACTATAAATACAAAAATACCTTGCTGCAATTTTTCCTTATTTATTTTATTTGGCATTCGATCTATCAATTTACTACAAAACTTTATCTCGTCCGTGCACCGCTTCTGGCGTCGTTACCCGAAAGGTATTGACAACCCCTTTAACACGTGGGTTGCGAGTGGTTGTTATTTGTGTGCAGGGGTTGTTTACGTTGTGTTGCTTGGTTCTCCTACTGGTTCGATAACCATGGTTTCATATCTAAGGGAAATACCTACCGCCACTGTGCTGCATCATCCCTTCCTCTTTGGAGAAATACCGACGTAGCTTCAAGCGACATCACCGAACAGAGTCTCAGGGGCTACTATCTATACAAGGGCATATTTTTTGCACATACAAAGCGGTTAAGAATATTACATCGCATACCTCAAAGCCTGTTAATAGGCTGGTGAAGGCTTCGTTCAGTCTGCTCTTGACAGACTGAACCTTCTCAACCACCGCATCCATCAGGGTACGGTGCTCCTCCACGACGGAAGCACGTCGAAGTGCTTCCATCAAAGTGCCCGGCACCTCCATATTGATGGAGGCCGCCGATGGAGCCGGTGCTCCCCCTCCTTCGAAGGGGGCTGCTTGCTCGATTTTGGAGCCACGTGGGTCTCCGGAACGGTGTTCGGCTGGGGGCCGGACTGGTCCAGGCCCCCGCCATCAGTCTCCATGGGGGTTGTGCCCCCCATGTTCTCAACAGCTGAGGCATTACCCTCTAGCACCATCTTTGCGGCCTCCCGCACCTCTCCCCAGAGAGGCTTTCGGACAACACTACAGTGTCGTCCGGGGCAGTTGGCGGAGAGGTTCGCGGAGGTGTCTCGCTCTCCACCATCTCTGGCGCCAAACAATTCCCCGAAGACGATGATTGTTGGGGGAGATCACGGACCGGACTGAAATACATAATACTATGTTATCCTATAATCTGAGAAAGACTAGATATATGCATAGTGTCTTTCAATGCTTACGATTCGGCCAAGGGCTTTGCCCTAGGGCACCGCTGCGGGATGACTTCAACATCTGAGTCTGAGCCATCCGAGAGGGATATCTTCCCCCTTTTGGACGCCTCCGCCTCTAGGTCTGCGGAGGCCGCCCTTTACTTCTTCCTCCCCTTAGGGGGAGAATTGCTCTATTCCTCCTCCTCCTCCTCCTCTTCGTCTTCATCTCCCTCATGGGAGGAGAGAGCTTTGATATCTCCGGACACAGCGTCCGAAGTACCTTTATGGCGAAGGCCGCCTTTGGCTTCCTTGCCCTTCTTCTTGGCCTTCTTCTCCGGCGCCTGATACGACGTCGGGACCAGCATCCTCGTCGGGAGAGGATCGGCTGGGTTTTCGGGTAGCGGAGCCAGACACTTGACCCGCTCCGCCTTCTTCATCCATCCCTTGTTAAAGGAGGGAAATCTCAGCATACCCTTTTTATTTGTGAACTAAGTTATGTTCGGGAACTAGAAAACTTACTGGGGTGGCTGGATGAGCACAGTCGAGGCCGATGTCGTCGGTCATCTCCAGCCATGACTTCTGGGCCTTGAACAGCAGCTTCCAGATCTTTTCATGCGTTGTGCTGAAGAATCGCTGCAATGTCCGCGGCCCCGCCGGATTGAACTCCCACATGTGGAGAGCCGGCGCAGGCATGGAAGGGTGCGGCAGAACAACATCACCTGGATCACGTCAGTGAGGCTGGTGTTCTTTTTTATAATTTTCTTGATGCGCTTTTGCAGCGCCAACACCTCCTCGGTTGACTCCCAATCCAGACCCTTGTTGGTCCATGATGCAAGCCGCATTGGGGTCCGAATCTAAACTCACGAGTGGCCGCCCAGTTGGCGCCACGGGGTTTGGTGATGTAGAACCACTCCTGGTGCCATATCTTGACAGTCCCCATGAAGGCCCCTTTTGTCCAGGTGACGTTGGGAAGCTTGCTCACCATGGCGCCTCCGCAGTCTGCGTGCTGCCCGCCAACCACCTTTGGCTTCATGTTGAAGACTTTGAGCCATGATACATCTCCAATGTATCTATAATTTTTGATTGTTCCATGCTATTATATTATCTATTTTGAATGTTCAATGGGATTTATTATACACTTTTATTATGACGCCCGGGTAATCAAGCTACAGTAACCCTCTGCTAATGATCCCACGTCACCTCGATTACTGTTGCGAATCTCGCGTTAGTTCGCAACCGGTTCGATTACTGTTGGGTGATATATTTTGTGTCCCCTGTATCCCCAACACCAGATTGCATAACCAGAAAGGTTCGGTAGTTTATAGGTGGGAATTCAAGTATCTCGTAGGATATCTTTCCAACAGACACATGATACGATATGGGATCTATCATATGTTTGTTTCCGGCTTACTCTGCAAGCCAAATCCTTTGTTTTTGTTTTGTTTTGTGGTATTCAAGTTGCTTCAATGCCAAGTGTTGATTCCATACCTTATTCTAAACGGTGTTCTCATATTTCTATGTGGATGCTAATCCTTCTTGTTCACCAAGGTCGTCTTTTCAATCCTTTCCAACCGTGTGCTTCTCTCCAATTAAATCCGATCATTCCAACATTCGCAAGATCAATTCTAAGCTTTTTCTCAACGGTGTTCGTTTCATCCGACCCAAGTTGTTTTTGTTTTCCCACCCTCCCACCCCTTTTTCTTCAAGGACTCAGATTTCTTAATCAAGTATCCATTTTATTGAGTGAAGTTTCTTCATTCTTTTCTTTCAATGTTTTATCGGGTGATTTCTCATGAAGACGCTAAGGAAGCTTCAACCTTATCATTGTTCCATTCTAATTTTCTTCTCCGGTGGATTTAATTCAAAATTTCGGTGTTGATCTTATCCCTTTTCCTCTTTTCACAATGCTTTCGTTTGCCAGTGCCCCCTAATCATTCACCTCTTGTTATTCATTTGTTCCGGAGTGCTGAAGATTATCTTAGAAGATTCGTGTTTTCATTCCTAATCCGTGCAAGATTTCTCGTAGTTTTTATCCCTTTTGAGCCATTTAATTCTACCGGTGCAATATCTATTTCAAACAATTGTTCAACGGTGGTTCTTTTGAGTGGGCCCTAACCCACGGGTCTTTTCCCAGGATCTTACCTGACTCTTTTATTTTCCCGGAGCTATTCCAAAATTCTTTTCTAAGTTTGACGTAAGAATGAATTATCATCAGTCATGGTTTTCTCCAAGATCTTTCAAATTCTTTTCATCGTTGGTTCAACCTTTCTAATTTTCATCCCGGAGTATCTCAACAATTCATGGTGATGTTTCTCATCGTCATTCTCAACATTTGAAGACCGAAGAAGAGTTTCTCTTTAATCTTGCTCCATTCTCTTCAAGATTCATGGTTCTAGCTTCGTGCCATCCTCATATTTGTTTTGATTGTGAGAATTCTTTTCACCCATCCGGAGAAATTCAGAAATCTTTTCAGTTTGATTATCCAGAGCCATCATCTTAGAATTATTCATTCCAGCTTTCAGCTCTCGTTCTCCAAATCTTACCGGTGCATCATTCAAGTATTCTCCAATCAGCTCGTCATCTATTCGTTCACTTGTATCTAAATCCCCTCAAATATCTTCTTTAGTTTTCCAATTCTTCCCGGTGAATTGTGCCTTTGCTACGTTCATTCTCAATTCTTACGGTGGTTCGTTCAAGATTTCACTTCCTTCTTTATCATATCAATTCATTTGTTGTTTCCAAATCCCACCGGTGGTTCCATCAATACCTTCTCAAGTTTGCGCTATATCTCTATCTGTAATCATTTTTCAATGAGAATAAGTAGTATGCCAAATCCATTGCTTGCCATTAATTTAATTGGTGAAGGATCAGCATAATGTAATTCTTATTCTTGTTTCATCGAGTAAGTTCAATTCCTTTATTCCGGAGGATCGTCAAAATTCTCGATTTCATTTGTTCATCTTTCTTTCCGGAGTTCCAAGTTTTCTCGGTTATATCATTTCAAAGCTTCTTCTTATCACTGCAAGGCTTCACTGTGTGTTTTCAACTTCTCTTTCTTTTATCATCCTTTTCTTACCGGAGTTCTTATGGAGTTTCTTCATGGTGGTTCATCAAGGATTTAATTCATTCTCGAAGCGTTCTCAAGATTCTTGTTGGAAGAGCTCAAGTGTTCTTCATCTTGCATTCCAAAGTGCAATTCTTTCTACCTTATCTCTTGAGGTGGTGCTATGTCATTCTTGACAATTTCCCTTCATGCTTCACGATTCACAGGTTGTCAAGAATGAGGCATTTTAAATCCATCAATCTCTTCATTGGAGTTGTCTTGGGTTATATTTCACCTAAAGTTTTCCCTAAGGAATGTTGCTATTATGGTGCTTATCTATGATCCAAGTTTTTCTCCTATCCTCTTGGTGAAAGAAGTTTTTCATCGCCTTGGTGCTCTCACTCAAATCAATAGCTTTCTTTAGTGGCCGTTTGTCACCTCATAATGTTGAGATGTTTCCATAAGCCCACTACAAGCTTATTCTTTTCGTTGTTGGTTTTCCAACAACTCCGCTCTAACCTTCTTGGCAAGGATGCTTCCCAAATTCAATTGTGGTAGAAGTTACCATTATCTTCTCCGTTCTTTTCTTTCCAACCATCTAGTTTTTCATTGCATTCTTTCATTTCTA
>LR880972.1:765478040-765489902 GCA_904067115.1 Aegilops sharonensis | reverse complement strand
GTGTTGGGTTATGTGGTGCACCCCTGCAGGGAAGTTAATCTATTCGAATAGCCGTGATCTTCGGTAACAGGACGACTTGGAGTTGTACCTTGACCTTATGACAACTAGAACCGGATACTTAATAAAACACACCCTTCCAAGTGCCAGATACAACCCGGTGGTCGCTCTCTCTCAGGGATACGAGGAGGGGATCGCCGGGTAGGATTATTGCTATGTGATGCTACTTTGAGGACTTCAGCCTACTCTCTTCTACATGTTGCAAGACGGAGGCTGCCAGAAGCGTAGTCTTCGACAGGATTAGCTATCCCCCTCTTATTCTGGCATTCTGCAGTTCAGTCCACTGATATGGACCTTTACACATATATCCATGCATATGTAGTGTAGCTCCTTGCTTGCGAGTACTTTGGATGAGTACTCACGGTTGCCTTGTTCCCCCTTTTCCCCCTTTCTTTACCCGGTTGCTGCGACCAGACGATGGAGCCCAGGAGCCAGACGCCACCGTCGATGACGACTACTACACCGGAGGTGCCTACTACTACGTGCAGCTCGCGGACGACGACCAGGAGTAGTTAGGAGGATCCCAGGCAGTAGGCCTGCGCCTCTTTCGATATGTATCCTAGTTTGTGCTAGCCTTCTTAGGGCAAACCTGTTTAACTTATGTCTGTACTCAGATATTGTTGCTTCCGCTGACTCGTCTATGATCGAGCACTTGTATTCGAGCCCTCGAGGCCCCTGGCTTGTATTATGATGCTTGTATGACTTATTTATGTTTTAGAGTTGTGTTGTGATATCTTCCCGTGAGTCCCTGATCGTGATCGTACACATTTGCGTGCATGATTAGTGTACGATTGAATCGGGGGCGTCACATTTATATTATTTTTGGACTAACCTATTAACCGGAGGCCCAGCCCAAATTGCTGTTTTTTTTTCCTATTTCAGTGTTTCGAAGGAAAGGAATATCAAATGGAGTCCAAACGGAATGAAACCTTCGGGAACGTGATTTTCGGAACAAACGTGATCCAGAGGACTTGGAGTGGACGTCAAGCAACCAACGAGGAGGCCACGAGGCAGGGAGGCGCGCCTACCCCCCTGGGCGCGCCCTCCACCCTCGTGGGCCCCTCGTTGCTCCACTGACCTACTTCTTCCTCCTATATATACCTACGTACCCTGGAAACATCAGAATGGGAGCCAAAAACCTAATTCCACCACCGCAACCTTCTGTACCCATGAGATCCCATCTTCGGGCCTTTTCCGACGCTCCGCCGAAGGGGGCATTGATCACGGAGGGCTTCTACATCAATACCCTAGCCTCTCCGATGATGTGTGAGTAGTTTACCTCAGACCTACGGGTCCATAGTTATTAGCGAGATGGCTTCTTCTCTCTCTTTGGATCTCAATACAAAGTTCTCCCCGATCTTCTTGGAGATCTATTCGATGTAATCTTATTTTGCGGTGTGTTTGTCGAGATCCGGTGAATTGTGGGTTTATGATCAAGATTATCTATGAACAATATTTGAATCTTCTCTGAATTCTTTTATGTATGATTGGTTATATTTGCAAGTCTCTTCGACTTATCAGTTTGGTTTGGCCTACTAGATTGATCTTTCTTGCAATGGGAGAAGTGCTTAGCTTTGGGTTCAATCTTGCGATGCTCGATCCCAGTGACAGTAGGGGAAACGACACGTATTGTATTGTTGCCATCGAGGATAACAAGATGGGGTTTATATCATATTGCATGAGTTCATCCCTCTACATCATGTCATCTTGCTTAAGGCGTTACTCTGTTCTTATGAACTTAATACTCTAGATGCATGCTGGATAGCGGTAGATGTGTGGAGTAATAGTAGTAGATGCAGGCAGGAGTCGGTCTACTTGTCATGGACGTGATGCCTATATACATGATCATACCTAGATATTCTTATAACTATGCTCAATTCTATCAATTGCTCGACAGTAATTCGTTCACCCACCGTAATACTTATGCTATCTTGAGAGAAGCCACTAGTGAAACCTATGGCCCCGGGGTCTATTTTCCATCATATAAGTTTCCGGTCTACTTTCTTTTGCAATATTTACTTTCAAACTTTATCATAAAAATATCAAAAATATTATCATCTCTATCAGATCTCACTTTTGCAAGTGGCCGTGAAGGGATTGAATACCCCTTTATCGCGTTGGTTGCAAGGTTCTTATTTGTTTGTGTAGGTGCAAGGGACTTGAATGTGGCCTCCTACTGGATTGATACCTTGGTTCTCAAAAACTGATGGAAATACTTACGCTACTTTGCTGCATCACCCTTTCCTCTTCAAGGGAAAAACCAACGCAGTGATTAAGAGGTAGCAAGAAGGATTTCTGGCGCCGTTGCCGGGGAGTCTACGTACAAGTCAACATACCAAGTACCCATCACAAACTCTTATCCCTCGCATTACATTATTTGCCATTTGCCTCTCGTTTTCCTCTCCCCCACTTCGCCCTTGCCTTTTTATTCGCCCTCTTTTCTGTCAGCCTCTTTTTCGCTTGCTTCGTCGTTATGGCTAGTCCTTTATCTACTCGGTTGTCTCCCGAGAATGAAGTTCTTAATTTTAAAGGGAGGGAGAAAATCTAAAAGATGCTTGGTACAGAATTTGCAATGCACAAAATAGATATACTAGGAAGCAGTCTACTTCCGTTCTTCTTCGCAATTTTTATGTGGGCATCATTCCTTGGAATAGATATATTCTTGATACTATTACCGGAGGAAATTTCTTGGGTAGCCATACTTTTGATTCTTATAATGCTATGATAGAGTTGTTTGGCCCACCACCTCTTTTGGTTAATGGAACTATTTTAACTTTGGAACATGTGATGCAAAGGCTTGAAATTATTGAAAATAAAGTTGCCACCGTAGAGTTGATTGAAAACTTGGATAGAAAGATCCATAACCAAATTACCCAATACAGATCTAAGGTAGGAGTTGCTCTTAAAAATTTCAAAGAAAAGGAACCCATGATTAATGAAAAGATAGATCAAGATTCCACTAGAATTGATAAAATTGAGGATATTATTACCAACCTAGGGTCTACCTTTTCTTTCGTGAAAAACACTTCTTCTAATGCTAAGATTGCCAAATTGATGTATGTTCCCAAAAATAAGGGTGAAACTTCTAGTAAGGGAAATGCGGATCTCAAATCCATAAGTGTTCACCCCAACTTTCTCGCTATCCTTAAGGAACCTTTTGCTACAAATGATTTTCTCGATTTTGTGCCTAGGAGTTTGACAATTAATAAAAATAAAGAAACTCCTAAGGGTTATAAGTGTCTTATTGATGAATTGCCTACCAAAGATGGCAATACCTAGATCGATCCTCACTTTTATGCCTAGCTAGGGGTGTTAAACGATAGCGCTTGTTGGGAGGCAACCCAATTTTATTTTACTTTTTTGCTTTTTGGTTCTGTTTAGGAATAAATAATCCATCTAGCTTCTGTTTAGATGTGTTTTTGTGTTTCATTAGTGTTTGTTCCAAGTAGAACCTTTGGGAAGACTTGGGGAAAGTCTTTGCGATCTTGCTGTAAAAAACAGAAACTTTAGCCCTCACGAGATTAGCTACGACTTTTTACTGGAGAGTTCTATTTAGTTGATTCTTTTTAAAGATGATTAATAGATAAATTCCTCACGTCCAGCAATTTATTTTAGAATTTTTGGGGTTCCAGAAGTTTGCGTTAGTTACCGATTACTACAGACTGTTCTGTTTTTGACAGATTCTGTTTTTCGCGTGTTGTTTGCTTATTTTGATGATCTATGGCTAGTAATGGAGCTTATGAACCATAGAAAAGTTGGAATACAGTAGGTTTAACACCAATATAAATAAATAATGAGTTCACTACAGTACCTTGAAGTGGTGTTTTGTTTTCTTTCGCTAACGGAGCTCACGAGATTTTCTGTTAAGTTTTGTGTTGTGAAGTTTTCAAGTTTTGGGTAAAGATTTGATGGATTATGGAACAAGGATTGAAAGATCCTAAGCTTGGGGATGCCCATGGCACCCCAAGTTAAAATTCAAGGACAACCAAAAGCCTAAGCTTGGGGATGCCCCGGAAGGCATCCCCTCTTTCGTCTTCGTCTATCGGTAACTTTACTTGGAGCTATATTTTTATTCACCACATGATATGTGTTTTGCTTGGAGCGTCTTGTATGATTTGAGTCTTTGCTTTTTAATTCAGAACAATCATCCTTGCTGTACACACCTTTTGAGAGAGACACGCATGATTCGGAATTTGTTAGAATTCTCTATGTGCTTCACTTATATCTTTTGAGCTATATAGTTTTTGCTCTAGTGCTTCACTTATATCTTTTAGAGCATGGTGGTGGTTTTATTTTATATAAATTATTGATCTCTCATGCTTCACTTATATTTTTTTGAGAGTCTTAAAACAGCATGGTAATTGCTTTAATTATGAAATTAATCCGAATGATAGGCATCCAAGATGAGCATAATAAAAACTTCCATATTGAGTTCATTGAATATCATGAGAAGTTTGATGTTTGATAAGTGTTTTGAGATATAAAGGTGGTAATATTAGAGTATGCTAGTTGAGTAATTGTGAAATTGAGAAATACTTGTGTTAAGTTTGGCAAGTCCCGTAATATGCACATATGGTAAAAGTTGTGTGACAATTTTGGCACGTAAGGTGTTCTTTTATTGCTTTCCTTATGAGTGGCGGTCGGGGACGAGCGATGGTCTTTTCCTACCAATCTATACCTCTTGGGGCATGCATAGTAGTACTTTGCTTCGAGGGCTAATAAACTTTTGCAATAAGTATATGAGTTCTTTATGACTAATGTGAGTCCATGGATTATATGCACTCTCAACCTTCCACAATTTTCTAGCCTCTACGGTACCGTGCATTGCCCTTTCTCGCCTTGAGACTTGGTGCGAACTTCGCTGGTGCATCCAAACCCCGTGATATGATATGCTCTATCACACATAAACCTCCTTATATCTTCCTCAAAACAGCCACCATGCCTACCTATCATGGCATTTCCATAGCCATTCCGAGATATATTGCCATGCAACTTTCCACTGTTCCGTTTATTATGACACGCTCCATCATTGTTATATTGCATTGCATGATCATGTAGTTGACATCGTATTTATGGCAAAGCCACCATTCGTAGCCATTCTGAGATATATTGCCATGCAACTTTCCACCGTTCCGTTTATTATGACACGCTCCATCATTGTTATATTGCACTGCATGATCATGTAGTTGACATCGTATTTGTGGCAAAGCCACCATTCATAATTTTTCATACATGTCACTCTTGATTCATTGCATATCCCGGTACACCGCCGGAGGCATTCACATAGACTCATATTTTGTTATAAGTATTGAGTTGTAATTCTTGAGTTATAAGTAATAAAAGTGTAATGATCATCATTATTAGAGAATTGTTCCATGTGAGGAAAGGATGATGGAGACTATGATTCCCCCACAAGTCGGGATGAGATTCCGGAATAAATAAAAAAAAGAGGCCAAAGAAAAAAGAGAAGGCCCAAGAAAGAAAGAAAATAGAAAAAAAAGAAAAGAAAAATGAGAGAAAAAGAGAGAAGGGACAATGTTACTATCCTTTTTCCACACTTGTGCTTCAAAGTAGCACCGTGCTCTTCATGATAGAGAGTCTGCTATGTTGTCACTTTCATATACTAGTGGGAATTTTTCATTATAGAACTTGGCTTGTATATTCCAATCATGGGCTTCCTCAAAATGCCCTAGGTCTTCGTGAGCAAGCAAGTTGGATGCACACCCACTTAGTTTCTTTTGTTGAGATTTCATATATTTATAGCTCTGGTGCATCCATTGCATGGCAATCCCTACTCCTCTCATTGACATCAATTGATGGGCATCTCCATAGCCTATTGATTAGCCGCGTCAATGTGAGACTTTCTACCTTTTTTGTCTTCTCACATAACCCCCATCAATATACTTTGTTCCACCCATAGTGATATATCCATGGCTTGCGCTCATGTATTGCGTAAGGGTTGAAAAGGCTGAAGCGCGTTAAAAAGTATTAACCAATTGCTCGGCTTGTCATCGGGGTTATGCATGATGAGAATGTTTTATGTGACGAAATTGAAGCATGGCCTAACTATATGATTTTGTAGGGATAAGCTTTCTTTGGCTATGTTATTTTGATAAGACATAATTGCTTGGTTAGCATGTTTGAAGTATTATTATTTTTATGTCAACATTAAACTTTTATCTTGAATCTTTTGGATCTAAATATTCATGCCACAATAAAAAGAATTACATTGAAAATTATGCTAAGAAGCATTCCACATCAAAAATTCTGTTTTTATCATTTACCTACTCGAGGACGAGCAGGAATTAAGCTTGGGGATGCTTGATACGTCTCCAACGTATCTATAATTTTTGATTGTTCCATGCTATTATATTATCTATTTTGAATGTTCAATGGGCTTTATTATACGCTTTTATATTATTTTTGGGACTAACCTATTAACCGGAGGCCCAGCCCAAATTGCTGTTTTTTTGCCTATTTAAGTGTTTCGAAGGAAAGGAATATCAAACGGAGTCCAAACGGAATGAAACCTTCGGGAACGTGATTTTCGGAACAAACGTGATCCAAAGGACTTGGAGTGGACGTCAAGCAACCAACGAGGAGGCCACGAGGTAGGGGGGCGCGCCTACCCCCCTGGGCGCGCCCTCCACCCTCATGGGCACCTCGTTGCTCCACCGACCTACTTCTTCCTCCTATATATACCTACGTACCCTGGAAACATCAGAATGGAAGCCAAAAACTTAATTCCACCGCCGCAACCTTCTGTACCCGTGAGATCCCATCTTGGGGCCTTTTCTGGCGCTCCGCCGGAGCGGGCATTGATCATGGAGGGCTTCTACATCAACACCCTAGCCTCTCCGATGATGTGTGAGTAGCTTACATCCGACCTTCGGGTCCATAGTTATTAGCTAGATGGCTTCTTCTCTCTCTTTGGATCTCAATACAAAGTTCTCCTCGATCTTCTTGGAGATCTATTCGATGTAATCTTTTTTTGCGGTGTGTTTGTCGAGATCCGATGAATTGTGGGTTTATGATCAAGATTATCTATGAACAATATTTGAATCGTCTCTGAATTCTTTTATGTATGATTGGTTATCTTTGCAAGTCTCTTTGAATTATCAGTTTGGTTTGGCCTACTAGATTGATCTTTCTTGCAATGGGAGAAGTGCTTAGCTTTGGGTTCAATCTTGCGGTGCTCGATCCCAGTGACAGTAGGGGAAACGACACGTATTGTATTGTTGCCATCGAGGATAACAAGATGGGGTTTATATCATATTGCATGAGTTTACCCCTCTACATCATGTCATCTTGATTAAGGTGTTACTCTGTTCTTATGAACTTAATACTCTAGATGCATGCTGGATAGCGGTCGATGTGTGGAGTAATAGTAGTAGATGCAGGCAGGAGTCGGTCTACTTGTCACGGACGTGATGCTGATACGTCCATTTTGCATCATGCTTTTATATCGATATTTATTGCATTATGGGCTGTTATTACACATTATGTCACAATAATTATGCCTATTCTCTCTTATTTTACAAGGTTTACATAAGGAGGGAGAATGCCGGCAGCTGGAATTCTGGGCTGGAAAAGGAGCAAATATTAGAGACCTATTCTGCACAACTCCAAAAGTCCTGAAACTCCAGAAAGTTGTTTTTCAAAATAATAAAAAATACTGAGAAAGGTTTCGGGATGAGACTCCGCCTCGTGGGCCCCCTGTTGGCCCTCCGATGCCCATATTCTGCTATATGAAGTCTTTCGTCCGAAGAAAAATAATAAGCAAGCTTTCGGGATGAGACTCCGCCGCCACGAGGCGGAACCTTGGCGGAACCAATCTAGGGCCCCGGTGGAGCTGTTCTGCCGGGGACACTTCCCTTCGGGAGGGTGAAATCATCGCCATCGTCATCACCAACGCTCCTCTCATCGGGAGGGGGCCAATCTCCATCAACATCTTCACCAGCACCATCTCCTCTCAAACCCTAGTTCATCTCTTGTATCCAATTCTTGTCTGTAAGTCTGGGATTGGTACCTGTAGGTTGCTAGTAGTGTTGATTACTCCTTGTAGTTGATGCTATTTGGTTTATTTGGTGGAAGATCATATGTTCAGATCCTTTATGCATATTAATACCCCTCTGATTATGAACATGAATATGCTTTGTGAGTAGTTACGTTTGTTCCTGAGGACATGGGAGAAGTCTTGCTATTAGTAGTCATGTGAATTTGGTATTCGTTCGATATTTTGAGGAGATGTATGTTGTCTCTCCTCTAGTGGTGTTATGTGAACGTCGACTACATGACACTTCACCATTATTTGGGCCTAGAGGAAGGCATTGGGAAGTAATAAGTAGATGATGGGTTGCTAGAGTGACAGAAGCTTAAACCCTAGTTTATGCGTTGCTTCGTAAGGGGCTGATTTGGATCCATATGTTTCATGCTATGGTTAGGTTTACCTTAATACTTATTTTGTAGTTGTGAATGCTTGCAATAGGAGTTAATCATAAGTAGGATTCTTGTCCAAGTAAGGACAGCACCCAAGCACCGGTCCACCCACATATCAAATTATCAAAGTACCGAACGCGAATCATATGAACATGATGAATACTAGCTTGACGATAATTCCCATGTGTCCTCGGGAGCTCTTTTCTCTATATAAGAGTTTGTCCAGGCTTGTCCTTTGCTACAAAAAGGAGTGGGCCACCTTGCTGCACTTTATTTACTTTTGTTACTTGTTGCTCGTTACAAATTATCCTATCACAAAACTATCTGTTACCTATAATTTCAGTGCTTGCAGAGAATACCTTTCTGAAAACCGCTTATCATTTCCTTCTGCTCCTTGTTGGGTTCGACACTCTTACTTATCAAAAGGACTATGATAGATCCCCTATACTTGTGGGTCATCAAGACTCTTTTCTGGCGCCGTTGCCGGGGAGTGAAGCGCCTTTGGTAGGTGAAATTTGGTAAAGAAAAATTTATATAGTGTGCTGAAATTTACTGTCACTTGTTACTATGGAAAGTAATCCTCTGAGAGGCTTGTTCGGGGTATCTTTACCCCGACCAGTAGAGCAAAGAGTTGCTCCTCAACCTACTGAACCTACTGAAAATGAAAATGTCTACTTTGAAATTCCTTCGGGTATGGTAGAAAAACTGCTAGCTAATCCTTTTGCAGGAGATGGAACATTACATCCTGATGAGAACCTAATATAGGTGGATGAAGTTTGTGGGTTATTTAAGCTTGCAGGTATGCCCGATGATGTTATCAAGAAGAAGATCTTCCCTTTATCTTTGAAGGGAGATGCATTGACATGGTATAGGCTATGTGATGATATGGGATCATGGAACTACAAACGATTGAAATTGGAATTTCATCAGAAGTTTTATCCTATGCATCTTGTTCATCGTGATCGTAATTATATATATAATTGTTGGCCTCACGAAGGAGAAAGCATCACTCAAGCTTGGGGGAGGCTTAAGTCAATGTTATATTCATGCCCCAATCATGAGCTCTCAAGAGAAATGATTATTCAAAATTTTATGCTCGGCTTTCTGATAACAATCGCACCATGCTTGATACTTCTTGTGCTGGCTCTTTTATGATGAAGACTATTGAATTCAAACGGGATTTATTGGAAAGAATTAAACGCAACTCTGAAGATTGGGACCTCGAGAAGGTAAGGAGTCAGGTATGACACCTAAGTTTGATCGTGTTAAATCTTTTATGGATACCAATGTTTTCCGTAAATTTAGCACTAAATATGGACTTGACTCCGAGATAGTAGCTTCTTTCTGTGAAGCTTTTGCTACTCATGTTGATCTCCCTAAGGAGAAGTGTTTTAAATATCATCCTCCCATAGAAGTAAAATTAGCTGCACCTATTAAATTTGAAGAAAAGACTATCACTTATAACGATCCTATTGTTCCTACTGCTTATGTTGAGAAACCACCTTTCCCTGTTAGAATAAAGGATCCTGTTAAAGCTTCAACTGTGGTTTGTAAAAGCAATGTTAGAACTTATATACCTCCTGAGCAAGTTAAAGTTGAACCTAATATTGATATGGTTAAAGATCTCTTGGCTGATAATATTGATGGGCATGTTATTTATTTCTATGATGAAACTGCTAGAATTGCCAAACCTTGTGCTAAAGATAAACATAGACCTGTGGTAGGCATGCCCATTATTTTTGTTAAAATAGGAGATCATTGTTATCATGGCTTATGTGATATGGGTGCTAGTGCTAGTGCAATACCTATTGACTTATACAAAGAAATTATGCATGATATTGCACCTACTAAGTTAGAAGATATTGATGTCACAATTAAGCTTGCCAATAGAGATACTATATCACCAATTGGAATTGTTAGAGATGTTGAAGTCTTGTGTGGGAAAACTAAATATCCTGCTGATTTTCTTGTTCTTGGTTCCCCACAAGATAGCTTTTGTCCCATTATATTTGGTAGACCCTTCTTGAACACTGTTAATGCTAAGATAGACTGCGAAAAGGATGTAGTTACTATTGGTTTAGGCGATATGTCTCACGAGTTTAACTTTTCTAAATTTCGTAGACAACACCGTGAAGAGGAATTGCCTAGTAAAGATGAAATTATTGGTCTTGCTTCTATTGCCGTACCTCCTAGTGATCCTTTAGAACAATATTTGCTAGACCATGAAAATGATATGTTTATGAATGAAAGAAGGGAAATAGATGAAGTGTTCTTTAAACAAGGACCTATTCTGAAACACAACTTGCATGTTGAAATACTAGGGGATCCTCCTCCACCCAAGGGTGATCCCGTGTTTGAGCTTAAACCATTACCTGATACTCTTAAATATGCTTATCTTGATGAAAAGAAGATATATCCTGTTATTATTAGTGCTAACCTTTCAGAGAAGGAGGAAGAAAAATTATTGAAAACTCTGAAGAAGCACCGTGCTGCTATTGGATATAATCTTGATGATCTTAAGGGCATTAGTCCCACTCTATGTCAACATAAAATAAATCTGGAGAAAGACACCAAACCCGTTATTGATCACCAACGGCGGCTGAATCCTAAAATGAAAGAAGTGGTAAGAAAGGAAATACTAAAGCTCCTTGAGGCAAGTATAATTCATCCCGTTGCTGATAGTCAGTGGGTAAGTCATGTCCATTGTGTCCCTAAGAAGGGAGGTATTACTTCGTTCCTAATGATAAAGATGAATTGATTCCACAAAGAATTATTACAGGTTATAGGATGGTAATTGATTTCCGCAAATTAAATAAAGCTACTAAAAAAGATCATTACCCCTTACCTTTTATTGATCAAATGCTAGAAAGATTATCCAAATAAACACATTTTTGCTTTCTAGATGGTTATTCTGGTTTCTCTCAAATACCTGTGTCAGCCGATGATCAAGCTAAGACCACATTTACCTGCCCTTTCGGTACTTTTGCTTATAGACGTATGCCTTTTGGTTTATGTAATGCACCTGCTACCTGTCAAAGATGCATGATGGCTATATTCTCTGATTTTTGTGAAAAGATTTGTGAGGTTTTCATGGGCGATTTCTTTGTTTATGGATCCTCTTTTGATGATTGCTTGAGCAACCTTGATCGAGTTTTGTAGAGATGTGAAGAAACTAATCTTGTCTTGAATTGGGAGAAGTGCCACTTTATGGTTAATGAAGGCATTGTTTTGGGGCATAAAATTTTGAAAAGAGGTATTGAAGTTGATAAATCCAAGGTTGATGCTATTGAAAAGATGCCATGTCCCAAGGACATCAAAGGTATAAGAAGTTTCCTTGGTCACGCCGGATTTTATAGGAGGTTCATT
>LR880972.1:765436211-765466597 GCA_904067115.1 Aegilops sharonensis | reverse complement strand
CTTGCAGAGAATACCTTGCTAAAAACCTCTTATCATTTCCTTCTGCTCCTCGTTGGGTTCAACACTCTTACTTATCGAAAGGACTACGATAGATCCCCTATACTTGTGGGTCATCAGATGCCTATATACATGATCATACCTAGATATTCTCATAACTATGCTCAATTCTATCAGTTGCTCGACAGTAATTCGTTCACCCACCGTAATACTTATGCTATCTTGAGAGAAGCCACTAGTGAAACCTATGGCCCCCGGGTCTATTTTCCATCATATAAGTTTCCGATCTACTTTTCTTTTGCAATCTTTACTTTCAATCTTTATCATAAAAATACCAAAAATATTATCTTCTCTATCAGATCTCACTTTTGCAAGTGGCCGTGAAGGGATTGACAACCCATTTATCGCGTTGGTTGCAAGGTTCTTATTTGTTTGTGTAGGTGCAAGGGACTTGAGTGTGGCCTCCTACTGGATTGATACCTTGGTTCTCAAAAACTGAGGGAAATACTTATGCTACTTTGCTCCATCACCCTTTCCTCTTCAAGGGAAAAACCAACGCAGTGCTCAAGAGGTAGCAAGACACAAGCCGAAGTGAGGGGGAATGCGGAGGAGCGCCTCGCACACAACGATGAACGCCGAGATGTGGAGGAAGGAGTTTGGGGCTAGATCATGGAAATCTAGCCCGTAGTAGAACATGAGGCCGCGGACGAAGGGGTGAAGTGGAAATCCAAGTCCGCGGAGGAAGTGGGGGATAAATACCACCCTTTCGTCGGGCTCCGGGGTGGGGATGACATGGTTCTTGGCAGGGATCTTGTGCGCAACGTCCACACTCAGGTACCCTGCCTCCTGGAGCTCCTTGATGTCCTTCTCCGTAACGGAGGAGGCCACCCACTTGCCTTGAGAGCCGGATCCGGACATGGCTGGAGTGTTTGGTGGCGACGGAAAAGATCGAAACTTGGGTGCTGGAGCTCGAGGATGGGAGAGCTGAGGAATAAGAAGGCGTGGGGTAAAAATATGGGTCCTTATCCTCTTATATAGGCAGTGAATATCAAGCGCCCCCTCATAAGCCTTAAAACTCGCCTATTCCCAAGGGGTCATGTGAACGGCTCGGTTGGATTACCCGAACCCGTATTGATGAGAATCCCGCAATAAGGGGACACGATCTCTGCTTTGACAAGACGTGTCAATGGAGGCCGCGCCTCGAAACACGAAGCGGGAGGCCAAAAACGGTTCAAAATAATAAAAAGGCTAGACGTAACGTTTCGCTGAAAAAGCTGTCAGTGGACAGGCCTTATTTTGTGTAAGTATTTTGCCCTTGCGGTTGGGGGTTGTAACTATTATATATAACCGGATTCAGTTCTTTTGCTCAGAAGACTGCTTCGGAGTATTCAGAGGAGGAACCCGCCCTGCAATGCCGAAGATAATCTGCGCGCCGGACACATCTTCATTGAAGACTGGTTTAGGGACTACTGAGGGGGTCCTGGATTATGGGGTCTCTGGGCATCCGGGCTATGTGACATGGGCCGGACTGATGGGCCATGAAGATACAAGATAAAAGGCCCTCCCCCGTGTCCGGATGGGACTCTCCTTTGCGTGGGTGGCAAGCTTGGCGTCCGGACGTATAGTTTCCTTCTTTGTAAACCGACTCTGTACAACCCTAGGCCCCTCCGGTGTCTATATAAACTGGAGGGTTTAGTCCGTAGAGACCATCACAAATCATACATGCTAGACATCTAGGGTTTAGCCATTACGATCTCGAGGTAGATCAACTCTTGTAACCCCTATACTCATCAAAGTCAATCAAGCAAGAAGTAGGGTATTACCTCCATCAAGAGGGCCCGAACCTGGGTAAACATCGTGTCCCCTTTGTCTCCTGTTACCTTCGATCCTCAGACGCACAGTTCGGGACCCCTTACCCAAGATCGGCCGGTTTTGACACCAACATAGGGTTCGCACGCTTAACGTTCGATGACGATTTGTATTATGAGTTATGTGTTTTGGTGACCGAAGATTGTTCGGAGTCCCGGATGAGATCACGGACATGATGAGGACTCTCGGAATGGTCGTGAGGTAAAGATTGATATAATGGGCGAAGGTATTCGGACACCGGAATGGTTTCGGGACGTTTCGGATATTTATCGGAGTACCGAGGGGTTACCGGAACCCCCCGGGGAAGTAATGGGCCCTCATGGGCCATAGGGGAGAGGGGAGGCAGCCCACAAGGGGTGGCCACGCCCCCCTCCCATAGGGAGTCCGAATTGGACTAGGGGAGGGGGTGCGCCCCCCTTTCCTTTTCCTCTTCCCTCTCCCTTCCCTCTTTCCCCTCCATGAGAAAGGAAAAAGGGGGGGGGGGCGAATCCTACTAGGAGTGGAGTCCTAGTAGGACTCCCCCCTTGGCCCGCCCCCTAGGGCCTGCCTCCTCCCTCTCCCTCCTTTATATAGGTGGGCAGGGCACCCCTTGGAGGCACACCAATTGTTCCAAGCCGTGTGCGGCGTCTCTCTCCACAGTTTGCTCCTCCGGTCATAGCGTCGTAGTGCTTATGCGAAGCCCTGCACGGATCACATCACCATCACCGTCACCACGTCATCGTGCTGACGAAACTCTCCCTCGGCCCTTTGATGGATCAAGAGTTTGAGGGACGTCATCGAGCTGAACGTGTGCTGTACTCGGAGGTGCCGTACATTTGGTACTAGATCAGTTGGATCGTGAAGACGTTCGACTACATCAACCGTGTTAACCTAACGCTTTCGGTCTACGAGGGTACGTGGACACACTCTCCCCCTCTCGTTGCTATGCATCTCCTAGATAGATCTTGCGTGATCGTAGGAATTTTTTTGAAATTGCATGCTACGTTTCCCAACACTTTTCCACACTCGCTATTTGTATTATATTGTATCTTTCTTAGGCAGCACCTAAATTGTATGTTTATGTTATTCATTATCTTGCAAAGCTACCGTTTTATCCCCACAACATAGTTTTATTTCTTGTTTGTACATAAACTAAACACTCGGTGTACATAAGGTTGTATCAGTGCGGATATGACTGGAGGGAATATTGATCTTACCTTTAGATCCTTGTAAGTTCGACACTCCATACTTGCCAACTCCACCATTGGAAAGTGCTCTAGCAATTCCTTGCACTTGGGATTATCACATCCCAACTGCAAGTCGACCCTTGACCCGTAATCAGGCTCGTAGTTTTGTAGTTGTCTTGGTTGCAAGTCGGCCATCGACTCGCAACTGGGCTCATAGTAGTCCCAGTTGCAAGTCCACCCTCGACTCACAACTGGATCCTGTGTTTTTTGTTTTTCATCACAGTTGTAAGTCCATCCTTGACTCGCAACTAGGCACATAATTTGTTTCGTCCTAGTTTCATCAAACCTTGACTCGCAACTGGACTCGTAGTAGTCTCAGTTGCAAGTCCGCCATCAAATCACAACCGGGCTTGTATTTTGTTTTCATCAGAGTTGCACGTCCATGCTCGACTCACAAGTGGGCTTTTAGTTTGTTATTGTACCAGTTGCAGGTTCACCCCCGACTTGCAAATGGTATCGTAGCTTTGTGTAGTTGTCCCAGTTGCAAGTCCATCCTTGACTCGCAACTAGGCCCGTAGTTTGTATGAATCAACCATTTTCTTCCTCTCTTACGTGACTAAGCCCTACAATTCATTTTTTAATGTGGATCTTTTTGGTCATGTGTAGGATATATACACAGAGAAAGAAGCATGTCAGCACACTAGTAGGTGCATTAGCTGATCCTTTGATGGGCTTTGTATGTCCATGCATGTCAAGGTAAGTACTAATACATGCATATATCTAAGGCCAAGGTATAAAAGGCATGCACGATGATCAGTGCATAAAAATAATCATTAAGAAACTAAAAAAGTTCACCGTACACTAAAAAAGTTTAGTTTGTTAGAGGAAATGTTCATCATATATTAAAATAGTTCATTGTACACTAAAAAGGTTCAATTTGTATAAAAAGAAATGTTCGGAATGTTCAAAACATGTTGTCATTTCAAAATTTGCCAACAAATTCAAAAAATGTTCATGTTTTCAAAAATAAAGTTCACATTTTCAGAAAATATTCAGGAATTTCAAAATTTGTTCCCATTTTCGAAATTTCTTCTTGTTATGGGGAAGTTTTCGTGTTTTCAGAAAATGTTTGGTTTCAATAACTATTCGCTTTTAAAAATCTTTTTAGTATTTTAGAAATTGTTCACATTTCCACAAATTTATTGTGTTTTCACGAAATGTTCGGAATTCCAAATATTGTTCGCACTTTTCAGATACTGTTTGGAATTCCAAAAATTCTTTGTGTTTCAATAAATATTCATTTCAAAATTGTGCACTATTTTTTAATAAATGATCAAAAAAGGTTTCAAAAGTGACGCTGCAGTGTTCTGAAATATTGGCGTTGATCATTTGTCACCAACATCCATTACTTTTAATGGCTATATGGACGCATTTAGTACTGTGAGCTAGGGAGTTTGATTCTCGTTAAGTGTGCTGCAATTTACTACTACTTTTTTCACATGAGCTACAAACACGACCCACTTCGGTGCGCGCCAGTGGACCGACCCAATTGTCGACTCTCCTTTTTTTCTAGTAAGACTGTTTAGTGGCGAGAAACCGGACTTGATAATCAAACAAAAAACGCCTGAGCTAGCTCTTTTACTTGTAATTTTGTGTTTGAGGGTCGTGCTAGTAATTTAGAAGCTCATAATTTAGCTAGGTTTGTTCTTTCGTTACCTTCAGGGAGTCATGTGTGATTTGGCTAACCACATGATGTTAACACCATCACACAGACTGGTTTTTATGATCAATAAAGATTAGGCTTTACCCCTAAAAAGGATAAACAAACAAAAAAAAGCAAAAGCGGGAGGAAGTTGTCATCAGGAGCGCTACAAACAGGTGTGATGTCGCCTTTATGTCACATCTAGATAAGCCCTAATCACACCCTTTCTAGATATAGGGTTGGATCAATATCTTCGGGAAATGCATTTGCACTTTTAAGCATCTAGGATAATGTTATAACAACAAATTTCACGCACGAAGGTATTTTGCCGATGATGCATGATGTGGGCCATGTTAGTAGATGATTAGCACTACAAGATAACATGTGAGAAGACGGGGAAATATTTGATGATACCATGTCTCACATGATACCATGATATCATGCCACAAAAAACAAATTTATGGGTTTCAAAAAATATGGATTTGTTTTTTAAACGGTCACATGACATATGTCTATTGTCCCTATAAATTTCAAATCCAAATTCAAAATACACATGGAGGAACAAAAAAGACAAACCAGGTTGTGAATATTGTCATTTTTTGTTATCTTCTTGATACACAATTTCTGCTGAATTTGTCCTTTTGTTTCTCCATGTATATTTTGAATTTGGGTTTGAAATTTCTAAACTAGGGAGTGTAGACACATTTTTCTCTCAAAAAGGGGACTACCTCGGCCTCTGCATAACAGGATGCACACAACCATATTATTAAAGACGAATCAAGTTCTAGTCACCTAGCTCTAGATACACAGAGAAATAAGCATGTCAGCACACTAGTAGGTGCATTAGCTGATCCTTTGATGGGCTTTGTATGTGCATGCATGTCAAGGTACGTACTAATACATGCATATATCTAAGGCCAAGGTATAAAAGACATGAACGATGATCAGTGCATAAAAATAATCATTAAGAAACTAAAAAGGTTCACGGTACACTTAAAAAGTTCACTTTGTTAGAGGAAATGTTCATCAGATATTAAAATAGTTCATCGTACACTAAAAAGGTTCAGTTTGTATAAAAGAAATGTTCCGAATGTTCAAAACATCTTGTCATTTTCAAAATTTGCCAACAAATTCAAAAAATGTTCATGATTTCATAAAGAAAGTTTGCATTTTCAGAAAATATTCAAAAAAATTCAAAATTGTTCCCATTTTCAAAATATCTTTGTGTTATGGGGAAGTTTTCGTGTTTTCAGAAAATGTTTGGTTTCAATAACTATTCACTTTTAAAAATATTTTTAGTATTTCAGAAATTGTTCACATTTCCACGAATTTATTGTGTTTTCACAAAATGTTCGGAATTCCGAATATTGTTCACACTTTCAAATACTATTTGGAATTCCAAAAATTCAAAATACACATGGAGAAACAAAAAGACAAATTCAGCATAAATAGTGTCAAAAAGACATACCCAGTTGCGAATAGTGTCATTTTTGTTGTTATCTTCTTGAGACACTATTTATCCTGAATTTGTCTTTTTGTTTCTCCATGTATATTTCGAATTTGGGTTTGAAATTTCTAAACTAGGGAATGTAGACATATTTTTCTCTCGTAAAGGAGATTACCCGGGCCTCTGCATCACAGGATGCACACAACCATATTATTAAAGATGAATCAAATTCCAGACTTCCAGTCACCTAGCTCCGGACGGTAAAACAAAAGAAAACACAGCCACAACTGGTCAAAGTCGAGATTACATAGCTAATCCACATAATCTACGAGTGGCCCGTCAGCTGAACTGATTGAATATAAACCCTGCACAACCCAATTCCAGTTGGGTGCACCCAGAGGCCATAAGTGCCCAAGTATCCACATGATGCAGTGATGACCACATACAGACCAAAGTCGTAGCCCAGTAGATAACCTGCAAGAAATTAGGATGGGCGATCTTTTAAAAGAACTGAAACACCAAAATTCATTGGCTTAGGCGCGGCGGGAGGTGGTATGATCCTGCGAGATGATAGAGGTGAGATCATCTATAGCGCATGCACGGAGCTCCGCACAAGTGATAATTCCCTCGAGGCGGAGCTAGCGGCGTGCAGAGTGACCATGCTTACCTCGGCCATGCTTACCTCGAGATGATAGATAGTACAGAGGCGGTGACCATGCTTACATGACGTCAGCGGGATAGATCGGTTCATCGTGCTCTAGGAGAGGAAAACCGCAGGATGGCAAGTCTCGCTACTAGGGAGATTTCTTTTATTCACTGTAGTCGCTCTCAGAACATTGTTAGTCATGAGTTGGCTGCCTATGGCCGTAGTACACCGCGTACGGCAGTATGGCTTGCTGCTGGTATGGATTTTGTTGTAAACCTGGCTGCGGCTGAAAAGCCCCTATGAGCTTAACGGAGATTTCTTTCACCCCACAAAAGAAATAAAAATATAAGGAGGAGATAAATATATTCCATTCAAAGAGAAATTGCTAGAAGAGATATACAGCAGTTGCATGTATATACAAGTACAGTAAAACAAGGTGGAATATTCGTACATATGGAAACAGCTAGCAATGGGTCAACAACCTATATGCCCACAGGGGGACATGACATTATATTCTTATTAGTGAAGCTGCTCACTTAAACTGCACGTTGCTAGCAAATGTCTGGCCGAACTTCCAGCCGGATGGCACCACATTTGTGAACGTAAGAGTCTGCCCGCCATCGTTGGTCACCCTGAATGACAGTCTCTGCCCCGTGAGGTACGCGAGAGAGTGCCAATTCGCGCCCCAGTTGCGTGCCATCGGCATCCAGTCTGGTGATTCCGAGCCCTTGATTTCCATCGACTTGATCGAGCCGATGGTCGCGACGTTGGTCACGAGAACAAGCTGGAAGTAGTCATGGCCGTTGATGGTGAACCGCACGCCGCCCCTCCTCACGCACGGTACCCTGCGGTCAGGATCATCAGTTGTTATATAGTTCAGGTGAGAGTAGAAGTAGATGAAGATGGAAACCTTTGGTATACGACGGGGATGATGCCGGCGCGGTAGACGCCGATCTTCTCCCAGGCCGGCTGCGCCATGTCGAAGTGCGGCCGCGGCGGGTTGCACCAGCCACCGTCGTCGCTCGGCAGGTCGTAGTTGGGCGGGCAGAAGTTGGTGGCCGTGACGGTCACCGCCTCGCCGAGCTTGCACCACCTGGGGTCCGCCCGCTTGCCGTCGCACGCGATCCTGTAGCACTGCCCGCACGACGCGCCGTCGTTGAACAGCGCCGTGCTGAGCGCCGTCGTGCCCGTGCCGTACCCGGCCGAGTAGAGGTTGCCGTACCCGCACGCGCCGCCTAGATTTGACATGGTGATGGATCAGTAAATCAGCTAGTACAAATATATCGGATGACACGGAACACGGTAGCATTCACCAGGAAAGGAAGAAGGGGTGTGATGTTGAGTAAGCTCTGCTCACCCATGGTGCCAGCGCCGTCGGCGCCGCCGTAGAACGTGGCGTGCGCCTTCAGCAGTCCCCCGGGCGCAGGGGGCTGCGCCTCCGGCGCCAGTCCACCGGATGGCGGCTGCGCCTTGGGTCGCGACGCACTTGGGGCGACGTCGTCCGCGGCGACGGCCAACGCGCAGCCCAGTAACGCCGCAACCAGCGCTGCGATCGCTCTTGCTCGAGCCATATTTTTCAGAAAAATAGCCCGAGCTAATATTTAAGCTGAATGTAAGAGCTAAGTTTGATGTCTATTCCCGTGTTGTTGGGATTGAGTTAGTTCAGGGGATTAAATGTGATAACTTCTCGTGATCATTGGGTGTTACATATAGGGGCGTAGGCTGAATTTGTTCTCAGATGGTGGACTGAAGGATTGGTGATTTGGTGGCTAAATTAGCAGTCACGTGAACTCACTGAATCAAGCAAGCGCGGCGGCGCGTGCATGCATACGCCCGTGCAGCCGCGCCTTTGGCTTGCTTGCCACTCCGAACAAAGATATGGCTGCGCGGTGCTATGCACGCCCGTTTCCGTTTTCTTTAAGAAACCACGGCTGCCTTGGAGAAAGAGGAAAATTCAGTTCATTCTTTTTCAGGAAAGAAAACTCAGGGCCGCCTGAGCAAGACACGTTTATTTACACCTTTATTATGCAGAGGTCGGACGTGGACTCCGTGCGGTTGCATTGTCTTAATTTGATTCTTCAATTGTTTCAGAGCAACTCTACCGGAGTCGTCATACTGCCCAATCACCACAATAACTGTCAATGTGGCGATTCTAACCAAAAAAAACTCTAGCAGAGTCATCATACTACCTGTATTCGCCATAATTTATCAGCATCCTCCAAGTTTGACCTCTCGGCC
The DNA here is from genome assembly GCA_904067115.1 of Aegilops sharonensis. Lineage (NCBI taxonomy): Eukaryota > Viridiplantae > Streptophyta > Magnoliopsida > Poales > Poaceae > Aegilops > Aegilops sharonensis. The sequence goes on along the minus strand of LR880972.1, from coordinate 765,457,532 downwards.
TCCATATTTGGCATCCCGTAGCCAACATTAGGAATGCATTTCATCTAGCTCAAATGTTTGGCGCAAAGAGAACTTCATGTGGCCCTCACCTCACATGGGAATGGAAGGAAGATTTTAAAACAAAAGATGTTACATTGACAAGTGGGTCCCATGATATGAAAGTAGTCAATATGACGACTCTGAGTTTGCGCATCACCTCGACAGCCTTATATGGCGACTCTACTAGAGTTGCTCTCAGATGCAATCTTGCTTTACAACGGGCCTAAATTCGGTCTTCATTCAAGCCCCGTGTTTACTAAACAGTCCATACTAAAAGACTACAAAGTGATATTTAGTCTACAAAAACTAGGCAGAGATATGTATCAATGTTGCTATAGAGGGACACATCCGCTTGCAGAAGTCTCCGGTGGAAACACATGATGAATTAAACTCCATGAAAATCATGTTTAGAATTGCTCGAAAGTTATCAAAAGATATACTCCCTCCGTTCCCAAATAATTGTCTTTCTAGCCATCTCAAATGGACTACAACATACGGATATATGTAGACATGTTTTAGAGTGTAGATTCACTCATTTTGCTTCGTATGTAGTCACTTGTTGAAATCTTTAGAAAGACAATTATTTAGGAACGGAGGGAGTAGTATGTCGAGAGGGTGGTGCTCTAGAGAAATGCATAATACCATCCCGACCCAAAATAAGTGTCTCAACTTTGTACCAACTTTGGGAGTATTAACTTGCACCTCATATTTTTTTAAGGTGTATGTACGGAAAAATTGAGAACCCAAAAGCGGGACAATAGGTTAGTGAACTCTAGAGACCACCACCAACACTACTCATCCCATCCCCGGGCAACAACGAGGGTCTCACCCTTGGTGTGCGGTTGGTGCTTTTGATCTACCCCATCGCCAATGCGTCCGACCTTGTCGATGTGGAGGCTGGCCCTACATCGAGAGGGTGGCGAGGTCTTCTTCTAGGTGGACTAGTGTTGTTTGGTCATCGTCTTATGAGGTGCTTGCAGAGCTCCGAAGGTGGTGGGAATGATAGTGTGCGACAAGGCACCCCGATGGTGTTGCGCCACCATGCCGCATCAAGGGCATTTGCAATTGTGAAAGCATGTTGTCCCTATTAGATCTGACGCCCATTAGACTGCTCATGGCTTTCTTTTCATTTGAGGTCGTAGAAGCAGTCATGAGGACAACAATACTATAGTTACACTCATAGCCCCCACAATAACAAAGAGACAAGGACCAATCATTAGAGACTACACACATCAACTTAATTATTGGGTGCTTTTCACTAGTGCTCATGAAAATATGATACTGCCTACTCAAATACTCCCTTCGTCCTAAAATATAAGGTGTATTAGGTTTTTCCAAAAGTCAAACATATGCATGTTGACCAAGTTTTTAGAAAGTGTATCAATATCTATAATACAAAATTGTATCATTAGATCCATCATGAAAGGTATTTTTATATTTATTTATTTAGTATTGTGGATGTTGATATTTTATTCTATAATCTTGGTCAAACATACATATGTTTCACTTGCATGAAAACGGATGCACTTTATATTCTGGAATGAAGGGAGTATGTTAGTATTATAGGAATGAAGGACCTAGCCTAGAAGAGAGGGACAAATGTTGGAGCATGATCGAACAGGGAGATGTCATCCAGCATACGAAGAACAAAGATGATGTTTTTAGTGGAGACCTCAGGACTCTGAGGTCGCCATAATGACACATTAAGACATAGATGAGATATACAAGATGACACTTCAAAATTTTATACATAATCATCCTTAGGTGTTGCCCCACCTCAGATTTGAGTCAGGTCCAAGTACTTTTGGAGTAAAAGACTAAATGCAATTTTTATAGTTTGTATTCAGGAGTGGACCGACTCAAGGTTGGATTCGACCCCTCCCTCCTTCCTAGGCTGGCTGATTTCCCCCATTGACCCCGCTTAAATACCTCCCTTAGGGTATTGAATTAGGGTGTGAGTTTCGTTTGATTTAGTTTTAGAGATTGCTACTCTTTGCCATAAGATGAGGGACAACATGACCTCATGTACTATGCGTCATTTGAACCTCACTTTGTTAATCAAGTACTTCATCTTATATCGGCAATTTAAATTGCACATACTAAATTTGTACTTGTCCTTCAATTGCATGCAATGATTGATATTCGTGATCAGGTTGAGTGTGTTTCCAACACCATCAATAACCATACGAGAGTTGAATTAGACTGTGAGTTTGAAATTCAAGTGTCCATAGACCAACATCCATCCTACTCCCTCTATAAACTAATGTAAGACGTTTTTGCAGTTTAAATTAAACTGCAAAATGCCATATATTAGTGTATAGAGGTTGAACTATATTTTAAGAATTTTTATATATACAATTTTGTTTGGTTCTCATATAGTATTTCCACTAGATATTTTCTGGTATCTATCGTACACTTGGTGGTTTCATTTCTTCAAAGTCTTTTTCCCCGGTGAAGTAAGCATCGCCGTGCAAGTGTATTATGCTGCTTTGGACTTTAGTTAAACATAAAGCACTATAACGTATGCAATGCCTTTTCTTCTTATAATCCGTGCAAGATATGGCCTTCTTTACCTTGGAAAATCGAATCCTTCAGTCGCGACGCTTATCATGTTATGCTATAACCGGATCGCCTATCGCTATCATTGATAGGTCAATATACTTTTGAATTTCCCTAGTTAGTAATCTGATTTGCAAAACCATTCTTAATGATGTGTTGTGTTTTGCTTTGCTTTGGCAAGAGATGACGTTCCCACATTTGGTGTGCTGATCTTGCACACGTAACAGGAAACGATGGGTGGACTGAAAGTTGAAGCCACTGACAATTGTGGATGATAAAAGAAGTCACGCCATATCTCCTCTGTTTTTATAATTGAAAGGTTTCTCAACTACGATAGGAGAAGTTTATTAGCACTGACCGTTTCTTGATTTCTCCTTCTGTGTTTTCAGATGACAGGCCTACACATTTGCGTGACGATTCGGGAGTCGAGCTGATTATTAGAGTAAGCGAAAAAGTTTCGTGTTTTCCTCGCGCAAAATGCTTTAATGTTGCAGTTTTATCTCATGCCAGACCGACCAAGAAACATAAATCAGAAACTCATGGATTCATGTTTTTCTCAATGAGAAGTGCACATTAATTTGTGTGTCCGGCCTATCTAAAAGCACGCACGCCTTTCTACTAGAAAGCAAAAGGCTATGAGGCATTTCATTTCAAAAGGTTATAAGCCATTTGCTGCTTATGGCACCAAAGCCAAGTGTGGCTAAGGCTATGAACATGTAGTGCTTACCTTTGTTAAGTAAATTAATTAGGAGGGAAGACAGGTTGGTGTTCCAAAAGCTGATGGTCAACAAGAGTCACCACAAACAATTATTGCCGTCTGATTAGCAACTTCTTGCTTTAGACATATCTTGACTACCCCCTATACCTTTTTGTTCCTCCACGAGTTTCTGCTTTAGGCATGCCCAATTGTCTTAGCTCCTAGAATATGACACATCAAGCTGGATTATTTTTTCAAAGTATAGCAGCTAATGGCATTAGTAGGTAAGCAAACAAGAGCTTGTGATAAGCATGAACTAAGCAAGCCTAGCTAGGGGACCTAGTTAAAACCTAATGACATGGATACAAAGATATTATGTTGTACTCCCTTGAAAAGCCTTATCAGTAGCGCAACCTACCTATTTTCGGCCTAGTGTGCTACCGCCTCTTTGCTCTAAGAATTTGACTGACGCAATTCAGAAGTTAGCAAATGCACAGGAAAAAAAATGTGCATATGCTACCGCGCATGTCATACCTTTCGATCCAAAATAAGTGTCACAGTTTAAACCATGACACTTGTTTTGGATCAGACAAAGTAGTATCTTGCGAGTGCGGCCATCAGACATCCTTATAGACTTATAGTTATATAACCGAAGCTAATAAGATGTGTATTTAGATCAAGTTATCCACATAAAAGGGCACCATATTTTCTTGAGTTTGTAGGTAAAGCTAGCTCTCAATGGACCTAACCGGAAGACATCAGATCAAGAGCACTCACTAACAAGGTCTCTATACGAGGCGGGATTGACCAAACAGTACCATAAACCTCTAACGCTGCATCATGCACCCAAGTCCAAGAGATGGCCAAACAGCGGCTGGGGGCCTGGCATCTGGCCTTGTTTATACTAGTACTGTGTGGCGTCACTATACAGTGCTCTTATCGTTCCAATATCTTGTATGCGCAAAGAAAAAAGGCCTAAAAGGCAGTTCCATCGCGTTGCCACTTTGCCACGACAACAGAAAAGTTTGGCTGAAGACCCTCCGTTTTTGCATACAGAATATATTTATATAGGAGAAAAAAATCCGTAGTCTATACTCTATAGCCAGCCAACTCACTAACGGAAATTAACAATGCAAGATGTTCAGACTCCACGATTTAACCTCTACAACCGCCAAGAAAACGATGTCTCTCGATGGTGAATTGATGATCCACGATTCAATGCAGCCAGCCTTGGCAAAATTCTCCCACCAAAAGAGGAAGCGCGGCGACTTCTCTCGATCGACACCGCACGGGAAGAACACTTCCCTAAAGAAGGGGAAATTAAACCCATCTTTGGCGACGACGACGATCTATCATCTACGTAGGAGTATGCTGCTAGCAAATTACCACAACCGAATCGCGGACAGCGACGGATCCCAGAAAAAACAGCAGGATAGGTACTAGTAATATCAAAGCGCAGACGCAATGGCAATGGGGCTCCAAAAGGCGCAAAGTTTGCTGACCGCATCGGCGGTGCATGCCAGTGGCCAGTGGTGGGCTCTCCCTTTTCGCGCGCGGTTTAAAGCGGCAGCTCGCGGCCTTTTCCTCCTTCCCTCCATCCACTCGACGCCGCCGGAGAGCGAGAGAGTGAGAGGCCTTCCGTTCTATACATAGTGATCTCCTTAGCAGCAGCATTACGATTTGCGAGTTCGCGGCGGCGCCGGCCATGCAGCAAGAGCTCGCCGCCCTGGCGTACCAGTCGGCCGGTTTCGTCGGCCTCCCGACGTCCTACCTGCCGCCGCACCCGCACGACGTGGACGTGGACCTCGTCGACGGGTGGTTGGTCGGCGGCAGCGGCGGGGCTGGCGACAATGGCCACGGCCCGCCGTCGTGCGGCAGCGGCCTGAGCCACGCCGCCGCGGCCGTGAGCGAGACGAGGAAGGCGAGGCGGCTGGCGTCGAACCGCGAGTCGGCGCGGCGGTCGCGGATGCGGCGCCGGAGGCAGCTGGACGAGCTGTCGGCGTGCGCCGCGGAGCTGCGCGCGGCCAACCAGCGGCTCGTCGTGGAGCTCAACCGCGCCGAGGCCAGGCACGCGCAGGTGGCCCGGGAGAACGCGCGGCTCCGGGAGGAGGTGCGCCGCCTGCGGGAGAGGCTCACCGCCGAGGAGCAGGCCACCGATCCAGACGCCGGCGACGAAGCCGCTGCTGCAAGAACGCCGTAGGATCCGACGTACGTACACATGTGCACGCGATCGTAGTATACCATGCACTAGGACGGTGATATATACCATAACCATGAGGAGATTAACTATCGGACGTGTGAATATTATGTAGCTGGATTGTGTTTTCATCGATCGGGCTCTTGGGATTGTTCACTCCTGCTTGTGTCAATTGCCAGTTTGCCACTCCGTATCTGTTAATTTCGTTGGCTGCAACATCGTATCGTGAGTGATACTCCCACTGTTGACTGATCGCTGGTGGCCTTGGTGTTGCCCCGCTGCCGGCGACAGCGACGTCGAACACCGGCAGCCAACTCGCCATAGACCATCTTGTTGCTCCATCCGGAGCAGTAAAACTAAAACCCCGGTCAAAAAGCAGAGTAACCAGTGTCCATGAGAGATTCAGAAGATGTTGCGCGTCAGACACCTCCTCTGTTCTGGACAAGACGGCGGCGGCATGTCAAAGTGCCAACCTTCGGTTGTTAGGGGCATCAGCACTAGCGATCAGCGTGCGCCAGTTCTATCTCCACGTGCGAAACACCAGCGATCAGGCTGGTCACCGATGCATTCGTTAGCCTGCCTGAACCAAGAATCATAACACAGGATAAAGGGCTGAAACCTTGAACTGCATCGACACAATGGAAGGACGACAGGTTTGCATTCATGCCACCCTGAACAGGCAACAAAAACTGGCAGTATTTCTGAACCAGGAACGGAAAATTGGCCACAAGCTGTTCCAGGCCGAACTTGCAGCGAGGCGTATTAGCCGTGTTCAGCAGAGACCAAGGCGATTTCAGAAAATATCGTCAGCCCAATACGACGAGCTTTGGATTTTAGCTCAAGAGAATAAAACTGGGAACAAGAGCAAGTGCAGTAATACTTAGAAACAATTCGATAACCAGTTATGGCAAAAAAAATTGGACAACCAGCCAAATCATGGGAATTATGGAGTGCCGTCTACATCAAAAACCTTGCAAAAAGAATCGAAAAATCCGATGGTTCACTGTGATTGGTCAGGTAACCTTACCTTTCAGTATTCCACTTAAGACGCACACTACGAACACCGCACACTAGCCTGAAGAAAATAGCAGGGCAAATAAATGAACATAGAAGCACTTGCTGTCTCAATGAATTACTAGCAAGTGCGAAGATATTTTTTTCCAAGCAACTGCCATGCCGTGTTGTCGTTTCAATATATCCAATAAGCAACTAAGGTACGCTTCATCCCATATTCTGATAAAAGATGGTTTCTCCAGCATGTTCCCTGCAGATGGATCTAACTGTACTTTGCTTCCCAGATGTAACAGAACTTTGATGACTTATCTATTACCGAATATAATAAACAAGTAAACAAGAATCGGTAACCAACTCTTCCATTTTTGGAAGGGCCATGTTGACTTTCAGCACAATGATCTACTCCCTCCGTAAAGAAATATAAGAGCGTTTAGACTCTTATATTGAGTACCAACCACTCCAAACGTAACGGAACTTTGATGGCTTGTTTGGTACTGCTAAACACCACCAGTTGGTATTGTGTGCTAGTTAAAGGACCACAGTACTTACAGTGCAGCAGAGAAGCTCACGTAAGTAGCCTCACCTTACAGAAATGATATATACTCCCAGTACAGAAAAGTAACTCACAGGTTTAACTAAAGAAAACTAGATTGAAATTTCTAGTACAGGGCAGTCTCGGTACAGAGAGTAGCATACTAACATCTATAAAGATATTTCTGAAACTATGATGGCAGTAAATCATGCAGTAAGCAAAGCGGGTAGGCCGGTAAAGAAAGTTCTGCCACAACCAATACAAATTAAACAAGATTTCGGCGACTAAGAAACTTCTCTGTATTACTGAAGCAGCATGACATACATGCAGAAGCACTAACGGTTATTATTACCATTCAACTCCCAATCGGAACAGTTGCACCGACACTTCAAACCAAATAGTACGACTATTGACCTCAAAGTATCCTAACTGATCAGTAGTGAGGTTTCTCATTTTAACTTCCAGCAAACTGGTATTGTCTGCTAATTAAGACCTAAGGTACTTATAGCGCAGCAGAGCAGCTCACATCAGTAGCATCACCACAAAGAAGTTACATCTACGTACAGAAGAGCAACACTGAGGTTTGATTAAAGCATACCAGATTGAGATTTGTAGTACAAAAGAGTCTTCTATAATGGTGTTTCTGATATCACGATGCCCGTAACTGATGCAATAAGAAAAGCAGTAATCCAGTAGAAGAAAATACTAATTGATTTGTCACAAACAATACAAATAAAACAAGCATCGAGTGAGTGAATTGGTTTTCTGTGTTATTGAAGCAGCACGACATATATACAGAAGCTCTAACAATTGTTCTTACCAATCAAGTCCCAATCAGAAGTTCAGAACCGCTACATCAATCGACACTTAAAAACCAAAGAAGTATGACCCTAGCAATCTCCAAGCATCCTAACTGAGCGAGTCAAGAGAGTGAGGTTTCTCACATAACTTGGATGGGATTGCAACCAAGAGATGCCACCAAGCAATCCAAGCTCACATCTGCATAGGTGTGCCCAACTGTGCTGTGGAACCACCAGCAGAACGCCGCCTCGCCCGCCGCTGCTCATAGTCGGGGTCATCAGTGGGCAGCTCGTAACGGCATACCGGGCACGAGTTACGTATGGCGAGCCATGGCCCAATGCACGCCCCATGGTAGAAGTGTGCACACGGCAGCCGCGTGGCGAGCTCCCCCTGCACGATCCCGTCCTTGCACACGGCGCATCCCTGCGCGGCCTCCTCCCCACTGATTGCCACCACCTGGAGCCGCTCCACCGCTGCCCGCGCCGCAGGTGGCGCTCCCCCCACCGTCACGTCCGCCATATGCCCTGGCAGCACCTCAAACTCGTCCTCATCCAGCGGCACCGGCAGCACCTCCCAGCCGACGCTCCGGAATATGTCGTCGAGCTCCGGGCCCTCGTCGCCGAAATCAAAGGGGGGCTCGTCGGAGAACATGGACTCGTCCTCCCCGCTGTCGATCCCCTCCATGACGCCCAGGATCTCCCGCTCGCTGAGGAAGCCGAACACGTCGGCATCGGCGTCGCCCCCTCCGCCTGCTCCTCCCGCCACGCCCCCGCCGCCACCCCCAGGGACGGAGGCGTCCCCGGCGTCGTCGGCGTCGGCGATCTCCTCCCACTCGAGGCCGTCCGCGAGGTCGTCGGCGAGGTCCTCCTCGAGGCAGTCCCAGAAGGGCGGGGAGCGGGCAGGGGAGGGGCTCCGCATCCGGAGGAAGGACGGAGAGAGGCGGCCGAGGCCGAGGCTGAGGTCGAGGTCGAGGTCGTGGTCGGAGTCGAAGGAGAAGGGGGAGCCCGGGGCGGGGGTTAGGGTTTGAGATTCGATGTCGAAGTCGGGGGAGATGTCGGAGTGGGTGAAGTGGTGCTCCTCCTCCTCGAAGGCGTCGGAGAAGGAGAGGTAGGAGGGCTCCCCGAACGACCCCGGGCCGTCCTCGTCGATGCCGAGGAAGAACTCGTCGGCGAGCCCCGCCATGGCGGCGGCGGCGGAGGCGGAGGGGAACGGGAGGGGAATTGAGGTGCGGTGGGGTGGGGTGGGGTGGTCCGGCTCGGGACGCGTCGTGTGGAGGCGTGGCGTCTCCGTCTCTGGTTGGTGGGCAACTGGGCCGGGCCACTCACCCACTCCGTCCGTCGGTCCGTCCGTCTCCGTCCTCACGCCGTCAGCCCGTCACCCCATCGGCCAATACGCTTCCGCCTTCGTCAGAATACGTGTTTACGTTCACAATACGTAGCCATTCTTTTGGTCGTCTTTTAGCAGAGAACACGCGTTCTACTAAACAAAGACGCTGTTGGTTCAGATGGCACTGTCGCGCTCGTTGCCACCGGAAATGCGAGGCTCCGGCCGGCCGGCCGCGCGCGCAACGCCTCCGCCGTTTTCCACCCGCCATTTCCACCGGCAGGAGGAAGCCTGCACGCCAAACACGAGCGACCGGCACGGGCGAAACTCGCCCCAAATCCAATCGCCCGAGACCACCTCGCCGGCCCGCCCACCTGCAAGATTCCGAGGAGCACGAGACAGGGACGGGATCCCGAATCGGATTTATTATTTCCGCCGACGTCGACGGGATCCAAGATCCATCCACTCGTGGGCGGGCGGGCGGGCGAGCGAGGGAGCTGTAGCGCGTGACAGCGAGAGGTTTGGACCGATGCGATGATTGATTGGCCTTAACTGGAGGCAGCTCCGCGTCTCCTCGTTATAAAACGAGGCTGGCTGGAGCCTGGTGGCAGAGAGAGAGAGGCAGCCCTCCCTCCACAGACCACACACAGTCCACAAGTTCTTCTCTGCTTTTGTCTGGCTCTGGTCGCGTTTGCTCTTCTGGCTTTCGGATCCGGGAGAGACTTCTGCTGGTGGAAAGGTAACGCCCTTTTCTCCCTTTTCCCTTTGCCGTGAGTTCTTGGTCAGGATTCTTGCTTGCTATGGAGAAAGCTGCATCTGTTCGTGCTGTGGATGCGTGATGATAATGGGTTCTGTGGGAGTGCGTTGCAGTGGAAAATGGGATGTTGCCTTTAGGACAGTTGCTGGATGTATGTGCTAGTTGGGCATGGACTGCATTTCTTTGATTATGTAGGAGCATTTAATCGAATCTTGTGTATGAAAGTCGGGCCGGATTTTGTTGGAGAAAAATAAAAAGCTTCAGTTGACTTTGTTGTGCTTGGGTCATATAGTTTGGGTATCATTTCTCCATGTGATTTGCCTCATAGGCAGGATATCATTAGATTAGATTAAACTTCACTTTGTTACTTATTAGTGAATTCTGGTCCTTAAATTCATCATCTAGCCATTTGGTTCCTTAATTGTATGCTGCTGTAGGATGCTTTAGTTTGTATACTTTGAACTACCATGACTTTTGTCTCCTGTATGCTAGCTATCAAAAGTGTCTTGTTTCGGAATTTGCATTAATCAAGGCATCCTTCATTTATTTGAAGATTAAATTAAATACATAAGAGATGGAGATCAAATTAAGTGTGTCAAAATCAAACTGGGTCTCATCATAAGAAGTATCGAGAGAAAACACAAAGATACTGGTTTTAGTCAAATCAAATAGTCTATTGCCCGTTATCGTTGACTGATTGCCTTTCCTTCCAGGACAGTGGAATAGAAAATGGGTGTCGGGAACGGATCAGCAGACATGAACCAGCAAACGGTGCGCAATGAAATACGAGATGAGACTACGCCGCTTCTTCCGGTCAAGGTGGAGGAGGAGGGATTCCATGAGTTTAATGGAGCTTCATTCTCCGGCGCAGTTTTCAATCTCTCGACCACCATCGTTGGTGCTGGAATCATGGCCTTGCCAGCAAGCATCAAGATGCTGGGCCTCATCCCTGGCCTTCTGATGATCGTCTTTGTGGCACTGCTCACAGAGGCATCCATTGACATGCTTATCAGGTGCAGCCACCAAGGAAAGATCACCTCATATGGGTGGCTGATGGGTGAGGCATATGGACAATGGGGGAGGATTGCGCTGCAGGCCTCTGTGGTTATAAACAACATCGGTGTGATGATTGTTTACATGATTATCATTGGTATTTCATCTAAGCTCGATGCTTCTACTTCTTGTTCTCTGTGTTACCTTCGAGCATTTTGTGATGTTGCTTAAATTCACCAAGCGGGACTTGTTATGGATAATCCAGTGCTCCACCAGAGTATCTTTTAATTCTTCTATCCAGTAATGGCACACTTCAGGGCCTATGTTTGGAGATGAGTCACGAATAATTCCAAGATGTTCTTGATTTTTTTACTTAGAGCATATAAGTTTATTGCTTAGCTGATTGACTTGGGTTTCTTCAGTACATTACTTTCAAGACAATTCTCATCCATGACCATGAGCTCCTGATAAGTAGTACTTTATCAAGTTTTATACTATAAAATGGCAAATGGAATCCTAGCTCCCTCTCTGAAGTCGTCATTTTGAGCAATTTAGTGAAAACATAAGAGACCGGTTCGAACTTTAGCTAGTTAGAAGTCAGCTTCTTATCTTCAAGTAACATCTTGTACCTTAATAATTAAAATGAACAGTTCTATTTGCATGAACTGCGATTGACGGTGGTTATTGAACTTTTGACAGGTGATGTATTATCTGGAACATCGTCAGGCGGTATTCATCATCGTGGCATATTGGAGGGCTGGTTTGGAGCACATTTGTGGAATTCTCGTGCCATTGTTCTTCTTGTGACAACTCTTTTCGTGTTTGCTCCATTGGTGAGCTTTAAACGATTGGGTACGTGTTCATCTGTGCAAACTATGAAATAACTACTTTTCGTCATGGTTGCTGCATGATATTAATCTTAAATCTTGTCATTTCTATAGATTCACTGAGCTACACATCTGCCCTGTCAGTTGCTCTCGCTGTGGTTTTTGTTGTTATTACTGCTGGGATTGCCATACTCAAAGTCATCAATGGAACTGTAGCAATGCCCAAGCTTTTTCCAGAAATAGATGATCTTAGTTCTGTCTGGAAGCTTTTTACGGCTGTCCCTGTCCTTGTCACTGCATATATCTGCCACTATAATGGTATGCAATTTCGGTGCCCAGCTATTCTTGCCATTGTTCAGTTATGTCGGTTCTAAAATGAATTTTTTTTCATGATTCCACAGTTCACAGCATTGACAATGAGCTTGAGGATAAAACACAAACTAAACCAATTGTGCGAACATCACTGGCCCTTTGCTCCAGTGTTTACATTGCCACAAGTTTCTTTGCTTATCTTCTCTTTGGAGATGGTACACTGGATGATGTGCTCTCCAACTTTGATTCAAATCTTGGCATTCCTTTCAGCTCTGTCTTCAATGACGTAGTCAGAGTGAGCTATGCTGCTCACGTCATGCTTGTCTTCCCCATCGTCTTCTTTGCCCTTAGGCTCAACTTGGATGGGCTACTCTTTCCCACGTCGAGGCACATTTCTTATGACAATAAGAGATTTACAATCATAACCATCTCACTCCTCGTGGTTATTTATACTGCTGCCATCTTCATACCAAGCATTTGGGATGCATTCCAGTTTACTGGTGCCACAGCTGCCGTTTTGATTGGTTTTATCTTTCCTGCCATGGTCATATTAAGGTACCTAAATAATGCTTCTGATTGGTTATATATTCCCTATTTGCTAAGCACTCCTGTATTAACACATAAACTCGTTTTTTTTCCAAGGGATCCTTATGGAATCGCAACCAAGCGTGACAAGATATTGGCTGTAACCATGATCGTGCTTGCTGTTGTCTCAAACTCTGTTGCCCTATACAGTGATGCGATGAACATCTTCCGTAGGAAAGAGGTAGCCTGAAATTCAGGCTTCAAAGTTCAAAGGAAGGGTGTCACTGATGCAGGAAGCGCAGTTTCATATTACAAAATTCAGTGGCTTTGAAAGAAGATGGTTTGCTGGGATGCTGTGAAGAAAGATGATTTCTTTGGTCAGCAACTCAGCATTGAGACCTGCCACATGGAAGAATTGGATGGTTGAAATTGTCAGGTCTTGTGTACATGAGCTGGCTCAACGTCGAATTGAGCCACTTGCAATATATGTATGTTCTTTTTTTGGCACGAATATATATGTGCCCACCCCAGACAGAAAAGAAAGCATTGCTGCAAAAAGCTTGCTCTACAATAATGTACAGTGTTCCTAGTATTTGAGTTGAGTTAATTATATGTTTTATTTTAACCTAAATCCATGGTTCTGAATACAAATAAAGTGGCCATTGTTACCATCCTTCACTTCTGAGAGAAGCTGTAGATTCGATACATGCTACAACAATGCAATTTTTTGTATGAACTGTTGAACCATGTTCCACTAGTCTCCAGATGATGTTACCCGACTACCCGTCTACATCCTAGTCATACAGAAAAAAAAAATCACTAAAGGTTAAATGTAGCATCATTGTCTTCGATGTTTTTCATATGGGAAGTGAAATTCAGAAAGGCCACCTCTTTGTACAGGTGGCCTACAAGCATGTCCCTGTACACAGATTTGTCTTCCAACTGCATCATTCTATATTGTCAATGGGTGATGGAAGTAGAACTAAAAAGAGCTAGAAAAAAGAGATTCATCACATCAGTGGTTTTTGCCTTCTGCTGTGGCCAAGGGGCACCTAGCTCCTGAGATGAATCTCTCTGCATCTTGAAAGGTCAGACGCCCAGCATTCAAGAAAGCCGACTGGACACTCCAGGCCCAGGTATGCTCCAAACAGACTGCTAGGGTGAGGTCCCCATGAAAGAAACATTTTTCTTAAAATTTCTGAGAGTGTTTTTCTTTGTCAGGATTCTTAGTATCCAGGCCAGCCAATGAGTACAATGACAAAATCCTGGAATCACTAATTGCGATAGGCTTATCGTTCAGTCATTAACAAGTTGTGCCTGGGTAGCAAATTAGTACCAGGGCTCTTATATAGAAACCTAATGTATGATTGAGGGGTTCCTAGGTTATAACTACTTCACTGAGGTGTCAAGAGGAGAGTTTTTAATGGGCCAGTCAAAAAAAAAAAGAGGAGAGTTTTAATGGGAGGAAATTCTTCGCATGACGAGGACTCAATCATAGTATGGATGTAGTAAATTTACTTATCGCACATGGCGGGTTTAGAGCCACAAGTTCAGGCTGTCAGAGATCAAGTCACCGAATCAGGCTGTCAATGATGTTTACTTTAATAGTGATATTTTGTTCTGTACTTGACAAGCTCTTGTGAATTGTTCTTTTTTTTCTGAAAGTGTTTTGTCAGCATTCTTAGCATCCTAGTCAGCCAACTTGTTTTGGATGTAATCAGGATGATATGTTTCGCATGTAAGACTATGATGGTTCGTGCTTATTTTGGATGTTATGTTTCATATGCGTATTCCGGATAATATGTTTCTACAATCATTACATTTCTAGAAAAATATTTCATACATGGTTAAAAAAAATGATGATTCTCACTATGGAGTCTAAACAGCCAACTTGCACTTTAATATGCATATAACGTCGTACTCAGCACTCATGGACTTTATTGACATTTCATAATGCCCACAGCTCCTACAGCTGTCCAACAACAGGGTAAACAAAACAACCAGCTTCTGGTTCGGGTGGGGGGGAGGGGAGGGTTGAGGCCAAGGAGGCAAGGACCGTAGAACAATTGTTCTATGGTATATTCTATAGATTAAAATGGTAAGTGTGTACATCAGTACATGCAGGGGAGGAACAAAAAGAAAAAACAAGACGAAGAAATAAAAAGAAAAGGAGATCATCGAATGCCTGTTCTAGGAAACATGAGGTTCAGAGTTTGTAAGACGAAACTACAACAAAATCATCCTAGACGAGTGTTAATCCAACTCTCCAAGGTGTCTGCATTCTTGTGTTTAACTCTGTGACCAAGGAGAATAAGGTACTGCTTGAGAAGGTATTTCCATGTGTTGACTGCAGGCACTTCATTTTTCAAATGTTTCCCATTTCTCTGATTCGAAATATTCCAGCAGACTAGAATGACAATGTCCATGCCTCAAGATGATTTCAGGTTTTCTCTGTGTTACATTGACATATATAATTAGTCTCCTAGTACTTATTAATTGTCAATGATGTAGTTCGAGGTCCTCTTTGATTCGCAGGATTCCTTGTATCCTATTTAGGACTATGAAATATACTACTGCAGCGAATACATGAATGGACGAGTGTTTGATAGTACAAGAAAAACAAAGAAATTCTACCAAGAGGTTCGAGTGGATGGAAATTTTCCTTCAAAATAGAGTACAAATGAATTCCATGAAAAATACCTAAGGATTCTAGTCCAGCGAATCAAACAACCACCACAGGAAAAATTCATAAGGATCCACCTGCTCCAAAATCATATGGAATCCCTTTGAATCAAAAAGGTCCTGACTGTTTTGAGCACAGCAACATTATGTAATAGAAGCATTTGCAAATAAAAGTGAGATAGGAACTGGTAGTTCTTCATCTTTCTGCTTCTAATTCCGATCAAACACAATCCAACATCTGAAGGCAGATAGAGCAACCACCAGAGTGGTTGTAATTTTATAATCTTAAACAACACAAACATACTGTTTTCTTTCCACCAAAACTGTTTACTACAACGAACACAAATGACCATCAAACGGAAATTTCACACCCCACGCGAACTAAACCATACCAAACAAAATTTGCGTACATTCACGATAAGGCCGATGCTATCAACTCTTGAACCTAACACTACGGCTGACGTTTGCATTGATGCCAGACAGTTCACCTCCGTAGGGACCAGAGGGCTTCTTCGCGCTGCGCACTTGACCTTGCCTCCTTTTACTCTGTATATCACTCTTAATCCTGTATTTCTTCCGTGGATTCTTGAGTTTCTTGTTTCTGGAGCGTGTCAACCCTCGGTTCTTCTCGATCTGCCGCGAAATCTTCCTCTTGCCATCTCCTTCACTTTCTTCCTCCAGCTCAGCAGGGGTGCTCTGTTCTTTGCCCAGGCGCTTTTCGGTCCTCTGCCTCTTGATATCTTTGTAGAATTCATCTTCAGACCCTGAAGATTCATGATCATCGCCATCTTCCTCGCTGGATTGGCTGAGCTTCTCTTCAGTATGATCACCATCTTCTGGCAACTCATCATCTTCACGTGAATTGGTTCCTATACGAGCAAGAACACGTAGTTCGTGCTTTCGGCGTCTTTCACCAATCTCATCTCGCTTTGGAATGTCATCATCACCAGAAACAAGCTGAAATGATGGCCAGAAGAGAAAAAAAGGGTTAGGAATAGATACAGCCATTGCAACAACTGATACACAAAGCACAAGCACATGTTAAAAGGGTGGATTTAGTTTTATAGATGAGCAATAATCAGCAATTGTAAATTCATCGAGTATTTCAAACGATATCTTTGAAAAGACAAGAGTAACAAGGTTTGCCTCGCTAAGAAAAACAATTATATGCACTTGATGGCAGATATATTCTGTTAACATGACACATAATAGCACAAAGGCTGTTCTGGAACACCGTAATATTAAGATTACAAACACTAACAAAGCAGCAAGATTCAAGCATAACGCAACATTTCAACAAAACAAATTGACCAGCATTGTTGGCTAGTGCATGTTATCAAAGCAAATATGATAGGAGTGTGGCAATGTGATGCCAGAGTTTTTAAAGCTGAAGGCAAGTGTAGCCAGTGTCCCTGAATGTAGCACAATTCATCATTGCTATGTTACCAACAATGGTTACATTCACAGCTAGCAACAAAATGCCATGTCAAAGTATTATCAAAATTCCAATTCACTTTTGCAATGTAAGCAAAGTCCTATTGAACTCGAGACATATCGACAAAACCTCAGGATCGATATGTAAACCATGACAGCAGCTCCAAAATCATCTAATAATCCTCGAATTTCACAAACATTTTTGGATATAATGATGTTTCAAATCATGTATACTGTATAGTATGTGCTGGCTGATAATATCTCTAACACAGCTGGGTATAAGGATGCAGTTTCACTTATGGTTTCTATCAATACAATTATATTACAAACTCGCCTAATATTAGGCATACTGACAACAAAAGGAATGTGGAATGTTGAAAATCATAGAATAAAGTAGAAATGTAACAGATGTAAACTTGGTTGAAATCAGGATGTTTCAGCTGAATACTATCAAGAATCTAACATATGGCATTGAAATTTTGGCCCTACATGACAGTATGTATATTTGTTGGTGTGGTTTTGCAGTTACAAACTTGGAATTTTTCACCACATGCTTAAAACACTTGAGCTAAATAGGTACAGATCATTATCACAAGATATTTAGATTTTGCACAAGTTAAAATAGCTAGCTATGAGGTAAACCAACAACAATAAGAAACCTGCATGAAAATATCCCATACCTTGTTTCTAACTGAGCCAGCTGCATTAACCAGGAGCTTTGTAGGTTTGACCACTTGACTATTTTTCTGCACTTCATCATCAAAGTCATCCAATGTCTGCAGGTTTTTCCTACTATTGGTTGCCATGGTTTTTGACAACTTTGGCTTCAACTTACACAGCCCTTTTTGCTTCAACCCCTCCTCAAGGATTGCTCTTCTTTTCAACATTTCCTTGCTTTGCAAGCCCATAAACTCATCCTTGCTTGCAATTTCATGGTGCCCCTTAGAAGGCTTATTCTTTTTCAATTCGGCTACTTCAGCACCCTGTTTTACCTTGTCCAGAGCTAGTAAATTGTGAGATTTGCCCTCATTCTCTAGAGAGACTGCCTTATTCACCTCATCAAGGGTGCTGCTATCAGGCATAAAATGGTCTTCAGTGTCCCCGTCTTGGCTCGGAAGATTTATATTTGCCAGCTTTTGTACCATATTCTTGGTCTCTACCAGCCGGGCAATTACAGGATGATCCTGCACAGACAGTCCCTCTGCTCTCATAAGGAGGTAGAAGGTAATGGCTTGACAATGAGCCAACAGACAAGCTCGCTTCACCTCCAATGGCTGCATTTTACCCTTATTCTTGCCTTGCCCAGCTACCAACTCATTGGTGACTGGTCCTATTGCCTTCAGCTGTTCATGGGCATCATTCAAATCAGCCAGTAACCCAACCAGTTCAGGAGCTGAGCTGTACACTACATCCATCTTCTCGTCTTTTGACAGGACAGCAAAATCTTCCCTCAGTTTCGTGTAGCTTTCAAGAGGGGATGCCTCATCAGCAAGCTTCACTTGATGGTCGGACGCCTTTGAGCGTTTATTATCCTCTTCATCACTTTCATCATCTTCCAATCCGAAATCTTTCATCGACAGCTTATTCTCTGCCTGCAACCTCCTAAGCTCATCAAACTCAACATCATCAGCATCTTGCTCATGATCATCATAGTATGTTTTCTTCCCTGTGCCCCAGTTCTTTGGATCATCCTCCGGTTCCTCATCTTCTTCCGCACTGCCATCATCCCCTGCAGCCTGTTTGGCTGCCCTCTGCGCTCTCTTGATTTTTGCAGTATATGATTTGTCCCATACCTCAACATCACCTGCGTGCGCGTCGCCGTCCTCGCCTCCTTCGCTGCCATCTTCGCTTTCATCGCCGTCCTCGCCTCTTTCGCTGTCATCGCTCTCGTCGTCGGAAACGCCCTCGACGTCGTAGATGGGCATCACCAGAGCATCCTCCTCCGAGTCCCTCGAGTCGTCGACGTCGAGGGGGATGACGTCCCGCTGCTTGTGGAAGGCGTCGATCTCGTCGTCGTCGGAGTCGGAGATCGCCGCCGCCGCCTCAATGGCCCGCTTGGACTTGTGGAGGCCCGCCGCGGGCGGCGGCCGCGTCGACCTCGGCCGCTTCCCCATGTCGGGCGGCCGCCGGAGTGTCGGGGGCTCGGGGTGGGTGGAAGAGGTGTGCGGCGGCGGAGGCTGGTTCAGGGGTTAGGGTTTTAGCCGTGGAAGGAGGGAGATGGATGGAAGCGGTGCGGAACTGCGGACTGTGCGATGCGAGCAGAGAAATGAAGCGATGTGGCTAACTCGGCCGTGGATCATTATTGGGCTGGGCCTTCAGTGGTTAACTCGGCCTAGAAATCAAACATATTTCGGTTTTTGGTTAGCGCCAAGAGCCCACGAGCTCAGGGCAAACGGCCTGGAGTAATCATTATTTTCTTTATTCTGCATTTGTCAGGCTGTCTAGGATTTCTCTTCCGAAATCAGAAATCACTGGTTAGAGGGGCACCCCTGGTAAAAGTCACTTCCACCTTCTTTCAAGGTGACATGTAGCGCACTACATGTGTGAAACTTGTTGCAAGCTAGAGGTTTTGTGCTTTTATTTTCTTTTTTTGCGAGGTTGTGCTTTTATTT
Organism: Aegilops sharonensis; assembly: GCA_904067115.1. NCBI lineage: Eukaryota > Viridiplantae > Streptophyta > Magnoliopsida > Poales > Poaceae > Aegilops > Aegilops sharonensis. Next base: position 765,438,228 of record LR880972.1, on the reverse strand, counting down.
TCATTCTTTTTAAAATGTTTTATCTCTTAAGTTGTGCGTCCAAATCACAAACAATTTTCACCATTGTCTTTCTCACTGAGGTCTTCGAAACTAAATCCCATGTTAATAGGTTTGGACAAACTATTTTTTAAAATAAAAGAGAACCGGAAAACAGAAACAAAAATCAAGAACCAAAAATTGGAAAATAATCGGAAAATGATGAAAACCAAAAAAACAAAATAAAAAAGAAACAAAAAACAAAAACAAAAAAAAACAGAAACCTAAGCACATCTGTGCTTTTCACTTTTCAAGAAATCAACTAAAGCGCAGTTGTGCTTCATGCGGAAGCACACGTGTGCTTCTACATGAAGTAAAATTATGCTTTCCAAAAAGAGTGAAGCATGTTTGTGCTTCCATGTGAAGCACAAATTGTGCTTTCGTACTTATGCGGTTTTCTGTTTCCTTTTTCTTTAGTTTCTCTGTTCTTTTTTCTTTAATTTCTCATTTTTTAATTTATAATTTTTATCCTTTTTTATCTCGTGTTTATATTTTTTTTGTTTTTTTGTTCCATTTTTTTAGGTTTTGTGCTTCTGTATTTTCCAAAAAAAGTGAAAGACGGTTATTCTTTTGTGCTTCACCCCAAAGTGAAGCGCAAGTTAGTTTACTTGGTAGTACAATTTCATACGGTTTGGAAGCTCAAGTTATTTCTAGTTGGAGGCATATATTTGCCCAAAATAATTTCATCGAAACTATCAACCATGGGATCTAGTTTCGGAGAAATCGACACGAAAATACAACAGCGAAAACAGTTGTGATTTGAACGCACAGTTCAAGAAATAAAATATTCTTGAAAAAAGAATCTAGAAAAAAAAAAGCACAGACATACACCCCGTGCTTGCCATGCATGGGAAGAAAATCCCACCGTTGCGAGAACTGTTGCACATGAAGTGTGTCACTTGTCACCATGAGAGATGGTGAATCACTTTGCAAGGAGTAGCCCATAAAAGGTGATTTCACTAAGGGGGATACGATAGAAGCAATAGCTCCATCCCCATGTGTGCTCATGAGTGTATTTTTAAACTCATTTCCACCATTGTTAAAACTAGATAATCTTGGATGTTCCAAGAATATCACTCTGATGCTATTACTAATGACTAATAAAAGCAAGAGATTGCAAATCATTTTGTTTATTACTTTTCCCTCGGGAGTGAGACATTTAAGGGGAGGAATCAAAGCATATATGGAAAATATGAAGTCCGGCCCTTAACTCCATTTAAAAACTGAAATATATATGGAAAATATGAATACATTTCAAATTTGTTCAAATTTCAACTTTTGAATTTAGTTTTAAAAAGTGAGTAAAACAAGATTTTTTATTTGAGTGAGACCAGTTTTTTGAAATGAGTGAAATCTGTATTTCATACATATGAAACATATTTCAGTGTGCCAAAATGTGAAACTTGTTATCTAAAAAATGCAAAGTAGTTGTTGAAAAAAATGAAGCTGGTTAGTATTTCAAATCATTTTTTTCAAAATGAGTAAAATCTATTTTTGAAACGAGTGAATTTGTTTAGTTTTTTGAAATGGGTGATATCAGTTTTCTGAAATATGAAATAACTTTCTTGAATTAAGTGCCAATTTTTTAAATGAGTGGAATATGTTTTTCATAAACATGGCACATATTTCAGTGTGAAATACATCAAACTTGTTATTTCAAAAAATTTAAACTAGTTATTTAAAAAATGTGAAACGAATTATTTACAAATCTTTTTATTAAATAAGTGGAATTTGTTTTATGAAACGAGTGAATTTTTTAATTAAGATATTTTTGTAGTGAGTGAAATCATTTTTGAAATAATTTAAATCTGTTTTTTGCATTGGCAAAAATCAAATTTGAAATGAATGAAATCAACTCTTCATATATATGAAACACACATCCATGTGAAAACATGCGATATTTGATATTTAACAAATGTGAAACAATGAAATGAAATATAATCCACATATATGCAAGATTGATATTGTTCTAAAGGTCTTT